>CM063517.1:45658309-46863395 GCA_032199755.1 Ambrosia artemisiifolia | reverse complement strand
CTACTATATTATAATACATTTCTTAAGGACCTCTTAGAATTAAAGTTTTACAACCATAATTGTTTAGAATACAACGCGTAATGCATATGTTAACTACTTTTAGATGGTAAATATGTATTTTACATAGTACTTACACATTTTTCGTTCAACTTTACTCAAATTTTGTTTGTTTAAATAGTAATTACATAATTGCACCCTTATTTTAACCAACTACCCCCAGAATCTTAAAACGTCCATAACTTTTTCATACGTTAATATTTTCTTAACATTATTACACCGTATAAACGAACATTTTCTTCTCTTTAATATGAGTATAGTATTGTTCTAGTTTTTTAATTTAAAAAAAATGATATGTCAGGGTTAAGCAATAACTGAAACGAAAACGAACTAAAATCAACCAACGTATCTATCTTTTATATCTCCATTTCATGTGTATATATATATATGTGTGTGTGTGTGTGTGTGTGTATCCATTTCATGTATTTTATGAAAAGGGATCTAGCCAAGTTTGGTTTTGGTTATTAATAGATTCGAACCGAGAATCGACAATCTATCTAATAAGCCAAACTAATTAACCGAAAACTGACCAGTTAATAAAACAGATTAACACGTGGCTTTGGTTTTGGCTAAGGCTAATAACCGAATGGAACTGAACCTTGCACACCCCTGACAGTATCTATGTTCTCCGTCGTATCACATATGGATTTTTTTTAAAAAAAGCTCGACGTGTTATTTCTTAAAAGACTTGAAAACATGTATATTACATGGTTAAGAGTTTAGGATGAAATTTTAAAATTCTTAGACTGCACAGTGTGTGGGAGTGGAGGGGAGGGGAGGGGGTGAAGCCCATTCACGATCACCACCCCACCCCAGGTCCAGCGTGGAGATCAGCGTGGGGCAACTCCCATGGGATTTTCCACCGTCGTGGAGCAACTAAGCTTGGTGACGTGACGGCTCCCAGTTGTATATGAAAAAAAGAACCATTGTTCCTCACAACGACTCCTTTAAAAAAAATATTAATAATTTACCCTTATATATAAACTCATCATATCATTTTTACCCACCACAGGCCCACCATCCACCTCACCAGCTCCACCCCGCCGATTTTGTCCCTTCTTGTTTCATGCCCCAAATACTGAGGTGGATGTCACATGTCGTTCCATGCCCCCTTATGGTCATGACCACACCGTGTGGTAAATGCATCATATAAGGCAAAATGTGCGTTTTTATATGTTAAATTCATTATATAAGGCTTGGACTAATTCGTTCGATGTTTGTAATGCACTCGTGTTGCAACGCGTAGAGGTTTCTAATTACTAGTTTGAAATTATAGCAAAGGTTACCGATTTCATCCAATAGTAATCAAGTTTTCTAAGTATTCACCAAAATCTTTGAAAGCTGTTTTCATTTACTCGTTTAACTTTTATTAGGTGTTTCATTCTTTTAAACTTTTTCAGAAATGTTAACTTTTTAAAAATTAGGCAACATAAATGAAACATATGTAAATGTTTATTAATTACTATTTATTGATTCCTTTTTTTTTCGTAAATTTGACATATCTTGAAAGAATTATAAAATTTGATTACTATTTAGTGAATTTTCTTCTGCATTATTATTACCTCCAGATAACTTGAAAAAATTATTCAGCACTAAGATAGAAGACTAAATGCAATCAGTAACCTTGAAAAACTTGAGTAAATATTGGATGAAATACATGGTGATATACAATACAAGTGTAGGCAATTTCTAAATCACAAGTGTTGTAATATCAGCTAAAGAATGCCCACTCATTTTTTGGTGTAATATAAGTACCCGAGATGGGTACGGCCACCTAAATAGCTTCCCCATGCTACATAGCTACGTAGTATAAGTTGATGCATTTACATATTAACTAGTTAAAATCGATGTAGCCAAATTGACGCAATTCACATCCTTATTCTCTCAAAGGTATAAGAAACATAAGATGTTCAAACCACTTATATAAAGACAGACACCCATTCAGTAAGCATATTAGATGATTCGGGTTAGTATCTAAAACAAATACAATACATATTTGGTTTATACTAACTTTTATGATGACAATATAAACCTAAACGGAAACACTGACCCAGAGGCCAGAACATGATAACTTATGACTGAAAGCTTATTCTTTTGATCAGAAAGATAACCAAATTGCATACACGTACACATTAAAATCAGATTGC
This sequence comes from Ambrosia artemisiifolia, assembly GCA_032199755.1. NCBI lineage: Eukaryota > Viridiplantae > Streptophyta > Magnoliopsida > Asterales > Asteraceae > Ambrosia > Ambrosia artemisiifolia. Next base: position 46,861,191 of record CM063517.1, on the reverse strand, counting down.
AATTGGGCTTGCCCGGAGATGACCTTTTTTGGCCTTCGTACGACTAACTGGTTCCGTCACCTCATCATCTTCTTTTCCCGCTTTACTATTTTCACTGCACAAGTTAAACACATTTGGTATTTTTTTTATGATCGGTTTGGGTATATATAAAATCATGAGAGAATTACACAAAATGTCCTTTAACTATTCATGAAATTGCATGTTACGTCCTTTATGGAAATTTTTCACTCATTATGTCCTTGGGTTTATTCATTTGTTATACCCTCTGTCCTTTAGACCAAACCCAGTTAATAAACTCAGTTAAGTTTGTCACGTTCCCCTCACGTGAGGGGCAAATCTGTCAATTCAACCTCATTAAAGGACAATTTGTGTAATAATAATAATAATAATAATAATAATAATAATAATAATAATAATAATAATAATAATAATAATAAGACTAATAATTCAATTTCTTGCTTGATTATCGCCAATGCTGAATAATAACAGCCCTGATCCTCTTTAAATCCTCTCCACACCTAAATCTAAAACCAAAAAATTCACCACCCATTGAATGTTTAGACAATGATGATGATGACAATGAAACACCTCTCAGACCCATCTTCTGTTTGAAAAGAAAATCTGCCATTAAAGAATATGTTGATAAAGAAGATTGCTTTATTCTTGATTTCAATCCAGAAGAACATAGGATAACAGTTTAGATGAAGAGGACTCAGATAAATCAATGGATAATAAACATACATGCGCATATGAATCAATCTATGGCGGATTCAATGGTTGGTCTATGGCGGTGACGATTATAAATAATACAGGATGATTCCTCCAATTATTCGATCTATAACAAAACGGATGCAAAGAACTCAGATGAATTGATGGAAGTTTTGGGGAAAAGGTCGGAATAGATATAACCGGCCGGAAGCCACAGGTTATGGCCGGCGACGTCTTCTTCGTCAATCTCCCTATCTTCCTCTGTCTCTCTCTACAGCTCCCCTCTCTCCTCCGTCTCTCTCTCTCTCTACAGCTCCTCTCTCTCTCTCTCTTTTCTTTCTATGTCATTTCTCTCTCTACGTCTCCCCCTCTCTTCTCTTCTCAGCTCTTTCTCTCTCTAGTTCTATGGACAGTAAAAGTGTGTTGTGTGTGGATTTTTAGAGAGAGAAGGAATGTGTAAGGTGAAATGAGGAAGAGGATACAAGTGAAATGAGGAAGGAAGAGGATAACGAGTGAAATGACACATTTGCCCCTCACGTGAGGGGCACGTGTGTAACAAATGAATAAACCCAAGGACATAATGAGTGAAAATTTTCCATAAAGGACATAACATGCAATTTCATGAATAATTAAAGGACATTTTGTGTAATTCTCTATAAAATCATTATTTATTTTATTTAACAACATGTACTAATTAAATAAAAACATTTACAAAAGGGCTTGTAACCTAGCGATACAAACGAGTGTAATTAATAAGGTGTTCCACCGAAGTGGCAACTGGCAATTACTGGCAAGGTAAGTCTAGCGGGTACTGTGTGAGTTTCCCGTTAAGAAAATAACAATTAAATGATTAATGTATTACCCTTCGTTAGCAGCGGAGAATTTGGCATCATGCTGTTCCTGTGGCTTCAACTCCTTAACTTTCGCTTCTTCATTTGATTTCAGATCTTGTTGTTGTTGTTGTTCCTGAGAAGCCATTTGATGATAAAAGTTGCACTCAAATTGAGAATCAAGAAGGGCTGAATTTAATAATGATTTATAGTGGCACGACAGGTAAATATGAAGATGAAAAATTGAAAATTGTTGGGTATTCTAAAGGGAGACACATAGTTAGGTTAATCATGCAGGTTACATGGTACACTCCGTTAGGTTAATGCAAGATACATGATATATATGTGGCCTCCTGCCCAACTACCAAGCAATGGGTTGGTTTACTATGCTCATCCGTTTTGGAAATATGGTGAATGAATTTTAGCGAAAATATAATTAGTAATAAGACTCTTTATGTAGTGAATGTAGAATATTATGGATCAATGCTTGATCATTCTCATTGATAGATTATCTTTATATATAAATTACATTCCCTTATTTTAGGGAAGAGATAAACATCATAATAAATACATAATAAACATCTTAAAATACAATCGGAATATTCTAGAGACATATTATATTACACCGCCGGAGTCAAAATTCGAGGTCTCCGGATGTTGAGACTGGAACGAAAGTCGTCGAACAAAGTTTTTGGGAGTCCTTTGGTGAAAATATCGGCAATCTGAAATCTGGCTGGAGTATGGAGAATACGAACTGTCCCTCGTTGAACATGTTCACGAATGAAGTGAATATCCAACTCGATGTGTTTAGTACGCTGATGCTGCTTTGGATTACCAAACAAATAAATAGCACTAATGTTATCATAATAAACGAGCGTGGCAGATTTAACTGGGCGACGTAGCTCAAGAAGAAAGTTGCGAATCCAACACAATTCTGCAACTACGTTTGCGATGGCTTTGTATTCGGCTTCTGCACTGGAACGTGATATAGTGGATTGGCGTTTTGACGACCATGACAGTAAATTGGGTCCCATGTATACACAATATCCTGAAGTTGACCGACGTGTGTCCGGACAATCAGCTCAATCAGCATCAGTATAGGCCCGTAGACAGAGATCTATGGACGTCGAAATCGTCAATCCATGGTCGGCTGTGCCCTTAATATACCCAATGATACGTTTCAATGCATCCAATGGTCAGTCTTCGGGTCATGCATGTGCATGCAAATCTGCTGAACTACATAACTAATGTCTGGTCTGGTAAAAGTGAGGTACTGCAAGGCACTTGCGAGGCTCCTGCAAAGAGTAGGATTTTCGAACTGGGGACTGTTGACGGCACTGAGTTTTGGTTTGGTATCCGCAGGCGTGGCAACAGGGTTACAGGATTCCATTCCAGCATGTGAGATAATATCTGAAGCATAAGATTGTTGAGATAAAAACATGCCAGCAGCAGAGCGTGAAACCTGAATACCCAAGAAGTAAGTGAGAGGTCCAAGATCTTTCATAGCAAATTCAGCCGCGAGGCTGTGAATAAGTCGCACGCGAAGAGAATCGGTGGATGATGTGAGAATGATGTCATCCACATAAATAAGGAGGTAAGCAACGTCACCCCGGTGATGGTAGGTAAATAGATAATTGTCACACTTGCTCTGGATAAAACCAATAGAGAGCACGAAGTCGGTGAATCGTTGGTACCAAGCACGAGGGGCCTGCTTAAGACCGTATAAAGATTTCCTGAGAAGACACACGTGATCAGGATAATCTCTGTGTCTGAATCCCATAGGCTGATACATATAACCCGTCTCAGATAAATTACCATGAAAAATGCATTAGTGACGTCCAACTGATGAATCAACCATGATTGTGAAAGGGCCAAAGATAAAACAGTACGTATGGTGGTAGGTTTAACCACCGGACTGAAAGTTTCCCCACAGTCAACACCAACCTCTTGATTGCGACCATCACATACTAATCGTGCCTTGTAGCGTTCCAAAGTACCATCAAACCTGTATTTGTGACGAAAAAGCCACATACTACGAATTACATGCATATGTTTCTGTCTCGGGACAAGTTCCTAATTTTTGTTTTTAATTAAGGCATTAAACTCGTTAGCCATGGCAGTGTACCATTCCAGTTTGGATAAGGCCTCATAGGGTGTTTTGGGGAATGGAGTGATGGTAGAGGTGGTAAGGTTAAAAATTTGTTTGGGGTTGGATGCCTGACATAGCTCAGGTACGCATTGTTCAGGTCGGAGGAGGTGGTGGTGTGGGAATAGGATTCGATGGGGGTATTTGTAGGGGTCGGTTGAAGGTGTGGTTGAGAGTCAGACGTTGACTGATGATGGGGTGGGAGCGGTTCGGTTGTCAGAAGGGGTGGGGTCGGGTCGGAAATAGTAGCGGGTGGGTTAGTGGGTAATAGAGTGGGATGAAATTGTTGGGCCGGGTCTTGGATATTAAAAGGCGAAGAGGTGATGGTGTTGTTTGGGCTTGAAGGGTGGGCCGGAGGTGAACAGTTTGTTTTTGGGGTGGATTGGACATGGGAAGTGGGCTGGGATTGGTTAGGAAACATAATGTGTGGGTGAAGATGGGCATTGAGGAATGTATAATTTTGGAGTGTGGGTTGGTCTTTTTGGCAAGAGAAAGATGGTTTCATCAAAAAGGACATGACGGTTAATGGTGATTTTGTTGGTTTTGAGGTGTAGGCATTTGTAACCTCGGTGGTTTGGTTGGTAACCAAGGAAGACGCACGGGGTGGAGCAGAATTCAAGTTTATGAATTGTTATGTGTGGGATAAGTGGGTAGCATAGGCAGCCGAGCACTCAAAGATGGTCATAAGTGGGGAGGCATTTATATAGGCGTTGGGTGGGTGTTTGAAAGTGATGAATTTTGGTGGGAATTATGTTGAGAAGATAGATTGCGGTTTTGAGGGCGTGTGGCCAGTATGTATTAGGCATTAAGGAATAGGCTAAGAGTGTTCGGATGAGGTTGTTTATGGTTCGGATTTTCCGCTCTGCTTTTCCATTTTGGGATGACGTGTTAGGGCAGGAAAAGCGAAATTGCATCCCGTTTTCGTTACAATAATTATGGTACTGATTATTAGCCTATTCACGACCGTTATCACATTGAAATTGTTTAATTTTAGCCCCATATTGTGTGTTAATAAAGGTCGTAAATTTAGTGAACATTGTAAACACCTCGGATTTATGTTCAATGGGATAAGTCCATAGAAAATTAGTGTAATCATCTAAGAACGACACATAATACCGATGTCCCCCATTACTAATAATGGGAGAGGTCCAAACATCACTGTGCACAAGATCAAATGGCATAAAAGTACTTGTAACAGAAGTAGGAAAGGAAAGAAGAGTGTGTTTCCCAAAAATACAAGCTGGACAAACTTTATTGTCTAAAGTACCATACTTAATAAATTTATTAGTTTTCAAAGTTTGCAAAATAGTTGGTCCTAGGTGGCCAAGGAAGACACACGGGGTGGAGCGGAATTCTAGTTTATGAATTGTTGTGTGTGGGATAAGTGGGTAGCACAGGCAGCCGAACACTCTAAGATGGTTATAAGTGGGGAGGCATTTATATAGGCGTTGGGTGGGTGTTTGAAAGTAATGAATTTTGGTGGGAATTATGTTGAGAAGATAGGTTGCAGTTTCGAGGGCATGTGGCCAGTAGGTATTAGGCGTTAAGGAATGGGCTAAGAGTGTTCAGATGAGGTTGTTTATGGTTCGGATTTTCTGCTCCACTTTTCCATTTTGGGATGACGTGTTAGGGCAGGAAAAGCGAAATTGCATCCCGTTTTGGTTACAATAATTATGGAACTGATTATTAGCCTACTCACGACTGTTATCTCATTGAAATTGTTTGATTTTAGCCCCAAATTGTGTGTTAATAAGGTCGTAAATTTAGTGAACATTGTAAACACCTCAGATTTATGTGCAATGGGATAAGTCCATAGAAAATTAGTGTAATCGTCTAAAAACAACACATAATACCGATGTCCCCCATTACTAATAATGGGAGAGGTCCAAACATCCCTATGCACAAGATCAAATGGCATAAAAGTACTTGTGACAGAACTAGGAAAGGGAATACGAGTGTGTTTCCCAAAAATACAAGCTGAACAAACTTTGTTGTCTAAAGTACCATACTTAATAAATTTATTAGTTTTCAAAGTTTGCAAAATAGCTGGTCCTGGGTTGCGAAGCCGTTCATGCCAAATATCTTGTGAAATAGCTGCAAATGTGGAAGCAGTGTTGAGGTGGGTGATGTTGGATGGGCTGAGATCGTAGAGGTAACCCGAGCTATTGCACCGTTGGATAGGTTTCTTGGTGTAGAGATCCTTCACAGTAAAACCATAAGGGTCAAATTCTATGGATAATTGGTTATCAGTGGTAAAGCAGCGAACCAAGATTAAATTTTTTAACAAGGTTAGGTGCATAAAGAACATTTTTTAGTTTAAAAGGTGGGAATGGTGGGGGTAAGGTAATGTCACCTTGTCCAAGAACCAGAATAATCTTACCATTAACAACTTTAATATTACGAATAATGCATATTAAAAATAGACGAAAATTTGTCAGAATAAGGAGACATTGTACCTGAGGCGCCCGTGTCCATTGTCCAGGATGGATCATTGTGATGAAGAGCCAAGTTGTATAGTGCTTGGGCGATGTCGGTTGGTGAATAACCTTGGGCCAAATATGATTGGGCTGAGGACGGGCCCGTTGGTCTTGTGCCGAGTACACCAGGGGCTGCCGAAGTAGGCGGAGATGGGCCTGAGGTTTCTGTTGATGGATATGGACATGGGGGCGGTGGGGTCCAATGTGAGTAAGTGGGCTGTTGACTATTGGAGGAGGCCCAAGGAGGATTAGGAGACCAATAATAATATCCATGTTGTTGTTGTTGTTGTTGAGATGATCTCCCACGGCCGTAGTTGGGTCGACCAGGGGCCGCGGCCACATCCACGAGGATGGTGGTCATAGTTGGACCTGTTTTGAGAGCTGTTGTTAGATGGAGCATCGGTAGTGGCGTTTAGGGCGGTGCCGGCAGATTTGGAGGAGAGTTTAGCTTGGTTATTTTTGTGGTCTTCCACCTGAAAAAGACGAGATCAGTTAAGCCGGTGAGGATTTGTAGGACAAGATGCTTTTCGGTAATGGTTGATCTAAGGCTAGTCAATTGGTCATAAAGAAGCTTCATGGTTTGGCAATAAGCAGACATATTATGGATCAATGCTTTATCATTCTCATTGATAGATAATGTTTATATACAAATTACATTCCCTTATTTTAGGGAAGAGATAAACATCATAATAAATACATAATAAACATCTTAAAATACAATCGGGATATTCTAGAGACATATTCCATTAGTGAATTGAATAAAAACTCTTGAGTAGAGTTTATGAGACTTATTAGTTAGAGTTTTATGACTCATTATTAATGTCTCTAATTATATTAGGTTGTTCACTACCTTGACTCATGTATACATAATAGGCTATGTAACTTAGTTGAAAGACTAGAAAATACAAAGAAAATACATGCACATATGAAAAGTTCTTGAAAAAGAAGAAAAACTTGAAGACCCATATGTTGGGTACTTATAGATATAAGTTTTCTTTACTCGATTCCAATATTATATCACCTTCTTTTATTACACACGTTCTAACACTACAACTTATCTGGTGTAACCTCGGGCGAGTGAGCCATCTTTAGTAGTACAGACTGCTTCGGCTGTTATACCTGGGAGACAGACACATTGTCTTTAGTAGAGGCGCAAAATCCATTTTAAAGGAAGCGTGTTGAACACGTGCCCTAGCCACAACCGTCAACATAGTTTGTTCATTCTTGCAGCCAAGAAAGGATCACACATACAAAACGACACGGTTCAAGTCCTCGTTAAAGACGAAACATAAATCGTACAAGAAGTGAAGAAGACACAATTCATACTTTTGTTGAAGACAATGGTTTTAACCAGTTAATTTACTTTTGTTGTATTTCATTTTATATTCGTTTGTATTTATATACGGTGTTTGTACTACAATTTCTCAAAATTATATAAAGAGAGTATCTTTATTATTTTTATTATTTTTATTGATATATTTAATGAAATCGTGACCCATGTCTCGGAGTCGTTGAATTCGTTGTACACATTATTCATCTCTAACTGTCATCTGAGCCTTGCATTGCAATCTTCTTATATCACTCACCTTTACAACCACTCAACCTATGTTATACACATTCCTCAACACTCATCCTTATTTTATATATTCTTTTAATACGTAAAGGTTTTACTATTTTAAAAAGTAACATATATAATATAAGATTGAATAATTAATATATTAGAATAACAATAAAATTGAAAAGTTACAATCCTTGAAACTAAAAAAAATTACAAGATAAAATCAAATATTCTATTCTTCATTGTCATCTGTGAATGCCCATATATGCTCTAGCTACCAAATCTAAGCGTAGGTTGTGCGTATATCGGCTGTGTAATGCCTAGGTATTAGAGTCTTGTTATGCATCAACAATTTCTTCAAAATTTCTTATCAAAGGCGTCTTCGTGAAAGTGACAAAATTCCATAATCTTCGAGAATCATGTTATGTAATATCATACACGCATATATTATATTTCTGATTTTTTATTAACATGTGTGTGCTAGGTTTTGCACTATGTGCCAACTCTACTAACTGAGAACAAATATTCATTTCATATTTTTTTTCCCGATTCTGCAACTACTTTAAATATCATACACATATCTAACAAAACTTTCGACAAATATCTACTAAACCATCAATCAGTCTTGAAATATTTACGTTAAATTAGTAATAGTAATGTACTCATTTATCGATTCTTCATGGCGCAGAAGGATAGCAATACGGGTATTTGGTTATGGGTAATTTTTAAGCTAAGATGGAGTTGTATGATGCCTAAGGGATTCTATGCTTCTTTAAAAAGAAGTTAGAACGTTTTGGCGCCCTCAAGGATTAGACTGGTATGAAATGTATGGTCATACTCAAACTAACTATTGTTTGTCAAACCATTCTTAATCAGGTACGAGATAGAAATGATTGAGCACTATATGATAGTGAAACAGATCCACGTCTCATGTTCAATAAAGTTCTGCTATAACAGAAAGGATAAATGATATGGTTATCACACAGCTATAAGCTTGTTTAAGTAAATGGTTACTTAAACGCAAATGGTATCGTTTACGAAGGTAAGTCATCATACTTTGATACGGATAGTGCACTGCAGCTAGGAGCCCAACTCGGTTGAGAATTATAATCTGTAATCGAGATTTAGCTATTGTCTAATTATTGATTATTAATGCGACTATCAAAGTATGATCAAAGAGTTACACTTCGGACTGCAAACAAGAGAAATATATTTAATTGTTAAATATTATTAACCACAAATAACTTCAATCATGGAAAAAATATTTAAAGAAATACTTAGTGGAAAGATTATTACGAATAATCGATGATAATTGTTTAGAAAAACAATTGATCGGGAAGTGGATAAATTAATTAGGACTAATTAATTAAACCGTTAAAGCGTTGAACGATAGAATAACTATTATCGAATAACCATGGTGTTGAATGATCAAATGCTTGTTGTTCGATATCAATGGTGATTTGATAATTGTTATTGGATGATGATTATAGACGTGAACTTTAATAATGGTGTTTTTCATTCAAAGGGTAAAATGATAATATTTTTATTATATGATAATAAAACATAAATATAAAGTTTTACAATTAAATGTTAATTTTATAAAACTAGAGGTGACTAATAATTACTACCTAATTAAAATGGGGTAACTCCTTTGTGAGCAAGTAATACGTTTAGGGATTAGAGTGTAACTATGATTATTATATAATCGTCCTTAACTCTTTAACCCAAAAGAGACTAACGCAAACCCTAGTCACCAAAGTTGCTAAAAGAGATTAATAATAGAAAACACCACAACCAACATCACCACCCAAACCCGTCGCCACCACTACCCTCCACGACCATCACCCCTCACGCGCCAACCTTTTCTCAACACATGCACCCCACGTGTGGCCCACCGTCATTGCTACGCGTAGTGTCCCTGCGGTTAGCCTCATTTTGCGTATATCATGTTTCATGTTAGCTAGGATTTACACCGGGGGTTTCGAGTGGTAGGTGCTTGAAAAGATCGGGTCTTGAAGTTGGTGATGGTGCTTACTAGCGAAGCGTTCATTTATCCATAGTGCGGATTTTTGGTGTTTTGTCAAGGTAACGAATATTGAACACCCTATGGTTATGTTTATATATTATTTGTTTGTTATTGTATTCGGATCACTGGATTGGGATTGGGATTCGGTTTTGAAAAATATATATTTTGTTATACAAGCTTCCGCCTAAGTATATTAATAAATGGGTTATTAATATTTGTGAAAAAATATATGTATAAAATAGTGATTTTATAATAACCGAATAGTCGGGTCCGAGTCAGGTTTTGACCCAGACGGGTCGAACGATCCCTAACAGCTATCACAGTTGGATGTGGTCACCGTTTCGCGAACTTAGAACGAGATCCATTTGAAAAAAAAATGTCACATGTGAAGGTTCGTGTTGCATTTCAACATGATCGGTCGCCATTCGCTCCGATCACTAATTTTCTTTCATAAATCACATATGTACCCCAATCTTTTAAAATTTTATCCTTGAATTTAAAACGAGTATATATATATACACACACATAACATGTATGTATCAACTTAGTGACACGCTACACGGAACTCGACAGATTAAATAACATGTTTTGCTTGTCACCTGTTGCTATTATTATTTACGAACAATAGTACAATGATCTCAAAGTATCCTTGTAATTTGTTATCTCTAGAAACTACTTGCATTTATAGAAGCTCTGGCCCTTCTTATTCCACTCAGTTCTAGATATTAAACTTCTTCTACTTAAGGTGCTAGCTTTTAAGCCTTTAATCATCAACCGTTATCGTTACCATCTTTTGTTCGCACAAACCAACATCACTTCCTGTATGACGTATCCCGTCTCCCATTGTTGGGTTCAGACAGTCCACACATCAAAGTACGACTGAGGTCATCATCACATCGTCATCTCGTCATTGCTTCGTTGGTGGCAGAACTCACCAGTCATCCTCCCCCACACCCCCTCTCTCTCACTCCTTCCCTCCCTCCCTCCTCTTCACTCTCAATCCCTCTCTTTCCCTCCCCCCTCTCTTCATCTCCCTCTCTCCCGCTGAGTAATAATTTAGATAGTTTGGGTATCTAAAATTAATTTATACCAGAAATATCTAACTCTCGGTAGAAAATTAATAGTAATTTTATAATTCAACCAAAGATTTTAGCCCCTAAGCAATCAATCAGCATGAATCCACAGGCGAAATCAGTGAATACATGATCAAGAACATATTGTAAGACATAGAAGGTAAATATATAACAACAATATATTTCATTAAACTTAAACAGAACAACATCATAGCTTATAACTAGAAGCTTATTCTTTTTAGGTACATACACATATTAAAATAACAATTTTAATTACATATTTTTATTTCTTTTTTTGCTGATCACCTCTAAATAAATTACGAGTGGTTGGCTTCTTCCACTCCTTGTCATCTCTTTCTGCTTTACTTTTTTCACTGCACATATTAAATACATTTATGTATCATTCTACGATCGGCCCCGTTATAATCATTATTAGTTTAGCAACATATACAAATTAAAACAAATATCAAAGGGTTTGTAGCCTACTGAAACAAATGTGTAATAAGGTGTTCCACCCAAGTGATGAGGGTTCTAGTTGATTTAGGAGTAGGTTTAGTTCTTTTTTATGTGTTTATTTATTTATTTATTTATTTTAACAACAATTCCTAGATTATACATGATTAATGCACCACAACTTACACCATGCAGAATTTGAACTTCCAACTTTTTCTACGTTTAGTGTGCATGTGAGTTTGCGTTTGAAAAAAAAATAACAAAAAAAAAAAAAAGAATTCAAATATTGCTATTTGGTATTGTTTAAAGGAAAAAAAACTAAATAAAACAAATAACAATATATGATATTTTTTTTGAACGGCCAACAAATTGGAATCACTCACGGAACACTGGAGTATCATCGTGTCACCAGTGTTGCCACGCGATCATATTCCACTCTTGGGTAGTAGCTGTGGTAGCCCTAGCTAGCATAAGCAACTAAAAATATAGCCAACGTGAGGTGGCTAACTTGATAGAGGCTTGTGCTTTTTAGAGGGAGGGGATGTCCTAAATTCAAATCTAAGCAATGATATATTTGTTGTAATTATAGTGGAGGTAATGTTAGCTGTTCAAAAAAAAAAAAAAAAAAAAAAAAAAACTGAAAATGTATAATATTAAATGATTAAGGGGAATTAGAATTGAATAATCCCAACTTTATCTGGTTAGAAGGCAATAATCCTAACTTGAAAATTAAAATCTGACAGGCCTAATTTGTCTTCGTTTTTATTCAGTGGACCAAAACTAACTGGATTTAACCAAGTTAGTTTTCCGCCTACGTGGCACGCCATTTTCATGCATTCTACTGCTCCGTTTGCATTTTATGGCATGTCACGTAGGCACAAAACTAACTTGGTTAAACCCAGTTAGTTTTGGCCCAGTGAAACAAAAACCAATACAAGTTGGGCTTGTTAGATTCCAGATTTCAAGTTGGGATTATTGTCTTCTAATCCGACAAAGTTTAGATTATTTAATTTCAATTTTCCAATGATTAATATATTACGCTTCTGTAGTAGTTGTGGTAGCACCAGGAGCCGCCTTGGTAACATGCTCGTGTGGCTGCAAATCTTTAACCTTTGCTTCTTCTTTTAGACTCAAGTCTTGTTGCTGTGAAGCCATTTGATATATAATTTATGAAATTTCACTTCAAGTTTTAGATGTGAGTTGTGAGTTGTGAGTTATGGGTGTAAGTAAAGCCGTTATATATAGATAGAGGCTCAAGAGATAGAAAATGAAAAGTCATGCCCATTATCTTTGGACTCTGGAGACCCGTAACCTTAGTCGTGTGTTTATTTCATTCCACCAAGCATCATGCTTTTGGTTCACATTGTTAGGTTAATCATGTTATTATCATGTTATCCTTTTTCGATGATAGAGAGATTTTTTTTAAACTCGATTTGAAAATTCCAGTGGTTCCACAATTCGATACAATATTAGGAAATAAAGATGTTTTCTAAGCAAACTAGTGGGATTTCGCTTCTGGCGGGAATTCACTCAACATCATTTCGTTTACGGCACTGAAAATCACTATAGCAATCTAGATAGAAATGCCAGAAAAAAAAAAAAAAAAACCGAAGTCGTGATGTGCTTAAAAGAATATTGACACGTATTTTACATTTGATCGAAAAGCACAACAACAAAACCCGCTATTTGTTTTGATGATACCACTAACGATACCGATGTTTGTTTAGAATCTTATATTGTCAGGATACTAGCACTTGTGTTGTCACACCCCGCCTAAGCGGAAACACGGGATGCAACTTCAAAAGTTTTGTAAGCACAAGAGTCACGCAAAGCATCAAACTCATAAATTCGGATATATTAAAGACAACAATGTTTAACATTTCAAAAGAAAAAAATTGTATTGAAACCACAATTCAAATGATATAGGTTCAAAATCATTTGACAAAAGACGAGTTCAAATATCCCATGATGCCAGCACACAACTCCCGAAGTTCCATGCTATTCATTTAATTGCCTGAAAAAACATGCAAGTAAAATATGTCAACAATAAAGTTGGTGAGTTTACAGGTTTTGAGGAATGGTTATGTAAACCATGGTAGACTGAACCATTGCCTACCTAAGGCAATGATTTATATGTGACTAACATGAGCCCGTAACCAAACCTTGACGTGTTGTGCCTCGCCCATTGTATAATAAAGACAATGAATAAATGTGAAATACAAGCACTCTTTTGATAACTGTCATCCGGTTAGAGCGACTAACCAAGAGTGGGGGTGTCAACCCAATAGATCTATTCCGGTGTTCCATGGCTAAGTCCATAGCTCAATGTGTTGACATGAAACCCTTTTGTTTATACGTAATAATTGAAAATTCGGTTACTCTCTGTTGAGTGGGTGGTTGACTTGATTGTCTTTGCCAATTGTTTTTGAGTTAATCAGGTGTATTGCATGTGTAAACGGAAACTGTAATGAATTTCTGAACTATCTTAAGCTTTGCTAGACTCGGGATGAAATTGTTACACTTGAAACTAGACAAAAAAATAGAAAAGTTAAAGACGTTATGTCATAATAGAAAAATCAAAATGCTAAAAATATAATAGGCTAAATACGTTGGGTGAAATTAAAAATACGAAAATTTAAAAGAATAGAAAAAAATTGTTAATGTTCTATTCTTTTGGATTCCTGAACTCTGAGATGGTGCTTTTTTTATTACACGAGTGAAGAAGGTGATTCATAGTGACTCGCGAAGCCATAAGAACTAAAGGTTTTTTTAAATAGGATAGGTTCTGCATTTCATAAAGGGATAGCGTCACAGCTTGTTGTCTGCTTACCCACTATCCAAATATAACTTGTTTTGGTTGAAATTTTATAAAGATGTTTAAGTTAAAAAAATGTTCATCTTACTAGGGATGAGCTAGGAACGGGATCGGTACCGTACCAATACAAATCCCGAAAATAGGAAAAAACAAATACCGATCCCGGTCCCGAATATACTGGTTTGGTATTAGTACCAATACCGATCGAGATCGGTATTTTCTGTATAATACGAAAAATATCAAAAATTTGAAAAATGAAAAGGGGCCTATAGCTTTAAATCTGTTGGACATTTGTAGTGTTTAATATGCTCGGGTTTTGCGTGAGTAATCTTTAGGGCATGTTTAGATAAACTTAATTGAGTCCAAAAGGACTTTTGTTAAAAGAACTTATTAAGTTATGACTTTTAAAAAGAAGTTTTTAGAAAAGTGTTTGGATTAGCTTATGTGGTAGGGAAAAACAATAAGTCAATAAGTTATTTTGTAAAAAGTATTTGGTTTAACTTATTCAGGTAAAATGACCAAAAATGATATAAGAAGGGTAGATATAAGGATATAAGAAGAGCATGTAGGTAAATATCCAACAATAAGTTATAAGGGGGTTCAAAATGTCACACATTCCTTACTTTTACAAAACAAATTATTATAGGCAGATGAAAAGTTAAAACAATAAGTCCTTATCACTTGTCAAACACTTTTTTGTAACTTATTAACTTTTTGTAAAAGTATAGAGCATTCACAGTAGCTTCTGCATATTTTCTCCATTATTACTCTAAAATCACTACTTTTTCCCACTTCTTTCAATTAAATAATATTTACTCTATACTTTTATCATTACCTTTTATCTCTCCTCTACTCACAACCACTTTCAAAAATATTAAAAAATTATGGAGGATGAACAGTTCCATATTAAATATAGAGATAAACAGTAACTTCTCTATATCCTTCACTCACAACAATTTACTACCACATATCAAAATATGGAGGCATCTCTCACATAAATATGCATAACCTAGTGTGAATGCTCTAAGGAGGTGGAAATAAGGAGAGCCAAACATGTTCTTAAACATGTTCCATGAAACCATCTCACACATATAATAGCAGATCTAGAATTCATTTGAAGCATACTTTTTCACCACAGGCCCACACAATGTATATGTATCACCATGCTCTTCGTCATCATCATCATCATCAATTTCTCCATCGGATGCAAACCCTTATTGTTCATTAAAAACAACGTCAAAAAACTGTCATCATAAAATCTTCAAAGCATATTTCATATCAGAAACATAATCTAATTATGTTATCTATTTTAAAATCGTTTAAACTCTCGGTATTCTCTTATTATTTTTGGTATTTTCTTTCTTTTCGGTATACAATCGGTATCAATAGCTTTGGTATTCGGTATTAATTTTGGTATTCAGTATTATTCACGGTGTTACCGATAGAATCCCGTCCTGATATCGTGTAGTACCAATCTTGAAAAACTTAAAATGTAGGTACTGATACCGATCCGAAAAACCCTCGGTTTGATATGGGATCGGTTCGGGACGAGATCGGTTTAGGTATTCGGGACTATTTGCTCATACCTACATCTTAGTTAGTAATCGAGTTGTCCTTTTTACTATTAATAACTTTTGTTATCATAATAAAGATCGTCGATTTGAGCTATATTGTCGTTTAATTGGGTTGAACTCAGCTACGTGAATCTATTAACATGTCCGGGTGAGGCACTCCTAAAAGATAAACTCTGGTGTTTGGTTGGGCTCTAAAACTGTATTGGCACCATCATATTTAGTTAACAGGGCCCATGTTGTGGAACAAAAAAAGGAACACTAAACTTAGTACTGGTGATTTGGTTGTGTAGGAAAATAAAACATAAAAGAAATATCCCCCACCCCACAAGAAATTTGCTTAAGCATGCGGTCCACTTTAAAGAGTTGTTGGGGTATACGTACCGTGATGATCTAGTTGATGTCTTATGGAATGTTCTCAGGCAGGTAGGGATATCAGAGAAGAAGGAGGCCCCAGTGAACTTTCTGACAAACCCGTTGGAGGGGAGGTATAACTTACGCCCAACGGATGTTCTTATGTTCTGCTGAGCGGGTGGGAAATACATTTGTGTGGACCTTACCAGCGTATCCCCTCTCATCGGCCTTAGAGATAGTGGGTATATGGCGGGTCAGGCGATACTGAATGTGAAATCGAAGAAGATTGAGAAACATTATAAAGCTTGCGTGGATAATTCACATGATTTCGTCCATTTTGCCTTTGATACTTTTGACTCTTTGACCCTGGAAGCTATTAGGTTCATAGAAAAAATGCAGCAGGTCGTATACAACATATTCTTGACCCCTAAGGACCAGGGGATTGTTTTCAGTAGGATAGGTATATTATTTAGAAGAGGGGTGGCGGTGCAGGTTGTTGGCTGTCTACACGTCATCCTGCTATGACTTTTCCTCTATATCATGAAATAAAAATATATAACATCATGAAAAAAAGAAAGAAAAGAAAGAACTCAAAACTGATTACTGTTTTCTTAACCTTAACCACAAGTTTGAACATGTTATACAACACATGATTGGTTACAATAAAGAGTATCACTAAACTTTCTAACTAGATATGTTTATCTAATCGGTCTATTATAAACTAGGTTATAGACCCGTGTATTATACGAAATTGACAAAATAGAAAAAATCTACGGGCTAATAATATGTATCAAAATTAAAATAATGTGTACAATACAAATTATGATATTGGGCAAAGCCATACAAGAAAAGTTTTGAATGGAAACTAGAAAATAAAAAACCTTTTGTACCTGTAAAGTGTAAACTTTGCTAGTTGTCTCATCAGGAAATAATCGTTGTCGGTTAGATTTTTTTTCCGGCCGATAGGAGTAAAGCTACAAAAAATAACCCAAAATTCACGTTGTTAATAAAACAGAAGAAATTCAATACGATAATATGTATCAAAATTTACAATAATGTGTAGAAAGAAATTATATAATATTTGGTAAAGCCACACACAAAAAAAAATCTTAAACTAAAATTGAAAAAAAAAAAAAACCCTTTCTTATGAAGGTGATAAACGCAAAAATCGACCAAAAATAACATTTTTGAAAATATTTGAATCGTTACCATGAAATCCGACATGTCAGGAGAATGGAGACCCATGGCACTATTCATGCGAATGGAAATCCTAAACCTAGGGGCGAGGCATTTTTGGCCATTATTGGAGTCATGGGCACATGCTTCTCAGTACTGATTAGTATCCCTACAATGTGAGTTTTTCAGTTTGATTTGCAATTGGTAAAGATTATTTTACCCTAAGGCTTCTCACGGTCAGGCAACATTCACCCATTAAGGTTTAAAAATTAAAATTTGTTTAACTTTTGTCCATATTCGTCAGGTTTAACGTGTTGTCAATTATGCAGATATGAGTAAGCTTAAAACTCATGATAAGCACAATATATGTACAAATCTTGCAGCTACATCCAAGAAGGGGAAGGATTTAGCTCTTATAATTCAATTTCTAAATCGATCAAGGATCTATTTTGCAATCTTGGAAAAGTACGATACTTACATCAGTCATTAGAAATTGATTTGTAAGAATGCAAGGGTTGCTTGTTAAATAAGCCCACCTTCTATCGTCAACAAGATTATGGATCAGCAGGTGGTTATTGAAGGGATACGGTACCAAACACTAGTAATATCATATCACAATATCAACTCACAAAGTTGCGTCCGTTTACACATAACGCTGGCTTTGCGCCCGTTTTACATAAGCGGAGCACCACGCGTCCATAACCCAATGGGCGCATGGTAGGCCGCCAGTTTTACGTCAGGGGACCACCATGCGTCCATACCCCAACGGACGCACGCTCACCCGTCCGTTTTACGTCGACGCAGAATGAAGATTCCTCATCAAGATAAGTGAACCTTCATCGACACGACTGAAAGATTCCTTTCAGGGCAGCATTGAGACACACACCCCAGGGCAGTGCTGCACTGGACAACTGTTCCTAACGCAGTAGGCTGCCCGTCAGAGTTCTCAACCAATCAAGGGCTGTGCCCAGCCTGACACCCAGAAAGGACGATGACGTGGCAGCTCCCCAGCCAAGTTATCTCTTTGACAAAAGACTTTTGCAACCCCCACTTGTCTCAAGTTCTCGATAAAGCAATGATTACCCACCTCCCTAGAGTAGCTAATAGGTAGACGCCACGTGTATCTTTGTCAGGACGGTAACATCCCCCATTTCTCCTCTTTTTATATCAAACCCACTTGCACTATTGGGCTTAAGGACTTGGGCCGGAGACCAAGAGGTTCCTCTACCTGGGCCGGGCCCCACTAAGGGTAGAGGATGGGTTGAGGAAGTTGGAGTTCGAGGTACTATAAAAGGAGGAGCCCATTCTCCTTTTATTGGCATCCTATATTCACCAACACTTTCGCTGAAAAGACTACGAGCACATCGTACTTTTCCAACCCTTGTTTATTTACTAACGTTTAGAGGCTCGGCTCTTCTAATCTGTTGTCTCTTAACATCCTTGGTCTTGTCCTTAGACCCTTTATGTTTTATAAACACTCCTTTATAGTAAATATTCCGTAGAATCACAACCAAGATCAACGGTTACCCGGTAATCTAGGATTCGTGTTTCTTCAGTTATTATTGAGCAAATGATTAGTGATATGCTACATTTTGGTGATACTGAAGATGATCCAATGGTTTTGGCTCCTATATTGGTCATAGGTTGTTTTATGAGAATGAAGTACTCTTTAAACCAATTTGTACCCTGAATTCATTTATATTATGCATGTGATCATTTATTGCATGGGCACGAGAGGAGGAGGATTTGATGTAGCATGTGAATCATTGTAGTACGCCACAGTGGCTCTTGTTCTAAATCTGTTATTCAACATACCGCCTTTTGTTGTAATCCTTGGTTTATACAAATAATGTTTGATCATCTAATCCCGCACTTGCTAGAAGTTAATGATGACAAGATATCGTTCGATTACATGGATGATGTTACTATGAGTAGATTTAAGACTTATCGTAGCAGACCTATAGTGCCACCAACCAAAAGCTTGTTCGGACATCTGGCTAGAGTTTATTATGTACCTCCAAGCAAAAACAAATGGAGACATGATGATAGTGATTTTGACAAGGAAGGTATTGTTGAAACTGCAGGTGGTAATGACGACCAGGGTGATCAAGGTGGAGCTTCTGTGCAAGCATTCGTGACTCAAACTGAAATTGTAAATACAATTATTCCACAACCCCAAGAACAACATGAATAGTTTGAAGAACATGGTCCTAAACATTTGTATGTCCTTGAAAAGAGAATGGAAGAACTTGAAAAACAACCCCAAGTTTCACAATCTTAAGAAACACCGAGCTCCTCTATTAGAGACGTCGGGAAAAGTAGAGTTATAGAAACTCAAGAAGATATGATCAGTGAACATGACAGTGAAGAGACAGATGAAGAATTGGAAGCAGGAATACGTGATAGCAAAGAGTAACAAACTAAATAAGAAGAAGAAGGGAAGAAGGCCAATGCTTATTGCTGCCTCACAAGAAGCTGGAGCCAATCGTAAAGCTTGACGTGACACATATGCACATGATCCTGACTTTATGCTAGAACCAACGTTTGAAATTCTTAAGTCTACCCCTTAGAAACATCACATGAAGAGGCCAGGAGTCAAACACCAAAACATGTTGTGGGTCAGTGTAAGAGATCAGGACATTCACATATTCAAGTCGATCCTTTGTGTAACGACTCATATTCAATCTTCAAGTTCTCAAGTCATAACTTCAACAACAATAATTCAAGCTTCAACTGCAACTAAAACTTTTGCTATCTCGAGAATTCAAATGCCAATTCGAACGACAACAACAGTGACAACATCTTTATCAACAACATCTACATGGGCTTTCTATCCTTTTGAAACCATTGCGGCAGTTGGTCTTGTGTTAAGACAACTGTCTACTGAGCTTAACCGACCACAATTTAAGCAAGCAGCATCATCTGCATGTAATGTGCCTTGTTATCATTGCTCCTACTACATTTGTATAATCTTAAAGCTCATTTTGTCAGTCTCAGATTAACAATTTATTCAGTGTTTTGCATATGCAAGCTTTAGAGAATCGTCAAAGAATTATATAAATTGAAGATAAAAAAGGACTATGTTGGATCTTCTTGGACAAACAACTTCCAAGTCAAATAAACTTGAAGTTGAATTAAGGGAAACAAGAGAGGAAGTCTATAAGTGAAATATGAAGGTTGATTAACTAAGTATGAGAAGGAAAACAAAAGACTTCAGGATACAGATGATGAGTGTTAGTGAATAATCATCCCAGAATCAAAGTTAATGATGATGATGGTGAAGAAACAAAGTCCATTTAAGATGATGATGATGAACGATGGTGACGGTCGTGAAAGTGAAGGCGGTAGTTCTTCTGGTCGAGAACGTCATACTAAACACAAGGATGATAAAGACGACGAACCCGAAGGTGATGCACCCACTTAGGAGGAGTCATCAATTCAATCAAGACTTGGAAGAATGTGAAATCCCTTAGCCAGTATCAAAGGATTACATTGCCACGTTGTTTGAAATGAATAAGGATGAGGTCATCATTGATGAAGAAACCCCACGGAAACCAATTGATGACTATACTGAAGCTGATATGTATGGTAAGGTAAAGATCGGGGATATCACTCATGAAGAGTATCCTGAGTACTGCGTGAGCAAAGAAAATGTCAATGTTCCAGAATTCTCAGAGAAACTATTTAATCAAGCTGGTCATATTCTTTGATCAATACCCGTCGTCATTCCTGAAGAAATCAGATCTCAAATTAATCAGAATGATAAAGAACTGTTTGCTGAGTAGTTGTGAAACTTCAAGTCATATATTAAGCATCCGATCATCTCAGAACACAAGTCAGGGTCTACAAGAAACATAAAATAATTTTGAAGGGAAGGGTTATCTGTTGGATGCATGTTCCTCAGTTGAAGTGCATTGCTGATTAAAGGGGGATGGAGATCCAGTATTTCAGACACATTGTTGATATGAAAACGCTTCCATATTGGGAGATAATGGTTTAACATCCAATATGGCTGATCAACTGCTCCAAGAAAGACATCGAGACATTTTTCTTCAAAGAAGTTCATTTCGATGTTGTTGACATTGATCAAGTTGAAAAATTTCAAAGGGTTGTCCATGTATGCTTCATATATGAGATTAACCCTCGTTGCGACTGGAAAGACGAGTTGTAGCGTGTTAGAGTTTGAAAGTGAAAGAGTTGAGGCAATTTTTGTAGATCTGAAGATTCAAAGACATTAGATAGGTCCAAAGGGAAGTCTGTAAATGCATATATTTGATGTCCCTAGCTAGGTGTAAATGCATATATTTGATGTCCCTAGCTAGGTGTTTTATTAGTCGAGTAGTTACATAGTTTAAATATATTTATAAGGCTAAGGGCTTTCTGGTCATTTGGGATTTTAGAGAATGGAAGGTTAGTGAAATGGAAAGTTGATAAGAATATACCTCTATTCGCATGGACATTCCATCGAATGGAGATTAGGCTATAAATACTAGCCTCCATTTAACTAAACTAAGAGTTTTTAGTGATTTTAGGGGGAATCTTTGTGTAATTTGTATCTAAATGAATTCAAGCATTAAAAATCCTTTATGTTTATTATTCGTTGTTAGTTTTAGTATTTCTAATCACTATCATACTCGTATACATTGATTTCGCCTTTGTACGTGATAAATCAGAAATCTTTTCTTGTATCAGATCCACATCCGAGAGAATATGATCCTACAATTCTTAAGCAAAGCACACTTTATAAACTCAAAATCACATTAATTCTTGTTGATTTTTTTACCAAACTACAAATTCTGTATCATAAATATCTCAAATTGAATATTAACTTTAGAGGAAATCGTTTTACCGAAATAGATAAGAACTTAAAAAAATGTAATCAAGATGAGGAGAAAAAAGTTGCGTAAACTAAAAGGGTGTAAGTGGGGATATGTTCATCACAAGTACATTATTTGGTTGGGTCATGTGCTATTTTCAATTATCTACTAATGGGTTATATTTGTTTTGTTTCATTTACGTTGTCAAGTTTTATGTAGATCGAAGAAGATTAATATAATCTGATGTCCCCTATATTTCTCTCAAGGTTACCTTTCTATTTTCTATTGATTAATTGGTACATATCAAATGGATTCAACTTGGTACATATCAAATAGATCGAAGAAGATTAATATAATTATTAATATCAATGCCCATTAAACTAGGCGTTACAACCCTCCTCCACCCTTATACGATTAAAAATTTCTCATTAGTATGCCCGTTATGCAAAACCCAATTATAAATTCATCAACCAAACCGACTTGAAATAAAAAATATTTTCATTTACACTTGTAGCGATTCTATTTATATCAACTTTTTAGATTATAAAAAAGTATTAACATATTCAATTTTGATGTATGTAAATGAGGGCGGGTGATTGAGTATCACTTAATATCATATCAGTTGTGAACCTATAAAACTTTTTAAAAACTTATCGCATGCAATATTTCAATCATTTGACCCTAATTTGGGATTTTGAAACCATACACCACTACTTCAGAAATAATTGGGATTTTTGAAACTATACACCACTACTTTAAAAATTATACACCTCTATGTAAATATTTATTAATCATTGTTACAATCATTATGTATTATGAATTCATTTAATAAGGATTCATTTAGGGTATAAGGGGTACTCCTAGAAAAAGTATTTTGTTTCACTGATTTTAACCAGTTATACACTGCCACATCACTTCACTGATTTACTTTACTGAAACACTTTTTTGTAGGCAACACTCCACTGATTCTTTCATTATATTTCATTTAAATTTCAGAAAAGTAACCGTTATATAGGCAGACGGTAATTAATTTTGTTACCGTTACAACCATTTGGAATTTGTACCGTTCCGGTTTGGTCTATAAAAACACCTTAAAATTCAATACAAAAAATCACACAATAAACCGATTATACTTTAATCGTTTCGTAAAAATGGACCCGTGGAATGCAAATGAGGATATCGCGTTAACGAGGGCATACCTGAATGTGAGAAACACATGGGTTCATGAAGTCGATACCCCAATTTCGTTTTGGCACCGGGTGTCGGGGATATTCAATAATTTAACCGGCACAAATGACCGCTCCAAGGATTCGCTCGTTCTTAGGTGGATTCTTCTCTGGTCCAGGTGTCTCCGTTGGAACGTCCTCTATGAAGCCACGATGGAGAGGCACCCTAATGTTCAAGAAGACATTGCAATCCAACTGACTCGCGGCGACTACTACCGTGCACAAATGACTAACTTCACCCATTTTGCGTCATGACGAATGTTGCGAGATTTATTTAATAATTAATGTTTACGGTTGTTTAATGTTTATTGTGTAATGGTGTTTAAATTTTTAATGAAAGTTAATCGTGGCAATTATTTTATGTGAATGTATGATTTGTATAGGGGTAAACGATAAAACAAGGTCATAATGTAAACGGTCAAAAAATAAAACACGGTCAAAGGTGAAAAAAACGTGGCATATTATCATTGGTCAAGAAAAGGACCGTTTCTTTGTACCAGCACGGTAACAAGAACCAGAAAACGGTTCACGAGAACCCTACCAGCACATGTGGCGGCGGTATTACCGTGCTGATAATGGGATACCCGTGCCCAATTTTAATAGCGCCCCGTCCTCCCTTACTTTTCTTTAAAACTATTTACTAAAATGATGTTTTCAATTATTTTGCATTCATTTTTACCTTTTTAACCAACATATCAAATTTCTTTTTTACTTTTTTTTCCTATTCGATAAATCCATTACTTTTTGGTGTTTTCTTGTACATTCTGTTTTTTAGTTAGCCATATATTTGTATTTTTTTTCCTTCAATCAACCACTATAGTGTATTTAATTTTGTTTTATTTTTTAACAACTCATTAAAAAAATCAATCAATACAGATAAAATATAGACTAAATCAATAAGTCATGTCAAATAAATTTAAAGAATCAAACATTAAAGTTTACACACAACTAGCCTCAACATCAAATACAAAACAAAATAAAAATGTCAAACATGCTTCATGAGAAAGCGGTAAAAACTAAGATGGCCAAGCATCACAATAACAATCAACAATTGAGTAGCAGTTGTAAATATATCCCCAAGTGTCTAAAGAAAATTGACATATGCACTCAAAACATAAGAACAATGATACATGTTCAAAGTAAAACTTTGTGGTTACCTCATAAACAAAAAAATTGTCAAAGTAGCAAATAAAGCGCATACAATCGATGAAAATTCGGTTCAAATAGAATAAATGTTTGTGGTGAAGTCACAACCAAACAAATTATTTAAAATCATACTCCATAGAACATGAAATCGATGGCAACTTTGTTGAAACAAAATAAAACTCTGTGATGAAGTCACAAATAAACAAACAATATGTTTGAAGTAAAAAGGTTATGAACAAATAATCGATGGTTTATATAATTCTGATTTTATGATGACAGATAATCGACATACAAAATGCTAGGGAGTCTGCCCCTTTTTTATATTTTACTCTAATATTATTGAGCCAATAAAAAAGTAAGTACAAAATGAATGAAAAACACTATTTTCATAAATAGTTTTCTAGTAACACCTAAATGGTAAATATTTTTCTCGCCAACACCACTATAGAAAAAAACTCGGCAAAAGTAGATGAAAACTTATATTATATCATAGAAAATTATATAATATTAACATGTGGTGTAATACATTTTTAGACGTAAAATTGCCACTCAACAAAAATAACGTTTTGTCGTTCAAATTTAGATTTTTTAATATTTTTTCGAAAACATACCATCCGAATAGAAACGAATCGTATAGAGTGTCATTGTTCCCTGTTTTAGTCGTAATTAATACATTATTTAGTGCACATGAATTATTTGATTCGCTACATTATTTGATACATTTTTACCTGGCCATTTATAAAAACACAAATAGTTAAAAAAACAACAAATAATCCAAACAAAACCATAATTTTCATATTGTGTTTTAATCTATGTTTACATATCCTAGACATCGTTTAGGTAGTCAATCTCTAAATATTTTTTGACGTGATTCAAATACATGTTCCCAAGCGGCTGCACTGCTTCTTCTTTTAAGTATCCATAGGTTGTTTGTGGTGGCCATTGGAAATCTACAATGGTGTTTAATATTTTCATGAATGTGAAATCTACAAAGTAACCGGGTCGCATCTGGAAAGATACATCGGCTAATTTTGTTTTGCGGCCAAATTACGACTGTGATAAAACCATAGTGACGGTCACAAAATTTGTGACTGTGATAGGACCACAGTGATGGTCGCAAAATTTGTGATCAATAGAACCGTAGTGATGGTCGCAAAACTTGTGACTATGGTAGAACCAAAGTGACGGTCGCAAAATTTGTGACTGGGTTTTCGTAGGCAAATTAATATGTGATAATAGCATAAGAGACTTCTAACCTATTTCAATTTATTATAATTTTATTTGTTTTACATAAAAAAACTTACGTAAGTTTTGGTAATAAAATCACTATTAGGTGTTATATTTATAACCTTTTGTAATTTTCTTGATAACTTTTATTTTTATTTAATTAGAATTTTTGTGTAACATTTTTAAGAGTAATTTTGAAAAGAAAAATAAAGATATCAAGATTTATATTCTTAGCTAAAATAAGTACCGAATTATCAAATATCGGACAGCTAATACTATCCATTGTGGCCCGCGAGCCACCTGCCGCGAGCCACAACCTGGTCCACGTGGCGAGCGCCCACGATAACACACCCACGTGATCTCTGCCGCGAGCGACCCTACGTGAGCCAGCTCGCGTCCGTTAGCAGGCTGGCAACGGTTTGATGTACAATAAATTTATTGTGTTTACATGTTTCATGTGATCTCTAATTGTGTTTACATGTTTCATGTATATGTCTTTTCGTGTTCGTGTCTTAACATGTCGTGTTTGACATGATATGCCATTCCTAACGAAAATAGTATGTCACACCAAATCAAATAAACTTATGTAATTCAAATGTACGAATAGATGAAATTATAGATAAAGGATTGTGAATAGTACATAATTTTTTAAAATGATATTTCTAGATTAGATAGATAAATAATTTTTTAAATAAAACTCATCTGAAAACCAAATGTTAAGAAAATATATAATTAGATAAACTTTTGCTATCCGAGCTATGATTGGTGGTAAAGTAAATAAATAATAAAGTAAATAATAATAATAATAGAATGATCTTGAATTATTGCAATTGCAATGAATTAGAGTCAAAGATTTCATTAATAACCAAATGATGGTCCTTAGACTATATGGTGTGCCCCTTATTCCCCCAACTTCCCCAAGTGTCACGTCAGCGCCACGTCATTTCTCAAAAAAAAACGGGGGGGGGGGGGGGGGGGGTGTTTTGATGTCTCCCCGACGCCACGTATTCTCCCCGGCCCAACTCCCCGAGAGCACTCCGAATAGCCTTACAACTATGTTTGTTCCCAATAAAGGTATGGTGTATTATCCCATTTGCTGATGTCATGCTGACATCAAAGGGTGTATTAATCCTAGGACCCTATCTCAATACATGTCTCATCACCCATCTTGGCAATGGCGGGCAGAGCTTGGAGGGAGGGGTAGCCTCTAATACCTACGCATAGTTTCTTTTTAGGCTCCCCTGAAGTTATTTAATGCTACCACTCAAATTATAAAAAAAGCTTAACATCATAGATAATATTCTACTAATCCATTCATTCATTGTAAGTAAAAAGCCCAATTTTTAAAAGAAAAAAAAACTATGATCCCACATCAAAACCAACTCGTTAAGCCCATTTCTTGGTTGAGTTATTTTGAACTGTAAAAAGAAATAATGTAACTAGTAACAACACCGCTGCCCCCTACTCATGACCTTGCTCCACAACCTCACAAGCCACATCCCCACACCCATGTGTCAACCGCCATCCACCAGTCTACCTCCTAGGGCTATCCAAAATGCTTTCGGCTCAGAGCTTACTTTAAGCTCACTTGGATTTAGCTCGGTAAAAACTTTCTTAATATGGACGGTTTGAAATTGAGCTGAGCTGGCTTGTCTCGATTAGCATGTGAGCCTAGCTCAGCTCGGTTTGGCTCGCTCGTTAGCTTTGCTCGGTTTTTTTGGAAGGTATACTTCAGCGGTGAAACCAATCGACAGACAACCCTCGACTCGAGTTCGAATCACTACCCACGCACCGGTGTCCACTTTGAAGTTATCTCAAACCGTTACAGGGAATTTTTTCGTGGTGTACAGGATTCGAACTCATGACCAAGCCCGGGCGGGAACCATCCGAAGAGGTAAACCCTCCCACCTTTCCCCAGCTAGGCTGGAAGTCATTGGCAGCTTTGCTTGGTTTAGCTCAAATTATTTTACTTAAAATATAGTGCATCTTTGAAATCAAAGATGCATCATCACTACCATTACAAGCATGAATCCTACAGAATGATACCCATGAACCACTTTCTGTAGTACTCTTTCAGTTCCCTTCATGGTCTTACAAACCCAGAAACTGCCTTTCGGGTGAACGGGTCTTCCGTCTGTCCGGCGAACACCCTCAGACCAATACCCACCGTCCTCACCTCCCCCTCCGGTCACCTCCTCCCACCCTCCAACGGTCCAATTTCAAAACCCACGTTCGTCCCTTTTTCCAAAGCCGTTAGACCTTCGTTCGACCCTTCTTTTCCACTTTCGACCTCCTGTTTTTCCACGTTCGACCGGATCCTTTCTTCTTCGTTCGACCTTTTTCACTTTCGAGCCCTTTTCTTTCTTTCTTTCCTCTACGTTCGACCGTTTTCACTTTCGGGTCGTCAGATCCAGTTTTGTCGGTTCGCCGTTTTATCCTTTCAAATGTTTTGTTTTGAAAAACAGAAGGACCTCCACTTTTATCTTTTGACTTTGTTTCTTTTGTTTTTTTTAACTTAATATTCCTATTACTATATAATAATAATAATAATAATAATAATAATAATAATAATAATAATAATAATAATAATAATAATAATAATAATAATAATAATAATGGGGTAAGGAATTAGGGGGGTCTCGTTTAGAGGCAACCTGTGGTTGCTACCCTCACCGCCTAGTAAAAGGTTTTTGCTAGCCGTTTCCTTTGTCCCCCAACTCATCTCGAGTTTGGCGGTTAACACTTCGCACATGGCCCCTGTCAGGAGGGCCCGGAACACCAAGTCACGAAGTTTTGCGCAGGGCTCTGTTAGTGGTCTGAGGACCTGCCCCTTTAAACATTTTCACGATTGTAAAGATGGTAAACCGGGGCATGACGGATTTTTGCGCCTTCTTGGACACATCCAAAGCACTCACCTCACCACTGAAAACCGAAGGCTATCTATGAAGGAGGCTATCTCGAAGGATCGGGACCTTTTTTTTGGATGTCGGGGAAGTTCTCAAGGCAGGAGATAAATGGTTATGTGGGAGGTGCATGGTGATGCATGCTCTCAGTAGGGGATGCAAGCATGACGATGAGGTTGTATCGTTCGCCAAGGTCTCGAAAGATGTCGAAGATTTCATTGTTGGGATACGGAAACCATGTCCAACGGTGGACGACGCAAACCCACGTCACCCGACTGGGATGGTTGGGGATGTTGCCCTCCTCGA
Source organism: Ambrosia artemisiifolia (assembly GCA_032199755.1). Lineage (NCBI taxonomy): Eukaryota > Viridiplantae > Streptophyta > Magnoliopsida > Asterales > Asteraceae > Ambrosia > Ambrosia artemisiifolia. The sequence continues at coordinate 46,832,379 of CM063517.1, read as the reverse complement.
GCGTGTCTTCTCCCTCCCTATTCAGACTGTTAAAAGTATCCCCCCCAGTTGTTGGCTGATGTTTGCTCAAGCATTAACAGGTGCTTTACGCAAAGTAGTGGCGTCGCCAGGCTCGGTTGACAATTGGGTCCAATTGTTATTGCTTCCACGGTTAACCCTGAGGGTGGTCAGACCGTCATCCAGGCAAGAGCGAAGATCAGGGAACAGGAAATCTCTGCAGTGTAGTAGCATCATGCAAGCGCTTGGAGAATGGAAAGATGGGTCTGGGTTTGCAATCTTGGTTTCTTCCCTTTTGGATAGCGAGGGGGAGGTTTCGGTATCTAGGGGAGAAGCCAAAATGGGAGAGGACAATGCAAGCGACCCTAACATAAAACAATGTCTGCGAAAGGTCAGGGATGGTCATTTCACGGCGGCGGTGAAGGTGTTGTGCTCTAGTGGAGTCGCCCCTCTATGTGAATCGACGGTGAAGGCCCTCATTGATAAACACCCAGTGGTGCCGCCTCCATCCTTTCCTTCTAACCCTATCGCCCAACCCGCTCTATTAGTAGATGAGGGTTGTGTGCATAAATGTATCCGTTCTTTCCCTAAAGGGACGTCTTGCGGTAGGGACGGGATACGTGCCCAACACCAGTTGGATGCTATTGGAGGCGAAGGCTCAGTGACTTCCTCGGGTTTGCTCGCGGCCATCACTGAAGTTGTCAACCTATGGCTTAGGGGGGGCCTGCCCTAAGACGCTTGCCGAGTTCATTGCATCGCCCCCCTCACCCCCTTATTGAAGCCCGATAATGGAATTCGGCCTATTGTTGTGGGGGGCATTTGGCGAAGGTTGGTTTCTAAGGTGGCAATGAAGAAGGTTGGGAAAGACATTGCCCAGTACCTGGGGGACTTTCAATTTGGAGTAGGGGTACCAAATGGGGCAGAGGCGGTGCTTCACAGTGCCAACAGGTTCCTCAACTCTTTTCATGCGGATGGGTCTCTGGCTCTGCTTACAATAGACTTCTCCAATGCCTTCAACATGGTCGACCGTACAGTTTTTCTCCAAGAGGTTCACCAGCGGTGCTCGTCTATATATCCGTGGGTCCAGTTCCTTTATGCCCAGCCTGCTAGGCTGTATGTGGGCAATGATTGTATTGGGGCTACCACCGGAGTGCAGCAAGGAGATCCTTTGGGGCCCCTTCTCTTTGCCCTTGCCTTACATCCCCTTATCATGCGGATTCAGAAACACTGTAACCTACCGTTTCATGCCTGGTATTTGGATGATGGGACGATTATAGGCAACACAGTGGAGGTTGCTAAGGCTTTAGACATTATCAACGTGCATGGGCCATCTCTGGGGCTTCATCTCAATATTAAGAAAACAGAGGTCTTTTGGCCGACGTGTGACGGGTTGAAAAGTCAGGACGAGCTTTTCCCGAGAGGGATTGGTAGACCAGAGAAGGGGGTTAAGCTCCTTGGTGGGGCTGTTAGCCGAGATCCTACCTTTATTGGGGAGTTGGCAGGGCGGCGGGCTACGAGTGCGGTTGCCCTTATGAAACTACTGCCCCGCCTTAGAGATCCCCAAAGTGAACTCCTGCTGCTTAGGTCATGCATGGGGGTTGCTAAGTTACTTTTTGGGTTGCGAACTTGTCAGCCCCACTTAATGGTGGATGCGGTATCCCTTTTCGATGATGGTCTCCGCGAGGCTATCGAAGATATAGTTGTGTGTGGTGGCCCCTTCTTCGGGGACCTCCAGTGGCGCTTGGCATCCTTGCCGATGCGTTTAGGTGGTTTGGGTCTTCTTTCAGCTCAAGATGTTGGGGTCTATGCCTTTGTGGCGTCCAGAGCTCAGTCTTGGGAACTTCAGGATCATATCCTCCGAAACAGTGGGGTCATTGGACTAGAGCCAGACTATCAACAGGCACTCGAAGGCTTAAATGTCTATCTCCCGGACTTCGATATTGGCGGTTTTTCCAATAAGGACACCGCCCCCTCAAAGCCACAAAAAACTTTGGCGAATGCTCTTTTTAGCAAAACTGCTCAGAGCCTGGGAGAAGTTTTTGAGTTGTCCCCTCGCCAGAAGGCGGTGATTGAATGCCTAAAGGGCCCTCACACTCAGGATTTTTTGACCGTTATCCCGATTGAGGGTTTGGGTCAATGCATGTCTGCAGTAGAGTACAGGGCTATACTCAAGTACCGATTGATGATCCCTATGTATCCGGAAGATGAAACATGTCCCATCTGCCGCAAAGCTTGCATGGATAAATACGGGGAACATGCAATTCATTGCAGGGAGCTCCCCGGTTTCAAATATCGGCATGATTGGGTGAGGGACGTTTTGTGGGATATCCTGAGAAGAGCTGGGATTTCTGCCAAAAAGGAAGCCCCTGTAAACTTCCTCACAGACCCCACGAAAGGGAGATCCACCCTGCGACCCGCAGATCTGCTTGTCTTTGGTTGGGAGAGGGGGAAACATGCCTGCGTGGACCTCACCGGGGTATCTCCTCTGGTTGGGTTAAGGGAAACAGGTTTCGTAGCTGGGCAAGCATCAAGAAAGGCGGAATCAAAGAAAGTAGATAAACACGCTAAAGCTTGTGCAGATAACCAACATGTCTTTATCCCTCTGGCCTTTGACACCTTTGGCTCCCTGGCGCCAGAAGCTATTCGTTTCTTGACCAGGGTCCAACGGGTCGTCCACAGGAATGTTTCATCCCCAGGGGGGGGCAATGATTTGTCTTTAGTAGACTAGGGTTTGCAATTCAGAAAGGGGTGGCGGCGCAGCTTGTTGCCCGTCTACCTTCTATTATGATGTAACTTTCATATTCTGTTTTAAATGAAATTGAAATTCATATTGAAAAAAAATTATTTTATATACATATAATATATTATTAAATTTTATTAATTGCAAATATTTAAGAGTGCATAACGATATCTAGGGCATATTTGTGTTAAGATGCTAATGAACATATATTGTATCTTGTTGAAATTTGAAACTTCATTTGGGTTTGGTTGAAGTTGATTTTGGCATTTAACGTATTAAGTTGAAATTATCTTGGGTGTTTTCTTTTAATTTATTGAAATTTTGAAAACCATGTATAAAATTTTCTTTTTAAATCTGAGCGTAACAAAGCCGAGCTGAACCGAGCCAACTTGGTTATAAAACAAGCGAAACTCAAGCTTAGATTTTCAACACAGTTTTAAATCCCAGCCAGCTCGGTTTACAATCGAGCGAGCCAATGCTTGCCCTAGTTCGGCTTGTGAACATCCCTACTTCTTCCGTGCCCCGACCGCGCCCGGTCCGCATTTTGGCCACGTCTGCAGTCCCACCTTCGGCCACGATCCACCACGCATCACTCCACCACAACACACCACTCCACAGTCTCACCAAGTGATTGAAACTATGATAAAAGAAGTTTTGAATGTTACCCTTGAAATTTTAGTCTTAATCCCCCACTACGTCTTGGTGTTAGGAATTTTAAGTTTTTCTATTAGGTTGATATTCTTTTACGTGGACATTTTGGTTGTTGGTATCTAATGAATTGGCCATCCAATTCTTTTCTAAATATTACAACGCTAAAATGGATTAAGAATCAAAAGCAAGCTAAACATTGACTAGAGTGCTTGCGAAGTGAGAGGCCACAAGGTTAATCCCGTACACCTCCACCCTTGTTCTACCGGTTCAATACTCACCCCAACTCCTTTTTTTTTTAATCCAGGCACATAAACCATGACCGGTCGAGGTTGAGGTATCACATCGGGTTTAGAGTGGTTAACCCAGTTTTTCTATATATATTGTTTTTCAATTTTTACCTTATTAATTTTATAATATTTACTAGACCATTTGATTCTTACATCCTGCCCAATTAGCATACCGATAAAAAGACCAATTTAATTGTCCGGTCTAAGAACATTGGTCACAACTTGTTCGGATTAATTTAAGAGTAAATTACCAAAACCGTCCCTGTGGTTTGGCTGAATTTACCACTCTTGCCCAATATTTTAAAAACTGCTTGAACAGTCCTTGACTTTTTAAAAAATATGTCAAAACAGTCCAACGACTTAACTTAGTTAACTTTTCTTCGTTAAGTCAAAGGCATTTTTATCAAGTCACTTATATTTTTAAAACCCAGTTAACCCAGGTAAGTTCTTGCCCCCTTTATAAACCCTGGCTTTTTCCCCCAAATCATTGTAAACCCTAATTTCAAAACCAATGATCCAAATCGTTCTTCCCTCCCAATTCGATATGTAATCAAGATGGTTGTTTGCTCATGTGGTGCTGGAACAGTTATCAAGACTTCGTGGACATCAGTAAACCCTGGCTGACAGTTCTATTGTTGTAATCGAAAGGCAAGTTTTCCAATTGAAAACTTGAAGTTGTTAATTTTTCAATTTCTAACCAATGTGTGCTTATAGGGAGGTGGTTGTGGCTTTGTTGCTTGGGTGGATCATCAATGTATGCATGAGGTGGCCCTTTCAAACTTGTCTATCGAAAATGCAAGATTGACACAGTCCAAAAGAATATTGAAGATGTATTTGGGTAGAACTTGGGTGTTAATCATTTTGTATTATGTGTTATTTGGGTCAGAACTGTCAAGTGGGTCAAATAGTATGTAGTTATGGTTGTATTTCCTTTGAAATTCTCATGTATCAGTTTCACTCATGAATTAATGAATGAATGTTTGTTGTTTCAATGCAATTGTTTTTAGCTATTTGTTATGTATCAGTTTCATGTATCAGTTATGGTTAATAATGCAGCCTATGAAGTTGAACAAATGGGTCATGCAGGTTTGTAGTATTGTTCAAATGGGTCATGAAATGTGCATTCAAATGGGTCATGCAGTTTTGAAATGAGTCATGCAGGATTGAAATGGGTAATGCAGGTTCGTAGTATTGTTCAAATGGGTTAGGCAGTTTTGAAATGTGTAGTATTGTTCAAATGGGTCATGAAATGTGCAGTTCAAATGGGTCATGGTGGGTCAACTGCAAAAGTTAACATCTTATTCTAAATCTACTGAACAACATACATTTAGTGGGAACAATAGAAAACAACATAAGACATTCATACCATTCAAATTTTGACCATAATGGTCATAAATAAGTCAACCAATGCCCACACCTGCAAATGTGCAACAGTTTTGAAAGCCAAGTTTTCCAAATGGATCATGAGTCAACTGCAAAAGTCAACATCTTATTCTAAATCTACTGAACAACATACATTTAGTGGCAAAAAAATAAGACATTCATACCATTCAAAATTTGACCATAATGGTCATAAATAAGTCAACCAACACCTATAAGTTCCTAAAGTCAACACACATCCAAAGTCAAGTCACAACCAAAATACATAAACATAAACATAATATTGTTCAAATGTCATGACACAACTAACAGAGCCTACTAATTGAAAAGAAAATGAAAAATAAAAATAAACCGATTAATTAAGTGACTTGGGCCTTTCTTTGGAAATTTATTGTGTTCCCAGGCAACGACGCCAAAAACTTGATGCGTTTGGTTTTAGTAATTTTAAAAGATATCATTTTCCCGGTGCCAAAAACTTGATGTGTTAAGTTCAAAACCTTGGTTTTGGGAAAAAGACTGATTTTTACTAAACCTTTTAACAAGTTTTAAATTTATATGTAAACGATAATTACTTAGAAACTAAAACCAACACATAGGTAGAGAACCTGACGTGTATAGCATAGGTTTCTAGGGTAAATACCGAGTATCATATTCCAGAGAACACACTTTTCCCTACTCAACCTTCCATCAATTAACTAATCGGGTTTGAAAAGAAAAATGAAACGGAGGGGTTCTTAAAAATAGTTTTGAAAAAGGTTTTGGGTTTTGTAAAATAAAATGATAAATCGTAAAGATAGTGAACATGCACATCTCGGGGCCCTCCGTATAAGTCGCTAAGTTTATTATTAAAAGTTAGTAGTAGGGTTAATTATTTGTGAGGAGGACAAGAGTGAGCTTGAAGTGTTGACTCCTTGATAGAGAATCGGGGCCACTACTGAGTAGTATGCTTAACCTTTCGATGTGGGCCTACATGAAGGTTCACCGACTAAGCCCTGCTTGTAGAAGGCTTCCCAAACCGCGGTCAAGTCTCTGTTCCTCTAACTCATCTTCTTCTTGAAATGGAGGCTTAACTTCCGACCTGGAACTCCGTACACCTCCCTTAGCTCTCACGTACCGTACCGAAGGATCTTTCCTTAGAGTTAGTCCTGGCAACATCGTATCCCCTAAGTAGGTTAACGATTATGAAGACCGAAGGATCTGTTACAGTCAACTCAGGAAACGTGTATCCCCATTAGTTAACGGTTTTGTACTTAACGAGACCTAGATATAGAATTCGTGTTTTATTTATCTTAATTGTGACACTTTAATATTTATTGATCAAGTAAATATAAAGTTGGTTTAGTGATTTGTGACTTAACTAACCCAATCCATAACCTCCCGAGATGAATGAAATCCTTAATAAAGGTGGAACATAATCCTAAAGGTGTGTAATCTGAAGATCACTGGTGCACCCGTAGGGAATCCGCCCTTTGCCAAGAAAATCATTCATTCATCTGGTAAGTACCAGAAATGTGTTACCCAGATCTAGTCCACTTCAGAAGCCATTGCTTAGAACCCGGTTTGGATATCAGAAGCCCGAAGGATCTGTCTAACTACCGGTTTCCTCGCCTTGGATCTAGCTCGGGACTACCAGAAGCTGATTAAACCTCTTGATAGTTTATTTTATTAAGTTAAGCTTGGTTTTATTTTATTAAGTTAATCATCATTTGAACCTGTCACAAGATAAATAAACAAGAATTAGAAAGAAGATAACACAACAAATAACTAAGAACTAAGTAGTACTACTAATAATAAAAGTCTACAAATCAAAGTGGGTTCGGAGATTATAGAAAGATACAACCATAAAGAATGATCAACACATGAACATGACTGCTCATAGACAAGCCTTCCATCTCCTAGTGCTATGTATCTAGTGTAATCCTCACGAACCTTAATGTTTTATTGCATAAACTAATCTACGATCTCGTTCTCGGCTAAGATAATCAAGGTAGGACGAAGCCTAACCTTGGTGGAAGATGGCCCTAAGGCCTCCCACAAACCCCAAGATCTCTGGAAGAAGCTTGGAAGTCGGCCCAAGAAAGCATAAGAAAGGATGCCAAATGGTTAAGGTGAGCTTGCTATTCATAGGCAAATCAGGGTAAGCACGGGGGTGCCAAGTGTTGAAGCACGACCGTGATTCCTAGAAAGTTGTTAGATTTTGTCGGTTGATGCCTTGGGCAGCACATTTCAGCTAGCACGGCCGTGCACAAGGTATTGCCACGACTGTGCAACCCAGAAATATCACTTTTTGCCTTCCGTTGACTTGGAAATGTTGACTTGTTGACCCGGGACAGCTGCACGGCCGTAATCACGGCCGTGTTGCATCAGATAAAGCATCTAAGTCTTCAATTCCTTCCCGAGTTTTGCTGCTTTGTCTTCCCGGACTGATTTTATTATCGTTTAAGCCCCGAAAGGGTCTTCAAACATATAGGGAACATGATGCGAGTCTCGTATCCTTAGGAGTCTCCGTTTTTTAGCTGGTCTTACCCGAAATCCACTTGTTTTCCATGTGGAGCTCCAATTTCTTGAAACATTCAAATAGGAACGAATAAGTAGCCAAAATCAGTAATTCAAGCCTCAATTCTGCCCTATTACGAGACTAACTATGCGTGTTTTATATGTTATAATCAAGACACATCATTAATCAACCACTTGTGATCCACCATCCTGAGTGTCATTGCCACTAACATCACAACTGCCACTGCCAACCTGGGTAGTCTTCTTCAGCTTGCATGACCTCTTGTGATGCCCCTTCTGCTTGCAGAGAACACAAGTCATTGTCTGACCTTTTCTTGGCAGTTTACCCCTGTCTGGAATGATTGGCCCTATAGCCTGAGAAGCATGATTAACCTATCTAGCTTGACTAGACTCTGCCATTTCTTCTGCGGATCTCTTTCCTGCCTTTTTTGGCCTGCCTGGTTGCTTGTGATGCTTTGGTGGGGTTAGGGTGGTTGGGCATCTTGATTCTGGCCACAAATCCATACCATTGGTTGGAGCAATGGTACATTCATACACTCTCTTCCAGGTTTCCAACCAGGAAACCTCATCAACCCACCTCTCAGGTATGCCATCACCTCCATGCTCTTCATAACACCACATGGCAGCCACTACATGCTTGCATGACATAGCAGTTAGGTCCCACTTCCTATAAGAGCATGTCTTCTCATCAAGGTTAACAGCCCTCTGGTCTTGTGTAGCATATCAAGTAACTTGGTACCTGGATCCACCTGTATTAAACATGAATAGTTAAAATGTTTTCCAGCAGCATTAACCATCATATCAAATGAGTATAGGAAACATACCTGTCCAGATCACATTGTATTGTGATGCCTTATTTTTTATCTACTCAAAAGTCTTGGTTGCAGTAGGTGTTAAAGGCCCATCAGTCTTTGCAATCAACTTCTTAACAGCCACAATCTTCTTCATAAGGTACTCCCTTATGTACTCAAGGCAAGTGATGATAGGTTTGTCCCTACCACCAATGATATGCCTGTTGTATACTTCACATATATTATTCAACACCATATCACACTTTGGCCTTCCTGCATGCATTATTGTTCAAGGACATATTATATTTCAGTTTTCCTAACATACATTCTAAGCACATCAAACATAAATAAGATGAGTCATACCATTAAAGTGAGATATTGACCAGTGTTTTGGTGGGATCTGTTTCAGCCAATCATGCAATGGTTTATCAGTTTTGGCTACTGCATTCATAGCCTTCTCCCAGCCTATTGATGTGGTCACACTTGAACAACTCCATAGCAACTCCTTGAACACTTGTCCTGTGACACCCGACAATTTTCCAGGACAATATCCGTACACTTAGCTAGATTCACAACATTTCATTTGTGCATTATTATAGTAACTATGTCATCCCGAGTCTAGTAAAGCCCGAACTATTGCAGAAATTCAATAGATCAACCGTTTACGCATACAACACCCGAAATATCCAAAACAATTGACACTGAACAATCAAGCCGATCACATGCTCAACAGAGAGCAACAAAACGTCCAATCATTAAGTACAAACGAAACAAGACTACAATTTCCAATTGGAACACTATACAATTCCACATGGAAAACGAATATTTATAAATCCACTTTTATGAATATTCGACGTGTCAAAACATTTAGTTTTACCATTGATCCATTTTAATTATAAACATATACCAATCGAATTTTATATATGTTTAAACTTGTTGGATTACGAGATACATATTATATATACATAAATACATATATATATATATATGTATATATAAACAAGACCAAACAAACCTCATATGTATTCATGTATACTCATATGAAATATATATAGATATATTAATATGTGTGTGATCAAAAGACAACTAGCATACATACATACACACATACATACATACATACATACATACATACATACATACATGAACATACACGACACACACACACACTCTACACATATGTGAAAGTGACAACTTGACAACTAAATCTATATACATAGACTACATATATTATATACCTTGAAAGTGACAACACACTCTACCAATCATATGTACACACACACACCCATAGATCTAGGGATGGCAATCAAACCCGAACCCGATGGGTAAACCCGAAACCCGACACATTTGGGACGGGTTTGGGGTCGGGTAATCGGGTATGGGCCCGGGTATGGGATTAGTTTTTATTTTTTTCGCGGGTTTGTGATTTGATGATATACCCGTTTACCCGACACGATTACCAGATAAAGTATACCCGTTTACCCGATTAGATACCCAATATAATTTCTAATATATCTTTTTAAATATGTATGCATAATATATCTAATTGTCCATCTACATTGTCATCTTGTGCTTAAATTACCAAAAAGTTAGTGTATACTATTTGTTATCTATGTCTTTGATTGTTTTTATATGATTCAAGTATTTTATATTTATACATTGTAATCATTTACATATATATTTAATAATAGTGGTCAATGTAATTGGTTAATAGTTACCTAATAGATGCAAGTCGGGTTTTCGGTCGGATATACTCAATGAGTAAGTTTAAAAATTAATGGGTTTACCCGAAACCCGCGGGTATACCCGATACCCGATGGGTAATTACCCGACACAAACCCGACGGGTTTTGGGCCGGGTTTGGGACAAGCATACCTAATCGGGTGTGGGGTTGGGATTACCTAAACCCGTCCCAAACCCGACTCATTGCCATCCCTACATAGATCCTTGCCTATACATATACACATGTGATGAATTAAACCACCTATATATATATATATATATATATATATATATGCATGGAGGGACAAGATGAGGACAAAAGGGACATGTATGGCATTCATGCTACTAAAGACAAAACACCTACCCTAATCTAGTTTATACCAATTTAGGCCTTAACCACCTTCTAGAACTCTTTCCATGCATGTTTCACTACCCTTTTTGCTTTGAACATGTGCCTAAAACACATTTCTATTCTTTTGTATATATAACGGCTTATACACACATATACAATTATATATATATATATATATATATATATATGAGATAGATAAGACAAACCTTGACAACACTTACTAATACCAAAACAATCATGTGTCATTGTCCTAGACTAATCCTATGTGTGATCTATTACCTTAAATTCCTTTGATCTTCTCTTTGTCTTACTCTTGGCCGAAAACCACAAGGAAGACACATGGTCTATTGCTTGGTTATCAACTTACACTAATCTAGGCAATAAAACAAACCATTATCAACCCCCTATGCAAGCCAACCATTCCTCATTGATATATCTTGTCCCTAATCGGCTACTATAGGATGCATGGCAACTACATAAGTCAACTTATTATAGGGATTTAGAAAGCTATAAAACACAAGGACACTATGACACTCATTAATTAACCTTGTCCATACCTCACATGCATGACACAAAAAGACACCTTCTTACACCATAATAGGCCTTATTAAGCCAACCAAGATGTAACACCCCAACCGATGGCGGAAACATCGAGGCGTCACATAGTGACGATTGTTCAATAGCTCATGGTACTAAAGTGTAAATTTGAATACATTGAATTAAATAGTTTATTACATTGAAAGAAAAAATACAATAATTCTAAAGTGTCAAGTCTATCTAGAATAAAATAAAATCAAAGCTTATATTAAATCCAAAAGCTTAAAAGAAGCGTCTCAAAATCAACCTGAAACATGTACAAAATAATTTTGTCAACACATATAATGTATTGGTGAGCATACCCTGTTTTAGTTCAAGAATCGTTTGTAATATTTGTGACATGCTGTTTGCTAATATGTAATTAGTAGAATAAAAGCATCAAAACCAACCCTAACAGTTTCAAGTATCAAGTATCACCCCAAAAGTTTCAAGTTTCACATAACAATGACCAAAGGCTCAAATGAAACCATAATCACACAAGGGATGTAAATCTTAGTACTACTCATTGTTATGCTCGGCCCATTGGTTACTGATTTTGATTACGTTTCAATTCACACAAATTACATAAGCATCACATAAGGCACATTACGTTTCAAAGTCTACATAGTTTAATAGTATAATGGTACATGAATCACCCCAAAATAGTAAAACATGAAAAAGGGGAAAGATATACTCACAGTTTTGCTAAGCGTATCAAATCCAACAAAACTTGTCTCAAGATTAACTTGGGAATTCCGAGGAATTCAATATATACGTATAAGTATACTAATGAGGAAAATGTCTTAAAAAGTCTAAAGCATCTAGGAACTAAGGCATTAGGGTTTGCTAGTCGTATGTAGGGAAGATGAAGTTTTTATGATAACTCGAATGTAATAATAATAATTTTTTTAAATAAAATATATTATGATTCACGATCGAATAGGTGACTAAAGAAGTTTAATACTACGTTTCCACAAGTAAGAACATTTTCTATTTTATAGAAAAAAGTATCCCTAGAATAGATTTTAATAATTTATATTTAACTAAATAGTTTAATATATCTAATTAAATATAAACAAGCTAAAAAATACAAGATATGATCCAAAAATGATATTTTTCTGAAAAGTAATTATTTTCTGATGTATAACAGTGAAAATAATTTTTCCATAATTTTCCTCAATTTATTTGTATTTAAAATAAATTTAATTAATTTAAATCATGTTTAAATGATTAAAAATAGGAAAGTTAACAAAAATAACTGAACCAATAATTTTTATTTAAGTTCATGATCCTTAAAAATAATTTTTCTGAAAATTTGGGATTTAAATCAATAATAATGAATTTTTAATCAACTATTTATGATTAAAAATATTTAAATTAATAAAAATATGAAAATAATTTATTTTCCAGAAAATTTTTATGTGATAATTTTATTTATGGTGTCAAGATGTTACACCTAAATTTTCATGATTTTTGGATCAAATATGGATTTTCTATAAATATTATAAGATTGAATGAATTTTTAGATAATTAAAATAAGGAAAAATGAATAAATAAAAAAAATCAAAAAAGAAGGAGGGAGGTGCCTGTGCTCGAACCCGGGTTCCTCTCTAACACAACAAGGCTTCCCTACCACTAGTCCATCTTATGTTTTTGTTTATTTCATTGAATCAAAATTCTATTTAACCGATAAAACATGTTCATCTTCTTCCCCAATTTCCTAGCCAAGAACCCTAACCCTAACCCAAAATCAATTTAACCCGATTCGCTAATTATAACCCACGAACTCATAGGGCTTTTATAGGTTGATGATAAAACAATAAAATGGCACAAAATTTTTGGACTTACAAGATCTAATAAGCGTCGAATTTGAAGATAATAAACTTGATTTTGAGGAGGCCGATTTCTAGCTTCTGGACTCGATTTGCGCTTGGTTTTTTGTGGGTTTATGAAGTTTGAATGTGCAGAAAACGATTGACACTAAAAATTTATATAAAGGACGATTAATACGAGCGTTTTGAGTCGATTTGAAGCTTCAACCGTTACCCATCTTTAATGGTCGAATACTACACATTAAAACGCGTTAAAATCTGTTTAAATGATTGGAATTCGTCAAAAACTAAAGGAGAAACGTTTTTATATAGTTGAATCGAGTTTAAAAGCATTAAAAATTGCAAGATAGGTCGCTGGAGTTGTCGCCGGATTTAGATTCCGGTCACCGAAAAAATGAAGGAGTTGGGCTTGTTTAAAACTTTGGGATCTTGACACATTTAGTCCTTAGGGTTTCCATTATATTGTATTATGTATAAACTTGTTACTTCCAAATAAAACTTAACTAAACTTACAAAATCTCAAACTTTTATAATTTTTTTTTTACTCTTATAAACTTTTGTAACCTTGAAACATTTAAAATAACGAACGTCTAATGTTGTTTTTTTTTAAATGTCGCATGCCCAATATACGATTTCAATTTAGATCTAAGTAACTCAGGGCAACAGCATTAAAATTAAGTGAAACTCAAGTGTTTTATTTTTATGTTGGGAAATTGGAACATACAAGGACTAGAACTGGCAACTTTCTAGAAGGTGAGGGTGTAGGTTGTTACAGTCTCCCCTACTTTAGAAAATTTTGTCCCAAAATTTCTTTTAAGTGGGAGTTTCTATGTAACAAAAGATGTGGTAAAAAGTCAAGTAGGTTTTAAAAGTATCACATCATTCGTGTTTTGATAAATTTTAAAGTAGTTGTCTAATATCCAAGGTAAAAGTTTCAAAATCTTTGAAGTTGACCCAAAGTTAAAAAGTTGAGAGTTTAAATGAGAAAGGTTTTGGGAATGTGTAACGGGTGAGGGGCAGAGGTACTAATGAAGGCAGTCTCCCCTTCTTTAGGAAAGTTTCTGACTGAACGTTGTTAGGGTATGCAAAAAGAATCCAAATATCTGAGAGTGTAAGAGTGCACAAGGTTCGTGCTTTCTGTGTGGATGGTCAATAGAAAGACTCTAGGAAGACGAATCGAAGCTCGTGTAAAAACGTTCTTATCGACAATGCTAGTTACTAGTCAATGATCCAATGAAGAGATAACTATGAAGTAATGGGTAGGTTCTTGGTTAGACTCCCAGTCCGTTCCCGCAGTATCGTTTATGCTTATATATAGGGTGTACCGCAGCTGACCCACCACACTCCCGATACTTTGGACTCGTACTGATTGTCTACCAACAGCCTAAATAGAATTACACACCACCCTCCTGTACCTGTAAACCCATGATTGCGTTCCGGACCGTAATCATCGTTTTACCTTACACCAGGGTGTTATGCTTTTCCATAACCCTATCCTGAGTAATACTAGAAACAAATGCGTGCAACCAAAGTGTTAAGTAGTAGATACTGCTCACGTATAAGATGCGGTTAGAGGTTCTTCCCCTTTCAGGTTCACCCGAATAACCGTAATAAAAATAAAGTGTAAGTATCACGCACGGTTAGCGGTCCTTCCCCTTTCGGGTTCACTCGCACAAATAACCGGTTCAATTTATGAAAAAGTCTAACAGGGTCTTGCTCACATAGGAAAGTATGCGTACAAAATACACGTTCATATACGTAAATAAGTATGGCATAAAATTTCGATTTGAATATAAATCGAGTAAATCGCACAATTGTGCAAAATGAGAGTAAACGAGTTAAATAATGCTCAAGACCAGTGATGTAACAATAACTGCTAATAACTAGTGTGAGAATAACCACAAATAACACGCAAGAATAACCACGAATAAAAGAATAATGCGAGAATAAGATAATGCGCGAACATAACTATAAAATGGTGTAAGAATCAAATAATAAAATCTAATGCAATTGAGAGTGTGCAAATGTAAAGAGGTAAATTTTTTTTCGTTTATAAAAACGTAGTTTGCTCGAACTTTGTGATATAATTGGAAAAGTAGTAGTAAAGCATGAGAATAACTTTTTAGGAATCGAAGAATGTTTTATATTCAAAACAGGTTCACATGAAAAGACTTCATAAGTACACATTTTCATGTGTTTATGAGTAGTCGAGTTGAAAAGTGTTATAAGGCATATTATTAGTCGTAAGTTTCTTTTCCCGAAAATATATAATGAATTCGTTGTATTAAAACAAGAAAGTTTATATTTGATTCGTGGTTCTGCAATGCAAGTCATAACTGTAAAAGAGAATAGATTCATGAAATATGTGCAAATAAAATATGTTTCAAAAGACAAAATTTTAAGTAGCATAGGTGTTAAGAGTCAATGCATATGATATGAATAGACTCCAATTGTAAAAAAGTTTGAAGTTTTGAAATAACACGAATGTGAAAGATTGCAACATAACGTTTCTGAAAATGTTCCACTTTAAGTTTTAAAAGAATGATCGTGTCACAGCAACTGATACAGTAGGGTTTGTGAGTAACGTGTAAGTTCCAAGTCTTAATTGTCAGCTGGTAACCTAGCTTAAAAAAAACCCAATTCAACGTTGGAAGTCTACTACGCACGATTTCTCGTGCTACGTTGAATGAGTGAATCAGCTCGGTATTTGATAATGGGTTATTTGAAGACAATGGAAAAATTCTGGTTAATTTGGGTTGATTCTTCTTGATAATGATGGAAAGATATGTGTAGGACACGTAGAAGATTGCATATGGTCCCAAATGCCTTGACGAATTTTTGAGAGGTAAAACTTTACTGTATTAAAACCTTCCTTCTGTTTACAAGTTAACATCCCATTAAAGTTGAAAAATCTTCCATATTGATTAAATGTTTGGAAAAGTCCATGTGTTACCCATTTTGATTAAACTTGAAACCTTGAATTATCACAATGTTGTGATATTTATACGTTGGAAAATAGTTTGCTTGTAAAAGTTGTTAAGGCATCTCTTTGGGCTCATAGCACACTAAATGTTTCAAGACACAAGGTGTGCATAAAATGTGATGATCTGATGAATAAGTTTCTCCAAAGCTGGGTAATTGGGTTTTGTGTGTTTTTTTTTGAGATGGCAACATACGGTCAGTTGTTATGGTGATCGCTTTAGAGAGGAGTGTACTGGTGTGTTGGGTAGATAGGTATTTCAGATGTTGTGTATATTGTAGAGACACAAGGGAATAATTTAGAGATATACTGTGACATCGATCGAGTAAGTTTGTAAACATGATGATAATAACAAGATAATTAATAAGTTTGAAACCACATTCGTGTTTAACTATGCAACGTTCAAGAATCAAGATGTGATCAAAGTTAAACAATAATCTTAAAATTTGAGTCATAGGAAAATGTTTTTGAACAAGAGAAATGAGGCTTTATGAAAGTTACGAAACATAAATGAGACAGTGTAAGCTTTAATGCGATAAAATAGTGCATAGAAGTTTTAGTAATGATGATGTAAAGCGAATGATCAACAACAAGAGATAAAACTTAAAATCCAAATGTTAATCAAAACTTAAGAATCAATAACGGAAACTGAAAATGCACTAATAGCGAAAGCTACTAATAGAGAAACTCAAAAGACATAATAGCTTCCTTATAGAACGTTATGATGAGAGTTTCAAACAACAAATGAGAATTCCAATAATGAAATGTGATACTAGAAATATATCCAATGAAACTGGTGACTAGCCAAAGAAATTGAAATATTATTAGTGACTTGTGGGGAGTGTACTTAAACCTATGAGTAAATGGTCATCCTTCCCGATTGCACGTACCCCATCACTGGTAAATTTCAAAACTTTTAGCGAGACTTTAAAACGAGATGTAGAAATAGGTCATTGAGATGTGGATTTCACTCCTAACTCAAAGATGTATTTCAAAATTTGAAAACAATTGAGGAATGAAACCTATCACTAAGTTAAGGTTATCACTTCCAGCTTAGTGGTTAAGTTTCTTTTTAAAGGAAATACTCTTTGAGGTGTGGGTATCACTCCTATCTCAAAGATATTTATCCCAAAGATGTAGAATATATAGAAGAGTGAAACTAATCACCAAGGTATGGATGTCACTCCTAACTTGGTGATATCGTTTCGTTTGTGAAATACGAGTGTCTTCTTTTCCAAGCAAAACACCGAAAGAATAACGAGAAAGAATCATAGCGAAAATATCTTCATAGAAAGTATAAGAAATAAGAGAAATATACACGAGAGGACTCGTGAAAGTAAGCTTAGTTATAGACTAGGCTAAAAGGCATTCTAATAACCTAATTCCCTATAACCATGGCTCTGATACCAATCTGTAACACCCCAACCGATGGCGGAAACATCCAGGTGTCACGTAGTGACGATTGTTCAATAGCTCATGGTACTAAAGTGTAAATTTGAATACATTGAATTAAATAGTTTATTACATTGAAAGGAAAAATACAATAATTCTAAAGTGTCAAGTCTATCTAGAATACAATAAAATCAAAGCTTATATTAAATCCAAAAGCTTAAAAGAAGCGTCTCAAAATCAACCTGAAACATGTACAAAATAATTTTGTCAACACATATAATGTATTGGTGAGCATACCCTGTTTTAGTTCAAGAATCGTTTGTAATATTTGTGCCATGCTGTTTGCTAATATGTAATTAGTAGAATAAAAGCATCAAAACCAACCCTAAAAGTTTCAAGTATCAAGTATCACCCCAAAAGTTTCAAGTTTCACATAACAATGACCAAAGGCTCAAATGAAACCATAATCACACAAGGGATGTAAATCGTAGTACTACTCATTGTTATGCTCGGCCCATTGGTTAATGATTTTGATTACGTTTCAATTCACACAAATCACATAAGCATCACATAAGGCACATTACGTTTCAAAGTCTACATAGTTTAATAGTATAATGGTACATGAATCACCCCAAAATAGTAAAACATGAAAAAGGGGAAAGATATACTCACAGTTTTGCTAAGCGTATCAAATCCAACAAAACTTGTCTCAAGATTAACTTGGGAATTCCGAGGAATTCAACCTATGCGTATAAGTATACTAATGAGGAAAATGTCTTAAAAAGTCTAAAGCATCTAGGAACTAAGGCATTAGGGTTTGCTAGTCATATGTAGGGAAGATGAAGTTTTTATGATAACTCGAATGTAATAATAATAATTTTTTTAAATAAAATATATTATGATTCACGATCGAATAGGTGACTAAAGAAGTTTAATACTACATTTCCACAAGTAAGAACATTTTCTATTTTATAGAAAAAAAATATCCCTAGAATAGATTTTAATAATTTATATTTAACTAAATAGTTTATTATATCTAATTAAATATAAACAAGCTAAAAAAATACAAGATATGATCCAAAAATGATATTTTTATGAAAAGTAATTATTTTCTGATGTATAACAGTGAAAATAATTTTTCCATAATTTTCCTCAATTTATTTGTATTTAAAATAAATTTAATGAATTTAAATCATGTTTAAATGATTAAAAATAGGAAAGTTAATAAAAATAAATATTTTCTGAACCAATAATTTTTATTTAAGTTCAAAATCCTTAAAAATAATTTTCCAGAAAATTTGGGATTTAAATCAATAATAATGAATTTTTAATCAATTATTTATGATTAAAACTATTTAAATTAATAAAAATATGAAAATAATTTATTTTCCAGAAAATTTTTATGTGATAATTTTATTTATGGTGTCAAGATGTTACACCTAAATTTTCATGATTTTTGGATCAAATATGGATTTTCTATAAATATTATAAGATTGAATGAATTTTTAGATAATTAAAATAAGGAAAAATGAATAAATAAAAAAAATCAGAAAAGAAGGAGGGATGTGCCTGGGCTCGAACCCGGGTTCCTCTCTAACACAACAAGGCTTCCCAACCACTAGTCCATCTTATGTTTTTGTTTATTTTATTGAATCAAAATTTTATTTAACCAATAAAACATGTTCATCTTCTTCCCCAATTTCCTAGCCAAGAACCCTAACCCTAACCCAAAATCAATTTAACCCGATTCGTTAATTATAACCCACGAATTCATAGGGCTTTTATAGGTTGATGATAAAACAATAAAATGGCACAAAATTTTCGAACTTACAAGATCTAATAAGCGTCGAATTTGAAGATAATAAACTTGATTTTGAGGAGGCCGATTTCTAGCTTCTGGACTCGATTTGCGCTTGGTTTTTTGTGGGTTTATGAAGTTTGAATGTGCAGAAAACGATTGACACTAAAAATTTATATAAAGGACGATTAATACGAGCGTTTTGAGTCGATTTGAAGCTTTAACCGTTACCCATCTTTAATGGCCGAATAATACACATTAAAACGCATTAAAATCTGTTTAAATGATTGGAATTCGTCAAAAACTAAAGGAGAAACGTTTTGATATAGTTGAATCGAGTTTAAAAGCATTAAAAATGGCAAGATAGGTCGCCGGATTTAGATTCCGGTGACCGGAAAAATGAAGGAGTTGGGCTTGTTTAAAACTTTGGGATCTTGACACATTTAGTCCTTAGGGTTTCCATTATATTGTATTATGTATAAACTTGTTACTTCCAAATAAAACTTAACTAAACTTACAAAATCTCAAACTTTTATAATTTTTTTTTACTCTTATAAACTTTTGTAACCTTCAAACATTTAAAATAACGAACGTCTAATGTTGTTTTTTTAAATGTCGCATGCCCAATATACGATTTCAATTAAGATGTAAGTAACTCAGGGCAACAACATTAAAATTAAGTGAAACTCAAGTGTTTTATTTTTAAGTTGGGAAATTGGAAAATACAAGGACTAGAACTGGCAACTTTCTAGAAGGTGAGGGTGTAGGTTGTTACACAAGATCACCCCTAGGCTTGGTACCATCCAAAACTAGCTTGATTTTCTTGTCCTTTGGCCGAAATCTCAAGCACAACATAACACAACAAAACTATGACTTGTCAAGCTTTTACATCAAAATGGCACATGACAACTATACTAAACACCTTCCCATGAAGTTAGAACCTCCACACATAACCCCTACACCCTAATCGGCCAAATAAGAGCATGGATGAGCCATCACTATCACAAAACTTACACCAATTTAACTAACACCTTATTCATTAACTAGTTCCTAGATGATTAGACCTATCCTTTTATGTTCTTGTCTTCACACCAATCTACCACTATAAAAGGGGAGCTCCATGATCATCCAACTTGCACCAACACTCATCCAAAACTCCTCACAAGCTTCGGCTACTACCCACCCTCTCTAAATCTTAACCGCCGAGCTCTAGAAAAGCATCAAGAGGTCCTAAGGTTCGCACATAGGCACCAAGTCTTGAGGTAAGTACTAACCCTCTATAATCACTAGTACACGGCCCTATTGTGAACCCAAACCCGAGCCCTTGGTCATAGCATCGAACATTTGATTGTGTTAAGTTATCGGCCTAGCCACCCTCCTAGATCATGGTCATAAACATTGTGTTTTACTTATACATAGTCAGAACATGTTCAACTCGGAAATACTCCTAATCAAAGTATACAATCGGCTTATAGTACGAAATCACACACTCACGTATCTTGTGATAAGCCGTGGGAACATTGATAAAGCTAGATTAACCCTAGCTAAGCATACACGATAATACCTTTTGTGATATAATCGACCATCTATTATTAACACGTATTAGTTCATAATTAAACGTATCTAAGGCCTAACTTTTGGTGGAACACTCGTTTTTTACAATAAGTCAATTACGGATGGTAGATTAAAGACAATATGTGGCCCATGACTCTACATGGGGCCCATATGGGTCTACTTCATGATCTATTATAAGACTTCCAAACATAAGACACTACCCACATTAAACGACATGGTTCACAAACAACGGGTGCCCAACTTGTATGATAAACAAGAACGCACAACTTACTATG
Organism: Ambrosia artemisiifolia; assembly: GCA_032199755.1. Taxonomy (NCBI): domain Eukaryota; kingdom Viridiplantae; phylum Streptophyta; class Magnoliopsida; order Asterales; family Asteraceae; genus Ambrosia; species Ambrosia artemisiifolia. The sequence continues at coordinate 46,811,514 of CM063517.1, read as the reverse complement.
TCCTTGATAATTGTACAATCATAGGGCATTTATTGTCGGGACAGTAGCTATCTCACTTTTTCTGCTTTGCTAGACCACATATCCAGTCACCAGGTGAGTTTCACGGCCCCCTTTTTTACCGTTTTCATATTTTGGGGGAAAAACATGCATCTATACAAGTTACTTTCATTAAGAGTGAATTCTAGCATGACTGCAATTGTAAAACATGAGACATTTGGTTCATGAGATCTCAATAGTCCTCGTACATACATTACACCATAACCATTAGCTAAACAATTAGCCATGGAACACTTAAATAGATCTATTGGGTTGACACCCCCACTCTTGGTTAGTCGCGCTAACCTGCCACATGCAAAAGAGTGCTAGTTTTCTACGAAACTTACATTGTCTTTATTGTACAATGCGCGAGGCACTACATGTCAGAGGTTTGGTTATGGGCTCATGTTGGTACATAAATCTTGCCCTAGCTAGGCAATGATTGGTCAAACACAGATTCACTAATCATGTATGTGTTTTCGCTAACTTTTCAATGCGAATAATATACAATAATTCCCAACAATTTACGAGAATCCAAGAACAACACACAGCGAGTCAATAAAACCTGTGAACTCACTAACTTTATGTTGACAATTTTTTTATGCATGTTTTTCAGGTCTAGACTTTCACGAATGGAACTTGGGATTCAAGCATGCGTTACACGACACTATTTTTGCGGGGATTTTTTATTTAAACTAGAAAATATTTCGAAGTGTGAATGTAAACTCCTTAGATTTCAAAAACAACAATTCCACGAATTGTAACTTTTGACGAGCTGAAATCAAAACTCATGTTTATATATTTGTTTGCTTGAATCTTGTGCTTGAAAACCTTTCGAGTTACATCCCGTGTTTCCGCCTTGGCGGGGTGTGACATGTCCCGTCCATTTGGTTTTCATGTTCTCATGGATATGCCTAAGACAGAACCTATGTTCTGCCTTTAGGTATAGCCTAGAGATAGCTGGTATGATACCCTGCATAAATACATATGGCAAATCATCATTGAGTCAGTTAGCATAAACAAGATAATAAGGAAACAAGAAAGAAACTTATCTTCTGCCTGTCACTTATAAAAGTGAAATCAGAATTGGGATCAATATCCAAATCATCTCCGAGGTTCACCAAGAACCAACTCCAAGTCTCCATTGTTTCTGCTTCCACGAATGCGTAAAGCCACTGGATAAATTCCATTGTTACCATCCACACCCACAATAGTTAAAATCTGTCTAGGGAAAGGTCCCTTCATGAAACAACCATCCAAACCTAGGGTTTCTCTACCACATAACCTCCACCCTTCTTTCAGATCACATAGACAAATGTAAATTCTTCTAAACTGCCTTGTAGGGCTATCTGGATTGTATGCTCTCTCTACATCAATTTTGATTGATGTTCCAAGGTTAGATCTCATCAACTCCTCACAATAATACCTAAGCTTCTCATACTGAGTAGTATAACAACCTACCATTTTTGCAGTTGCTTTCACTTTGGCCCTAAACATCTGGTTTCTGGTCACCTGAACCTGCCTGTTCTTATAAACAATATCAACTAAAGCAGCTACTGTTATATTTGGACTTGCCTGGACAATATGCTCTATCTCCTGAGCTAACCAAGAAACTGTGCATAATCTAACACCCTAACATTGAAGACAAGAATGATTTGTGATTAAGGTCTTCACAAACCAAAGCCCCCAATTACATCACTATAGAAGATGAGCAGAGCAAAATGACAGGTGGGTGGGGCGTATTTCTTTCTAGGTTTCTTGGGTTTTTAGGTGGAGGTTTTGCCTCTCTCTTTTTTTTAAACTATTTTGGGTGGGTTATATAAATGCCCCCTAACTTTGACTTATCTGCATTAGTGGCACAACTACCACCAAGTTGTGGATTAATACCCTGCCAAATAACCCTGAACCTACCATTATCATTCTTCACTATTCTCAGATACCTCCTGGTTTCCACATCAAAGTCCTTCACCATGTTCTTCATAACAGCTCTAAAAGTAAATGTTTGAGTAAGATAAAATGGACAGTCATCATTCTTTGATCTGCTTCTCCTCTTCTGTTTCCTATTCCTCCTAAGTGACTTATGCAACTTAGGCTTATCCTCATCACTCAAACTGTCAAAGTAATCTAAATCTACTTCAATCTCATCTTCCATTTTATCATCTAATTCCTCACCTTCAGTAACATCTGGGTCTACTGCAGCCTTATAGTTTTCCATATCAACCTCATAATCCTCTACTAAATTGTCCTCATCTACAATGAAGTCAGAATCATCATCATCATCATCATCATCATCATCATCATTCTCTACAGTTTCCCTATTTTTCTTTTTCTTCCTAGTGTTTGCATCAGCTCTATCCTCACTATCAGATGATTGATTGTCCACATCCCTATCAGGCTTATAAGCACTATCTTCACTATCAGTACATTCCCACAAATCCAAATCTGTCTGATATGAGAATTCTTCCTCATCAGACTTATTAACATCTTCACAAACCTTTATGTTTTTTAAAGTTTCATAGTCTGGAAATATATGTTCAGCATATACCTCAATTAGCTTCTCAGTCTTTACTAGTTTGAGTAGTTCTAAGACTTGTGTATCAAACAAGATTGGTCTTAAACAGTATCTAGGCTTTCTCCTAGCCGCTTATAAAAAAACCTAACTTCATCACTCTCTAAGTACTCTAGTTTAGACAAAAAGTCATACAAAGTTACCACATCAAACCAATCAGAGTGCACATGATTGATGTAGTTAACCTTAACGTTTAGATACATCATAGCTAGTTCAGGGTCACTAAACTCACGAGCATGATAAAGCTTAATCGAAAACTTCTCTTTGCTTGAACCTGTAGAATCATAGAAACTGATGTTACTGAAGATTAATAAGAGTGCACATTATCAATAGTTTGAGTTACTAAGACAACAAAGACAAAAAGTGTTGTACTGACCATATTTTGAGTCATGATCAAATTCCTGACCTTCTTTCCTCAAACGCCATCCTTCGTCGTCATCCATGATAATGTCACAACAGGGGAGAGCACGAATTGCAAAGGAACGTGGATTTGGGGGGAGATGAAAAGTAGAGGGAGGATAATGACGTTAAAAACGAACAATTTAGGTTAAAAGGGTTATAAAGGGGACAAGAACTTACCTGGAATAACTGGGTTTTAAAAATATAAGTGACTTGACGAAAATGCCACTGACTTAACGAAGAAAAGTTACCTGTTGAGCTGTTTTGCCATATTTTTTAAAAAGTCAAAAACTGTTTAAGCAATTTTTAAAAAATTGGATTGGAGTGGCAAATTTTGCCAAACAACATGGACAGTTTTGGTAATTTACTCTTAATTAAAACTTAGCCTTAAATCCTTAAAAAAAACAAAAAAAAGCCTTGAAACAAGGGTTTTTCCTTCATTTCATTCTGAGCCTGTAACTCGAGCAGCCGTCAAAACCACATTACAATCTCACAACAATGGAGAATAATAATAATAAGGAGAACGAAACAAAACAAGACGAAGAACAAACACAAGTCATTAACCCATGGCAAGTGTCTTCTAAAGGCAAAATCGATTACGACAAACTCATCGACCAATTCGGTTGTCAAAGGCTCGACCAATCGTTTGTCGATCGAGTCCATCGTCTCACTAATCGTTCTCCCCATATCTTTCTTCGCCGCAACGTGTTTTTTGCTCATAGGTTAGTGGGTTTTAGATTTATTGATTTATAATGCAGTTGGCTTCTGTCTTTTAATTTGTGTTGTTAATAGGTTAGTGGGTTTTAGATATGCTGCAGTTATAAACTTATATCTCTTAATTTAGTGAAATATGAAATGTGAGGTTGTTAATAATTTAGTGAGTTTTGTATGTACTGATTTAAATTGCAGTTGTGTTTGTTAATTGTTAATCGTTTGTTAATAATTGTTGATTGTTTAATGAGATGTGAATTTGTTATCAATTTAGTGAATTTCAGGTATACTGGTCTCGAATGCGATTATGTCTCTTAGCTTGTGTTGATTTTTATCAGTTTAGTGAAGAATATAGTTGTTAATTGTTTATTGAAATGTGATTGTTTAAGTTATGTAGTTTGAAATGTATGGTTTTTAATAGGATTCATTTGTTATAAGGATATATAAGTATACATTTGTGTCATTGAACAGGGACTTTAACGAGATTTTGGATGCTTATGAACGTGGTGAGAAGTTCTATCTTTATACGGGTAGAGGGCCTTCTTCTGAAGCTTTGCATTTGGGGCATCTTGTTCCTTTCATGTTCACCAAGTAAGCTAATGTTTGTTGTATATTGCGTGTCTTAATTACACAATTGGAGTAGTTATATGTGGCAAAATGGGCGGATTAGGTAAATGGTCAAAATAGCTAATCATCTTGCATCAGAGGAACGAATGCAGAACAACCAAAGGGATGCAATAATTCAATAAATGTAAAAGGTTTACTTGATAGATAGGTTTACATGTAAATAGGTGAGAGATGCAGTTTTTGGTTGTACATAGAATCTTGGCTTTTGGGCTAAAACTCTTAGGATTTTAAACCAAGCAAGTTGCATCGGGTTGGGTTGGGTTCGGTTCACTTGAACCGTTCTTTTTAAATTTTGTTATACTTAGTTAGGGTGTCAAATATATGTACAAGAGTATCTTATTGTAGTAATAATATAATTTTTTTCTATTGAGGACATTTTATTAGTTAAAAATACCAAGGTTGCGAAAGGCGCTAGGCGGGCGGTGAGGTCCAGCCTAGGACTAGGAGAAAATTAGGCGGAATTAGGCGTTTTGGTATTTTATATATATATACACACAAATTTAGGTGTTTTTTGAAGATATGTTAAGATATATACACATAATACTTAAAAATACTTAGATATATACCCATAATACTAAGAAATACTTAGAAAACAACCCGGTCGCCTTCTGCAACACTGAAAAATACACTTTGGGTGATGTTTGGCCTATTTTCTATTTTAGCTATTTATTCAACTTTTAGTTTTACCTTAATGATCTATTAGAGATATCACTTATATGCTCTACTTTGTAAACAGTAGACATTGAAATTGATCATCATGGTGGATAATATAAATAATAATGATTTGCATTTTAAACCTTTCAAACATACTCTAAGACTGAATTGCAGATATTTGCAGGACGCTTTTAAGGTTCCTTTAGTCATACAACTAACCGATGATGAAAAATGCATGTGGAAGAGCCTTACGGTAGAAGAGAGCAAGAGACTTGCTCGTGAGAATGCGAAAGATATAATTGCTTGTGGGTTTGACGTCTCAAGGACCTTTATATTCTCAGATTTTGATTACGTTGGTGGGTAAGTGTTGTAGGCATCATGATGCTAAGTTAAAAGTAAATTTTACTTCCTCACATAGTGTTTCATAATTCATATATTCTGAATCGAAATTTATTTGTTTTTTGTTCACTTTTTCTATCCATATATGATAGCATATATATAATAATATGGGGTCATTATGTAAAATAGGGCAATTTTACTAAATATTGTGTAGTATAATGCTATTAGTAATTAATTAAAATGGAGTAATGTGAACCATGACATACTCGCATAAAATCAAATCTTAACTATAATATAGAAACTTAGAGAAATTTGGACTTAAATGATCAGGCTCTACTTAAAGAAAATCTACATAGAGAAAATACAAATTGAATCTCCGGTGGGCCATTCAGAAACAAGTTAAGTTCAATATGTGACTTTTTTCATAATGAAAATATTTTAAGTAACATGATTGAATAATTTTGAAAACTATATATGGTTTGGTATGGTGAATTCTCATAAATTAATTTAGTAGGGCGCTCTAGACAGCATAGACCTGAACACAAGCATTCATAAGTAAATGGGTCACATTGCCACTTTTTAAAATTATATTGGGATTTCACTCACCTGCTGTCGGAAAATATTGTTTTGTCTCTGAATCCTTTATATCTTCCACTTGCTTGTTGTATTCACTGAATTTTTTAATGAGAGAATCTCACTTGCAGTGCCTTTTATGAGAACATGGTTAAGGTTGCAAAATGTGTGACATACAATAAGGTCAGAATTAGCAGTGATAAAGTTACAGATTCCATTTGTGTCTAAAATGCTATCCATCAGAGCCTTTTAATTCTAAAAATGTTCACTACTGTAACTATGCAGGTCGTTGGTATATTTGGTTTCACTGGTGAAGATCATATTGGAAAGATCAGTTTTCCGCCAGTCCAGGTCAGCATTTTCCAAATATTCGCCCATAATTTTGTACTTCTGCAACCATGAAGAGAAATTAGTAACTGAAGAAAAAGATGATTACTATGGCAAATTATATGAAGTTGGAACATGATTTTCTAGAATTTAAATCACAATCCATTACTTTATGCAATGTTGGACTTCATTTTTTTTTTTTTACAAAATCATATTATTTATATAACAGTGTAAGTAATAATTATGAACGTGCATTTTCTGCAGGCTGTTCCATCGTTTCCAAGTTCATTTCCACACTTGTTTTCTGGCAAGGATAAACTTCGCTGCTTGATTCCGTGTGCAATTGATCAGGTTGGTTTTTTTCATTTTGTATTTCATTTCAATTCTTTTAGTTGTTTGTTGGTCTTCTAGAAGTAAAGGTGTTAGTCACTATGAATGAGGGCCGTTTAATGCTTACATTTTGAAAACTACAACTATTGTAAAAAGTGGCTCTAAAATTGATTAAAATACATGAAATTTGTTATAAAAGACAGAAGAACTTGGGTACTTTCAACATGTTTTGACTCTTTCCCCTTTCGTTCGGTCTTTTGATAAGACTAATACTGATTTGACCCGTTTGTGACGATACACAACCCAAACTCGATCCATTAATAACTGAATGGGTCAAATTGTTAGACCTAATTGATTATGAAGAAATGCATGGTGGATTAGTTATAAACAAGCTGGTTATTGTTGATCATCAAACACTGATAGTTTATTTGATTAGTAGATAGAGAATGAACCGAGTAGAAAAATGATTTTAAGAGATGGAAACATATTTACCATCATTTAAATATCCATTATTTGATAATTATTTTTGGATATTTGTATTGCTTCAGGATCCTTATTTCAGGATGACACGTGATGTTGCTCCTCGGCTAGGTTACAATAAGCCTGCATTGATTGAGTCACTATTCTTTCCAGCCCTTCAGGTATTTGCCTCATAATTATAGTTATTATGTTTGCAATTTACACACACACATATATGTATTATTGTTTATGATATATTTATCTAGTTTGTTAAATGTTTCAGGGAGAAACAGGCAAAATGTCTGCCAGTGATGCAAATTCTGCAATATATGTGACTGACACACAAAAGGCTATTAAGGAGAAGGTGTTTGTTTTTCTATGTTCTTGTGGTGCTTTCAAATTAGAATAACTAAATATTAGCTTTTGATCATGGAACATACAAAAGTAGGGAACGGTTGTGATGCATAGAGTGGAAGAGACATTATAGGGGAAGAGCTCAACCGTTCTTTGAAATATGATCGAAGGGCTAAAATTGGATCTTTTGATCTGCTAATTATTTGATGGTTCTTATTTGAACCTCCCTTCTATGTTCCTTGTCTTATAAGTTTGCTTAATTTTGATCCTATGAAATGTTAATGTGCAAATGGCTTTCTAATTGTTAGTATCTATATATCGTTAGTGGTCTTATATTCTTGTAGTGTTAGCATACAGTCCATAATGTCTCTTATGTTACTTTTTATAGATTCTTTCACTTGCTGATACAAACGTATATACAGGTAAACAAATATGCTTTCTCTGGAGGGCAAGATTCTGTTGAGAATCATAGGAAGTATGGAGCGAATCTTGAGGTATGTGAATTATTTTTAGCATACGCTTATGTTGATTCCTTCAACTGCAAAAAGAAAAAAAAATACTGACAGAATAAATAGACCATACTGACATGATGATCTTTTGTAAAATGTTAGATTTTTCTTGTCATTAATACAGGATATACAAAACATTTGACTAGTCGTTGAACTTCCTAAAACTGTTGGTATGATTGCAATTTCGTAGGGATCAGGGGTGTTCATAAACCCCCTAAATTGACCGACCACCCAAAACCGAATATGCCGCCGGTTTGAGACGATTGCAATTTCATAGGGATCAGGGGTCATAAACCGCCTAAATTGACCGACCACCCAAAACTGAATTTAGCTGCCGGTTTGAGACTCATACGGTTCAGTCTTTGCGGTTTAATTTTTTTCCGATGGTTTGGAACTAGAAACCAGCCATGCATTCTTTATTATATGCAAAGTTCAAAAGAACGGAAACGAGCCTCGAGGCGTAAGCCCGAGGCAGAATTAAAAAAAATATATAAATTATATATCTTATAAAAAGTAAAGTACCAACTAATTTCATCCTCATATTTATCGAAAACATCAAAAAATACACAATAAAAAGGCATGGAATGTTTGAAATTGGCACAAAAAGTCTTAAACGTGAAAGACTAGCATCCAAACCCCATGAGGCGCCCATGAGGCACTGATTTCCTTAACGCCTCAGTCCTATGAGGTGCACATACAAAAAAACCTCTGAGGCGACGCCTCAGACTCGTTTTCCTAGCGAATCAACTTGAGGCGCGAACCTCAACCATTTTTTAAACCATGATTATATGTAAATACATATATATTTCTGTTTTACGAGCATGCAATTATGCCTATGTAGTATATTCATGAACCATCCTTATAATTAATTTGTTTGTAGTATGGACTAGCGATTGAAAAAAAAATGGTATAAATGACAAGCAAGAAAAAATCTAACCGCCAAATGGGCTGTACGACTGACCTACTTATTTTAGCCGGTTTAGTTTGCCGTTTTCCGAAATCGTATTTAGTAGCACGGCCTAGAATTTTTCTCAAAATACCCCGAACAGGACGGTAAACAGCCTTATTGGGACGGAGATACTTTTTTTACTGGAAGTACTGATGTTCTCATCTGCTTTTTTTTACATTCACATTCTCTAGGGTTGACCCAGAAACACCTCATGCCTGTTAAAACTTTTCAAATAGTTAGCATTTTAAACAAGATTATAAACTATATAAATGCAATAACATCATATATTTGTAATAAAATTGTATTATAAGATTAAATGCGTCATGCTTTGGTTACTTTCAGTTCAACCTGTTTGATTTATTCAATATGACATGCTGTTTAGGTGGATATACCTTTCAAATATCTTAGCTTCTTTTTGGAGGATGATGAAGAACTTGAACACATTAGGAAGGTAAGAAAACTGCCCATCAATGTCTTTAATGTTATGAAGATGTGAAGTTTGTCCAACCCTACTGAAGTAAAATGTTTTTTCCTTTTTAAATCTATTATTTCAGGAATATGGTTCAGGGCGCATGCTTACAGGTGAAGTGAAAAAGAGACTAATTGACGTTTTAACCGAAATGGTGGAAAGACACCGGGCAGCACGGGCAGCTGTGACTGATGAGGTATGTGTACATGAACTCTTGAAAAAAAGAAGTAAACTATAAATGTTTTAAGTTCACATTTGGTGGTTACAAATAGGGGTGATGAGCTCGAACCTAAATTTTAACTTATTCAACAAACCAACCCAACCCTGTGTGTGCGTGTGTCCGTGTGTGCATGTTACTAACTAAATAATATTTTTTTTTCTAAATAATAAGCAATCTGAGCTCGATATTGAAATTTTATTAATGAGTGGAACTCGAGCTCTTGTAAATGAAACAAGCCAAGCTGAGAGCTCGGTTCATTTACACGCTTAGTTACCTGGACGGGATATTTATGTATGATTTTACACATTACATTATGTTTCTTGCAGATGGTTGATGCATTCATGGCAGTTAGACCGCTTCCAAATATGTTCGCGTGAAAGTGTTTTAATGCCAAAGGCTTACACCATCTGAGTTTATGTGGAAAATCACGTAACTTACATCCTTGTAGAAGACTTGTTTCCACATGAGTGTAATGTGTTGCTACAAAAATGATATTGAAAACAAGCCCTTTTAGACTGGCAAATTTGATATGAACTTCAGTATTTCATGTTTCGTAATACGTTTTTTTTTGTTGTGTTTTTAAATACTTAGATGCTGTGAAAACTCAGAAATTAATGGATATTTGGTCTCAAGTGCTTCAGGAATGGGCATGTTTGTCATGTATAAAGTAGGGAAAATAATTTCATTCATTTTTTTTAACCAAAATAGCATTTTAATCAATCGCTTGCGAAGCCTCAGCACTAACTCAGCCGATTTGAAGCTATGGTAGGAACTAAGCCGGACTGTCGGTCTGTTTGGTACTAGCAGAAATCATACCAAGTGTGAACCAAATTGTCTGGTGCCAACCGAAGCCAAGACTGCCTTTGGCGCCAACTATGTTTGGTACTAATCAGACTTAACATTAACCATAGTCACCCACATAGTCCAAAAATACAAAGGCTGTGAAGTGCGACATCAACATGTTACATTATGCCCATGATCCTGCGTGAGCAAAAGGGCGTGCTGCACACTTTTGAACCGTGAATGGGTGTGCTGCACACTTCCGAGTCACACATCATGAAAGCTTTTTTTTTTTTTTTTTTGAACGGCCACACATCATGAAAGCTTTCATTTCCTCCTCTCCTAGTTTTGTGGCTAGAAAAATGGTGGTGAAATCGAACTATACACACATTCTATAAAAGCCACTCAAAGCATTGAAAGATGCCCGAGACGCTGTGTCACACAACCAGATTTCTTCACGAACTCCTGGTCAAGTCTTTTTCATTGTTCAACACCATACCATGCCATCTATCATTTGCTTACATTTGAAGACCATCATTTCAACCATCACTGCGGACATGATGACATTGAAACCGTCGACATAAAAACACTCGAAAGTATTAAGAATGAATGATGATCAAATGACATAGCCAAGATGGATAATTCTTGTTTGGTATGGTATGTAGATCCATATATATCTCTACATATACACAAACAAATAATGAATGATTTTATTATGTATACAAATAAGAATGAATGATAATCAAATAAAATTTTACAGATAAATTTTTCTACTTCATGTTGAAGCTCTTGATATGTTTTTGGAGTGACCCTTGTAAGTACTCTTGATATTCATTGCTTGTCATATGCTCGTGTCTTGGTGTTTTCGTTTTAAGAACGGCGTCTTGGTGATTCTCCAACTTGAGTGATAATGAACTTAGTTTTGTAACAGCACGCATCGGTTTTTGATGTTGAGTTTTTTCTTGCTTGTTTAACAATATATCGTTGCTTGAATTATAGCTTTCTAAACTCGGTTTTATAAAGATGGCGGGAGACTGTTCTTGATGATGATGATGATTAACCATTTCAACTTGAAAATTTCCTTCCAATATTCTCAACACCTGCAAACACCATAGTTTTGTTCATTTAAAGATGTGGTATATAGCGTTGGATTCTGGTTATTTTATATCGCGTAGTCAATTCCAAAACTATTATCCAAAACTATAAGTATGTAATTCAAGTCGGTTATGAATGAAGGAATCACCTTAGACATCCTTGGCCTTTGTTCAGGGTAAGGTGATATGCACAAACTGGCTGCATACATCATGTATCCCACTTCTTTCGCATCATACTTGTTTGCTAACCTAGGATCAATCATTTCTGCGCACGCCTTTCCCTCTAAAAGTACACGTCGACCCTGAAAATTTCAACAATCCAACTCAATTAATGGGTATACTGTTGTAAACATGTATTTTTTTTGAAGCTTTTGTGGAATTACAAGTAGCTTGTTTAGAGACGTGATTGATACTTGCAGGGTTTTTTTTCGGAATTAATTTGTACTTCTAGGTAGTTTGCTACCCCTGTAAGTAAATTTGTCGAGTTCGCTCAAAGGAGCAGCAAACCACGTAGAAGTACGAGTAGTTCCAAAAACACCTAGAAGCAGTCTGGTTCTTAAACCATATACTAAAACAAAAAAAGTTTTTTTTTTTTTTTTTGTAGTACGTGCATTAATGAAGATTCTTACCCATTCAGAAAAATACTGCTTCTTAGAGGTTCTTGAGAATTCAATAGCCTTGATGCCGGTTAAAATCTCCAAAAGGACGATCCCAAATGCATATACATCGGCTTTCTCAGTTAATAAACCAGTTTGTGTATACTCAGGAGCCAAATAACTGAAAAAGATTAAAACAATGCTTCTTTAAATCATCTAATGAGTTATCATATTATTGTAACACTAATATCTAGTGAACGGGTGGGTAAATCCATACCCGAATGCACCAACAACCCGCGTTTCTTCCTCTAACTGTCCATCTGGTTGACATCTAGCTAGACCGAAGTCTCCTACCTATGTTTGAAATGCACCAATTTCATAAAAAAATTAGAACCAGAAACCAACAAAGAGAAAGAGACAGAGCTGAGAGACGTTTGATCACTGACCATCGGTTCAAAATCATGCGTTAACAGTATATTGTTAGGCCGAAAATCTCTATGTATTATGCAACCGACACGACAGTCTTCATGAAGATATCTTAAGGCTCTTGCTGCACCACATGCAACCTTCATCCTATTCTCCCATGTCATTACCTCACTATCCTTTGTTCCTGTACACATCAAATAGTTTCATTACTATTACAAATGGTTATGAGGATACGCAATAAAATCGCAAAATTATTTAAGGATGCACTTGAATTACCGTATAGGTGATTGTCTAAAGAGCCATAACAAGCAAACTCATATACAAGTAACCACTCCTTCTCAATGCAGTAACCAATCAACATGACCAGATTCTTGTGTTGTGCACATTTCAACACTTCAACTTCAGAACAAAACTCAGCTGCACCTTGTGCACTAACCATCTTCCGTTTTTTGACCGCCACAACCTGTCCATCGCTCAAAACGCCTCTATATACTTTACCATATCCACCTTCTGCCAAGAAGTTTCTTGTTGAGAATCCATCGGTTGCTTTCTCAATCTCTTCGTGGCTGAACCTTCGTGGTGATCTACCGAAAACTGGAACACTATGCTTGCAGATTGAACAAAGATGGGGCGGTGTAGGTGGCTCTTTTAGTGATAGAGACATGTCCCTTCTTATGCTTGATGTCCTGTCTACAAGTGGAGGAATTGTGTGACTAAAAGATGCCCTTCTTGTAGTTTGTTGTCTAAACTCTTTTTGATTCCTCTCCCTTTGGTCTAATCTTGAGTTGTATGGTATTGTTTCGGTTTCTCTCTTCATATCTACATTTCTTGCCATATCTGTGTTAGATACACAAAAACGCATTATGACTAATTATGTCAATCTAGGGGCAGACATAGGCTATAAGTAGGGGTCGCGGACATTGCGGCAAAACTTCGCGCGCGTAGTGGAAAATTAGTGGAAAATTTGGTTTTTTTTTTACGAAATTTGGAAAACGTTGCTACTAAAATGAAAAAAATGAAAAACGTTACTACTGATTTTGTGGCCTAGATCTGCGATTGACAGTCAATCGCCAGATTTTATCTAGCGTAGATTTTTGTATTGATTGCTAGGTGTTTTTAGCAAAATGATAAGTGTTTCTAGGAGGTTTTTCGAAATGTTATGGTTTCTAGAAATGCTGATAAGTTTCCTAGACCACCAAGACATTAAAAAGTTCATCTAACACAATAAGGCATCAATCAAATGGTTAATTATCTCACCATCATCAACTCTCAAACGATTGCCATTTTGGTCGTTTCTTTCATCTGTATACTGCCTTGGGCGAGGAGGTCTGCACTTTTCAACCGGAGGGGGAGTCTTTTGGCGGCCATGTTCAGTTGTTGTGGACAATGAGCTCGAATAACTTGATGAAGTGTTTTGTGTGTTAGATGAGCTTAGAGTAAGATCTGATGCAGCTAGACTCGCGTCGCGAACTTGATTGTAGGCTGGAAAAACACCTAACATATCAGCCATAGTGGGGACTTGTTGTTGATCAGTCTTCATGGTAATTAGTGGGAAGTTCACTGATCTAAGGATCTTGTGAAGAGGTCCATCTACTAGTACCACATTGCAATTCAAGTATTGCTCTAAGCAACAATCTGCTTCGCTTTTCAATTGTCTGTCACGTTCACGTACAAAATATTTATTAAATCGATGAATTTGTTTCTTATTAATGTATTGTAGATGTATAATTAAATATACATACTGATCAAGAACCACCCATTTTGCATGTAACTCGGTTGCTATCATTGCGACTGAACCCATTGGCACGTATGCTACAACTTTTACTTCAGTATGAACCTGGTTTCATTATACCAATATATCACTCACTGTAAATGCATAGTATTTTCCTATGTGTGCCAAATAAGCTAGCCCAAAAGAGAATGCATACCTTGACAACTTTGTGAAGGGAGAAGAGATGGTGTATCATTTGTGAACACACATTATAAACTCGTTGTGGTATATCGCGTCCATTGTCTACAAATCCAACCTTATCAGACACTTCGTTTTTCCACACACTCCGTTTCTTCAACATGCCTATTTGTAACACACATAGTTACAAAACAAAGAATCATGAACACACTCGCCAGGCGTTAATAAATGTTTTGGACAAGTACAAACAATATGCAATTTACATACATTTTTTCACAACTTCCATGTAAAAATGTAAAAGATGTTCACATTGAGTGAAAGGTATAAAAGATCATACGAACATTCTTTCATGCTTATAACTAAAGGAAAAAAAAGCATCCACACTAAATTTAATTTAAAAAGATACAAAATAGATTTTGATATTAATAAGGTTGTTCAAATAGCTCATAGCTCGTTGCTTTGAAAAACCTTGAGAAAATCGTTTGAAATCGACTTGTTGCCCGTCTGCCTGCTATTTTGATGTAATTTTTGTTTTTATGGAATGAAATGGAAATACAATTGTTACTCTAAAAAAAAAGGTTTTAACAATATAACCGAGCCAAACTAAACTGAAAGGTATTAAATAACATATTATTGTACAAAATATTAATGTATTTTAATAGTTTCCTCCTTTACAATTATGTATTTTTTTTTTTTTTGATTGAAAGTTATGTTTTATTAACAGAGATACAAAAGCTTAAATAGCCAAAGATTACCTTCATAAAGACTTCGAGAGTCTCAAGGCAAATATTAAGGTGGTCAATGGACCATTCAATCCTATCTAAAAATACATAATTGTAAAGGAGGAAACTATTAAAATACATTAATATTTTGTACAATAATATGTTATTTAATAAAAGGGAGTCGCACCGAATTGAGCCATTTGTTTTTTTTTTTTTTTTCTAAAATAAGCGAAGGTCGATCTCAAGACTTTAGCTAGCTTTCAATTTGAGCAGAGCTCGAAAAATTTCTACACTCAAAGGAAGTGTAAGAATTTAAGAATCTTATGTTATAGGTGTGTGAAAATACTCACAAAACAATGCATATGTAGCTAATTAAGTTGTGGCGAATCAGTCTTACGAGAAAAGAATCCCTTGGAGTTGTGACGCGGTTGAGTATTCTTGGCAGGTATCGGATTGTGCTCATATGAAGGGATAATGGCAAGTAAGATCAACGAATCCATAGGCTTGATCACATTTTGAACTGCCCATTCAAGTGCATAATCAGTGATCTCTCTACCCACCTCGACGCAAACTAGTATCACCTTACCGCCCATTTTACAAACTTATGTAAGCTCACTGATGAAGTTACAATATCATCTGATGAAGCAGAAGGTGTTGGATAACGTATATGGAGTTTATATATTGAAAACTCGGCTCAGTTTCATACATTGTTTATCATTTTTGTCTTTATCATGTTCATTCTTTATCAGTAGATATGAACATTAAAGGTACAAATGGCACAACTAGAAGCAAGCAGGCAGTATGAATGAGTTAAAGATATGGCTTTGTGTTTGTTTTCTAGCTTTTGGACTATTTGATACTTATGTTTTCTGGTAATCAAAATCTTAATGTATTGAAAAACCACAACAAAAAATATTATGTCTTCTTTCTTTGACCTATTCTATCTTGCAGTCCTGCACCATTCAATTCCAAAAATATTATTTTTAGAAGTCAAAATGGGGTTGGCGTCAACTCTAAAAAAACATGTAAGTTTTGGTAGGGCCGATTGCCATTTTAATATTGTGCATTAATTTGTTAGTAGTTTTTATTAACACTCATACGCATTGCGGCGCGGGTAAACTGATACATTGAACGGATTAGTTCAGGCGTTATGTGATGCCCCAACTATTTGTAAACACACGTTTTGACATATTAGATCTAACTCAAGGGATTGTGGTTGGATTACAATGTAAAGTAATCGAATTTATATTGTACAATCATAACGTATTTATTTGTGATCGGCTCGGCTCATACATAGGAAACGTACAAAAAAGGCATAAACGTGTATAAAAGAAAAATTGCCACATGTAATCAAAAGATCAAGTCACATCAAGGGTTGAAATGTTACCCGTAGCGCGTTGCGACAGGGTCAAAACGTAGAGTAAGTCGAATTTTGTAACGTCGTATGAAAACTTATTATATTTGACACCACCCGATTCAAAACTAAATTTACGAAGAAATGTTGACCAACTGGACACGTATATAGAATAAGCATGAAAACATGTTATATTTGACCTGAATTGTTTAGAATTTTTTTTTTAAAAAACACAAACCAAGTCAAATTTATACCCACACATACAAAAAATAATAATAAGCACATTAAATGGAGTAATAGTGTAAGGGTTCAAATTGCATTTTTCAAACTCATATGCACATTGGAGGTTCAAGCACAAAATAGAAACTAGTCCAATCCATTGTAATGTTATCATGCTGGGTGATTTGGAAGCTGCGCAATGAAGTCGTCTTTTCCAATAATCATCGACTAAAAAAGCAAATATTGTGGGGATTTTCATCCAATTCGAATCCTTTTGCCATGTGACCGAACAAACAATACATGATGTAAAACGAGTGATCCACCATTTTTTCAACTTCTCCGCATAAAGGACACAACAAACTTTCGACGGTAATGTTCCTACTTTGTAGCGCTAATCTTGTGGGGATTCTATCCAGATTTAATCTCCAAACAAAAATGTTTACCTTTCATGGTAGCCAAGGGTTCCACTCGAAGAACCGAAAACCATCAGGTGGTGCAGTTGATCTTGAGATTATGCTGCGAAGCGATTTGACAGAGAAAATGTTAAGATAGAAAGTTAGTTACAAGTTAGTTACAAGTTTATGTGAGAGATTGTAATAGCTAGAAAGTATAGGGACTAATATTGTCAATTGTAATAGTTGTAACCGCTGATTAACAGCTTTATAAATAAAGGCGGGAAGGGGTAGTGGCCCTAGATTTGAGCTGATAACCTTCTCTCTGTGTTTCTTCCTTATCAAATGGTATCAGAGCTACCGATTCTCGGTTGCTCGTGCCTTCTCGAATCTCTCTAACTGTCGAACCACCCTAACCACCTTCACCACCATTATCCACCACTATCGACCACCATTAACACTCTGTTTTACTTCTGCTACTCGTACTCTTTCTTCTTATTCTTTTCTGTCCGATCTTTTCATTTCTTGACGAGGATTGATCGTTTGTTGATCAATTCATTCTGTGGAATAATCAATTCGTGATTACCCACTCCTGAACCTTACATTTCCTTGTTTCTTTTTCATTTCTTTAACCAACCATGACTACTCGAAACAGAGCAGAAGCAGAGGCAGAAAATGTAGTCAAGAAAACTCTTGATGAACATGCCTTTACTTTAGTCAGGGTGGAAGCCCAATTACAGAAAAATGATCAAAACTTTGAAAACATCAATGCAACCCTTTCCAAATTAGCTGAACAGATGATGCAAATGAACACCCAATTGAATAATAATAATAAGCATAATGATAATAATAGTAATTCAGTAATAAATACACAAAAAGAAATGGGTGATTCATCTAAACCTGACAGATTTCACCGAGTAGGGAAGATTGAATTCCCTAAATTTAATGGTGAAGAGGTTGATGATTGGATATATAGATGTGAACATTTCTTTTCAATCGATGAGACCCCTGAGAATTGCAAAGTCAGATATGCTGCAATTCATTTAGAGGGTTGTGCAGTTAAATGGCATCAAACATTTGTTAAGAGTCAAGGGGTTCCAATTAATGAAATCAAATGGAAGGATTATTCAGAAGGAATAATATCAAGATTTTCAGATGTGTTATATGAAGATGCCATGGGGGGTTTTAACCTCAATTGTTCAAGAAGAATCCTTAGATGAATTTTGTGCTAAGTTTGATGCATGTCTGCTTAAGGTTTCAATCCCTGAACCCTATGCAGTGAGTATTTTCTTGAAGGCCTTGAAACCAGAAATTGGTGGTCCAGTCAAGATGTTTCAACCAGAAACTATGAAGAAGGCCTATCACTTAGCAAAGGTGCAAGATAAGACCAATAAGTCTATGGGCATCACTTCTGTCAAACCTTATAACAGGTATAACAACTCCACTTCTAATAACAAACCAACAAGTTTTACTAAAACACCTTTCACTACTCAACACTTACCTTTACTACCTAGTCCACCTGTTAATAAACAACTTCCATATAATGGCAATTTTAAAACACTTTCAAGAAAAGAAATGAATGAAAAAAGGGCAAGGGGAGAGTGTTTTGGCTGCAATGAGAAATATTCAGCCACTCATAAGTGCAAGAACAAGCAATTGTTTATTTTGGAATTGGATGATGATGATGAGGAAATTGATATGAAATTGTTAAACTGTGAGGGACCAATTGACCAAAATACCCTTGAAGGCAAACAATGGACTGAGCCACAAATCTCAATCCATGCCATCACTGGTATACCCTCTTACTCTACAATGAGAGTAATTGGGACTATTGGAACAAGGCAGTTGGTGATTTTAATTGATTCAGGATCCACACACAATTTTATTGATGTGAAACTTGCAAGAAAATTAAAGTGTAAAATGGTTAAAGTGGAGGGAATGAATGTTTCTGTGGCTAATGGGGAAAAATTGGAATGTGTGACAATGTGTGTTGATTTCCAATGGGCAATGCAAGGGTTGTGGTATAAGACTGATGTTCTGGTCTTACCCTTGCAGAATTATGATATGGTGCTTGGTATCCAGTGGCTGCTCACTTTAGGTGACATCACTTGGAACTTTAAAGACCTGGTTATGAAATATCAGGTAGGGGATACTTACCATGAGCTTAAAGGGTATTCCAACAATGGAGTTACTCTTTGTTCCAGTGAAAAAATGGAACAGCTATTGGGTCAATCTGACTCCTTAGCAGAAGCTCAGTTGTTGAGTTTACAAGTAGGTACTGACCTTGATCAGTTCCATCACTCAACTAAGGTCTTATCCAATGATCACCATGAGGTCATTGATAAAGTTTTGGGACAATACGAAGATGTTTTTAAAGAACCCATAGGGCTGCCCCCTAGCAGGTCTTGTGATCACAAGATCATTTTGCAAAAAGAGGGAACTGTCATTAATGAGAAACCCTATAGATACCAAGCTTTACAAAAAGATATTATTGAAAAATCTGTGCAAGAATTGCTGAACACAGGGGTCATAAGGAGCAGTTCAAGTCCTTTTGCCTCTCCTGTGGTATTAGTCAAGAAAAAGGATGGAAGTTGGAGACTGTGCATTGATTATAGGAAACTTAATCAAGCCACTGTCAAGAATAGATTTCCTATTCCTATGATTGAAGAATTGTTTGAAGAGTTACAAGGGGCCATAGTCTTTTCTAAACTAGACCTTAGATCTGGTTATCATCAAGTAAGGATGAATGAACAAGATATTCAAAAGACTGCTTTCAGAACTCATTTGGGTCTTTATGAGTTCTTAGTAATGCCTTTTGGGCTTACTAATGCACCTGCCACATTTCAATCTTTGATGAATGAAGTGTTTCAACAGTATTTGAGGAAGTTTATTCTGGTATTTTTCGATGATATTTTGATCTATAGCAAGACCCTTGATGATCATGTACAACACCTGAAGTTAACTCTGGATCTTTTCCAGAAACATCAACTGTTTGCAAAAAAGTCTAAGTGCAGTTTTGCAGGTGCTACAGTTGAGTATCTTGGTCATTAGATTTCCAAAGAAGGTGTTGCAACTGACCCTCACAAGGTAGCAGCAATTAAAGATTGGCCTATTCCTACTAATGTGAAGCAGTTAAGAGGTTTCTTGGGGTTGGCTGGATATTACAGGAGATTTATCAAATCTTTTGGAATACTAGCTAAACCACTTACTGACTTAACAAGAAAAGATGCTTTTGTGTGGACTCAACAGGCAACCACAGCCTTTGAGACACTTAAACAGGCATTAAGTTCCCCACCAGTACTGGCCCTTCCTGATTTTTCACTGCAGTTTGTCTTGGAAACTGATGCATCCTCTTTGGGAATAGGAGTTGTTCTTATGCAGTTGGGACATCCTATTGCTTATATAAGCAAGGCATTGTCACCAAGACAGCAAGCCCTCTCTGTCTATGAGAAGGAATTGCTGGCAATAATGTTTGCAGTGAAAACATTATTTGTCTAATGGGAAGTTTGTAATCAAGACTGATCAGAAGAGTCTCAAATATTTGATGGAACAGAAGGTTAATACTCCATTACAGCATGTGTGGCTTTCTAAAATGATGGGCTTGGATTATGAGATCTTTTATAAGGAGGGCAAAGACAATGTTGCAGCAGATGCTCTATCTAGAGTAGAAGGTCCATCTCTTCTACCTATCACCTTGTCTACTTTTGATTCTTCTCTTTTAAATGAAATCAAGCAATCTTGGGTTGATGATGAGCAATTGGTAGTAAAGCTGAACCAATTGAAAGAGGGAAAAGAGGTTAAGCATTATGCTTGGGATGGTCAACTCCTAACCAGGAAAAACAAGTTGTCTGTTGGGAAAAATGAGGACTTAAGAAAGAAGATTTTATTCTTGAATCATGACACAGCTGGGGCTGGTCACTCAGGTGTTCATGTGACCATTCAAAGGATTAAACAGTTTTTTCATTGGAAGGGAATCACAAAAGATGTGAGACAATACATCAGATCTTGTCAAGTTTGCCAAAGGGGAAAGAATGAAACAGTTGCATCTCCTGGTCTTCTGCAACCACTGCCTACACCACAATATATCTTCACAGATATTTCTATGGATTTTGTAGGTGGCCTGCCCAAATCAGGAGGTAAGGACACTATCATGGTCATTGTGGACAGACTAACTAAGTTTGCACACTTTGTACCACTCTCTCATCCTTACAATGCAACCACAGTAGCTCAGGCTTTCTTAGACCATGTCTTTAAATTGCATGGTTGGCCTGCAACTATTGTATCTGATAGAGATCCTATCTTTATCAGTAACTTTTGGAAGGAGTTTACCAGGTTACATGGGGTATCATTGGCTCTCTCTACTGCTTACCATCCCCAAACAGATGGTCAAACAGAGGTAGTTAATAGATGCCTAGAAGCCTATCTTAGATGCATGACAATGGGCAAGAATAAGGAATGGGTCAAATGGCTTTCATTGGCAGAATGGTGGTATAATTCCAGTCCTCATTCCACCATAAAAATGAGTCCTTTTGAAGCATTGTATGGTTATCCTCCTCCCACTTTTATTCCCTACATTCCTAATGATACCAAAGTGGCAGCAGTTGATGCCTTATGTAGAGACAGGGAGGATATGATCAAAGTCTTGAAGCAATCACTAGACTCAGCTAAGAATAGAATGAAGCAGTTGGCTGACAAACATAGAACAGAAAGGAACTTTGAAGTGGGAACCTGGGTCTATGTTAAGATTCACCCATATTGCCAAGCAACCCTGAGGTATACTAAGCACACTAAACTTTCTCCAAAGTTTTATGGGCCATTCCTGATTGTTGAGAAAGTTGGGGCAGTGGCATATAGACTGGATTTGCCTAATGATGTGTTGGTACATCATACATTCCATGTCTCATTACTAAAACAAGCAAATGGACCTCCAACAGCTATTATTCCTTTTCCATCAGAACCAAGATTTACTCTTAAGCCTGCTGTGATACTAGACATGAAATGGGCCAGGAAAGGAAATAAGGGATCTTTACAAGGCTTGATTCAGTGGCAAGGTTCCAATGCAGCCGATGCAACATGGGAGGATCTCCAAGAATTATCCCTTCGTTTTCCTGATTTTGATGTTAATAATCAGTCTTGAGGTCAAGACTTTGTAATGGGAGGGAAGTATTGTTAAGATAGAAAGTTAGTTACAAGTTAGTTACAAGTTTATGTGAGAGATTGTAATAGCTAGAAAGTATAGGGACTAATATTGTCAATTGTAATAGTTGTAACCGCTGATTAACAGCTTTATAAATAAAGGCGGGAAGGGGTAGTGACCCTAGATTTGAGCTGATAACCTTCTCTCTGTGTTTCTTCCTTATCAGAAAATCCCATATTATGTTGGTACCCATTCCATTTGTCACATTCATTGTTTATGTTCACAGTAGATGAGAGAGGCTATTGTACAAAGTCTAGTTACAATACAAAGTGTAAGAAGGGATCCTGGCCCTCCATCTTCTCCCTTCATCTGCGTTTTATTCAAAGATGATCGTACATTAATTACACACGTTTGGTTTTAATGACAGTTATCAATATGAGGGTAAATTAGACAAAAAGACGAAATAACATAATGGTAAAACATTAAATATTTTAACTCTTATATTAATTAATCATTAACACTTTATTTACTTTACATATTAACAAATTTGTTCTTACACATATCAAAATTTATCCTACATATATTGACATAATGATAAAACATTAAATATTGAAATTATCATATGTTTATCCTACACATATCGAAATTATCATTCACTCTAAATTAGGTTTGCTTTGAAACGATACATTTAAAAATAAATTATGAGTTTCATTTATTTAACTAGTTCGTGGTGGTTACAAAAAAAATAATAATTTATTGAACATTAAACATGGTTGCAGAACTCGCTAGGCGCTACCAACGCAGCCCACTTGGGAGTTACAGAACTCGCTAGGCGCTACCAACTCGGCCCACTAGGGAGTTGTGAGTACTCGGCCTAGTCGGGCGAGTACTAGGGGGTCGAATCGGGCTATGCAGGGAGTACTCGGAATATTCGGCCAACTCGGCTATACTCGGTGACCCACCTTGTAGCGAGTACTCGACAAGTAATTGGTTAACTCGGACGATTTTTGCAACTTTCCCATTAAATGCAACTATTAAATGAAAGATTTTTATTGGTTTCAATTTGTTTTTTTTTTCTTACAAGACGTTTTTTTTTCTCATTTGAACTCTCCACTAACGTAATATTTGTAAACATAATAAAGTAGTGTGTTAAAAACTAAGCTCTCATATTAAACATGAAGTCTTCATTAACTATTTATTTAAACTTTGGCATTGAAACCGCCTCCTCGAGCTTTACAATCTTAGATTTTAGTTTTATGCATTTGGATTTTTATCTTGTAAATTTTAGAATTTTTGTTAGTCTTTTTATTAGGCATCGTGTCATTTTTTTAATCTCTATCATTGTGCTCTTTTTGCAATTAATCGTGTCTTTTTTTAGACATTATATTATATGTGATTCATTGTGTTATATTTTGGTATCTAGTATGTATCTTTAGTTATTTTAATATATTACATTACTCATAATTATATAATTGTATCTACTTGTATTAAAATGCTTACTTGTGATATCTTTCGCACTGAATTCACAAGCTTAGTACTATCTCACTAGCTCCTTTTATTGTCACTTTAAACGACTGATTTCTCACACTTTCATTTGTCTTAAATCCACAAGTAAATTCTCTATGCAAATTAGTACCTTCTAAGAACTTTATTTAGGTGCTGTTTGTTTTTTCTCAAAAGCACTTCTGTCCTCTTTGGTCTGCGCCGTGCAGACGCGTGCAGATGTTTGAGGTCTGCAGATTGTTTGTTTTTTGGAAAACCTTTCACTCAAAAAGGTCTTCCTGACCTCTTCTTGGTGCAGACTTGTTCCAAGGTCTTTTAAGGTCTTCAAAGGTCTTCTCCTCTCCTCTTCTCTTCTCTTCACTCACCACCACCCACCACCACCACCACCACCGTCCATCACCACCACCACCACCACCACCACCACCACCTTCCACCACCACCACCATCACCACTGTCCACCACCACCATAGTCCACCACCACCATCGTCCACACCACCACCACCACCACCCACCACCGTCCACCACCCACCACCGTCCACCACCACCACCCACCACTGTCCACCACCACCACCACCGTCCACCACCACCACCGTCCACCACTGCCACCACCGTCCACCGTCCATCACCACCATGGTCCACCACCACTATCACCACCCACCGTCTAACACCACCATGGTCCACCACCACCGTCCAGCACCACCACGGTCCACCACCACAACCGCCACCACCGCCACTACCACCACCGTCACCACCACCACCACCACCACTGTCTACCACCACGGTCCACCACCCACCACCATCCACCACCACCGCCACCACCGTCCACCACCGTCCACCACCGTCCACCACCACCACCGTCCACCACAACCACGGTCCACCACCACTACCACCACCCACCATCTACCACCACCATGGTCCACCACCACCTTCCACCACCACCACCACTGTCCACCACCACCACAGTCCACCACCACCATCGTCCACACCACCACCACCACCACCCACCACCGTCCACCACTCACCACCGTCCACCACCACCACCCACCACTGTCCACCACCACCACCGTCCACCACCACCGTCTACCACCACCACCGTCCACCACCGCCACCACCGTCCACCGTCCATCACCACCACGGTCCACCACCACTATCACCACCCACCGTCTAACACCACCATGGTCCACCACCACGGTGCACCACCACCACCGCCACTACCACCACCACCACCACCACCGTCTACCACCACGGTCCACCACCCACCACGGTCCACCACCACCGCCACCACCGTCCACCACCACCACCGTCCACCACAACCACGGTCCACCACCACTACCACCACCCACCATCTACCACCACCATGGTCCACCACCACCGTCCAGCACCACCGCCACCACCACCACCACCAACATCTACCACCACGGTCCACCACCACCCACCACCGTCCACCACCACGGTCCACCACCACCAGCATCTATCACCAGACTGCTGTAAAAAATCAGTTTATTTAAATTTCTGTTTATTTTAGCTGCCTGCAGACGTTAACAAACAAACAGTCTTCTTCTTGCAGACTGCGAACCTTTGGTCCACCTCTTCTCCTACAGATGTTTGCAGATGTGGTCCGCAGACTGTAGACCTTTTTCTGCAGAAAAAACAAACAGCACCTTAGAGCATTCACAGTAGCTTCCCCATTCCCTATTTCCTCACAACCAATCACAACCACATATTACACTAAAAATCATTACAGTTTCTCTCTCCTCCACTCACAACTACTTTCAACAAATACTAAAAAATAAATACACCTTCCAGTTTTCCCCAAAATATTCCCAAGTAACCCCAATTATACCGATCAACAGTAGATTCCCCATTTTTCTTCACTCACAACCACCCACACCCACCCCATATAATTTTGGGGACATACTCACATAAAATGGGGGAGCTACTGTGAATGCTCTTAGTTGAATATTCCACCCTATTCTCTATCTTTAACACATCATTCCAAGCTATACTCAATCAAGCTATTCTCCTTTGGGTATCGTATCTAGATCATTTCATTGTCGGAAACTTTTTTAACAAAAGATTTTCACGGTTCATAAGTATGATCTGAAAGAATATAGTGCAACATCGTATCCCCTACACCTTCGATTCTTGTAAGTATCTTCATAGATCCTCGTCTAGTGTGGCAAGATGATCGATTTTGTGATTGTTTGAGTAGTGTACATTATTAGAAAAAAAGTGTTCTATCTGTTTATTGTTTTATCCATTCAAATATGTATCTTTTAAACTTAATTTTAATGCATATGGTGTTTGATATGGCTACAATTTTTATGATTATTAGAAGACTGTCTATATATCTCATTTTTAAAGCATACAGTACAAGTATGTGTCTACTCTAAACTTGTATGTCAAACGATAATTTTATATTTTATGTAATTAATGTATTAATACATACTTGGTACATGCACATAATCAGAGAATGAAGGTTCTATTAACATTTTGATCGGCTAAAGTTTTTTATTTTTTAATTAAAATGTGTATTTAATATATTATTATTATTATTAACGTTGTTGAAATGCTATTGTAACTATTTTTATATATTTTTTTCTCTACACACATCTCATGCACAAGTCATTTGAGATCTAAATATCATAGTTAATATCGATATATTTATATATAATTATTTATAATAATTTATTACCATAATGTTCATCCGTAAAAATAAAGATCACTATATTGTTGAGGGGTTTAATAGATAGCACAAATATGTAAATGATTTGAATGTAATTATTGTGATTATCATCTCCTAAAAATAGGAGATCATGTTGTATCATTATATAATCATCATTAATCAATAAGAGAAATCATCTTGAAAATTACATTTTCCTACATGGTATCACCCTTGATCCTCTAAACTCTAGCTTCCCTGCCACCCCACCGTCGCCGGTCTTCTTCTTCTGTTCTTCGCCGCCGGCGATTCTTCTTCATCCCCCATTTTATTCAATGGCCGAATCCAAACTCCACCCCGCTGTCACCGTCACTAACATCAAAGCCTATATCCCCGTCATCCTAGACAACGAGGCATCGGACTACAATCTGTGGTCTGAATTGTTTCGCATCCACTGCACCGCCTTTCTTGTTTCTGACCACCTTGCTCCCCGTCTACCACCACCCGCCGCCACCACTAGCACCGACAAACCTACCCCCCCCCCACGGCAGTGGATTCTTGGGAACGTCTGGACGCCATCGTCCTTCAATGGATATATGGCACCATCTCCCCTGGACTTCTCAAGACTGTCATCACCAAACGCACCACCGCCTATGATGCGTGGAAGGCCATTGAATCCCTTTTTCAAGACAACAAGGCCACCCGTGCCTTATTCCTCAAACAAAAATTTTCCAACACCCGCTTGGAAAACTTTTCTTCCATGACCACCTACTGTCAGGAGCTCAAAGTGCTCGCTGACCAATTAGCAGGTGTTGACGCCCCTGTCGACGAACAAGATCTTGTTCTACAAACCATTGCTGGTCTAACCGAACAATACGAAACGGTTGGAACCATTCTTCAAAACACCAAACTGCTCCCTTCGTTTTTTGAGGCACGTTCTCAACTCTGTATGAACGAGTCCACAAAAGCGAACCAAGCCAGCCATGCCGCTACACAAGCGGCCACTGCCCTTCATGTCCAGGCCCGTACCGCACCCACACCCAACACAAATACTACCTCCACCACTTCTGACCAGCCGAGGAACCGAAACCAACCCCGTCCCAAGTCCCAAAACCGCCGCCGCTCCAACTCCAATACACCACAACCTCGCCGTAACCAGCCTTACACCTCACCGAATCCCCACCCCTACATTGTATTCCCCTCTAACTGGGCCCAACAGCAGTGGCCTGCTTTGATGACCCAAGCCTTCACCCACAACACTCCCTCTTACTCGGCCCACAACACTCCACCTTGCCCATACCCCTCCACTCAGCGGCCCACTTCTGGACAGGGGATACTCGGGCCTGGCCCAGCTCAAGCCCACCTGGCAGCCTACTCGCCCACTCCCACTGACATTGCCCAGGCCCTCTACACTCTCTCAATGAACCAACCTACGGATCCGGTGGGATACATGGACACGGGTGCATCCGGACATATGGAGCAACCAGGTATTTTCTCCCCGTCTATTTTTAATTCTCGCACTAATAAACAAATTATAGTTGGAAATGGCATGACCATCCCGGTCGTTGGACAAGGCAACAAAACCTTACCCCCACCCTTTCCACCGTTTAAACTCAACAACATTCTTTATGCACCAAACCTAATTAAAAACCTTATATCCGTTCGTCGTCTCACAACGGATAACTTACTTTCCATAGAATTTGACCCGTTTGGTTTTCTTGTGAAGGATCTCAAGACCAAGGCTCCTATCCTACGATGCAATAGCTCGGGAGACCTCTATCCCCTGACAACCAACTTTATCAAGTCACCCAAGTCACCAGTTGCCCTCACTGCTACCTCTCAAGACCGTTGGCATCAACGCCTTGGGCACCCGGGCAACAATTTATTGCATTCGTTAAAGTCTTGTTCCTTTATCAATTTTAATAAACCAACTAGTCAAGTTTGTCAATCTTGTGTGTTTGGCAAAAGCGTTAAGCTTCCCTTTTATGATTCCATTAATAAAACTCATTTGCCGTTTGATATTATCCATAGTGATTTGTGGACATCACCGGTGCTTAGCACCGGCGGACATCGTTATTATATACTATTTATTGATGACCATACAGATTTTCTTTGGACCTACCCCTTAACAAACAAATCTCATGTTTATTCCACGTTCATTAAATTCCACAACCTTATTAACACCCAATTTGAGAGAAAAATAAAACAATTCCAATGTGACAATGGCACCGAATACACCAATAATCAATTTAAACAATTTTGTCACACAAACGGCATGCTTTTTCGCTTCTCCTGCCCACACACCTCTCCCCAAAATGGCAAAGCGGAACGTACCATTCGCACCATAAACAATATGGTACGCACCCTCCTTGCGCAAGCCTCCTTGCCACCGTCCTATTGGCATCTTGCACTCGAAACCGCCACATACCTTCTCAACATTCTCCCTAAAAAGAACCACAAATTTCTCTCCCCTACCACTCTCCTATACCACACCTACCCAACCTATGACCACCTACGCGTCTTTGGTTGCCTTTGCTACCCCATCCTCCCCTCTACCTCTATTCACAAATTGGCCAACCGGTCCAAACCTTGTGTTTTCCTCGGATATCCTTCGAACCATCGTGGCTATAAATGTTATGACTTAAACTCCAAACAAACATTTATCTCCCGACACGTTCAATTCGAGGAGTCTATCTTTCCCTTCGCCATTCAACACCCTACTGTCCCATCCTCCTACAATTTCTTACTGAATAACATTTCCCCTTCCCTGTGGCCTTACGTCCACACTTCGACCTCCCCTACTGCTGCCTCTGTACCCGCTGACCGTTCCAGCCCATCTAGCCCACTACCCTTTGGCCCAAATACACCAGCCCACAACCAATCCCAAACTCCACCCGGCCCCTCTCACCGAAGCCCAAACATCACACCACCAAACCACCCCTCGGCCCAAACAACCACCCAACCCACACCTACTGTTACGGACCAACCGGCCAGCCCAACCTCTACCACCCCTGCACCTGACACAAACGCACCCTCACCATCACCTCCGGCCCAACCAAATGCTCGTACCATGCGCACACGTGCTATGGACGGCATTTCCAAACCCAAAATTCCGTTCAACCTCCACACCGCTACCATTGCACCCATACCAAAATCTCCCCAGGTTGCCTTGTCTAGCCCCGAGTGGTATGCTGCCATGACTAACGAATTTAGTGCCTTAATTAAAAATGAGACCTGGGAGTTAGTGCCTCGCTCCCCGGACATGAATATAATTAGATGCATGTGGCTCTTTAAACATAAGTTTCGGTCTGATGGTTCTCTTGAACGTTATAAGGCTCGGTTGGTATGTGATGGTCGGAGTCAACAGGTTGGCATTGATTGTGGTGAGACATTTAGCCCGGTGGTTAAACCCACCACTATTCGGACGGTTCTTACATTGGCTATTTCTCAGGGCTGGGCTATCCATCAATTGGATGTTACAAACGCATTTTTGCACGGTCATCTGCAGGAAACAGTTTATATGCATCAGCCCATGGGGTTCCGGCACCGGGATTACCCGAATCATGTTTGCCGCCTAAAGAAATCTCTTTATGGCCTCAAACAAGCCCCGCGTGCCTGGTACCAGCGGTTCACTGACTTTGTTTTGTTACAGGGGTTCACGCAGTGCAAATCTGATAATTCGCTATTTATTTATCATCATGGTCGCGATGTCGCCTATCTCCTGCTTTATGTTGATGATATTATTCTGGCCACTTCTTCTGACGCTCTTCGTCAGAAACTCATGTCTACTCTTGCAGGGGAATTTGCCATGAAAGACTTGGGGCCACTTACTTACTTTCTTGGTATCTCTGTACAACGCACAGGCGATTCTCTTTTTCTTTCTCAGCAGGCATATGCCAGGGACATTATTCACCGTGCAGGGATGGACTCCTGCAAACCTGCAGCCACTCCAGTTGACACACAGAATAAACTCGGCAGTCAGCCTGATTCTCTCTTCGAAGACCCCACCAGTTTTCGCAGTCTCGCTGGTGCTTTGCAGTATCTTACGTTTACTCGCCCTGACATCACCTATGCGGTTCAGCAGGTATGTATGCACATGCATGCTCCATGCACTGCTCACTGGAACGCTTTGAAGCGCATCATCCGCTATCTTCAAGGGACATCCGATTATGGCCTTCATCTTCACGCCAAATCTGATCTCTCTCTGCGGGCTTATACAGATGCTGATTGGGCCGGTTGCCCTGATACCCGACGGTCCACTTCAGGTTATTGTGTTTATCTCGGGGACAACCTGGTCTCCTGGTCTTCAAAGCGTCAGTCTACTATTTCTCGTTCCAGCGCGGAAGCTGAATATCGCGGCGTGGCCAACGTAGTTGCTGAAATATGCTGGCTTCGCAATCTCTTACTCGAGTTGCATCGGCCTCTCTCCAAAGCTTCCCTTGTTTACTGTGAC
This sequence comes from Ambrosia artemisiifolia, assembly GCA_032199755.1. Lineage (NCBI taxonomy): Eukaryota > Viridiplantae > Streptophyta > Magnoliopsida > Asterales > Asteraceae > Ambrosia > Ambrosia artemisiifolia. Next base: position 46,780,742 of record CM063517.1, on the reverse strand, counting down.
AACATCAGTGCTATCTACTTATCTAATAACCCGGTGCAGCATCAACGGACTAAGCACATCGAGTTGGATATACATTTTGTTCGTGAACATGTTCAAAAAGGCCTCGTTCGTATCTTGCACGTCCCCTCACGTTTTCAGGTGGCTGATATCTTCACTAAAGGCCTTCCCAGAGTTCTATTCGATGATTTTCGCTCCAGTCTAAGCATCCGTTCTCCTCCCGCTTCGACTGCGGGGGTGTAATAGATAGCACAAATATGTAAATGATTTGAATGTAATTATTGTGATTATCATCTCCTAAAAATAGGAGATCATGTTGTATCATTATATAATCATCATTAATCAATAAGAGAAATCATCTTGAAAATTACATTTTCCTACAGGGTTTGTATTTAATCCAGGGCATCAAAAGAGGTTGTAGGCTAGCGTAATAAAAACGTATAGCAAAGTGTTTGCCTCAGCACTTGATGGTTACAGTTCCTTGGTGGACATTTATACTATAATAGTAGTTTAGTGGGTATGTGAGTTTCTTGTTTTAATAAAAAAAGTTCTATTAGGGCATTTATTGAATAAATGAATAACATGGATTAGGTGTCCTCAACACTTCATGCAGGTTACCATCAACCGTTCAAGAACACCACTACCACCAAGTGATCTACATAAGCGAAATGGAAGAGATGAAGAGTTCGAATTCTTGAAGGTTGAAGCTATCAACAATAAGACCGTCCACAAAATTAAGACCATCAACAAAAATAAGACCACCACCACGAACACGTGTTCATTCTCAAGCCATGGCTACAACTATATCATCGAAGGAAGCTGCTCCTCAAGCCATGGCTATAAATAGGCCACTGAAGGCAACTACACCTCCACCAATGTTTTCTTCTCCTCCAATCATGGACAAAAAAAGGCCATCCAAAGTTTCAACTCCTTTATATATGACACCATTTTATCTTGAGCCAATGTCTCCCGACAACCCATTAAGATCTGTTCCTCCATCACAAGCCGCTAACTCGTCTCAAACCATGGTTCCATCTAAATCCATTGATCCTCCATTCACTCATGATAACATGCTCCTAGCCGGGTATTTGGCTCATGAGTTCTTAAACAATGCTCCACCAACTTCTTCAAACAATTATGGGGAAGTGAAGGGAAAGGAAAAGAACATTGAACGAGACAAGGGAAAGGAAAAGAATATTGAACGAGAGCCAGAACCGGAGCAAAATGCCAGCATGCATGAGGCTCAAGTTAAGATAGTAAGGTACCGCGAAGTGTCTGAGATGCTGGAGGTGCATATACTGGGCATCATTAACCCATCACAACTTGCTCGATTCTTGAATATCGAAACCGAGAACAAATGAAGCTTTGTAATAGGTTTTAATATGTTTAGTTATTCAGATAAAAGTTTTGTTTTAAATGTTCCCACCATGGTTATGATAACGATAGTGGCTTTAGTTTCTTTTAGTCCTATAATGGATTGATAATGTCATTAGTTTCTTTTAATCCTATCATGTGGTTATGATTTTGATACCAACATTAGCTTCTTTTAATCCTATCAAATAGTTATGATATTGCTATTTGCATTAGTTGCTTCTCATATCAAACAATGTCATTAAGTCATAAGCTAAGGAATAAATCATAACGTCAAGACATTTTATATGGATGATGAAAACTGAAAATGCATTGAGAAATTATAGCTTATTGGAAACTGATCAAGCAATTTAAACTAAACAACTGAACTAATGCGTAAAGTATGGTATAGCTATTAATATGAGGTGTTTTAATATGTTACCTTTTTTTAAAAAAAACATATTTCAAACTTAGCCGGTCCTGAGAATTCAAGTGTCTTGTATGAGCCGAATAAAAGGCCCTTAAGCAAATTATTTGAATGATATACCGTAATAGGTAACCGATAATTCGTGTAGCTCTCCGAACTCTTAATAGCGAATTGTTTGATCGTCTTTTGCAGTTTATACTCTATAAGATTTTTTTCTAAAGAGATAGTAAAAAGTGTTGTAAAATAAAATATTCATCAATATTTTTTTTAAAGTTTATCTTTTTAAAATATCAAAAGATTGAATTGTTAATAGTCATTTGACACACATGTGGTTCTTTGCGGTGATTTAAGTGTCTTAGAGGAGCAAGTATCATAATTCTACCATACTTTGCTATTTATTCAAACTCTTTTGTGCACTTTTTCTAAATTCGGTATTAATGGTTAAATAAGAAATAATAAAATGATACAAAAAAAAAAACAAATAAGCTGAAATATAAGAAAGAAAACTAAAGGTGAGACAAAAAGAACTAAAAAAGGCCAAATGGAGGAAAACCAGACTTGAACCCGAGACTGAATTGCAAGAAGAGAGAGGACTTATCCACTGAACCAATTCATTCTTTTGGCAATTGTTATTCTACTATTTATATATAAAATTTGTAAAAGTGAAAATAATCAAAAATTAGGCCTACAGGAAAAACAGGCCTCGGCCGGAGGTGCGGCTCGCCCATCCCTAGGGCCGACCCTGATTTCAAAACTAAGTGGATGTCTAATAAATACATAATGAACTGTAGTCTCAAAATTTTAGTTCTAGTTTGAGGTGGTGTTTTTTTAAGAAAGAAAACAAGGAATTAAAATTGCTAATTAGTTGCATCAAATTCTAGCAACATTCAAATTCCACTTTAGAATTGAAGAAATCTTTTATATCATCTTACATTATGATATATAACATAACATATTATATTGTATTGTATAAAATCAAATTATATTGTATCACATAATAACGTATCGTATCATATCATATCATATCCTGTCATATCAGATCAAATCATATGGTATCGTATCGCATGGCGTCGTATTGTATCGTATCGTATCATATCATATCGTATGGTATCATACCGTATTGTATGGTATCTAGGCTGACTCAAAGTTTTGAAATCTCATAAAAGGGAAGGTGTCATATTTTAAGTATTTTTCTATGATTAACCGCAAACTTTTGTTTTTCCTATTTGATCATTTCTACAATTAAGCTATATTGTTTTCTGGGTCAAGATGAAATTGGGTATGTTTCAAGTTCATGTTTGTGCATCTCAAACTCATTAATTCAAGTTTTCAACAATTAATTAGACGAATCGGGCATCCTAACAAATCAAAACTGCTATAGGATCATAAACTGTAAATTTAGTTAGTAATTGCAAATGTTTGAATGGGTGGATTATTATGTATTATTGATGGCTCAATTTGCGTTTAGGATTTCTTGTTGGGATTCATAGTCTAGGCTGTTATTTCTCTAGGTTGTATTGTCTGTGTTTCATGGTACGTGTGTTTGTATTTTCAATTGTCATTGTTGTACAAAAATTGTGTTCTAAAATTGAACATGTCATCATTAACTCTCCTGATTTTTTTTTGGTTTTTTACACCTGTATCTAGTTTCGATGTCACACAACTTAGCAATTTTTATTGTTTGATTTGTCATCCTGATTTTTTTTGTTGGCTTACGCAGGTCATGACTACAACCACACATCTTCATTTTTTTGTTACTACCGATGAACAAATCGACATTTTCGTTCGAAATGCGTCACTGACACTGTCTAGCTTTCCTTGAAAACATGCTCAGAAATATGGAAAACACGTGCATCTCAGCGCTTAGGCCAAACAGAGTTGCATCACCAATCGAGATAGACGTATTGCTCAAGTGGATTCCAGTGTTCAGATAAGATGAAAATCATTACATGGTGGTTGATGAAGAGCTTGACTAGATATATCAAAAAAAACGTTTATTTTAGTATTGCATCATATATATTTTGCATTGCTAAAAAATGTGGAGTCTGCGACAAGCAAATAAGCAGTAAACCTGGTCAACAATGATTAATTCGTGCGTTGAGGAATAGCTTTAGGCTTTAAAAATGAGTAGTGTACACATCAGAAGGTCTTTAAACGCAGTGGCGAAGCTTGACCCGAAGGTTCGGGGGGTCGGAAATCACCGGGGGTCGGAAGTCACTAGTTTCGGGGGGTCGAAAACCAGTTTCGGGGGGTCGAAACCCTATATTTTCAAAATTTTCTATACGAATACTATATAATCGAAACTTCTGCGCGAAAATTCGGGGGGGTCGGCCGCCCCCTCCCGCCCCAACAATGCTGCGCCCCTGTTTAAACGTATGCAGCACACCAACTTCAAAGAACCCACCACCAACAACAAATGTATCAGAAATGCATTCAACATCCTTTTCTTATCTTCTATAATTAAGGCTTATTAATTTATTTTATGTTTCCTACTCTATTGATAATCGGTCCTAGGCATGGGGATGAACTTTAAAGGTCTAAGGATAAAGTGCGAGTTATAAACGAATGATATTTTTTTTATGTGCCCTCTTTTGTTAAATTGTCAATTTAATCTATTTTGAATTTTTTCCAAGGCATCTTTAAGGGATGAAGTTGAAGCAATTCACTGTGTACGACACCAAAATGTGGTTCGGTTTTGGGGTGTTGTAAGTAATCCGATGATGATTGTGATACCATAAACAATTAGGCATATTTGAAAAGCAAAGGACCACTAAAGCCATTATTCAAGTATTCTATTTAAGTGCAGAAGAATATATTGTTGGATGATTTTGGTATAAAACATAATACCTATGAGTAGTGTTTACAGGTATCAAAACTAGAAACTAGAGGGTCAAATTTCAGGTTGCATATTGTTTGCAAAATGGGTCACGCTTTTTTTTAATGCGAGGCCATGTTGATTGTTGTGTCAAGAGCGCGCCGCGAAGCGCACAAGAATCAATCTAGTTATTATTATTAGTCAATGAGTTAAGCATGTAACTAAACATATAAAATATCCATCCATGTCAATAATGAAATCTAATTTGACTATATATGTTTCACAGGTATTAATGTTACCTTTATTATTTTATGTATCAAATTAAAGGTAAATTTAATTTTAATAGTTGAAACTTTTACTAGTTAGTCGATATTAATCAATACTGATAATGTAATCCCAAAATTTCACTTACATGTTAGGACATGAGGTGTATTTTAACATCAAGGGCGTTAAAGAAGTTAGTTGTTAACATGTTAACCATATGTTAAGAGTGTGCACTAAATTATTTTTCTTTTCTAAACAAAAAACCACTAAAATATATGTTAGGTGAAGTCAATGAGATTAAACTATTTCCTTAAGTTAAGGTGGAGTGAAATAAGGAAAAATGGATGATGTGTCATGTAGGAGGAGTTGAGGGTGGGTAAAGCATAGTAGCATGCCTCAAGGCCTTAAGGAAAATCACTGGTTAACGAGAAAGTTACTATGTTTGCTCCTAATAATGAGTGGGTAAAGCATAGTAGCATGCCTCAAGGCCTTAAGGTTACCTTTATTATTTTATGTATCCCAATCACTGGTTAACGAGAAAGTTACTTTGAAACACCTTAAATGGAAGTTAGGGGAAAGCGGACTTACTTTCCACAAATATTTAGATTGGCATAGGGAATGATAGTAAATATGATATGATATGATACGATACAATATGATATGATATGATATGCTACGAGTCTGGACCTGCCTTCACTTTACATTTAGGCCAAAGTCTATTGATGTCCGTCGTTACCCAACCTGCTCGCAGCCCGAGCACGCCCGGTTCTCCTTCAACCCAACAACAACAACCGAAAGGGCAACCTAAAACAAATAATTAATCATTGACATGAGTTACAGTGAACAAATAATAACTCAAATTAAAATCTCCAATTATCAAAGACTCAAGGTTTTTCTAAAGATCTAATCATGGTAAAAGAAAATATAAACCAAACTCAATTGTATCTGTATTTAAAAGAAATACACCTCTACTTCTCACTTTGTCGTTCTTCACTGTTGCTCTTACCAGTCACCCAACAGGAATAACATCCAATAATATCAAGCTAACACCATTGTCTTTCCCAGCAGCCGATCCGTGACTGTAATCAACATGAGCAGCAATTTAATTGTAGTGGAAGTCAACATATGTGAACTACACATGACGCAAATTATACATCAGTGACTATACAAAAAAATGTAATAATTTAGTGTTGTATAACATGTAATGAACATCATATTTTGGTAAGAAAACTAACAGCCAATAGCTTTAATATGCTTCAAATTACATAACTTTCGTTATCTGAATTAACTCATAACATTTTTTTACCCATTTGCTAGAGGTGCCAGAGTGTTAGTAAAATTATAAAATCCTAAAATATTAATAACCGAACCAATTAATATAAACTATCAACCTAGGAGTGCCTTGGGAAAGATCGAGTTGTGCATCATGAGGATGGAACTCTTCACCGTCCATTGACGCCTGACCCAATTGTCTGAACTCTTTGAAAGTCTCCGGCGTTGCTTCGATCGGCTTTAGCTTCACCACCACTGCTTCCATTGGATATATACTAACACTAAATAGTCATCCTATGAGTAGTGATCCAAATGAAAAACAATTAACCAACATAATTACATTATGATGTAATTCAAACTATCTTGTATATTTATGGAAAAACCCCTTCCCATCCAAAGCATATCAATAGAAGCAAATTATGATCACTCACTGAATCATCTTTTTATGTTCATTTCAACATTTTAAGTCATTTGAACTTTATTTTCGTTCATTTCATATATAGTATGGTGTATTATAGGGTTTGTACGGGTTACATTTACTAAAATATAAAGATTAGTACAGCTGATTGCACATACCTGGAATCACGCCACGTCTTCTAACATCAGTTCAGTTAATTGGTGTGCGGTGGTGTCTTAGAGATATCGGCTGGTGTCGGTACGAACTGAGGCGACTAATCGAACCTAATAGTCACTGATAAAATGAAAATGGGTCAAACTATGGTGCTATAAAACATGGGACTAACGAACGAATATAGAAGCTTACTGAATAGTCTATCAACTGTGGCGTAGAGTCGTTATTGTTTCCTTGTGGTTTCAATATTGCATGTAGTGTGTCAGTAAACAATGCTTTAATATCCCGATAAAGACCAATTCTAAACCATATGAGTGGCTCCGAGTTTCTGAAATACATAGCAGCAAGATGGGTTGTAGGTGGATACCTGCCATCCACAATCCTTGCCACACCATCCCTATCAATAATCGTGAAATGATTTTAACTCATCATCGCCTAGGCAAAGAATTCTATTGATTGGCAGCAACATCGCCACTATACACTACCCAGGAGGTGTGATTACTAACCACCAAAGCCTCCCAGTTTCTCGAGTAAATTAGGGCTTACACTCATTAGCATCTAATGATTGATTCAATCACCTATCAGATGACGTAAATGTCACCATCATCGAGTCAACAATACAAACACCTATCCGACGCATGACGTATGCGATACTATACATATTTTTCAATGGTTTTAACACACGTTTCTGCTTTAATATTTATAAAAATGGTTTAGACCTTAATATTAAAACACACAAAATAGGGCAAGTGTAACCTGTCATATATGTAGTAATGTACAGATAAGAACCAGATATCGATCCATGGACGCGCGCGGAGCAATGGTACTAAAACTCTATCCTCGATTTACCAGTAAGAAAAGAAAGTTTGAAGTTTTGTTTAAACTAAATTAATTCTAAAAACATAAACTTAACATATGTTAGACTCCAAATACAAAATATAACTGTAAATACACAATAATAATAATAATCCTAACGTGTCATCTATGTATCATATGAAACAAAGGCGTGTGATCAACATTCCCATTTTCCGACAGTTAGTGTCCCTTTCGGGCATCCTAACATGACAACTATACAGAAAGCTAACACGAATACACACGTTAACCACTTCAAGTTGTTTATTAGCGAGCAACTGATATGATCTCATGAGAATCTTCTAAAGATAAGTTAGTCATCTGTTAAGAGTTTCCTAACCTCACTAATCAAGGAAAGCAATACCGAATACACAATACAACCACCGAGATTAGCATAAAGTAGAGCATTTCACAACCTATTCCATTTTACCAACTTTGAACACAAATCTACTAAGATCGCCATTTTAACCAAAATAACTAGCAAAGATCATTAACTGTGTCAAAGATTAGTAACAACACCATTAAGCTTTTTAAACTCTTTTTCGTGTCGGTAAACATTTATAATCATTATCCGAGTGACTTTAACCAAACCAATACCCGTTTACAGTTTCATGGTGTAAACTTATTAACAAGTTAACTAGTCTATTACCGGACGATTAAACGGACGGTTTTTCAACATGTATCCGCCTAACACATTCGACAATCATCAAAGTCATTCAAATACAACTACAAATCCAAAAACAATGAAACAAGGTTGCACTATGATCATCAAGATTCAAACATGAAAAACGCCAAATTCATACAAAACATGATTTCATACAAACGATTGTTTTTACTACTAACGATTACTAGATATTATCCGTATACTATAATGAAATACATAAACGCCACAAACAAGCCAAAATATTCAGATTTGAACCAACTTAAAGTTTATAGATCAAACCATAAATCTTGAATGTGAAGGATTGGATGATGCTAGATGATCTGGATTGAATCCTGAGCTTGTTAAACGGCCTTCCAGCAGCTTCGTCGGTCCAGAAATCGACCAGAATCGTCCAGAGAAAACCCAATAATCGATCAGTGAGCTGAATGGCAAATATATAGCTGAACAGGGCCTGTGAGCGGCCGCTCGGAGGCTATGAGCGGCTGCTCACTTTTAAAAAGTGGAGACAAGTTGCCCGGGTGCTGACGTAGGCCTTCTAGAACATTTCTGAAAATATTTGGACGAGCGAGCGGCCGCTCACAGGGAGTGAGCGGCCGCTCACAGCCTCCTGGAGGCTGTTCGCGTGCCAAAAACTGCGTTTTTCCTTCTGTATTGATTCTGGGACATCGTTTATGACCTGAAACTGTAAAGATACCCAAATAAGCACCAATTCCTGTGTATAAGGTCAAAAACGTATGAAATTGGGAGTTAAACGGGGACTCTTATATGTGTAAATTAACGTATATCAAACATCCCCACACTTGAACTTTGCTTGTCCTCAAGCAAACACTTAAACAGAAAATAAACGCAAAACAAGCTAAATGGCACAAAATAACGTGTAGAAAATATATATTCAAGCTAACAAGTATAAACAGGTGAGAAAACAACTACAAGGCGACGATTCACTTTCGATCAACATAGCAGGCAAATCCGTACACGACTCACAATATTCTCACACACTCGGTTTTATTTATGAAACATACGTGTAGTGTGTATGTGTATATCGCTCCATTGCCAAGACAATGAATCGTGCAATATCATAAGCTTGTCAAAAGATCTAATCTTCACCAACTATCGTGTGAGAAAGTATAAATCAAGAGGTCTTATAAGGGTTGTAATGTCAGGCAAAGGTAAGGGTGTGGAATGGAAATATAAACAGTGACGAATCGGCTAAAACTTGGCGGTTAAGTCTAACTAAACTTAAACGAACAACTATTGTACAAGACATACGCGAATATAACCGAGTTTTACTCAAATCAAGCTAAACATACAACTTCGAACTTTATAGCCCTGAAAACTGCTCGAACACTGCTAATTCACCCTATTTTTGGGTGTTCTATTTTTCTGGAACTTTTTTTTTCAAACATATATATCTAGGATATAACCGATAACTAAAACACGAATATAAACAACATACGGGCTCTAAACATACAAACCTGAATACGAACTATTTATAACGCAAAAACGAGTCAAACATTAACCTAAACCGAGCTTTAACACAAAAGGTTTTAAAAGAAAAAAGGCTAAATTTCGTTTCGTGGTGAAATTGTGGGTTAAGTAAGAAAAAAAAAACACGGATATAGGCTCAACATGGTTAACTAGTGGATAACATTTGGGTGTGGGAATAGATAAAACGAAAAGAAAAGACTTAATTCAAAAGGGTATCCTAAATGCCTCAATCATTTTCATACAATATCACACGAATCTGGTCTAAACAAGCATGCTAATGACAAGTTCTAAATGGCACAAAACATCCGACTCACTCGATAAGCATGTCAAAGAAACGAAATCTATACTAATAGGCTCAAATGTTCACGTAACCGGAAGGAAATGGGTGAAAATGTACAGATTTAGCATGCTAGTATCACGTCCGTTTGTCGCGCCTTAAGTTATTTTTATCAAAAATTGGTTAAGCTTGAAGTTTATTATAAATATATACATATATGTACTTATAAAGGTTTTTTTTTCTTTTTTTTAAGTATAAACAATAAACACAAGAGGACAAACTCGAACATAATATAATCCCTCCCCACACTTAAATGTCACTTTGTCCCTAATGTGAAAATAGAAAGCATTTATAAATTAGCTAACTACTGTGTGAAAAAGGAGAATAATACTCCCCTGTTGGTGATATCCCGAAAAGCATGGTGACTGAATTGATCATCCATACCGGTGCTCGCCTTTTCCTGCACTATCACCATTCTTGACAAAACCAAAATACATCAAACACAACCATTCATCATCACACTTATTAAACCAAACAAACACTACTGAAATTTAAGATGCTGAAAAGTAAAAAATACGAATACAGAAATTAAAAAGATGTCTTGGGTGCTCGCACCCGAATAACAGGACCAACAAAAAAAATAAAAGGATCAAGTACTATCACCACCACTCACTCCTCAATCATCCTTGTCATGATGGGTCCCGGACGAACCCGCACCATCGCCACCTCTCCTGCGCTTGTCACCCGGCCCAAAATGATGTGGCTGGTAGCCAAAGTGGGACGGGTAAACCGCGTGTAGGTCCTGGAAGAGGTGATGCATGCTGTCGAACATATAGCCAAAGTTCTCCCGCGTTTCATCCCTGAACGCGGTGAACTCTGAATAGAAGTTTTCAGGAGGCACGTACTGCTGCTCGTGTGGCTGCTGCTGAATCTCTGGCTGTTGCTGCCGTGGTGGTTGCTGCGGAGCAAATGGGTTCCAGATTTAGTCATTTTGCCCTTTTAACCGGCATGTCCCATCGTCGTACTCATGAAGAATCCCCATGTGCCTGAGCACGTCCAAGTCAACAACAGACCCACCTTGAACTTTAGTAAGCGTGTTCCTTGCTGCCTTGAGTACCCCCAGAGACCGTGCTAGAGCAGTCACATATTCTTCCTCGTATATCATGCTCCCCGCTTTAGTACCTGCTGCTGTGCTAAGAAAAGATGCCATCAAAGAAGCAAGGTTAACCTGTTGATTACTTTCCAGGGCGTATAGAAAGAGCAGATCAGGTGTGGGGCAGTTAGTAGAATTATCCTTCTTTGCAGCCGCTGTCCCACAGAGAACCTTCTGGAATAACCGGAGTAATGGGTCCCGAATTCGGGACGCTTTTGCAGCTTGGTGGTTATAGTCATGGAACCCCGTGAGTTCGGTCCAAAGAGCGTTCCTCAATTGGTTGTCTTCTGGGAACTTGTACATAGCTTCGTTGAAGCTATCATCATAAATCTCCTCCTCAGAATATATTACCAAGTGGTGACCCAGCTCTGCGACTGGAATGTCGCGCCATATCCCAGTTGCCTTAAAATCCGGTTCATCGTGCTTTCTTGGTCTTCGGTAGGTCAAAGTAGAGAAAAATTCGATAGTTGTTTCCATGAAGACCGGTTCATTTATCGAAAGCAGATTCTCCATAGGTTCGTCCATCATTTCCCGAAATCTGACTTCTTGATTCAGTTCAACAAGAGTATCATAGCATATCCTTCGCGGGGTGCCAATAGATCCCCTCCGCGCGTACAATTTTTCATACCTCTCTATGCACACGCGGTCCTGTTGGTGTGCCGGATCAAATCTCATAAATCGGTGCACCATCTGCATCAAAATGCTTAAATATGTCAGTTATAATCGAAGGAATAGGACCCGGACCCAAAACACGCCAAACAAAAAATCAGTAATCCTTAACAGACTTATTGAGCGGTCGCTGATAGCCTTGGAGCGGCCGCTCACAGCTCACTGCGCGCCAGTTTTCGTTTTGCAGCCCTGTTTTTCGATCCTGTGCACTGGCTTTTGCCCGGTTTTCAGTGTTTTAGCCAAATGCACTCTAAAATCGGCCATTCAAGCACTTGGTTTTTAAAAAATTATGTAACGTAGGTGATTGAATGGCCGAGATTTCACACTTATGAAGTTTCAAACATGTTTGGAATTTTTAACACCTACACGCTATGTTTTTGCAAAATCTTTTCAAACTCAAGTTACTTAGCGAAAGGCGTTCAAAAACCAATTATTTATGAAGTATCAAAGAAATTTGGGGCTCGTTTGTCCGTTTATGAAGAAAGCCCCAAATTCCATTAACAACACGCTTCTAAACTACAATCAAAACACTAAAAACCTTAAAATTTGGGGATTTGTTAAACCATTATGAAGAATCCCCAAAAATTAAGAAAACTAAACAACATCATACAACCTAGAACATGATGAATTTGGGGATTTTTGAACAATTATGAAGGATCCCCAAAATTCAACAACAAACCTAAATCACACTAGGATTAACACTAACATACAAACATAAAATGAAATTAATCTACATTAACACTAAATTACACTAAATAATAGGCTACAAAATCACACAAATCTTTAAAAATTTTCGGACTTATGTTAAACATTATGAAGAAAACCCAAAAACTCAAAGATTTGAACAATAATCAACCACTAATCTACACTATAAACCCAAATAATCCACCCAACAACTCTAGGGTTTGTTAAACATGTATGAAAAGACCCAAGAATCATGAAAAGATTGCAATAAACTAAACTATATTACACTAGAACAAGAGAAATTGCAAGAAACCATAAGATCCATACCTTGTTCTTGAAGATTTGAGAGTGGAATTGAAGGGTTTTGTGTGTGGGTGTTCTTGAGAGCAAAAATTGTAAGATTTGGGTCAAAATAAGGTTGAGCGGCCGAGTATGGTGTTTTAGGGTTAAGATTTGTAAGTTTTAAATGTGAAATACCCATTTTAACCTTGAAAAACTTGTGCAAACCAGAGCGAGCACAAATTTTTTTTAAGACCTGGGCGTTTTGAGTAGGCCGCTCGGAGCCTCCGAGCGACCGCTCACTGCTCACTGATGTGTTATTTTGCTGCAGTTTTTTACCCAAAAGCGCCTGCACTTGTCCGTTTTGACCCAAACAACCAACATACCTGTTTTGCGACGCTTCTTAGTATAATGCCTCAGTTTTGAAGCGACTTTCCACATCTTCATAAGGCGCGAATCAAACATGCAAAGACTAAAAACAACTACAAAAACAAGTTAAAATTAAACAACTTAACTAAAAATTAAACTAAGTTATGAACATTTATACAATTTGGCGCGCCCATACACGCCGTGCTAATTTTATTATCGAGTCACTAGCTAGACTCACTTCCCCACACTTATTAAGCATGTGGGGCGTAGAGATCAATTACCTCTACGGATTGGTCAAGCGGTCCGTCAATGTAGACTTTTAATTTATGACCGTTGACTTTGAAAGTCAAACCCTCAGAATTCTCAATTGAGACAGTTCCGTAAGGATATACTTCCTTAACAGTGTACGGACCTGTCCAACGGGATCTTAACTTTCCTGGAAAGAGACGCAGACGAGAGTTGTAAAGCAGGACCAAGTCGCCTACCTGAAAATCTTTTCTGTGTTTCAGGTGACTGTCGTGCAGCCTCTTTGTGCGCTTTTTATACAAAATCGAGCTCTAATAGGCTTGTTGCCACAACTCTTCCAGCTCATGAATTTGCAAGAAACGGGTCTCACCGCCGGTCTTCAAATCCAAATTCGCCGTTTTAAGAGCCCAAAACGCCCTCTGCTCCAGCTCGAATGGAAGATGACACGCCTTGCCATAGACAAGCCTAAAGGGAGTCGTCCCAATAGGCATCTTGTATGCTGTCCTAAAGGCCCACAACACGTCATCCAGCTTGTCAGCCCAATCCTTGTGGTTTTGATTTACCGACCGCTCAAGGATTCTCTTCAATCCACGGTTAGTGACCTCCACCTGTCCACTTGTCTGTGGATGATACGGGGTGGATAACCTGTGGTGCACACCATAACGTGCCAACGCGCGATCAAGCTGCGCGTTGCAGAAATGCGTACCACGGTCACTGATTAGTGCCTTTGGGGCACCAAACCGCAAGAACAAGCTAAGAAAAAACCTCACAACTACTCGGGCATCATTTGTGGGTAAGGCTTGCGCCTCGGCCCACTTCGACACGTAGTCAACCGCCACGAGTATGTATCGATTACCCCGTGAGGAGGGGAACGGTCCCATGAAGTCAATGCCCCAAATGTCAAAGACTTCAAAGACTTGAATTGGGTTTTGCGGCATCTGGTCACGTGCCGATATGTTCGTCGCCCTCTGGAACGAATCACAAGCACCGACCAATATCTGGGCGTCACGAAAGAGTGTGGGCCAAGAAAACCCGGAGTCTAACACTTTTTTAGCAGTGTAGTTCGCTCCATGGTGACCTCCGGTAGGCCCCTCGTGACATTCCCGCAATATTTGCGCCGCCTCCACCCCAAATACGCACCGGCGAATCAACTGATCCGCCCCGACCCGGAAGAGAAATGGGTCATCCCAAAAGTAATGCTTAAGGTCAGCGAAGAAATTCCTCTTTTGTTGGTGCGACAACCCTTTGATAAGGATCCCGCACGCGAGGTAGTTCGCGAAGTCCGCAAACCAAGCTGATACATCCTCAACAGACTTGACACTCATCAGGAATTCGTGGGGAAAGTTGTCATTTATGGTTTCCCACGCAGAGTGCTCGGCATCATCATGCTCAAGTCTCGAATGATGATCAGCAGCAACATTCAGGGCACCCTTATTGTCCTGAATCTCTATATCGAACTCCTGAAGCAACAGGATCCATCTAACCAGGCGCGGTTTCGCGTCCTGTTTGCTGAATAGATACCTGATTGCTGCATGATCTGTATAGACTATCGTCTTGGACACAACCAAGCATGATCTGAACTTGTCGAATGCAAATACTACGGCTAGAAGCTCCTTCTCAATCGTGGTGTAATGCTCTTGAGCATCATGAAGAGTCTTACTAGCGTAGTAGATCGGGTGGAAGTGCTTGTCCTTCCGCTGTCCCAAGACCGCCCCTATTGCGAAGTCGCTCGCATCGCACATGATCTCGAATGTTAGCTCCCAATCAGGTGCTACCAAAATAGGGGCCTCAACAAGCAAACACTTTAAAATCCCGAAGGCCTTCAAACAATCTGCACCAAAGATGAATGGTGCATCTTTTTCCAACAAACGGGTCATGGGACGGGCAATTTTAGAGAAGTCTTTGATGAATCGCCGGTAGAACCCCGCATGACCCAAGAAACTGCGGATTGCTCTGACACAGGTGGGCGAAGGGAGCCTAGAAATGATATCAACTTTGGCAGGATCAACCTCCAACCCATTTTGGGAGACCTTATGCCCTAGGACTATTCCTTCCTTCACTATGAAGTGGCATTTTTCCCAGTTTAGCACAAGACTGGTCTCCTCGCACCTCTGAAGCATCCGCTCCAGATTCCCTAGACACTGATCAAAAGAACTCCCGAAAACGGAAAAATCATCCATGAATACCTCAATGGAGTCCTCGATCATGTCGTGGAATATCGCAACCATGCAACGCTGGAAGGTTGTCGGCGCATTACACAGCCCAAATGGTATACGCCTGTAGGCGAATGTGCCAAAAGGGCATGTGAAGGTCGTCTTATCCTGGTCCATAGGATCGATAGGGATATGAAAGTATCCAGAGAAACCCTCAAGGAAACAATAATACAACTTCCTTGACAACCGTTTCAACATCTGATCGATGAATGGAAGCGGGAAGTGATCCTTGCGGGTGGCGTCATTGAGCTTGCGGTAGTCAATGCAAACTCTCCACCCCGTGACGGTCCTCAGAGGAATCAACTCATTCCTATCATTTGTAACCACCGTCATGCCACCCTTCTTGGGCACAGCGTGTACAGGACTCACCCAAACAGAATCTGATATCAGATATATCAATACAGTATTGAGCAATTTAATGACCTCAGACTTCAGAACTTCCTACATGTTCGGGTTCAGACGCCTTTGGTGCTGTGCAAAAGGCTTATGGACATCTTCCATCAAGATTTTGTGAGTGCAGAATGAGGGATTAATCCCCTTGATGTCCATAATCTTCCAAGCAATTGCCCGCTTATTAAGTTTCAACACTTTTAACAACTCGCCCTTTTCTTCCACAGACAATGAAGACGATATGATCACCGGTAGATGACCCTCCTCATCCAAAAATGCATACTCTAGATGCGGCGGGAGCTCTTTTAGCTCCAGAGACGGTGGATTCTCAACATACGGCTTCGACTTCTCCTTTTCCTCTCGCTCAATCTCAACAAAATGTTCCAGACTTTGGGAACCATCATCACCGATCTGATAGACCGGCTGCTCATCTCTATGGCCCTCCTTCACAATGTCATCTAGGCTCCCACACAAAAGATGTGTGTCTGAAACATCCATCTCCAAAGTACCCCTAACATAAGAGCCGACACACTGGTCTACTATATCAAGATAGTATAGTGTATCATCCTGACTCTCAGGATGGCGCATCGACCTCTGAATGACAAAAGTCACGTGCTCATCATTAATTCGGAGTGTGATCTGGCCCACAGCCACATCAACAATCGTCCTCGCCATGTTAAGGAAAGGACATCCGAGAATCAAAGGCACTTTGGAGTCCTCATCCATATCAAGGATAACAAAATCCATGGGGAAAAAAAATTTACAAGCATATTCTCCACAAATCCCCGAGGATACTTGATCGAGCGATCGGCCAAGCGAATACTCATCCTGGTGGGTGAAGGTTCACCCAGATCCAACTTCTCAAAAACCTTATAAGGCATAAGGTTTATGCTGGCACCCAAGTTTGCAAGTGCATTGCTGACAGTCATATTTCCTATCAGACAAGGGATGGTAAAGCTACCAGGATCTCCCATCTTCATGGGTAGTCTATTCTGCAGAATTGCAAAGCAGTTCTCGTTCAATAACACACAGGACAGGTCCTCAAGTTTTTGCTTGTTTGTGAGGATGTCCTTTAAAAATTTAGCATACTTAGGCATCTGGGCTAAGGCTTCCACAAACGGTATGTTTATGTGTATCTGTTTGAACAACTCAAGAAATTTCCCGTATCGGGCCTTGTCCTTTTCTTTCCTAAGTCTGCTCGGGTATGGAACAGGAGGAGTGTAATCTGTGACTGGCTTCTCGACATGTGCTGTACTTGTTGGGACTCGCCTAGCGTGCACCTCAACAGAAGGCTCAGTCTGGACCGTCTCAGTGATCGGCGGTGATGCCGATGTGTCAGGTCCCGTGGTTTTACCACTCCTCGTCATAATGGCATTCACATACACCCTCGTATTTGGATCAGTGTTACCCGGAAGACCACCCTGGGGCCTCTTAGACAACATCTTCGCCATTTGGCCAACCTGATTCTCTATGGCTTGCATCGACGCCTTATGGCTCCTCATCTCACCCTCATAATTGGTAAAGCGCTCCTCATGCTGTTGGTAGCGCTGTTCAACAATCTGATTGGTGTTAGTTGTGTTGGTAAGGAGCTGAGACCGAATATCTTCTAGCCTGGACGTACCTTGCTGGGCGTGCTGCTGGGAGCTGCTCTCGGCGCCCTGGTTCTGGTACTGGTTCGGTCTCTGCTGGTAAGATTGACCATGAGACTGGTATGGCTGGTGTTGGGACTAGTGGGACTGTTGAGGTGCGGGGGCTCTCTGCTGATATCCGAGCGGGTTTTGGTTAGATGAACCAGATTTCCACACGAAGTTTGGGTGATTTCTCCAACCCGGATTATAAGTATTACTATAGGGGTTATTTTGGGGTCTCGTCTGATTACCCATGTAGTCCACTTCCTCGTGGCCAGTATACATAACCCCCTGAGCACACGAGCCAGGCTCGTGAGATACCCCGCACTGTTCACACAGACATTGGGCCTGCGCTACATGTTGAGATTTATCAAATCTCGTAGCCAGAGCCTCAATCTGTGCTGAAATCACCGTGTAATTATCCACGGCATGTACACCAGACCTGGCAGATGAAGACCAGGATCGGTCACTCTGTCGAGATTTAGATTTCAGGGACGCCTTCTCAATAATGCTCCATGCTTCATTAGGGGACTTTGTTCCTATGTCACCCCCAGCATATACATCAAGGCGTTCCTAAGACTCATACCCGAGCCCCTGATAAAACGTTTACACCAAATGTCTTTTGGAAAGATCATGGTGCGGGACACTCAAGAGTAGGTCTTTGAATCTCTCCCAAGCCGTGTACAGTGATTCCCCATCACCTTGATGAAATGTCATGATGCGGTTCCTCAACTTTTGAGTCTTTTCTGGAGGGAAGTATTGCTGCATGAATTGTTGTGATAACTCTGCCCATGTCGTGATCGACCCTGCGGGTTGTGACAAAAGCCAAGTCCGGGCTTCGTCCCGCAATGAAAATGGGAAGAGTCCCAAACGGATAGCATCATCGGAGATACCCGTCATCTTAAAGGTGGCTAAAACCTCTAAGAAAGCAGCAATATGTCGGCCTGGATCCTCGTGCTCCAGTCCACCGAATTGCACCGAATTCTGTATCATGTTAACGATACTGGATTTAATTTCGAAATGGTCCGCCAAAATAGCCGGTCGGACAATACTCGGTGCCAGTCCATCCCCTCCAGGACGACCACTATCATTAATCGGAATGTCATCATCCGCCATGATAATGTCACTATGGGCGTCCGACCCGTCGTCGTCAGCCAGATCGTACCTCGCCTCGTCTATTGGGACCTCAACTATAGGAGTAGAAATAAGAATATAAGAAACTAGACGCGACTTATGAAGTCTAATCCTCTCGCTTCTCCTCAAGACACGCCCTCGCTCCTCCTCAGAAAGATAACCAGAAGGCCCGGGGTTCGTGGACATCAACCTGCAAATAAGAATGATGGAGTTGCAGCAGGCAAATAGATGACAAACCCAAAAGGCGATAAAAGACAGAAAAATAAATAAATAAAATATAAAATCCATAAATACATACAAAAATAACGGAAAGCTATATACTCGAGAAAATCAAATAAAAACTAATAGAATCAATAGAATGAACCAAAATAAACAGACTAAGCCTAAAACTATACAAAGAATAAAATTAATAATTAGTCTAAATAAGAACATATAAATCTAATCAATCAAATAAAGAACAAATCAAATTCATAGACAAACCAATAAATCCAATAATCAATCAATTAAATTTATCAACATCCTAATGAACAAATAATCAAATCAAAGAATCCTATAAGCAGATAAATGAACGAATCTATATGCAAACCTATAAACCAATATACAATCAATCCAAAATATCAACAGACAGATAAATCAAATAAACAATCAAAGAATCATATATGCAAATAAATGAATGAAATAACGAATCAACAAAGTATAAGAAAGTATTCACAAGCATGTACACTGGTAAAAAGTCGACTCGGTTCGTTCCTAAAGCTCGTCGCGTCCCCGGCAACAGCGCCAAAAACTTGACGTATGCGATACTATACATATTTTTCAATGGTTTTAACACACGTTTCTGCTTTAATATTTATAAAAATGGTTTAGACCTTAATATTAAAACACACACAATAGGGCAAGTGTACCCTGTCATATATGTAGTAATGTACAGATAAGAACCAGATATCGATCCATGGACGCGCGCGGAGCAATGGTACTAAAACTCTATCCGAGATTTACCAGTAAGAAAAGATAGTTTGAAGTTTTGTTTAAACTAAATTAATTCTAAAAACATAAACTTAACATATGTTAGACTCCAAATACAAAATATAACTGTAAATACACAATAATAATAATAATCCTAACATGTCATTTATATATCATATGAAACAAAGGCGTGTGATCAACATTCCCATTTTCCAACAGTTAGTGTCCCTTTCGGGCATCCTAACATGACAACTACACAGAAAGCTAACACGAATACACACGTTAACCACTTCAAGTTGTTTATTAGCGAGCAGCTGATATGATCTCATGAGAATCTTCTAAAGATAAGTTAGTCATCTGTTAAGAGTTTCCTAACCTCACTAATCAAGGAAAGCAATACCGAATACACAATACAACCACCGAGACAAGCATAAAGTAGAGCATATCACAACCTATTCCATTTTACAACCTTTGAACGCAAATATACTAAGATCGCCATTTTAAACAAAATAACTAGCAAAGATCATTAACCGTGTCAAAGATTAGTAACAACACCATTAAGCTTTTTAAACTCTTTTCCGTGCCGGTAAACATTTATAATCATTATCCGAGTGACTTTAACCAAACGAATTCCCGGTTACAGGTTCATGGTGTAAACTTATTAACAAGTTAACTAGTCTACTACCGGATGATTAAACGGACATTTTTTCAACATGTATCCGCCTAACACATTCGACAATCATCAAAGTCATTCAAATACAACTACAAATCCAACAACAATGAAACAAGGTTGCACTATGATCATCAAGATTCAAAAATGAAAAACGCCAAATTCATACAAAACATGATTTCATACAAACGATTGTTTTTACTACTAACGATTACTAGATATTATCCGTAGACTATAATGAGATACATAAACGACACAAACAAGCCAAAATATTCAGATTTGAACCAACTTAAAGTTTATAGATCAAACCATAAATCTTGAATGTGAAGGATTGGATGATGCTAGATGATCTGGATTGAATCCCGAGCTTGTTAAACGACCTTCCAGCAGCTTTGTCGGTCCAGAAATCGCCCAGAATCGCCCAGAGAAAACCAATAATCGATTAGTGAGCTGAATGGCAAATATATAGCTGAAAAGAGCCTGTGAGCGGCCGCTCGGAGGCTATGAGCGGTCGCTCACTTTTAAAAAGTGGAGACAAGTTGCCCGGGTGCTGACGTAGGCCTTCTAGAACATTTTTGAAAATATCTGGACGAGCGAGCGGCCGCTCACAGCATTATGGAGGCTGTTCGCGCGCCGAAAACTGTGTTTTTCCTTCTGTATTGCTTCCGGGACATCGTTTAAGACCTGAAACTGTAAAGATACCCCAATAAGCACCAATTCCTGTGTATAAGGTCAAAAACGTATGAAATTGGGAGTTAAACGGGGACTTTTATATGTGTAAAGTAACGTATATCAACGTATCTAGGCGCATCATCATCGAGTTGAAAATGGAAACAAACATGAATCTCAAACATTTGCACACTTAGTGACGACCAACATCAACATCATTCTCATTCCAACGTTTGGGTTCGTATACAAAATGACACATATACCTCTAGCATATGTTCTGTATACCCCTCGAAAACCCAAAAATTACATGGCATGTTTCTGATACTAAACTGCCATGCTACTATTCATCTTAAGTTTCCTTCAATAAATAGCAATTGAACAAATGAGGGAGGTAGAGGCAATAATGTACATATATGGGAACAAAATGACACATGCACCCTGCAAAATTGATAAATTACAAAAGTGCCATGCTACTGTTCATCTTCCATTTCCAATAATACATAGTATAATA
The DNA here is from genome assembly GCA_032199755.1 of Ambrosia artemisiifolia. Classification (NCBI taxonomy): domain Eukaryota; kingdom Viridiplantae; phylum Streptophyta; class Magnoliopsida; order Asterales; family Asteraceae; genus Ambrosia; species Ambrosia artemisiifolia. The sequence continues at coordinate 46,759,184 of CM063517.1, read as the reverse complement.
ATAGTATAGTAATAGTATAATGGTTTAATATTCCAACAAAGAGCAATTTGAAAGTCTATTAGTGGCTCAGAGTTTTTAGAATTGATAAGAAGGGTTATAGGTAAAAATCTACCATCCGCGATCATTGCCATGCCATCCCCACCAACAATCCGAAAATATTTTCAACTCACCATAGCCGGTTAAAGTAGTCCACACCATCACCATCTTATGTTACCATCCAAACTATAGCGTCAACCACAAACTCAACCGCGGACACCATCATCACCATCCTCATTTGAAACCGTTTTCCACCATGTACTACATGAAAATTTCATTAACATATTATAACATCGCTACTATCCACCACCAACCAAATGGAACGATGGCAAAGGTGGTGGTTGTTATCACCCAACCTCCTCATTTATCTTAACCACTCATCTTATCCCATACCACTACCAACATCATCTCCTCCAGGCCGTTACATCAAGTTAACGTCAACTAACAACTTGAAAGTAACATAATCAGATGTTCGATACAATGGCAACTCATGTAAGAACCAAATTAATCATATTTCGAAACTGAAAATCACAAAAAAACAGCTAAAGAAGTAAAATAACAACATGCAAGTAAAGTAATAGTAAGATGGTAAGACACAACAATTGACAAAAACAATAAAACATTACTGAAACCTAGAATGAACTTGGGAAAATTAAAAACCATGCTTGTATGCTATAGTGGATGTGATTGTTTGATCTATTAAATGTGGACAGAAAGTAAACTTACACGTAGCGCAATAAAGAAAAAAATTATCGCTAATAATTCAATAAAAAAACCCCTAATACCGGATATTTTAACCCATTAAATAGAGCTATTGTAATAAAAACGAACATAAATTGAAACCCCATTTAATAATAATTATCATAATGTGATTGAGCATAGAAATATGATGATTTAATAACTATTTTTTGTTATGTGAAGAGAGATTAAATCTGGTCTAGCTATTAAATAACAAAACAACTCAAATTCTAATAAACCAAACACATTTTCATAAACCTCTTCCAAAGTCATAGAAAACAAAAGTTAAAACAAAAAACCTTCTGAAACAAAACACTCAAGACTTTAAAATTGGCAAACAGGCCAGTAAACAATAAAAGCTAAATATATAACAACACTAACCCATAACTGAGTTAAGTTCCTCGTAATCGCTGAAGAGGACTCGATGTTCCACAAAACACCAAGACACCATAAATTTCTGTTATAAATTAACAACACAAGACACCAAGACACCATCCTTAAAAGTGCATGCAACATATTAAATCAGAATCAACACAATGAGGCACGATTACCTTTGTTGGCGGCGGAGGACACGAGTTCGAGTTGCTAGAGCAGAGGAGGTGGGTTCCGACATCACACGGACCATAAGAAAGGCGACGACGAGGTGCTGGCGATGAACATAACGGTGAGCAGTTGAAGATGGCGACGGTGCTGTGGATGAGGCGGGAAGGGACGATGATGATGAGGATGGTGGTGATGAAGGAAACGTCAGCAAGGGCACCGCTTCAGAAAGCATATCTCGTTCAAATGAGAGAGGGGGGGGGGGGAGGGTAGTGATGTACATGTATGGGCGCAAATTGACACAAATACCCATGGAAAACCCTTAAATTACGAACGTGCCATGCTACCGTTCATCTTCCGTTTCCAATAATACATTGTATAGTAATCAACTTTTTATTGTTTACTATGGGAAAATATATAGATTATAATTACACTTTGTAAAGTTTCATACTTTCAGCTTGTTCCACTAGCTATGTTTTGGTTAAAACTGTTAATTTTACGAATTTTACATGTCTAACAAAAATATGACATTAATAGAAATGGGTCAAAATTTGTTGATATAGTATGCTCGATAAACATCTTAAAATATGATAGAAGAAAATCGAAGTTCATATATATGAGACATTGGTATCTATATCATTCTATTTTGCTCCCTCTGTACTTGAACCATCGTCACTCTCATCGTCCTCGTAACTTCTTGAATCTGCACCGAACCTTGAAATCGTACTTTTAAACCTTTTAGGTTCAAAATCATCGTCACTTTCGTCTGCATACTCTATATGATATCCCCTCGAGTCCGATTTACGTATACTTTTGCTCTTACTTCTTTGATCATTATCAACTTTAGATTTATTACTTGAATTTACTCGCTTCGTGTTTGGCTTTATCGATTTGGTTTCTCCTATTTTGAACCCGACTTTCTTTTTGCTAGATTTAGCTTGCAGTCTTGCTTTTGATTTTGAGTTTAGGAGAGTTGATGGGCTTGCTTTGTCTTCATCTGAGAAATCCTCTTCACTAAAAGCATCTTCAGCGTATGCGGTTCCTGATGATCCATCTGAATCATGGTCCGAGCTAGATTCATCTTTTTGATTAAAGGATGGTTTTGGCTCAAGCAATGGTTTAGGCTTGGACTCTGGCTTCACCACTGGTTCATGGTTGGACTTTGGCTCGAGAACTGCTTCACGCTTGGACTCTGGCTCGAGCACTGACTCAGTTTTGGACTCTGACTCGAGCACTGGTTCACGCTTAGACTCTGGCTCAAGAACTGGTTCATTTTTGGACTCTGGCTCGGGAACTCGGTCTGGCTTAGACTCTGGCTCGTGCGCTAGTTCAGTTTTAGACTCTGGATCAGGCATTGGGTCTGGCTTGGAATCTAGCTCGTGCACTGGTTCAGGTTTGGACTCTGGCTCGAGCACTAGTTCTAGCTTGGACTCTGGCTCGAGCACTAGTTCAGGCTTAGACTCTGGCTCGAGCACTGGTTCAGGTTTGGACTCTGGCTTGAGCACTGGTTCGGGCTTGGAATCTGGCTCGAGCACTGGTTCTGCCTTGGACTCTGGCTCGAGCACTGGTTCAGGCTTGGACTCTGGCTCGAGCACTGGTACAGGCTTGGACTCTGGCTCGAGTGCTGGTTCAGGCTTGGACTCTGGCTCAATCACTGGTTCAGGATTTGACTTTGGCTCAAGCACTGGTTCAGGATTTGACTCTGGCTCATGCACTGGTTCAGGATTTGACTCTGGCTCATGCACTGGTTCAGGATTTGACTCTAGCTCAAGCATTTGTTCAGGCTCGGACTCTGGCTTGAGCATTGGTTCAGGCTTGGACTCTAGCTCGATCACTGGATCCAGATTTGACTCTGGCTCAAGCACTAGTTCATGAGGCTTGGAATCTGGCTCGAGGGTTGGTTCACGCTTGGACTCTGGCTGGAGCGCTGGTTCAGGATTTGACTTTTGCTCGAGCAGTGGTTCAGGCTTGAAATCTGGCACGAGGATAGGTTCAAGCTTGGACACTGGCTCTGGCTCTGAATCTGAGTCTGAAATTGAGTATGTAGAATCAAGCTCAAATTCAGGATCGGGCTCAGGTTCAGGTTCGGGCTCAAGTTCTGGCTCAGTCTCGGTGTCGGTATCGGTCTCTGATTCCCATTCTGGTTCCTCTTCCAATTCAGGTTCATGCTCCGACTCAGGGTCAGGCTCAACTTCATGGTCCGAGTCAGACTCAGACTCGTGCTCTCGTTTAGGCCAAGCCTCGGGCTCAAGCCAGTTAAATTGCTCTATCTTTATATCTAGCTCTCGATCTGAGTCAGAATCCGATGATGACGATGAAGATGACGATGGGTGTTTTTGGTGTGCCGTATAATCTTTGTGCTGAGCTTGGGTGAGGAGGGTTAGAGCCCCTATAATGTGGGATATCAACGGTCGGGCACTCCACTCATCTTGTAGACACAATGCTACCAACTCGACTGCTTGATTTATATTATTTTCTGGAACTGCCCCTTTAAACCTAGGATCACCTAGTTCTTGGAATCTCTTTGGATCTTTAATATATGGTTTTGCCTGTTTCAATCAAAGTATCACAAAATTTAATATGTAATAGAATAAAGTTTCTTGTCTTTTTTTCCTGCTAAAGTCGTCATCTCATATGACGACTTAAATAACAACTAAAACGTTAAAAAGACAAAAATTCTTTGCACCATTTGATATAGTTAGATTGGCGTATTCCAAGAATTTAAAGTCGATATCTTAGATAGCGACTAACCCAAATTTGAAATTTAAGAAGAAACCATCGATTTATATCATCGGTTAAAAAACCCATTTTTAATAAAGATTCCTAGTATTTTGCTAATTAATAGAGGTTATTAACAAATTTAGTGTAGGATTGTAAGTAGAACAATGCCTCCAGTAAAGGATTATCACTAAAAGAAAAAAGGGTAAAGAAGATTACCCAAGAAACAAGATTTCGCTCGTTGGTAGGGCGAGAGGTGTCAAACCCTTTTCTCCCAGTGATAAGCTCGAGTAGTATAACTCCAAAGCTATAGACATGGGATTTGACGGTGAGTTCACCCGTATATACAGATTCTGGAGCACAACCAGCCGTTCCCACCACCCTTTTGTGCACCTTACTACCGGATGAGCTTTCTAGATTCACCAGCCCGTAATCCGTAACCTTAGGTTCAAAGTTTCTGTCCAACAAAATGTTTGTAGATCTAATGTTGCCACATAGAACTGGTGGATTAAGCTTCTCGTGTAAATGCTCCAAAGCGTGTGCGACTCCTGTCGCAACTTTCATCCGTGTGATCCAATTTAATGGTTTTTTGCCAGGAGGAAGATCTGTCATTCATGTTAATTAAACACATTAGGTTCTTGATTATGACAATAAGCATTTTCTTTGAGGCATTACAATGGCAGGTTTTCTTTTCTAAACTACAAAATGCAATTAGAAAATTACTAAAAGTACTACTACAAAACGCGGCACGATTCCTACAAAATTTTTTGGGACATTTTCGACAAACCAAAATACCAACACACTTTGGACGAAAAAAGCCCCTAGTTTTGGGTAAGATTTGCGGCAAAACAGCAATAGGATTATAGGAAGGTAATGCTTTTGAAAAGTGCGTAGAAAATATGTCACAAAACATTTCCTACTAGCAATTACCCGACAAAGTACTTCTGGTTTCCTATATATACATTTGTGACGGAAAAGTGAATAGCAAACCCATTAGTTTTCTAGTAGTGAAGTGAACAGGAAAGAAGAGAATAATACCATGTAGATGATCGTTAATCGAACCCATTGGCATGTAATCGTATACCAAAAGCCTGTTAGCATGGTCCGCGCAATATCCAACAAGTTCGACGAGATTTGGATGGTGAATATCACACAATTTGTTCACTTCTTCTATGAACTCCTTTTTTGCTTTTGTACCTCGTTTTTTTAGTTTCTTCACAGCCACAACCTTCATGCAATGATGTACATAAAATCATATCAAATTACCATCAAACATATTCTTTAATTTATTAAAAACCATACTTTGGAGGTGTAATCTATTTTTGGTATAGCAAACTAAATCCATAAGATATGTATTAACCTTGCCATCCTCCAAAGTTCCTCTATAAACTTTTCCATTTTCGCTTTCCCCTAATAGATATTCCGAATCGAAATTCTCAGTGGCCGAGGCCAAATCGTTGTATGTAAATCGACATGAGGCAGAACTTGTTGGCGGTTCATCTACGGAATCGTCTTCACTAGAATCATCATCACTACTTTCATCTTGTGTGTTTGAAGCTGAATTTTTCACTGCTACAAGAAGGAACCAAACGGGCAAATATTTTGTTTAGAAAGATCTATGAAAAGTACTATGTTAAATAATTTATACTTTTAATATTGATTATTACCGAGTATTCAAACATAATGATGTCATAAAATCTATAAATTCAAATAAACGTTCAATTATAACGATATGATATAAATTCAAGCAAAAGTGTATGGTGGAAAGTCCAAAATCCAACAAAGATTTTACTACATGTCGGTTCAATTCGGGTATGACGGGTATGAAAATATTGATAACCATAACCTTTCCGCTACTTTCGGGTTTTAGAAAAACGATTAACCAACCCACCAAGTTTCAATTTAGTTCGTTTTTGTCAGTTAATTTGGTTATGATTCAGTTAATTCGGTTTTTTCACGCCCTTAAAAATAGAAAGGTTTTTTTTTTTCATCATACTTTTTAAACATTAGTTGTTGATCACTTATAAAAACATAACCTCATTCGACTCATTTAATTTATATCCAGTGAAATTAGCACACGAGTGACCTAGTAAAATAAAGCTCATATCATCATTGAACTAAGAAATAATGATATTTGCATGTGGCAATAATTATTGATATAAATCAATGCAGTTTATATTTGTTAACTTCTATTTTATTTATTTATTTATTTTATTTCACTAAAAAAAATTATTCCAATATGGTAACGTTAATAAATGGGCAAATTTTACATTAGCATGACAGGTAAACGGACAACAAGCTCTTCCGCTACCGTTTTGTGAATTGTAAAACTAACCTACTAAAAACAAACTCCTCACCAAGGGGTTGAAGTGTTGTTATGAACGACGAGGGGATTTTCTTATTGTAAATAAGAAATTATATAGCATTTTGAAAGAAAAACTAACCAGAGGATTTTTTGGAAAGGGGATCTTCTTTAGGTTGTGCGACAGGCAACTCCTCATCACCTTCCTTACCATCTGGTTTGTTTTTTTCTGATTTCTTCTTTCCAAGGCATGGCAAACAGTTCATTCTTTATGCTATGGTCTAATATAATGTGTTTTGGACGATAAAAAACAAATACGAGACAAAGCACAAGAAGAAAATATATATATACAATCTCCCCAAAGCAAAAAACCAAAAAAAGATTGAAATTTGTATATTGTCGATCGAATTCCTTCAAATATCACCCGATATCACGGTTTTATCCACTCCTGTATAACACCCTTGATACATAATTTGTTTCAGGGGATGTTTTACACGAGGGAGACGAAAATCTAAAATTGTTAAGGAAAAGAATAAAAGAAAACGAGACGTATTTCAATAAAACCAAGGGGATGGAGGAAAGGAGGATGAAAGGGGTCCTCCACGCTCCGAATACGGGGACTTGAAGGACCCGTAATGCACCTAACCGAAACTTGTAAGAGTCTATCAAAATGAAAGATTAGGAGAGGAGATAAGTTCCATGGCTTTGACAAAACTATTTACGGAGAAATTTGTGGAGATTGTGTGGACATTCTTTGTAATGTGTTGCTTTCTGAAAATGATATTTGATGGATGTTATATTTTCCAATTATCTAATGCAGACAATGTGACATTTATTAATATGCTGCAGGAAAAGTGTCTAATTGTTGCTTCTTTGATCTAAACTTGTGGCAGATTGTCCACCTCTACAAACTTTAACTTTGGTAACACTTTTGTGAAGATTTATGGACACTATTCTTCACTACTTACATGTTCAACTATTACTTGTCCATTCTCAACACACTCGCGAATAAAATGATACCTTGTGTCTATCTGTTTATTATTCTCATGGATGACGAAACACTAGTTTTTTCTTCAGAGCGCAGTGGCCAATTTACTCCTAAGTGATTAACAATATGTAAATCAAGCTACTAATATTTGGATGGTTTGCTGGAGCCAATTAGAAAATTTAGATGGGTCAAAACATTACAAAATTAAAGATCAACTCCTTAGTTTTGAATCTCCCACTTTCTTCAAGATCTCCATCTTACTCCATACTCGCCTCGTGGTTCTTCAATTCTCGTCTTTTCTTAATATTACAATAAATTTAAAAATCATATTCTATTCGATTCTCGTCTTTTCATTTTTTAACACATACGTATAGGTAAGACCCTCCGTAGTGGAGGGCGTTATGCCCAATTTTTTAAAAAATAGCGCCCTGAACACCAAAACGCAGGGGCGCTATTTTGTAAAAAGAGGTGGGGGCTTTATATTAATAACGCTGGAATGATCAAATGTTAGCAAATGAAAAATGGACACGTTGAGGATCAAGTTTGAACGGTCATATGACCGTTTTTTTTTAAACGGCTATTTTTTTTATGTTTATATATATACTATACACAAATATAATATACACACACAAAACACATATATTCAAACACAAAACACAAAAATGGGTTCCCCGCGTCATCATCTGTTGCGAGAGAATATTATAAAGAGTTTCTAGCCGACGAGGGTGATTCGACAGACGAAGAGTTGGAGCAAGATGCGGTTACGAGTGCGCTTGCGCTTGCGTCGTGATATATGGAACAAACTAGTGCGCCTACCACTACATCAAAACAAAGTAGACAGTATTACGAAAGAGATCGGCTATCGGCAAATGATCGATTGATAAAGGATTACTTTGATGAAAACCCGACTTACCCCGACCCAAAGATGTTTAGGCGTCGTTTCCGGATAAGCAAATGTTTATTTCTACGTATATCCGGAGATTTGGAGAACGCGTTTCCTTACTTTAAACAAAAAGCGGATGCTAGGGGGTTGATGGGATTCACGTCTATTCAAAAGTGCACCTCGGCACTGCGTATACTCGCTTACGGCAACTCGACGGATATCAACGACGAGTATTTAAAAATGGCCGAGAAAACAACACGCGATTATTTGGAGTATTTTTGCCAAGGTACATCACTTTTTTTAAAGCAAATTCATTTACCTTTTTATATATTTTTGTATATAGTTAGATCAATTTTTTTTATATATTTTTGTATATAGTTAGATCAATTTTTTTTTATATATTTTTGTATTTAATTTTTTAGGAATAATAAAGTTGTACGGAGCCGGTATCTTAGAAGGCCCACTTGGTACGACTTACAGAAAATTTACGAGGTACATACCAATGAACATGGGTTACCAGGAATGCTGGGTAGCATTGATTGTCGTCACTGGCGGTGGTATAATTGCCCAACCGCTTGGCGAGATCAACACACACGTGGTGACCAAAAAGGACCATCAATTATTCTTCAAGCGGTGGCTTCAGTCGATCTTTGGGTTTGGTCGGCCTACTTGGGTGTTACAGGTTCATGCAACGACTTAAACGTTTTTGAGCAGTCGCCTATTATTGAAGATTTCATTTCTGGCAGGGTAGCAAAGGCGTGTTTTTATGCTAATGGAAACTACTACCCACACGGATACTATTTGGCTGACGGAATATATCCGAGGTATAGCATTATCGTTAAGACCTTCAGTAACCCGTACGATGAAAAACGGGCACACTTCAAAAAGGTTCAAGAGGCGGCGCGGAAGGACATAGAGAGATGTTTTGGGGTTCTTCAACAGCGTTGGCATTACATAAGAAATCCTGCTCGTGCATGGACCACAGACAAGCTGCGAGATGCTATGTATGCATGTATAATCATGCATAATATGATATTAGAAGATGAAGGTAAAGCGATATGCCAAAATTATGTACCGGAAGCCGTTCAAGATCTACCGCAAGCCAATGTGGAAGAAAGAATACTCAACGCACATGAACTTCGTGACCATGAAGCACATGACGCGTTAACGGCGGATTTGGTCCAACATGCGTAGTCGGTTCGGTATATTCCAAACGCAGGCGAAGATGAAGAAGAAGAAGGTAAAGAGGAAGGTGATGATGAAGAAGAAGAAGAGTACGAAAAAAGCGAAAATGAAAATTAATATTATTTGTGATTTTATATATTATTTGTGTGTTTTTTTAATATTATTTGTATTTTTTTTAATTTAATTAATATTAGTTGTGTGTTTTTAATATTATTTGTAATTTTTTATATTTATTTGCCTTTTATTTTAATTATTTTGAGTTAAAGGATTAAAAAAAAATTCCACGTGACCCAATCAGAAACAGGGGCTTTATTTATAAAGCCCCACCACTACACCCCTTTTTCAGTTTCTCTCTCCATGCTGACTCAGCAGCCACGTGGACCAATCCGAAAGGGGGGCTTTATATATAAAGCCCCCCACTACGCATGGTCTAAGCATGGGTTGAATACAACTTTTTGTTTAGCAATCTGCTTTAGAAGAAGAAAACGTTATTTTTGTTTGCAGAAGTTGTCAACATGACTTTTGATCGATAGATCCGACTAACGTCGGTGGCCTTTCTCTTTAACAATCCGATTTGACACGTGTCATTAAATCATTGGCACATACTTTTGGAAATTGGACCCCTCTCATCTCCCCTCTCACACACATGTTTCTGAATGTGCATACCGTCATCTCAACGCCACCGGCCAAGATACCGCCATCTCCAGCCACAATATTGCTGATATTTGCTTCTCTTTCACCGTGTTTTATGCATACACATCTGCCGGCGACGACGGTGTCATCGTCTGTCGACTATGACACCTTTAGTCGCAAGCATAACCTCCAAAAATACACCCTCATGATTCAGGTAATAGGAAACAAAATTGTGAGTCAGTGGCGTGTAATCGATGATTAACCGGTAATGGTGTAGGGGTCTTGTGAAACCCCTTTCAGATTCCTTCAGCTACTGTTGTTTGGTTATTGAGGAAACAGGGTTAGATAGGCGCACCTCATGGGCGGTTGTGGTGGAGCCTGGAGGTGGTTTTTGAGGAGTCTTCGGCGGATGGCGGGTGATACAGAAGATGTGTCGGTTGAAGCGGCAGGCTGGGAAATACGGGAGATCTGTCCCTGTGCAACGACATGGTAGGTCGGTTCCGAATGAAAGGAAAGAAAGATAGAACGAAAGATGGAAATTGAGTTAGGGCATGTTTGGATAAACTTATTTGAGGCAAAAAGGACTTTTTGTTAAAAGGACTTATTAACTTATGACTTTTTTAAAAATGAGTTTTTAAAAAAGTGTTTGGATTAGCTTATGTGGTGGGGAAAAACAATAAGTTGATAAGTTAGTTTGTAAAAACATGTTTGGTTTAACTTATTTAGGTAAAATGACCAAAAAGGGTATAAGGAGGGAAGGTGTAAGGATATAATAAGGGCATGTAGGTAAATAACCATCAGTAAGTTATAAGGATGTTTAAAAAGTCACTCCTCCCTTACTTTTCCAAAACAACTTATCATAGGCTTACAAAAAGTTAAAACAAAAAGTCCTTTTCCAATTGCCAAACTCTTTTTGTAACTTATTAACTTTTTGAAAAAGTTATAAGTCATAATGAGGTGGAAATAAGGAGAGCCAAACATGCTCTTAATGAAAGAGCATTATTTATTTATTATTGATGGTAATACACTGCTGACACGTTTTATCAAACTTGGCTAAAAGATTAACTCATTGTGTTAACACGTAGCGGTTTACTTGGATTTGCTATTAGTTTATGTGCAGTGGGGGTTATAGGGTGTTTTATTGCCCCATAGCGCCGGGGAACGCCGCCCCCGGGCGCTATAGGGCGTTTTGTGTTGAAGGCGCTTTAATTTTCACGGGCGTTGTGACTTAGGACCGGTGAGAATCTTTTCGTTTTGACCATTGGGAACGGTCACTTTTATAAAAAAAAACGTGGGGCTTGAGCTTCTTTTATATACATACATACATACATCACATACAAACTTACATACAAACAAACACATTCATTCTGTTGAGAGCAAGCATAACACACACACACACACAATTTCTAATTTCTACACACAAGAGATGAATCTATTCGGTAGAGGTGGTTTCGGGTTCGGTTACCAAACTACTGGCGACAACACCCGACCCATAGCTCCGGGTTCAGGTTCAAACCCACAAACTTTTATGAACCTGTTAAACCAACCCATGAATTGGGAGCCAAACATGTATAACATTAACATGGGAGGGGGTTTTGGGCTACCCATGGGAGGTGGGTTTAGCTCAACACAAGTGTTTGGGACATCTCAAATGTTCGGGTCCTCACATGCTTGGCAAGACACACAGTCGGTTCTAGAGGCACAGGAACCGGTGCAAGAGGAAGAGCCCGTGCGAGGCAAGACAACCAGGCGAGAAAGACGGACTCACAAAAGGAAAGACACGGAAGGTCATGCCAAAAAAACCGTACAACCATGGGATGATGACGAGTTATTCGCGTTAGCCCGAGCGTGGGTTGACGTGTCGGAGGATCCTGTTGTTGGTAAGATATATATTTTCTGTTTTATGTTATATTTTTTTACATATAGTTTTTTAAACGGGTACTTATATATTTTTTTTGTTTGTTTTTTTAACGAACTATCAATCCAAAGGAAATTTTTGGAAAAGAGCCCGGGCAACATTTTTTGATCTAGCTGGTAAGGGAGAGAACTACCGGCCCGACGATTCGAAATCGGGCAAGTGGCCCGATATCAACGCTAAATGCACAAACTTTCAAGGTGTTTATAAACGCACCCGGCACGGGTGGAAAACTGGCCAAAATGACGAGCAGATTTTGGAGGCAGCTTTGGAAGAATACAGACAAGAATACGGGAATTTTCCGTAAATGAGGGTTTGGCGCCTGCTGAAAGACTGCTCTAAATGGCACACCGTCTGCCCAACGGTTGGAACTTCTTCATCTAGGGCCAGAAATGTCACACCCTCAAATTTCCACTGCGGAGTTTTACCGCGAGGCGCATGACATACCAGGATTCCATAGCCATAAGTCATATGAACGAACTCTAAATGCCCAAACCATTTAGTTCGTTTTCAAAAACCAAGTTTAGTTAAGCTGCGGAAGCGTAAACCAAATTTAAACCTTTTAGAACCATGCGCAAAACAACGCGCCCAAATTAAAACCATATAGAAATAAACGTAAAAGCATGATATGTAATTTAGGTGTATTCCCAAGACCCCAAATGCAGTGAACGTGCAGCGCTCCCTAATTTTGAAACCGGAAGCTAACTACTTGCAAAAGCACGTACAAGGTGGGTCAACAAACAATGTTGGTGAGTTCACTAAGTAAAGTAAATGAGTAAGTAAACGCGTAGGTTTCCAAAACCATCTAATCAAGTAAAAGCGTCGGTCTCTCAGACCACGTAACAACAATTAAAAGCGTCGGCCTCCCAGATCACGTAACAATAAGTAACCAACTAATTCATATGCTAGGGGTAGCTAACCCACTCATGATAACTAATACCGGCGAATACCGAACTACTAATGAACGAGTTCCCACAACCGGGAGTATCGTGCCTTGCATCATGTTGGGACAAAGAGGATTGAAGAAACCACCTTTTGATAACCTTAGTCCAATTCATATCTGCCTAAGTATAGAACTGCTGAAGAACAAAAGAAGAAGTGCTGAAGAACAAACACCAAAGTACTGAAGAGTAAATCATCAGAAGTTCTGAAGTCTAACCAGACATTTCACTGAAGAACTGCTGAAGACAAACTGCTCATCAGCAGTTTGTCACTCATCAGCACTTTGCATCAGAAGCTTCTAACCGACTGAAGATCAGCAGTTTCCTTATTATATTGTTTTGTTAAAGTCTTAATTTCAAGTTTCGATGTACAGACTGTTGTAACCTTATCTTAGCATAATATCTTTGTTAAATATCTTAGATAACTTCAGACAACAGTTTAGTACCTTAGTCTATAAATAGATGAGTTTGTTCATCTATTTCACATATGTGATTTTGTGTAAAATCTTTGATCTAAATTGAAATCCTTCGGGCTTTAAACTTATAATTCCATTTCACATCTGAGAAACATAAATTGCTTTACTGCTTTACACTTAATTGTATTTATTGTTTCTCATTTATTATTCAGTCAAGGGGGAGTAATAACTCCTCATCAAAGTGATCTTTTAGACCTTTGAACACTTGTCTTTCCGCTGCTTAATAACTCATATATAAATCTGATAACACATAAGTGTTCATAAACTAAGCTACTGATCCAACAATTGGTATCAGAGCACTGGTTAATCTGATCAAAATCAATCTAACAAATTGAGATTCAGACACAGGCTCAATATTGATATTCAATAAAGGATAAAAGGCTCACTTTTTAATCCATCACTCTAAAGAAGTATTGACAAATCCAAACTTCTTAAAAATGGACCCCTACAATACTGGATCTGCCAACAAACCTCCTATGTTAGTCAGAAATGAATATAACATATGGTCTAAAAGGTTGGCACATACTATTTCCCAAACAAACACTGGATGTTGGAGGTCTGTAGTTTTTGGACCTCACAAACCAGTAGTAAGTGATCCCGAGGGAAAGACTGAAAGACCAAAAGATCCAAAAGAATACACGGAGGAAGATTTCCAAAAGTTTGAGCTTGATGCAAAAGCTTTCTCCATGTTGGCTATGGCTCTTCCAAACGAAATTTATGCTGGCCTTTTACATTGTGAAAGTGCCAAAGAGCTGTGGGACTGCCTAAAAGAGCAGTTTGCAGGAACTGCTGAGGTGATAGCCAACATCAGAGAAATATTGGCTCAACAATATGAAACTTTTACTCACATAGAGGGTGAATCTTTAACACAACAATTTGAAAGATTTTCTTCACTCATTTCTGAGTTAAAAATAAACAATCAGACCTATTCAAATGAGTCTATGTTGCATAGATTTTTAAGGTCTCTACCTACAAAATGGGAAACTTACTCTATAGTCCTCAGAACAAGTTCAGATTTTAATACCTTGAACCTAACTAGGTTACATGGTAAATTACTAACTTTTGAGAGAGAAATCAATCAAAAGAAAAAGTTGCAGGAATCTGGTAAAACTGCTGATGACTATACTCCGGGTAGCACAGCCCTATTAGGACATGACCCACCATTGTGTTCTAATAATTTTGGTTCTTTTGACCACATTGACATAACAGCTGGGATCTCATCAGATGGATCCTTCCCAGCTTATGACAATGAAGAACTGAGTCAAACTGCTGACAACATGTGTTTCATCATGGATGATTTAAAATATTTCAGCAGTGATGACTTAGAAGAAATGGAAATATTGCACCAACTGGCCTTGTTAAGCTTAAAAACTAACAAATTTTACAAAAGGTCAGGAAGGAAATTTCCAGGACTAAACAACTCAACAAAATTTGGTTTTGACAAAACTAAACTTAGATGTCATAAGTGTCAAAAGTTGGGACACTTTGCTAGAGAGTGTAGAAGCTCTAGCTACAACCAACCAATGTCTGGAAATCAATTTAATCCCTCATATAATAGGAATAATGGAACTCAAGGGAGTGCTCATTTTGTACAGGCACAAGCTCCACATGTTCAATATGTGCCACAAGTACAATATGTTCAGATGCCTGCTCAGCAACAACAGCAGCTGATGCCTCCTTTTCCAACTGCTCAACAACCTGCACAAACTCAACAACCCCCTCAGCAACAAAGCTTATTTACCTCAGGGTATGTTGACTGGAGCAGTCTTCCTTATGACACATCAGAATGCAGTCAGGATGCAGACAATAAGGTCTATGATGTCAACTGGGGAGAACCTGATAATGGCAGAAAGAACTTTGCCTTAATGGCTTTTGAAGGATACTCTTCAAATTCTGCTCTCACACAGGTATCACAACAATCTCTGTTAAAGCTTTGCACTAAATCTTGCAAAGAATCTTTTGCTTTAATTAGAGAAACTAATGTGCATTTACAAGGCAAATCCAATGACATGGAAAGAAAATTCACATAAATGAAGTGTGATTTGGAAAGAAAAATTGTTTTGAAAAACAAAGAAATTTCCAAACTGAATGATAAATCCATTGAAACAGAAGCACAAATTAAAACAATGATAGACAGCCTAGGAAATGTCAGACAAGAGCTTGCTGACACCAAGGTTGATTGTGAAAAATGGGTTGAGTCTTGTAAAGGGTATCAAATGTTGCTTAACAAACAAACTGCAGCCAATGTTAAGTTTGGCATTGGATATACCCACACTGAATCACCAACAGATTTCACCCACAAAACTGATAATGATGGGAAGAAATTGATTCAAACTTCTGATATGGAGGAATGCACATCCTACCATCAGAACTTCCTCAAAAAGGGAAGTACTGCAGAAATTAAAACTACTGACAATAAGCCATCAGCAGTTTCAACTACATCAGGAGTTGAGACCCTGAAAACTGCTGATGACCTATTTCAAAAATCTGATTTTGTCAGTAAATTGCCTTCCAGCTCTCTTGACTTAACTAAAAAGAAAGAGAAGGCAAAAGCATGTGAAATATGTGGTCTGTTTAACCACATAACTGAACTTTGCAGATATAGAAAGGTAAATCAGTTAAACAAACAAAGACAACAACTGATTGTGGGAAAACAGATAAAACAAGATTTTGAAAATACCTTTTTTCCCAACAAACAACAATCAAATAAAATCCTTTCTAAGAAGAGGCCTTTATCTCAACAAAGGTCATCTTCTCAAAGTTCAACTTCAGAAGTTTCACCTAACTCATCAGCAGTTTCACAAACTGCTGAAGTTAAAGATTTGATAAACCTGGTTAAACTTCTGATGACCAAAGTTGATGGTGGAAACCAAAAAGAACCCACCATTGTTCTAAATGACAAATCCATTGCCAAAAAGACATGGATTTCTAAAAATGGTCCACAACAAGCTGCACCTGTTCTCAAGAGCAAACCCAAAGCCAAATTGGCTTGGGTTGCCAAAACTAACTAATTTGCTATCTTGTGCAGAGGGTCTCCAGAGGTTTGAATAGCATATGGTATGTGGATAGTGGAGGCTCAATGCACATGACTGGATGCAGATACCTGATAAACAATTTTATCAGCCAAAGAGAAGGATCTGTGTCCTTTGGGAACAATGCCAAGGGATATGTGCTAGGATATGGCAATGTATCCTCAGGCAAAATGCAGTTTGACAAGGTCAATCTGGTTGAAAACCTTGAGTACAACTTGCTGAGTGTCTCACAAATGTGTGACAAAGGATATTCTTCCTTTTTCACAAAGACAGCATGCAAGATCATATCACCAAAAGGCCAGAAGTTGATAGAGAAGATTATTGAAGATCATACTTTGCTGATTGCCAAAAGGTGTGGTAATGTCTATGCAGTGGACATTGAAAAAGACAAAGTATTGAACAAGACTGCCTGTTTCTTCTCAAAGGCATCAACTTCAGAAAATGATCTCTGGCACAGGAGACTTGGCCATGTGAACTTTAAAACCATCAATAAAGTCACAAAAATGGGCTTGGTCAGAGGTCTACCTTTGAAGGAATATCAGTGCAAAGAACACTGTGTTTCCTGTCTTAAAGGTAAACAGCATAAGTCCTCCTATAAGTCTATTGAAGAATCAAAAACAACTGCATGTCTTCAACTACTCCATATGGACTTATTTGGACCAGTCAAGATTATGAGCCTTGGCAAGAAGAAGTACTGCTTGGTCATCATTGATGACTACTCAAGATTCACATGGGTCTTCTTCTTATATTCCAAGGATGAGGCAGCTGAAATCATCAAGTTCTTTATTCTACAAGTAGAGAAGTAATACTCTCTATCTGTCAAAGTCATCAGGAGTGACAATGGGACAGAGTTCAGGAACAAAACTCTGGATGAATTCTGTCTGTCTAAAGGGATTGTTAGACAGTTCAGCATTCCCAGAACTCCTGAACAAAATGGTGTGGTAGAAAGAAAGAACAGAACATTAATTGAAGCAGCCAGAACAATGTTAGCTGATTCAGGCCTACCTTTGTATTTTTGGGCTGAAGCAGTCAACACTGCATGTTATGTTCAGAATAGAGTTCTTATCAACAAGAGACATACCAAGACTGCCTATGAAATTCTTCATGGCATAAAGCCCCTTATCTCCTTCTTCAGGGCTTTTGGATGTCAATGTTTTATCCTCAACATCAAAGACTCTATTTCTAAGTTTGCTGCAAAAGTTGACACAGGTTATTTTCTTGGTTATTCTCCTTTGAGAAAAGCTTACAAAGTTTTCAATTCAAGAACCAAGATAGTAGAAGAAACACTGAATGTCAAGTTCAATGAATCAAAACACACTCTTATTCCAGCAAATCCTGCTGAATTATTTGATCTTGACAGCTTTCATTTCGGACCTGAAAAGACTGTTGAATCATCCAAACCTCCTCAAAATGGTTTTCAAGGATTTGAAGATGATAGTCCTACACCATGGACTCCAAACACAGTCAGAAGATCAACTATTAAACCTTCAGAAGTTTCAATAGCTTCAACTTCAGGAACTACTGATGAACATTTTGAAACTACTGATTCAGCTGAACCTAAAACTCCTGAAGTTCAAATAACAGCTGAACCAGATATTATCAATCTCAGTGGTTTATTTGAAGAACCTGTAGAGCCATCATCTAGTACATGTTTACAACAACTGATTGAACACAAGGATCATCCATTGGATCAAATCATGGGTGATATTGCATCAGGGGTACTCACAAGAAACCAGCTTTCCAACTTTTGCTTCTTCTCAGCATTCATTTCTCAGTTGGAACCAAAGAAATATCAAGAAGCCCTCAAAGACAACAATTGGGTGCCAGCAATGCAAGAAGAGTTGCTTCAATTCAAGAAACAACAGGTTTGGGAAATCTGTCCCTTACCTGAAAACAAGCAACCAATTGGAACAAGATGGGTCTTCAGAAACAAATCAGATGAAGCTGGTATGATCATCAAGAACAAAGCAAGACTAGTGGTACAAGGTTATTCCCAAGAGGAAGGAATTGATTATGATGAAACCTTTGCACCAGTTGCAAGACTTGAAGCTATCAGGTTATTTTTAGCTTATGCAATTTCCAACAACATTAAAGTTTATCAAATGGATGTTAAAAGTGCATTTTTGTATGGAAAAATAAAAAAGGAAGTGTATGTCTGTCAACCTCCAGGGTTTGAGGATCCTTCTCATCCTGATTGGGTTTACAGACTTGACAAAGCTCTTTATGGGCTAAAACAGGCTCCAAGAGCCTGGTATGAAACACTTTCAAACTTTTTACTTAAGAATCACTTCTCAAGGGGATCCATTGATAAAACTCTTTTCATAAAACATGTTGGAAATCATGTCTTACATGGTCAAATCTATGTTGATGATATCATATTTGGTTCAACAAACTCAAAACTGTGTGAAGAATTTAAGAAACTCATGCAATCAAAATTTGAAATGAGTACAATGGGAGAATTGCAGTACTTTTTGGGACTGCAAATCAAGCAACAGTCAAATGGAACATTTATACATCAATCAAAATATGTTAGAGAATTATTGAACAAATTTTCTTTACAAGACTGTAAAACATGTTCCACTCCCATGACACCAATCACACAAGTTGAACCAGATGATCAAGGGAAACACATTGATCAAACCATGTATAGATGTATGATAGGTTCTCTTTTGTACTTAACTGCTTCTAGACCAGATATCATGTTTTCAACTTGTGTCTGTGCTAGATACCAATCTGCACCAAGAGAATCACACCTAATTGCAGTAAAAAGAATCTTCAGATATCTGAAAGGAACTCCTACTTTAGGAATTTGGTATCCTGCTTCAAGCAATACCAAGTTAACTGCTTTTTCAGATAGTGACTATGCAGGATGCAAAATGTCAAGAAAATCAACATCTGGTGGTTGTCAATTCTTAGGAAACTGTCTGGTGTCCTGGCAATCAAAGAAACAAACATCTGTGGCAACTTCAACAGCTGAAGCTGAATACATTGCTGCTGCAAGCTGTACTTCACAGATACAATGGCTCCAATATCAACTGCTTGATTATGGAATCAAAGAGACTAAGACCCCACTTTTAGTAGACAGCAAATCTGCCATTAGCATCATTCAAAATCCTGTTCAGTTTTCAAAGACTAAACACATTGAAATCAGGTATCATTTCATAAGAGATTGCTATGAAAAAGGCAAGATTGAGGTGAAGCATGTCACAACAGCTAATCAAATAGCTGACATTTTCACCAAACCCCTTGATTCAACAACTTTTCAGAGGTTAGTATCCATGCTTGGGATGTTAAACTTAGAAGAAAGTCTGTAAGTGTTTCACTTTTTAGTTCTGTACATATTTTAGTTTCACTTACATACTTATCTGTCACAAACCTCTGAAGACCAAAAATTTGAGAAAAAGAAAGTACTGATGAACAATTTTTGAAAACTACTGATAAACATCAAAAATGGGATATTTTCAAAGTGGATATAACTACTGATGAAAATCAGAAGTTAGTAAAGTGTTTTAAAAGTCATTTGCATCAGCAGTTGAAACTGCTGAAGAGATGACTAAAACCACTGATGAAGAAACCTTCTTCATCAGCAGTTTGACTAAAAAGGGTAAAACAGTCTTTTCACTCATCAGAAGTTTGACCTAGTCGGTTAAAAACTTCTGATAAATACCCTTTTCCAACACTTATCCATTCAAAAAGCAAAATTCCCCCTCTCTCTCTCAAATTCAAAGCAAAACCCCTTCTCTAACCTAAAAATTACTGTTCGATCAAAAACAACCATGGCTCTCGTGTTAAAACAGGGACACAACCAAAGAGGCTACTTTGATAAAGATGAAGCCTGGTCCCAGTATGATGAGATGATTGATCTCATCATGAAATCCCAATACTATGATGCTTTCACCATCGACCCACCCATTCATGAAGAAACTCTTAATGAGTTCTGGGCTAACTCAGAGACGGTGAAGGTGAATAATGAAGTGATCTCCCTCAAATCTTCCATAAAAGGGAAACTGATGGCCATCTCACCAGAAACACTAAGCATCGGGCTTGGTTTGAAGGATTCTGAGGCACCTGAGCATATTCCAAACTCAGACATCCATCTAACCATGACAGAGTGTGGTTATCAAGGTACTTTGGCACAAGCAACAGTTTATAAGAAATATTTTGACCCACAATACAAACTGTTATTTCATTATATTATTATGTGTCTAAGTCCAAAAACTGGGTCAATAGATCAGATGCCTTCTACTTTTCAACCTATTTTTCATTCCATCATAAATGAAACACCTTTTAAGGCATCAAAATTATTTTTCAATGAACTGGTTTTACATCATGAAAATGATAAAAAGAAATTTTTGTTGTATCCAAGATTTGTTATGCAATGCATAATAAAGGAGCTTGGAGAGGGAGTACTTGAGGGTGAAGCAACAACTTTAAACCCTTTAACCTCTCAAGTATTCTCTAGGCACAACAAACCAGCACTTGTGCTAGAAGATGACCAAGTGGAAGAACAACCCATCCCCAAGGAACCCACATCTTCCAAAACCAAAAAGAAAACCAAAAAGCCTAAACAACAAAAACCAAAACAAACCAAATCACTGAAAAAGAAAGTTCAGGAAGTGGAGAACCCTGAAACTACTGATGTGCAATCTGCACTTGATAAGGAAGTGGCTGAAACATCCTCTCAGCACACTCCTTCTCCACCCACCAAAAGAAAACCAGTCACAGTTATTTTTCAAAGAAAGAAATTTAAGAAACCAATAACTGTTGACCCTGCCTTTGAAACTACTGAAACCAACCCTGAACCCATTCAAACTCCTGAACACCAACCCCTCACAACTACTGAACCTGAACCTTCCCACACAACAATAGAAATTGCCCAACTTCTCTCAGGACTAAAAGGAACCCATTCACCACATGTCACTCCCCCAGCAACACATCAAATTGGGGAGATGCCTTCAGAAGTTGACATGAATGTGGATCCTATTAGCCCAACCCAGAGAGATGAGGATGAACAAGAGTTTATAAGCCCAAACTTACAAACTTTTGATACTTTTGAGGCTGCTACTACTCACATATCACCCAGTGGTGAACCTCAGGACAGTAGTAACATAGCTAAGACCTCAAACTTGGCAACTACTGATGAAGGCCTAAGGCCAGAAGTAGGAAAACCTCAGTACCAAGACAAAGAGGTTCATGAGACTACTAGTTTGGGTCTAGCTCATGATATAACTGATCATGCCCTCTCTGAGGACAATATCAGGGATTCAGATGATTCCATTAATTTGGTTGATGAATCAAACATTCCACAAACTGAATTGACGGTTGATATTGAAGGTCCTGCATCTAAGGTATCCAAGCTCAAGAAGCTGGTCACCAAAGATCAGGTTAAAGACCACTTAACCCAAAGTTCCCCAAAAGTGGCATCTTCAGAGCAATCTGAGGATCACCCAAAAAGCACCCCTTCACCAAAACAACCTACCCAATTCCCTGCCTCACAAGCATAGACTTGAACCAACTATGCAGCCCAGATGGTCCCCTGTACTAGGCACTCAAACAAATCATAACTGATCAACTCAAACCCTTCACAACTGCTTGGGAGTTAAAAGCTAACAATCAGTTTGGGTTGATCAACTCGAGACTTGCTGAGTTGAATAAGAAAATGGATCAAACACAAGATCAACTGGCAAGGTTGTCTGCTGCAACTTCTCACTCTATTAGGCTTCCAGAAGTGGATGAAGCCAAAAAGGGGGAGAAGATTAAGGAACCTACTACTGAAGTTGCTACACAAAGACAAACTCCTGATCCTGAAGCTGAAAGACCATCTCAAAGACCAGGAAAAGAAGTAGCACCAGAATTCAAATTGTCTAAGGCATCAGAGGAAACTGCTGATCCCATTTCTCAAACTACTGAAGACAATCCTTCAACAGTTGTGACTCCATTTACCTCATCAGCAGTTTTTCCTCCAAAACCAACATCAGAAGTTACTAAGGCACCAGAAAGAGAACCTGCTCCCATTCCTTTGCCTACAACAACTTCCACAATTGTTTTGAACCCTACTCCCATCAGCATGTCTAAAGATTTATTGGAGAAAAGTTTGAAAGAGGCTGCAAAGAAGGCAAAAGAAGACAGAGTATGGAACAGCCTAGAGACTAGAGATGATTTGAATTTACAAGAAAAGTTAATCAAGTATCAAGAAAAACTTGATGAGCTTGAGGCTGAAGAGAGAGCACTTGAAGCTGCTGCAGAAGAAGATAAAAGAGCACAGCTTATAATATTCATCACAAAGAACTCCAAATCAAAACAAGTGGCCCTCAAAAGACTCTCAACACAAGAACTGACCAGAAGAGCTCAAATGCTATCTGATAGAATAGCAACAGAAGATGAGAGGAAAGCCAAAAGAGCTGAAGTGATAGAAGAATTAGTGGCAAATGGCTATGGTTCAAAGGCCTCAGTCTCCAAATGGAAAGAACAAACCCTTTATGAGGCTTACAAGAAATTCAAGGCCAAGAAAGCTGCAGAGCCAGAGAGATTTGAAACTCCAGAAGTCCAAACAACTTCTATTGTAAGGAGATCATCAGGTGCACTAAGAAAGCCAGCCACCAAGAGAAAAGCAGAGGGTGAACCCATTGTCAAGACTGACTTCAAGATGATACTCTTAGAAGGAGATTAGTTAGTACATGGTGATTTTGATGTTGAAGAGAAGCCCATCTTAACACAATTCAGAGACAAGGCTACTTATGCTTATCAGTTACAACAATCCATCCAAGAGAAGACACATACAAGGGTTGTTACAGAGCATCACCTACCCAACATGCCTATTCAAGGTAGTGCTGAACTTCAAGGTAGTCAAGAATCTCACCTGAGAGTCACTGAAATAGAAGACATTCCTCAATCAGGTCAACCTAAGGAAACAGGCTTGGTTTCCTATGCCTCTGACTTTGACAGGTCAAAGGTAAATATTATCAAGTGGTCCTTTACTGAATCCAACTCAGTACTTGTGACCAGGAGAGACCGTTCAAGTAAGGTCTACAAAAAGTCAAAGGAGTTGAGTGTTTTATCGTCCAAAGACCTTCTTACCATTCAGCATCTAACACCTGAACTTGGTCCTCTCACTGAGCAACAAAGATGTACTCTTACTACCCGGATGACAGCAGAGATCTGGAGGATACTAGAAGAGAGAAAAGGACAACAATAAAGATTGGATAAGATTTTGGCTTCATCAATCCAGGGGGAGATTGTTGGGACAAAGAGGATTGAAGAAACCACCTTTTGATAACCTTAGTCCAATTCATATCTGCCTAAGTATAGAACTGCTGAAGAACAAAAGAAGAAGTGCTGAAGAACAAACACCAAAGTACTGAAGAGTAAATCATCAGAAGTTCTGAAGTCTAACCAGACATTTCACTGAAGAACTGCTGAAGACAAACTGCTCATCAGCAGTTTGTCACTCATCAGCACTTTGCATCAGAAGCTTCTAACCGACTGAAGATCAGCAGTTTCCTTATTATATTGTTTTGTTAAAGTCTTAATTTCAAGTTTCGATGTACAGACTGTTGTAACCTTATCTTAGCATAATATCTTTGTTAAATATCTTAGATAACTTCAGACAACAGTTTAGTACCTTAGTCTATAAATAGATGAGTTTGTTCATCTATTTCACATATGTGATTTTGTGTAAAATCTTTGATCTAAATTGAAATCCTTCGGGCTTTAAACTTATAATTCCATTTCACATATGAGAAACATAAATTGCTTTACTGCTTTACACTTAACTGTATTTATTGTTTCTCATTTATTATTCAGTCAAGGGGGAGTAATAACTCCTCATCAAAGTGATCTTTTAGACCTTTGAACACTTGTGTTTCCGCTGCTTAATAACTCATATATAAATCTGATAACACATAAGTGTTCATAAACTAAGCCACTGATCCAACACATCATTGCCCATCAACAATGATAATATGTTTTAAGTTATTAGTTCACACCCATGCTCCCAGCACGATGTGAGGTTTGTTAAACCTAATAGCGCTATCAACTAGTAACCCGCTTGCCCACCCGGCAATTGATTCGGTATTTTGAAGGACTTAAATGATAGGGTTGGTTTAGTTCATCAAGACATATAGAATGAATTAGTAAAAGTAGATTCACCCCGTGAACCTAGCACCCCAAGACCCGGGATGTGTAAGAGTAGTCCCAAACCGGACTAGAAAACGTTAAATAAGTTGTCTCAAACCCGAGACGCATGCTTTTGAGAAAAGAGTAGTGAAACTCACCTTAGGTTGCAAGCAAATAATCCAAATTCCACGAATAATTATATGCTACCGACTCCCTATTACAAATGTCACTAAGTGAGTATATGTGTAATACCATTACACCATATGACCCGTTTGTCCAAGACATTTAAAAGTTCAAAACCATGTGAGTGACACCTAATAGTTCTAAATGCACAAGTAAGTCCTACGAACCTGTTGGTGATCATAGTGATTATTATCAGTTTAGTACCTCAAATACATCTCATACAAGTTTCCACACAAGTTCATGTCAATTACATACCATATAGGACTCCAAATAGTCACATAAAGATCCTGTACACAATCTGCGTTTTTAGAGCAGATTGTGCGCTGTGAAAAGCGAATTATTTAAAATACTTAACGAATGAATTAAAGTCCCAAATTTTTATTGAGTATTCACTGGGATTCATTTGATAACCCATATTTTTTTTTTGTCATAAAACCAAACATAAAAATTATTAAAATTCATACAACAAAGCTATGTCCAGAAAATTTCCACAACAGGTCAGTTTAGTAGAAAAATTCCCAAAAATTGTGTATTCAACCAAAAGGGGTGAATCCACTTGGAAAAGCCGAGTTTTTCCAATGTCGACCTACGTTCCAAATTTCAAAGCTTAACCCTTTGAAAAACTCAAGTTATGACCGTTTAAAGTTGACCCAATTTACAACTCCGAAAATCTGATATGACCTCTTATCAAATAAAATTCCAAAAACTACTCAAACGAAGTCCAAATCAAACAATTTTACACATTACGAAAATCTAAGACCATTTACATTGCAATCATGCAAAGAATCGATCATAACATACAATTTTAATCCACATAACAGACCCAACAATTGACATTCAGATTCTGTCCAGATTTTAATTATGCTATATCATCAACTATATCGAACCCTAGTTGCATATTATCAATCAACAACACCCAACAAACATCATACAACATTAATAGGATCCAAATCTGATCAAAACCCTAATGATACATTATAAACATTATCATTCATAAAACCTAGAAGTCCATAACATCTAAAACATGCAATATCATGTGATACACCAACTAACAATCGCATACTATCATGTTTGACCCATTAAACCATTATAAAAACCAAGTTTTAATCTTTGTAAGTTTATTTCAGATCTTGGACAACTTGTTTATGGTGCCTTATAACATAATAAAGAAGATAAAACACAAAAGGTTTAACAATATACCTAAAGCTCTTCGTTCGGGTGATTAAAACTCAAGTAAAGCTCCAAAACTTGATTGATCATGGTTATGGCAGAGGTTATGGAGTGTATTTTTCGTATGGTGGCTTTTAGGGACGATTAGGGTTTTGCTTATGAGAAGTAGGGTGCTTAAAATCGTTTTTATAGAGCTAAAACTTGTTTTCCACATATTCCTTGACATCGCGGACCGCGGGAGTAATTACAATTTCCGTCGCGGTCCGCGGCGTCCCTAAAAATCACCAGGTTTTATTCATTGCCCTCGCGGACTGCGGGGGATTATCCCTACCCTCCGCGCTCCGCGGGGGAGACAAGTATTCGAAATTTTGTTTTCTTTTATTCTATAACACTACCAACCTCCAAATATTAATATCTCAAACCTTAATATTCAAAACACACGTAAACGTTCGTCATACATATTTGGATCCCGGTCCGTCCCATCCCGGTTACCGATCCGTTAACGTCTAGTCACGTAAGTTCACATAATCACATAGTGGCATATAATATCAACATGTAGGTTTATAATAATCACATTTCACCAAGTCACCAACGTTCCGGGTTCTCTACTTGTGTACGTAGTCCGGTAATTCCCCGAATTACCATTTCATGCAGTTATTAACCTATAACTGTGCAACGTATACTCATCCTAACTAACCCTAGTCAAGTGTTTAGTCACGTATGCACATGCAAGTTAACTAGAGTTCAGTTAGAGTAGGAACCTGAAAATGCGGGGTATCACATCATCCCCTAGTTGAAAAGAATTTCATCCCAAAATTCAGTAAGTAAACAGTAAAGCCAGCCTAAAAATGTGTGCTTGGTTCCCGAATGTCACATCATCCCCAAGTTGAAATGAATTTCGCCCCGAAATTCACTTTGAGAGAGTTGCTTTACGTTTAGTGTTTGGTCTATGCATAGGTTCAGGTTCAGGTTCAGTAAGGAGATGTGGGTATTTAAGCCGCATTTGATCCATGCGTCCCCATGTGTATTCCGGTCCTAGACAGGAATTCCATCGTACTTTATCAATAGGTATAGTGCATTGTTTGAGTTTCTTGACCCCCCGCTCAAGAATCTCCACTGGTTTTTCCATGAACCGTAGCTGATCGTCCACCTGGATCTCTTCCAGTGGCGTATCCAACAGGCATTTCTTCAGATTCGGTACGATACGATACGTGGGATACATCGTGTACCCCACCGAGTTTATTAAGCAGGTAAAACTTGTAAGTTACCGGGCCAATCCTTTCGACAATCTTGAATGGTCCAACGTATCGCGGGTTCAACTTCCCCCGTTTTCCAAAGCGTATCACACCGTTCTAAGGTGACACCTTTAATAGTACCTTGTTCCCGATCCGGAACTCCAAAGGTTTCCTACGCTTATCAGCGTAGCTTTTCTGTCGATCACGAGCAGCAGCCATCCGATTTCTGATTTGCACTATCTTCTCAGAAGTTTCGTGTACAAGTTCGGGACCTGTCAGTTGGCTATCCCCAACTTCAGTCCAGCAGATGGGAGATCTACACTTGCGTCCATAAAGTGCCTCAAAAGGCGCACACTGAATCGAAGTGTGATAACTATTGTTATAAGAGAATTCAATCAAAGGCAAGTGCTTGTCCCAACTGTTTCCAAAGTCCACCACGCGCGCTCGTAGTAGATCTTCTAGTGTTTGGATGGTACGTTCACTCTATCCATCCGTCTGAGGGTGATAGGCTGTGCTCATGTCTAAACAAATCCGCGAAGAATCTTGGAGAGTTTTCCAAAAATGGGATGTAAATCGTGGCGTCACAATCCGATATGATAGAAGTAGGCACCCCGTGCCTAGAGACAACCTCCTTGTTATAGATGTTGGCTAGCCTTTCCAGCGTGTCAGTTTCCTTTATTGCAAGGAAATGTGCTGATTTGGTCAAATGATCGACGATGACCCAAATCATGTTATGCCCACTTGGCGTTCGAGGGAGCTTTGTGATAAAGTCCATAGAAATTCCATCCCATTTCCACATAGGAATTACTGGTTGCTTGATGTGATGCCGAAAGGATCACATTTGTATAGTTTAATTTTGTAATTTTTTGTTTATTTGTGTGTAGTTTCAACCGGAATTAGGTACTTATCCAAGAATGATGAATGATAAGTCATAAGTGCTAAATTGGCGAAGAAACGAGCAATCGGGTGCAAAGAACGAAGATTGGATGTGTCTTAGGAAACATACATGAATTGGAAATGAAGATATTTTTTTATGATGTGTAAGAGGGTTTAAATACGAAGACGTGGCCGCAAAAATGGAGGAAAACGGAGTTATAATGAAAAAGTTATAAAGAAAACAAGTTGGCCGAAACCAGTCAGCGTCTGGGACGCCCATACATGCGTCTTGGACGCCCAGCTGATGTGCCCTGGACGCCCAAGGTCTTCTGAAGACGCTCAGCTAGACGCTGACCAGCGTCCAGGACACCCAGACCAGCGTCCGGGACGCCCAGATCTGACGGGAAACTCCTTAAAACACCCAAAAACTTATCTTTGCAACCCTAACTTCTTCTCCAGCCGCCTTAGGGCGATTTGGGCGATCAAAGGGGCGATTTTTGGGGGTTTTTCATCACTTCAATCCATTCCATATCATTATTATCATCCAAGATCTTCAATGGCCATTCTTCCAATCTTCTCCATCATCATTCAAGCTCCCAAAACCATGTTTGGTTAAGTTCCCCTTCACTTCCGAGTGAAGGATTGTAAGTTTTTGGATTCGTTATGTTGTTATTATGATTGTATTTTGCAAGAAACAAGTGTTGTTCTTAATGAATCATTGATATTGGGTTGAACTTTGTGTATGCTTATGTTGTGCTTGAGCCATGGGGATGAATTCCATCAATTAGCTTTTGATGTTGGGTTGAACCTTGTGTATGTTCTTGTATGCTTAAACCATAGAGATGAATCTTGTCAATTAAGTTTTTCTTTAACATTATCTTTAGACTTATGAGATAAATCCTATCACTTAAGCTGGGTTATTGGATTAGACTCATTATATGACTAAAGGTTTTTGTATCTTGCAAACCTATTTGTGATCCTGACATCATTTGTATGAATTAATTGTTGTGCTTAATTGTCTTGGAATTGGGTTGGACTTATTGCATGTTTAGAGACCATTGTGTTTTTAAGCTCATAAGATGAATTCTATCAATTATGCCTTAACTCAACATATAGGACTTGGTGAACTAGATAATGAAGCATACTTAAGGCCTAGTAGCTATTTGTTGATGCCTAAGTCTTGATTCTTGGTCCTAGCGATTCTTACAAGTGAAATTGCAAATCTATCACAATAACTCTTGAATCCTAGTTACTTGCATATCCGAACTCGGGAGTGATTGTTAGCTTGATTTTATTGTTGCTTTCATTACTTGAAAATTCCAACATCCCCTCAAAACCAACAAAAAGAGAAAACTAGAAAGAATTTCATAATACAATGCTACATCTTCATAAGTAACTAAACAAACAGCTAGTGTGACGCTAACCACATGCTCATTGGATTCGATACCCTACTTACCCTAGCTACCAAGGTTATTTAGGTTTTGTATGAACCGTGACGACCGACTCGTCATTGCTGGAGCAAGCCCGAAGGTTTCTGATATTCAATCTTAACCTTAGCACATGTCAGACACTTACTAACATAAGTAGTTATCTCTGCTTTCATGTGTGGCCACCAGTAAATAGTTTTGAGGTCCTGGTACATTTTATCTGAACCCGGATGTACCGAATAACGAGTTGTGTGAGCCTCATCGAGCACCAGTTGTCTGAGATCCCCAAAACGTGGAATCCAGACCCGATTCATGAAGTACTGAAGGCCATCTGTCTTCAGCTCCAGGTGTTTGTCAGCACCGTGCAAAGTTTCAAACTCGATGTTTTCCTTTTTCAAAGCCTTGCCCTGGGCTTCGCGTATTTTATCCGGCAGGTTAGAATGTATTGTAAGTTGTAAGGCTGGCACTTGCTTAGGTTTCGTTTCCTTACGGCTCAGGGCATCTGCTACTACATTAGTCTTCCCTGGATGATACTTGATGGCACAGTCATAATCATTCAGGAGCTCGACCCATCGACGCTGTCGTATATTCAGCACCTTCTAATCGAATATATGTTGGAGGCTCTTGTGATCAGTGAAAATCATACACTTTCTCCCATAGAGATAGTGCCTCCAAATTTTGAGAGCGAAAACCAACGCTCCTGGTTCCAAGTCATGGGTGGGGTAATTCTTCTCATGACCCTTTAGCTGCCGTGAAGCATACGCGGTCACCTTATCGCACGGCGTCAAAACACACCCTAAACCTTGGATAGATGCATCACAGTACACCACAAAGTCCTCCGTACCCTCAGGTAGTGAAAATATAGGTGCACTGCAAAGTTTTGCCTTCAGTAACTGAAAAGCATATTCTTGGGCATCTCCCCACTTGTAAGTAATCCCCTTCTGTGTCAAAGCAGTGTGGGGTTGAGCGATCTTTGAGAATCCCTCAATGAATCTGCGATAATATCCCTCAAGGCCAAGGAACTGTCGCACCTCCGTAGGAGTCTTAGGAGCCTCCCACTTTTCAATCGCGTCAATCTTGGCGGGATCGACATGTATTCCTGCCTTGTTCACCACATGACCCAAAAATTGGACCTCACGAATCCAGAAGTCACACTTAGAAAACTTTGCATACAACTGCTCATTTCTCAAGAGTTCCAAGATCAGCCGCAGGTGTTGCTCATGCTCTTCCCTGCTCTTGGAATAGATCAAGATGTCATCTATGAACACTATGACAAATTTGTCCAAATAAGGCTTGCACACACGGTTCATAAGGTCCATGAACACAGCTGGTGCGTTGGTTAGCCCAAATGGCATTACCGAAAATTCATAGTGCCCATAACGAGTTCGAAAGGCTGTCTTCGCCCCATCCTCCTCTCGGACTCTCAGCTGGTGGTACCCTGAACTTAAGTCAATCTTGGAATAGAAACTTGACCCTTGAAGCTGGTCGAATAAGTCATCAATACGAGGCAAAGGGTAGCGGTTCTTAACTGTCACCTTATTCAACTCCCGATAATCCATACACATGCAGAAACTCCCATCCTTCTTCTTAACAAACAATACTGGAGCTCCCCAAGGTGAAGAACTAGGCCTAATGAAACCCCTATCCAATAGCTCTTGGAGTTGAGTAGATAGTTCTTGAAGTTCGCCTGGTGCTAGGCGGTATGGTGCGCATGCAACTGGAGCTGCTCCAGGTGCAAGGTCAATTTGAAACTCCACTTGACGAACAGGTGGAAGTCCAGGTAGTTCCTCTGGGAATACATCTGGGAGATCTCGGTCTACTGGGATGTCCTCAATTTTTGTTTCAACTTCAGCTCGAGTGTCAGATATGTTAGCCAAAATTGCTGGATAGCCCTTTCGAATACACTTATGGGCTTTCAAAAAGGAGATGATGCCCACCATGGCACCACCACGATCACCCTGAACAGATAAAAGTTCTCCACTAGGGAGAGGGATACGAACAATCTTCCCCTGACAGAGAATTTCAGCGTGTTGCTTGGACAAACAGTCCATGACAACTAAAAGCTTCCTAGGGTGATAGGTAAAAGGTTGATGGCAAACAATTGCCCATCTAGCTCGAGCTTACAGTCATAATGGATGTGGGTTACCTCAACAGGCTTCCCATTAGCTAGCTCTATGGTGTACGGGGTATCAAGAAGAGTAGGAACCATCCCTAGTTGTTTGCTAAGTTTTGATGACACAAAACTATAGTCCGCACCAGTATCATATAAAATAGAAGTAAGAGTGTTGTTCAAGGGACACGCACCGGTCACGCCATTGTTATCAGTCCTAGCTTCCCCATAGCCCATCATAAGTGCTCTTCCATGAGCCCCATTGTTGTTGTTACCATTGTGGTTATTGTTGTTGAAGGACTTATATCTCACACTATCCCACGTTCTCCTGTTATCACAAGAAACGCAAGGTGAAGCACCATGCCTCGGAAAAGTACCATGCTCAACGGCCTTGTCGGTGAGTTTGCGAGCCAGGTCAAAGATTTGTTAGATTCTGGGTAGGTGAGTTGCAGTGACCATGCCACGAACCTGTGGGGCCAACCCCTTTGGTATGAAGCTCGATCCGTTTGTAAGGTAGGCTAAATATGTTTGAGGCAAAGGCTTATACTATCGAGGTAATCAAACAGTCTCCTTCAGTCCTGTTGGAGTTATTGAGATTTACACCTCCCAAGAGTCTTGGAAATACGCTAGCGAGTTGTTGTTGCGGCATATGCGTTCAAGGAGTAAGGAAGTTCAAATGCGAAAGTCGAGGGAAAAGAATGATTTAGCAGAATAGATCCTTACTAGCTTGGAAAAGTACGAGGGCCTCAACCACCCTGTTGTTGCTCGTAAAATCCACTCTTTTCTAAGTTCACAAAAGGAAAGTAAAAGAAATACTAGCAAGGAAAGGTAAGAGTAAATCGTCGCCGCGCTTTGTTGAGATAGTGGAACCTCCATCCTCACTTTCCATGTGCCCGTCTTGCTCAGGTTCCCCTTCCATCCCTTCTTCTTTCTCTTTCGCGGTGTCAGTGTTATATGGATCTCATCACGTACCATCTCTTTCCCTAGTCCCATGTAAGCCAGTTCAGTGACCGGCTGCACCACTCGTTCCTCCGATCGTGATCGAGCTTAGTAGATTTTATGTCCCTTGAGATATTGCACTACGTTGTCGGATTTGCACCACTCCTCAAGAGTGTAAGTAACAAGTTCGGACATGATGTGTTCCCGTGAACTTACTATAACTCACAATGAGTAGGGATATGCATGTCGTACATTCGCTCGCTCGTACTGGGCGTAAAGGTACTAGAGTAAGAATAACATTCTATATGAGTACCCAGTCCCGTATGGGTTTCAAATGAGAGTATGAAGGATCAAATAACAAGGAACAGAAACTAATTGTCTCCTTGCTCAGGGAAAAGGATAAGTCTCAGTATTTGACTTTCTTCGAATACAATTCGGTTTAATGGTACCACGTCATGCGCATCGTGCAGCTTCCTGTGTACGTGCGCCACAACGCTCACAAGGGCTCTCTCCCCTGTACTTTTGTTGTTTCCTCATCCATGAGGTTTGTTAGGATACTAATCCCTGTAATGCGCCACGTGGTGTAACCCTGGGTCCCCACCAGTGACGTGTTCAGAATCAGGTTTAGAGCTAGAAGATAACATATCTCCTGAAATCATGCGTTGTAGATATATGTAGCCAAAAGCTAATTGTGCACTTAAGTCGTGAGTGTACTAATGCTTATGCTATGATGGTTATAGACTAGACTCAACATGCAGTCCTAGTTCACTATAACCAATGGCTCTGATACCAATCTGTCACACCCTCAAATTTCCACTGCGGAGTTTTACCGCGAGGCGCATGACATACCAGGATCCCATAGCCATAAGTCATATGAACGAACTCTAAATGCCCAAACCATTTAGTTCGTTTTCAAAAACCAAGTTTAGTTAAGCTGCGGAAGCGTAAACCAAATTTAAACCTTTTAGTACTATGCGCAAAACAACGCGCCCAAATTAAAACCATATAGAAATAAACGTAAAAGCATGACATGTAATTTAGGTGTATTCCCAAGACCCCAAATGCAATGAACGTGCAGTGCTCTTTAATCGTGACACCGGAAGCTAACTACCTGCAAAAGCATGTACAAGGTGGGTCAACAAACAATGTTGGTGAGTTCACTAAGTAAAGTAAATGAGTAAGTAAACGCGTAGATTTCCAAAACAATGTAATCAAGTAAAAGCGTCGGTCTCTCAGACCACGTAACCACAATTAAAAGCGTTGGCCTCCCAGACCACGTAACAATAAGTAACCAGCTAATTCATATGCCAGGGGTAGCTAACCCAGGGTTTTTGTGTTGAAGGCGCTTTAATTTTCACGGGCGTTGTGACTTAGGACCGGTGAGAATCTTTTCTTCTTGACCGTTGGGAACGGTCACTTTTATAAAAAAAAACGTGGGGCTTGAGCTTCTTTTATATACATACATACATACATCACATACAAACTTACATACAAACAAACACATTCATTCTGTTGAGAGCAAGCATAACACACACACACAATTTCTAATTTCTACACACAAGAGATGAATCCATTCGGTAGAGGTGGTTTCGGGTTCGGTTCCAAAACTACTAGCGACAACACCCGACCCATAGCTCCGGGTTCAGGTTCAAACCCACAAACTTTTATGAACCTGTTAAACCAACCCATGAATTGGGACCCGAACATGTATAACATTAACATGGGAGGGGGTTTTGGGCTACCCATGGGATGTGGGTTTAGCTCAACACAAGTGTTTGGGACATCTCAAATGTTCGGGTCCTCAAATGCTTGGCAAGACACACAGTCGGTTCCGGAGACACAGGAACCGGTGCAAGAGGAAGAGCCCGTGCGAGGCAAGACAACCGGGCGAGAAAGACGGACTCACAAAAGAAAAGACACGGAAGGTCATGCCATAAAAACCGTACAACCATGGGATGATGACGAGTTGTTCGCGTTAGCCCGAGCGTGGGTTGACGTGTCGGAGGATCCTGTTGTTGGTAAGATATATATTTTCTGTTTTATGTTATATTTTTCTTACATATAGTTTTTTAAACGGGTACTTATATATTTTTTTTGTTTGTTTTTTTAGCGAACTATCAATCCAAAGGAGATTTTTGGAAAAGAGTCCGAGCAACATTTTTTGATCTAGCTGGTAAGGGAGAGAACTACCGGCCCGACGATTCGATATCGGGCAAGTGGACCGATATCAACGCTAAATGCACAAACTTTCAAGGTGTTTATAAACGCACCCGGCACGGGTGGAAAACTGGCCAAAATGACGAGCAGATTTTGGAGGCAGCTTTGGAAGAATATAGACAAGAATACGGGAATTTTCCGTACATGAGGGTTTGGCGCCTGCTGAAAGACTGCTTTAAATGGCACACCGTCCGCCCAACGGTTGGAACTTCTTCATCTAGGGCCAGAAATGTCACACCCTCAAATTTCCACTGCGGAGTTTTACCGCGAGGCGCATGACATACCAGGATCCCATAGCCATAAGTCATATGAACGAACTCTAAATGCCCAAACCATTTAGTTCGTTTTCAAAAACCAAGTTTAGTTAAGCTGCAGAAGCGTAAACCAAATTTAAACCTTTTAGAACCATGCGCAAAACAACGCGCCCAAATTAAAACCATATAGAAATAAACGTAAAAGCATGATATGTAATTTAGGTGTATTCCCAAGACCCCAAATGCAGTGAACGTGCAGTGCTCCCTAATCGTGACACCGGAAGCTAACTACCTGCAAAAGCACGTACAAGGTGGGTCAATAAACAATGTTGGTGAGTTCACTAAATAAAGTAAATGAGTAAGTAAACGTTTAGGTTTCCAAAACCATGTAATCAAGTAAAAGCGTCGGTCTCTCAGACCACGTAACAACAATTAAAAGCGTCAGCCTCCCAGACCACGTAACAATAAGTAACCAGCTAATTCATATGCCAGGGGTAGCTAACCCACTCATGATAACTAATACCGGCGAATACCGAACTGCTAATGAACGAGTTCCCACAACCGGGAGTATAGTGCCTTGCATCATTGCCCGTCAACAATGATAATATGTTTTAAGTTATTAGTTCACACCCATGCTCCTAGCACGATGTGAGGTTTGTTAAACCTAATAGCGCTATCAACTAGTAACCCGCTTGCCCACCCGACAATTGATTCGGTATTTTGAAGGACTTAAATGATAGGGTTGCTTTAGTTCATCAAGGTCATATAGCATGAATTAGTAACAGTAGATTCACCCCGT
Organism: Ambrosia artemisiifolia; assembly: GCA_032199755.1. Taxonomy (NCBI): domain Eukaryota; kingdom Viridiplantae; phylum Streptophyta; class Magnoliopsida; order Asterales; family Asteraceae; genus Ambrosia; species Ambrosia artemisiifolia. Next base: position 46,723,472 of record CM063517.1, on the reverse strand, counting down.
GAACCTAGCACCCCAAGACCCGGGATGTGTAAGAGTAGTCCCAAACCGGACTAGAAAACGTTAAATGAGTTGTCTCAAACCCGAGACGCATGCTTTTGAGAAAAGAGCAGTGAAACTCACCTTAGGTTGCAAGCAAATAATCCAAATTCCACGAATAATTATATCCTACCGACTCCGTATTACAAGTGTCACTAAGTGAGTATATGTGTAATACCATTACACCATATGACCCGTTTGTCCAAGACATTTAAAAGTTCAAAACCGTGTGAGTGACACCTAATAGTTCTAAATGCACAAGTCCTACGAACCCGTTGGTGATCATAGTGATTATTATCAGTTTAGTTCTTCAAATACATCTCATACAAGTTTCCACACAAGTTCATGTCAATTACATACCATATAGGACTCCAAATAGTCACATAAAGATCCCGTACACAATCTGCGTTTTTAGGGCAGATTTTGCGCTGTGAAAAGCGACTTATTTAAAATACTTAACGAATTAATTAAAGTCCCAAATTTTTACTCAGTATACATTGGGATTCAGTTGATAACCTATATTTTTGTTTTGTCTGAAAACCAAACAGAAAAATTATTAAAATTCTTACAACACAGCTATGTCCAGAAAATTTCCACAACAGGTCAGTTTAGTGGAAAAATTCCAAAAAATTGTGTATTCAACCAAACGGGGTGAATCCAATTGGAAAAGACGAGTTTTTCCAATGTCGACCTACTGTCCAAATTTCAAAGCTTAACTCTTTGAAAAACTCAAGTTATGATTGTTTAAAGTTGACCAAATTTACAACTCCGAAAATCTGATATGACCTCTTATCAAATAAAATTACAAAAACTACTCAAACGAAGTCCAAATCAAACGATTTTGCCCATTACGAAAGGCTAAGACCATTTACATTGCAATCATGCAAAGAATCGATCATAACAATCAATTTTAATCCACGTAATAGACCCTACAAGTTGACATTCAGATTCTGTCCAGATTTTAATCATGCAATATCATCAACTATATCGAACCCTAGTTGCATATTATCAATCAACAACACCCAACAAACATCATACAACATTAATAGGACCCAAATCTGATCAAAACCCAAATGATACATCATAAACATTATCATTCATAAACCCTAGAAGTCCAAAACATCTAAAACATGCAATATCATGTGATACACCAACTAACAATCGCATACTATCATGTTTGACCCATTAAACCATTATAAAAACCAAGTTTTAATCTTTGTAAGTTTATTTCAGATCTTGGACAACTTGTTTATGGTGCCTTATAACATAATAATGAAGATAAAACACAAAAGGTTTAACAATATACCTAAAGCTCTTCGTTCGGGTGATTAAAACTCAAGTAAAGCTCCAAAACTTGATTGATTATGGTTATGGCAGAGGTTATGGAGTGTATTTTCGTATGGTGGCTGCTAGGGACGATTAGGGTTGTGTTTATGAGAAGTAGGGTGCTTAAAATCGTTTTTAAAGAGCTAAAACTTGTTTTCCACGTATTCCTTGCCATCGCGGACCGCGGGAGTAATTACAATTTCCGTCGCGGTCCGCGACATCCCTAAAAATCACCAGGTTTTATTCATTGCCCTCGCGGACCGCGGGCGATTATCCCTACCCTCCGCGCTCCGCGGGGGAGACAAGTATTCAAAATTTTATTTTCTTTTATTCTATAACACTACCAACTTCCAAATATTAATATCTCAAACCTTAATATTCAAAACACACGTAGACGTTCATCATACATATTTGGATCCCGGTCCGTCCCGTCCCGGTTACCGATCCGTTAACGTATAGTCACGTAAGTTCACATAATCATATAGTGGCACATAATATCAACATGTAGGTTTATAATAATCACATTTCACCAAGTCACCAACGTTCCGGGTTCTCTACTTGTGTACGTAGTCCGGTAATTCCCCGAATTACCAGTTCATGCAGTTATTAACCTATAACTGTGCAACGTATACTCATCCTAACTAACCCTAGTCAAGTGTTTAGTCACGTATGCGCATGCAAGTTAACTAGAGTTCAGTTAAAGTAGGAACCTGAAAATGCGGGGAATCACAAGAAATACGAGGCCTTCAAAGAAGTCGAAGACCTCTGACTCGGTTAATCCCAAAACCCCTACGTCTGACGTGCGTTACGTCGACATCAACTCACCCGAAGAAAATCCCTATTTTGCAGGGGAGGAGGGGGCGGATGAGATACCTCGTCCGCCCGGTCGACGGGCTGCTCGAGCCGCACGGGCAGAGTCTTCGTCGTCGGGGGTGAACCAGTTAATCCCAGCGTTTGCTGAGATGAACTAGCGGCTCCAAGACATACGTGACATCGGGGCTCAGCGTATCCAAGAAAACCAAGAGGTGGTTGAGCTGATGAGGGATCAACAGTTTCAACACCCCCCCCCCTCCACTACACATGACCTTATGAGTTTGGTCTTTGAATACATGCACGCCAGGTGTTTGTCTTTATTCCTGAATTGTGGATGACTTTGGATAATCATGGATACTTGATTTTCTATTTGGTGGCACTCTATTTGGTTTAACATATGGTTTGCAAGTTTGTTGTACCCTTTCATATCAAAGTGTTTATTGCCATTTCATGTTTGAATTTATATGTATTACGGTGCTGTTCCTATTACCATAGGAAATAATAAACTAAGGTGTTGTTTGTTTTTTAAGTGGTAAAATATCTGTAATCTGCGGACCACATCTACAGACATCTGCAGGAGAAGAGGTGGACCAAATGTCTGCAGTCTGCAACAAAAAAACTGTTTGTTTTTTAACGTGTTCAGCATAACCCAAAACCATAACCCATCACAACCCACCATAACAATAACCCACCACAACCTACCATAACAATAACCCACCACAACCCGCTTTATCTCCATTATTTTTCAGTTCACTCTATGTATACAGAGATGAATTAGATTTTCCATAAATCTTCTAACAACTTTATATAATGATTTTATGGTCTAGAAATAAAAGTATCGTTTCTCCCCTGGGGTTTCATCCTAATCTGAAGATATTATTCTAAGTTTGCTTTTCAAATTCATTAAAAAGCAAAATATTAATGTTGGTTCTAGTTTTCAAATTCATTAAAAGCAAAAATCGATTTTTAATTCCTTTAATAAGGCATATAATGCTATGGTTTTCTATGTATTGCTTCTAAATTCATAACCTTACACAAATGAATTTCCCTGTGTTCAAGATGCACAGGAAGGTAGAAGGGGGAGGGAAGAGGTGGGAAGAGAGGAGGCAGCGGAAGCAGCGGGAGAGGAGGAGGGAGACGGCGGCAGCAGGGGGACGGAGTAGGCGGCGGGGGAGGGGTGAAGAGAGGCGGCAGGGGAGGGGAGAAGAGAGGAGGAGATGGGTTGAGAAGAAGAAGAATATGATGAAGGAGAAGACTCATGAAGAAGAAAAGAGAAGGGGAGAAGAGGTGAGAAGTGGTTGGAAGACTTTGGTATATGTCTGTACCAAGAAGAAGTCAGGAAGATCTTTTTTAGTGAAAGGTCTATTAAAAAACAAACAATCTGCTGACCCCAAACGTCTGCGCGCGTCTGCGCGGCGCAGACAAAAAAGGTCAGAAGTACTTCAGGAGAAAAAACAAACACCCCCTAAGAATCTTCTTACAGGTTTCATAGAGAACAATATCATGTTACCGAGCAAGGCAATTTTTGGCAAGCTGATAAGATGGGCATTTCTAGGTGAACAAAATACTTAGTAGCTTTTATAACAATTACTTCCTGTAAAACATATTCAATAATTTTCTTATTTATATATGTAGTATAAAATTCGTCCTACAAGAACAACATAACAAGGTCAACATGCTGCATTTTGGCATCAATAACAAAACTGGGATTGACTACAAAGGAAGTTAACAAAGGCAACAACTTTTGTATTAAAAAAACTAATGAACGCATAATGTCACTGACGTTAAAAGAAGGTAAGTTATAATGTCACTGACTTTGCTTCATGAAAGCTAATGAATGCGTAATACGTTCGATATTTGCGATGTAACCGCGCCGCAACGCACGCGGGTCTAAAAACTAGTTTACCAACATTTGTTATTTTCAAGTTAAATTAGCTATGAATCAATGATCTCACCACAATCCGTGAGTTTGTTAACGGTCCGGGTACCTTGTTTTGTTTTTTTTTTTATTTTGATTTAATTTTAATAGTTTCATTTATTTTAATTATATAAAAGTCTTTCAAAAACCGGACCGGGCCGTACGAATATATTATATAAAAGTCTTTCAAAATTTCATATTATATGTGTTATATTATTAGATAAATTAAATATATAAAATTGTTTTTAACTATAATCAAGTCAATGTAAGTAAAAAATGGGCTAAACTCATAATTAAGGCTTAAGCCGACACCTTCTGTTGGTTTTGTAAATTCTAAGCTTCCAACTTAATTATACTAAATAAATGTAAGTAAACAAAACATAAAAAGCTTAGCTGCTCCCATTCGACGACCAATCAAATATCACGACTTATGTTTGACGACTTTTTTAATTTTGCAATTTATTGATAGCTTTACTTTTATTTATCATACCTTATTGCATTAGATTAAAAAAATAACAAACTTGAAAAATTGTAAATAAATAAAAGAAATTAAATGAAAATGACACAATTTGGTGGGTATTATATAAATTGGGTGCACTAAAGAAAGTTTGTATACCATTAATTAATATCCACACTTGAATAAAGAAATAAGAAAAATAGAAGAATGGAAATGGATTTTGCACAATAACCTAAATAAAAAAAGCTGACATTTTTTTTTTACTTTTTAGAAACTTTTTAGATAAAAAAACCCTAATCCTCCGAAACTCTAGGAGGCGATCGGCGGCGGTGGGCAGGCTTTAGCGTTTACGTTAGCATGGCGAGTAGGGAACGATACAAGGTAGATACATGGTATGATGCACCGGTTAGAAAAGGCAGAAGATCAGATCAAAGAGAGGGGACGAGGGCTACAGAAGATAATGTGACGAAGTTCTTCGTCTCTAACCTTCCGAATGGGTGCTCGTCAGCGGACTTGATTGCTGTGTTTAAAGGCTTTGGCACAATCAAAGGATCCTATAAACTCTTTGTGGTGCTTGCTCGTTTTGTGGATGGTGAGAAAGTGATGAGGAAGGGAGAAAAACAATGGGTACCGATGAAAAACAATCCACAAGAGAAGGAGAAGGGGACGGGTGACAAGAAGGAGGAGTTTATGAATGAGGAAGGTAATGTGGGTAATGTTAAAGGGGATGGGAGGTCGTTCAGAGATACGTTGCTTAACATTGAGCGGCCGAAAGTTTCACCGGAGATTGTAGTCCAGGTCTCGGGTGGTGGAGGTCTACTATGGGATGGTTGTGGCGCTGTAGGGAGGGTCTCAGACCTGAAGAAACTGTCTAAGCTTCGTGTTTGGTTGGATCTGCTTGGACATAATAAGGTGGGTATTCGTTACTTGGGAGGGTTATGGGTCGTATTATTGTTTGAGTCTTGTGTTTGCATGGAAGCCTTCGTTGAAGCGATGGTAGTTTGGAGAGTCTGCTTTGACACGTTGGAAAGATGGGAGGGGCAGAACCTTAAAGATGAACGTATTGCATGGCTCAGACTTTACGGGCTCCCGTTAAAATTATACGATGAAGGGGTATTCCAGAGTATTGGGAACTCCTTTGGTGAAATTGTTCAATTACCGGAGTGTGATGAGGCTACTGTTGATTTGTCTTATGTGTTGTTGGGGGTTATTCGCCAGACGGGGCCTAGGGTCAATGAATTGGTAAGTGTAAAGTGGAATAATGAAAGTTATCCGGTGATGGTTGAGGAGGAGGTGGGAGAGTGGATGCCGGAGTGCATTGATGATTGTTCGGGGTACGAAGAGTCGGAGGAGAACAACATGCAACGAGAAGAGGTTATGGTAGATTCTTGTGAGAATGTTGAGCTGAATTCTGGTGGCGATGATCCTGCTAGTCAGTTAGCTAGAGAGGATCCTGTTGTAGAAGTTGTTAACGACAGAGAACCGATAAATGGGAATCAAGAGGATCAACAGGAGGTTCCGAACCAGGTGGAGTCGCTAGATCCGGTAGGGTTGGAACTTGACAATGTGAATGCTAGGGGTAAAAAGAGTAGAGGTTTTCGCAAGAAGGCGCGGGCGCAAAAATCTCCGTCTCCTTCCGGGCAGGAAAGGCCTAAAAAACGAGCTAGAGAAGGTGAAGATTTATTTGATATTGACCGGTTCATATATGCTATTAATGGCAATGAGGCGGTTACTTCGGGTGTCGAGCCTTCTACAGTGATAGTTCAAGAGGAGAATGGGAATGGTAGTGATCTGAATATGGAGAATACGGGTATTTTCGGTACTGAAGTCCAAGAAACAGTGAAGCTGGCCAATGTGCTTGGCGTTGAACCGTTTGTTAATTTAGAAGCGCTTGTTAATAAGGAGGTATTGGAAGAAGGTTTTCAACAGGTGCACCAATGAATATTATGTCTTGGAACATTAGAGGTATTGGGCAGGGAGGCAAATGGGTTTGGTGCAGGAAGTTAAAATCAGAAAATGAAGTGGGTGCGATGTTGATTCAAGAAACACAATTTGAATCGTTGGATACAATTAACATTGGTAACTTATGGGGTCAGGGAGCTTTTGAGTTTGATTGCGTGAATGCTACGGGTCGCTCAGGGGGTTTACTCACAATCTGGAATCCGAAATTATTTGTCAAGGAGAGTGTGGTTAAAGACAGAAATGTTCTTATCGTCTCGGGGTTCATTAAAAGAGATGGTTCTAAATTGTCTATTGTTAACGTCTACTGTCCCCAAAAATTAGTAGATAAAAGGAGGGTGTGGGATTTTTTGAAGTCTTGGAAGGAGAGTGCGGTTGGTTTCTGTTTAGTGGCTGGAGACTTCAATAGCGTGCGGCATCAAGATGAAAGGAGGAATTCGAACTTTGACTCGGTAGACTCTATGGCATTTAATGATTTCTTGGAGGAAGCTGAACTATTCGAATTTGGTTTAAAAGGTCGGAAATTCACCTACTTAGCTAACAATAAGTTGAGTAGGATCGATAGAGTTTTTGTGGATTGGGAGTTTTTTAACAAGTGGCCGAATGCGAGTTACCGAGTTCTTGATCGAGACGGGTCGGATCACTTTCCGTTGCTCTTAAAGATTGGATCGACCAACTTTGGTGCAAAACCGTTTAGGTTTTTTAACTCATGGTTGGATCGTGAAGGTTTCGACGAGGTGGTTAAAGGTACTTTAGAAAACTTTGTTGGTATTGGTCCGCCGGATTTAATCCTTTTACATAAGCTTCGAAGCTTGAGAGCTAGAATCCTTGTGTGGAAGAAAGAAACTTACGCTAATGAAATGGCGGAAGTGGACATTCTAAGTAAGGAGGTCAAGGAGTTGGAGTTAGCCATGGAAGATAGGGATCTTTTGGAAGAAGAAGTTTGGGTGATGGAGGAGGCTCGAAAACGAATAAAACAAGTGGAGTATTACAAAGCTAAAGATTTGAAGCAAAAGTCGAGGGTGCATTGGGCTAGGGAAGGGGATGAGAATTCGCGATTCTTCCATGGGTCGATTAATAATAGACGGGTTTCTAATGCTATTCTTGGGCTGGACCGGGATGGGGTTTGGGTTCACGAGCCTAGTGAGATAAAAAAACAAGTGCTTCGGTTCTTCAAAGACAAGTTTATAGAAGAGTCTCCCTCTCGTCCGAAGCTTCGTTGTCATGGTTTGAAGGTTCTTAGCTCTTCGCAGAGCTTGGAATTATCTCGGCCTTTTCTAGAGAAGGAAGTGAAGGAGGCTGTCTTTCAGTGTGGCAGTGACAAAGCGCCAGGTCCTGATGGCTTCAATTTCCGGTTCATAAAAAGGTATTGGGATCTCTTTTCTTCGGATTTTATGTCTATTGTACAGAATTTTGCGGTTTCAGGTTCGATCAGCCGTGGAGCCTCTTCATCGTTTATTACGCTTGTTCCTAAAGTTAAAGACCCAGTGAGGCTAGAGGAATATCGGCCTATCAACTTGATCGGTGTGATAAGTAAAGTCATCTCAAAGATTCTGGCGAACAGGTTGAAGCCAGTCATGGACTCTATTATTAATGAAACTCAATCGGCGTTTGTGGCGGGCAGGTATATCCTGGATAGTCCTTTATTGATTAGTGAAGTTCTATCTTGGTCGAAAAAAGTGGGGGCCGAGTTATTTCTATTCAAAATTGATTTTGCTAAAGCCTTTGATAATGTGAATTGGGCTTTCCTCATCTCGGTTATGAGACAAATGGGTTTTCCCGATATGTGGTGTATGTGGATAGAGGGGATTCTTAGTTCGGCCCGTTCATCTGTTCTGGTGAATGGCTCCCCGACTTTTGAATTTAATTGTGAGAAGGGTATTCGTCAGGGTGATCCGCTTTCCCCGTTTTTATTTATTATGGTGATGGAAGCGTTCTCGGGTCTCATAAAGAAAGCTTGTGACGTGGGTGCTTTCAGGGGGGTTGGGTTTGATAACGGTGGCCTTGTCTTATCTCATTTATTATATGCTGACGATGCTTTGGTGATGGGGGAGTGGTCTGACAACAATCTGATATGTTTAAGGCGTATTCTTCGGATTTTTCATATGGTTTCTGGCCTAAAGATTAATATCCAGAAGTCGAAGCTTTATGGCGTGAGTAAAGGTGTTGAAGAAGTGGGTTTGAAGGCGTCCGAGTTGGGTTGCCAAATGGGTGTGTCTCCGTTTTCTTACTTGGGTATAAAGGTTGGTTCTAATATGAACCGCATTCTTAACTGGGAGCCGGTGATAAACGTGGTCAAGAATAGATTGACGAAGTGGAAGTCCAAGACTTTGTCCATCGGAGGTAGATTGACTTTAATAAAGTCGGTTCTGGTTAGTCTTCCCTCGTATTATTTTTCGCTTTATGTTGCTCCTATTAGCGTTATTAATTCGTTGGAAGGGTTAATCAAGAGGTTCCTTTGGGGTGGTAACAACGATGGTAGAAAACTGCATTGGGTGAGATGGGAGGACGTGGCTAAGCCTATTAAATACGGTGGTCTGGGTATTCGAAAACTGGGTGAATGTAATAAGGCGTTCTTAGTTAAATGGCTTTGGAGGTATAGAATTGAAGGGGGGGCGTTATGGCGTCGGGTTGTGGATGTGATACATGGCTCTCATAGAAGATGGGACTCTTATCCTCACAACGCTAGATTCCACGGTACTTGGGTTAACATTGTTAAATGCGCCACTCGCCTTAAAGTGGGAGATCGTAGTAGTATTGACGTGATCAGGGGAAGGGTTGGGGACGGCTCGGAAATTTTATTTTGGATTGATCCTTGGATTACTAATGCTCCGTTAAAGCGTATATTTCCAGATATCTTTCGGTTGGAGGCGGATAAATTTTGTAAAGTTCGAGACCGTTTGACGATGGGAGTGAATGGCCCTTTCCTGAACTGGCATTGGAAGCGCCTACCATCTGAAGTAGCCGAAGTCCAGCAACTGTTCCAATGTTGTGAGTTGTTATTTGGCCAAAGACTCGGAAATACTAAAGACACTTGGTTCTGGGATAATGGGTCGAACACGGAGTTCGCAGTTCATGAGGTGAAAAAGTGGATTGATAGCGACCGGTTTGTTCAATCGGATGCTCATTTCAAATGGTGCAAGTGGATCCCGATTAAGTGTAATATTTTTATGTGGCGGATGCTTCGTGATAGGCTTCCTACTAAGAACGCTTTGCAAAAGAGGAATATCGAGTGTAGCAGTTTGTTGTGTTCGCTATGTGAAGACCAATTAGAGTCGGTTGATCATCTCTTCACGGGATGTGCGGTGGCGTCTAATGTGTGGTTTGCGATTGCGAGATGGATGAAACTTCCGCCGCTTTTCTTTTTCTCGAGGAATGACATTCTACTTGATTCGTCTTGGCCGGCGCAAAGAAAGACGGTGATCTATGGGATGTTCATTGTCACATGTTGGCGAATTTGGAAGGCTCGCAATGAAAAGATATTTCAAAATTCTATCCGCTCGGTGGTGAACTTGGTTGCGGACATAAAGGCTATAGGTTACGTGTGGTTTTCTAGTAGAAACAAAAAGGGTGTAATGGGTTGGAAGGATTGGCAATCTTTTGATTTTGATGTAACTTAACGTTTTGGTTGGGTTTGGGGTTTCTCCGCCTTGGAGATCCCCGCTCTCTTTTGTGTTTGAATGAAATTAGCCTTCCAAAAAAAAAGAAACTTTTTAGATGGTTTATATATCCTAAATAAGAGGGTGTATATTTCCATAATCTCAAAATTAACCCAAGGCATTATAGCCTAGTGGTATCTTGGTGGTGAGATAAGACTTAGGGGCCTTAAGGTCCTGGGTTCGAATCTCACAAAGGGGGTTTTCTCATAATTATGAGTTTCCTCCTGAATTGGTGACTTGGTGGTAGAATATGATCGCGTGGCAACACTGGTGGCACGATGATACTCCAGTGTTCCGTGAGTGATTCCAATTTGTTGGCCGTTCAAAAAAAAAAATAATCTCAAAATTAAATGCAATTACAGGTCTAGGACTAGATATACAAACAACACTATGTACAATTGCAGGTCTAGGACTTGATAGTTAAATTTGTTAGTAAAAGTCACTCTCATTGGGATTCGTACAAGTGTTTTAAAATTATAATCGAAAGCCTAAGCATATGATCCAAACCAAACATTTTTTTTTGAACGGCCAACGAAATTCACCAAAAACTCTCTTCGGAGTCCCTACTCAATCAAATCAGGACCCCTTCCACCCGGCATAGTCAGATATGTAAGGGAGCTCCTGGTTTCACCAAGTCCACCAGTTTCAGGGAAAACCCAACTATCCACCCGCCCGAAAGCACGACAAAGGAATAATCGGTAAAACTCGGCGCTCTCGAGAATCGAAACCATGACGTTTCAGTCATAAGTCTTCTATCACTTTGAGCCTCCATACCACTCCACCATAAGGTGGGTGGTTCCAAACCAAACATTTGATCGTCCACATGCTAGATAATAGAGAAACAAATAATTCCAACCACATGGTGTATAACGAAAAAAAATACATTTTCTCAAATTATGACTAAGCAGGTTGAAATATCTTGAAATCAATGAATTGTTCGCTAGATTAGGGGTGTGAATCATGTCGGATTGATGGACTAGTGGATTGCGAGTTGACGAGTTGAAATGTGTAACTCAAACCTAGCGTGTGTTATTATTAATGTAATGATTTGGATCAAATATGTTGGAAATAATTAAGCACGAGTGAGATACATTATCACCAAAAGATGGTTTTTTTTTTCTTTGTTTTGTAAAATGATGCGATTGATCATGAAATTCAAACTTGTGGTTGAAGTAAATAGGCAAGAAAATGAATCTGTATTAAGAGGATTAGAAGAATCAAAGCATAAGATAAAACAAAAGTGAAAGGGACTGAAGTATAAACCTTGTGAAAATAGATGAAACACATAAACCTTGTGAAAATAGATGAAACACATTGCCATAAAAATATAACTAATAATTGAATTGTCTCCGTTTAGTTATAGAACCCGATAGAAACGTTGACTATTGAAAGTAGTTAAACTCACTAGTGGTTTAGAAAGACGTGCTTTAGCCTATTAATTAGTGAACAATCATCCCAAGAATTCCTAGGTAGGTGAAGAAACAACGAGTGTTAGGAGGGGGTAATAGGTGTGAGGTACGATGACTCGTGTTCACTGCAGGATATAATCATTGGCTCACAACGACGGTTGATCTATGGTTATATGCATAAACAGTAAGCAGGATAACATAAGGGACAACGATATAAGTGGTTCGGTCTCGTAAGACCTACGTCCACTAACAAGAGATGGTCTTTTATAAATACAGAGAAGTGGTACCCTACCCCTTCAAGTCCCCCAAGTCTAGGGTGTCTCCTGTGCTTGCTTAGAGTGCTGGTGGGGCGCTGGACTAAAATGTGTGGCGGGGTGTTCTTGTCCTGCGTTGCCTGTATGTAAAGAAGGGTGCTGGAGGCACCCTTATAAGATAAGTTAGGTAAAGTGTGGGCTTGGCCACTTTGGTGCCATGTGGAAAGATAAAAGCGTCCCTTTATCTTTGTACATGGCACCTGTTGTGGAGAACCGGCGTCAAGTATAGTCTTGGCGCGGGGGTTATGAGATAGTAAAATTTGGCGGAGAGCGTCCTTTAGATTTTACGTCAACCTAGCGCCAAGTGAAAACTTGGCAAACTGGGTGTAAGACTGAAATCTGGCGGAGAACGTCTTTTTAGATTTTACGTCAACCTAGCGCCAAGTGAAAACTTGGCAATTCCAGGTGTAAAGAGTAAAATCTGGCGGAGAACGTCCTTTTAGATTTTACGTCAACCTAGCGCCAAGTGAAAACTTGGCAATTCCAGGTGTAAGAGTAAAATCTGGCGGAGAACGTCCTTTAGATTTTACGTCAACCTAGCGCCAAGTGAAAACTTGGCAATTTCAGGTGTAAAGAGTAAAATCTGGCGGAGAACGTCCTTTTAGATTTTACGTCAACCTAGCGCAAATTGAAAACTTGGCAATTCCAGGTGTAAAGAGTAAAATCTGGCGGAGAACGTCCTTTTAGATTTTACGTCAACCTAGCGCCAAGTGAAAACTTGGCAATTCCAGGTGTAAGAGTAAAATCTGGCGGAGAACGTCCTTTTAGATTTTACGTCTACCTAGCGCCAAGTGCTGACGTGGCAGTACCAGGTGTTTAATGTGGAATTTGAATGATGAAGAGGTTTCCTTGAAATTAGGAAACGTGCAGAAGGAGCTGAGACGGTTGGTGAACGTGTCAGGGTACAGAAAGGATGTCTGTACAGTTGTCAGTCACGTCAGCACGTGGGTGGGCAGTTTTTTCGTCGTGTGTCAGGCGAGTGGCCGTTCACGCGCGCGAGTGGGGCAGTGTCAGGATAACTACTGACATGTGGCAGGTGAAGAGTTGTCCTTCCAACAGACGCGTGTACTCACGTGCCTCCACACGACTGTTTGCTTCCAGCTGTCTGCCACGTGTAGCGTCCAGATCTGCCCTCGTCTGGGAGACTGAAAAGTTTCTCGCCAGCTGTGCCCATTGCATTAAATGCGATGGGTATATATAGCTGAGGAGACTCCTTGGTTTTCTTTTATCTCACCGTTCATAATAAGAATTCTCTCAACTTCTGCTCTTAAAACTTCATCTTCTCCGGTAGACCTTCAAGTTTTCCGGCGAGTTCCTGTTGAAGAAATTTTTATTTTTCTTGTGTCGTCATGTCTGAGGGATCTACTGTTGGAGGTAACCCAGAGAAGGCTGCTGAGAAGTCGAAGAAGCTGATACACAATACTCCATGTAAATGGAGTGAGAAGACGTTTGCTAAGTTTGTCAAGACCATGGAGTTTGATCCTTCATGGGAGGTGGAACTTCCCACTGGGAAGAACACTGCTTTGGCTCCTCCTCCGGGGAAGATGAGCCTGTATTGGGCCCACTTTTCTCTTGTGGGTTCCGTCTTCCTGCCACCAAGTTCCAGGTGGACACGTTGGTGAAGCACGGTGTTCATATTACCCAGGTTAGTGGGTTTGGTATGCTTCGTCTGGTGCACTTTGAGGCCTATTGTAGGGCTTTGGACATTGAACCGTCTTTTGAACGGTTCAATGTATTTTATATGATGACCATGGAGCAGTCCTGGTTTAGCTTTGTCCCTAAGCCACATATACCACCGGTTGGAACCACCCCTCCTAAGTCCCTTCATGACTGGAAGGAGAAATTTTTCTACGTTAAGAGGGGGGTCATTCCTGTGGATTTTGCTTGGAAGGTTATTGCTGAACGTCAGAAAGTGCCAGATCATCCTGTGATGGAGGGTTTCCGGGAGCAAGCATGGTTCAAGGACTTGGTGGCTCATGCTTCCCCGTTTGACACGGGCAGCTGTTCAGAGGCCATGTTGGCTCTGCTGGGTATGAGTCGTGTACAGATGGTGGAAGGAAAAGAGCTTGTGGTTGCCGTTTCTGGTAAGGGTTTTTGTCCTTGTGTTGCTTTGATTTTTATGCTAACTCCTGTTGACTGAGTTTTGTCTTGCGTGGCACAGGTATGTCGAAGTTTGCTGCGTTTCTTCTTCGTGATATAGCGCCGTTGGAGTGGAGGGATCCTGCGGAGGGTGGGGTTTCTATGATTGATCAGATGGTGGATAGGTTTTATTTCCCATACCTGGAGTTCAAGCCCTCTGGTATGATTATTTCACGTGAGCATCCTATAAATCCTGATCCTTTATGTTCAGTTCCACATGAAGCGACCCCTTATTTTGTTGTTTCTTCTGATGAGGAATCAACTGGGTCTTCTGTGGAACTGGCGCATCCACTGCCACCGCGTGGTCGTAAGAAGAGTGCGCCGGTAATGCATAAGCATAAGGTGCAAACCGAAGTTAAATCTGCGCCTTTGAGTGCAGGTGGTGAAGGGCCTTATTATGGGCAGCGCGACAAGACGTTGGAGTCTTCGTCCTCCGCCCCCGAAGATGTGGAGACGCCGGAGAGCCCGTTGAAAAAGAAACGGAAGCTTGGGAAGACACAGAGCAAGAAATCTGTTTCTTCGAAGGCTGGGGGTGCGGGTGGAAGTGGGGCGGCGCCATTCTCGTTGGAGATCAGTCCACCGCCAGAGCGCCGTCCTTTGTTCCAGAAGACTGTGAAGAAAGTCACCAGTAAGTTGGTTTCTTCCTGTTCTTGTTATTTTTGTTGTAATGTCAGTGAATGACACTTTGTTTTCTTGTAGTTGTTTCTCCGCAAGCCCATGGCTCCACTGGTCCCACCCCTTCCGAGGTGGAGGCCGCTGAGAAGAGGCAGGAAGAGGAGAGAGTGCACGCGGAGGCGGAGAGGGTATGTCTGGAGAAGGAGGCAGCTGAGGCCAAGAAGAGGGCCGAGGAGGCTGCCGCGAAGAAGCGGGCTGAGGAGGCCGCTGCCAAGAAGCTGGAGGAGGAGAGGGTTGTAGCTGAAAAGCTGCGTATGGAGGAATTGGCCAGAAAGGCCGAGGAGGAGGCGGCAGCTGAAAAGCTGCGTTTGGAGAAGGAGAGGGCGGAGGCGGAAGCCAAAGCAAAAGCTGCTGAGGCTGCCAAGGCTGCCTCCAAGCAGGTGGTGTTTGAAAGTTCTCCAAGTGGTGGTGGGGATACCGGGGTGGTGGGTGATAACCCTTCTGGTGGAAGGGTTAGTGCGGAACGGGGTGACTCGAGTTACTCCGCGGGCGATGTAATCTGGCGCCCGCACTGGAGTATTCGAGAGAACTCCCGTTTTGCAAATCCTCTGACTGCGGGGGAATTTGTGTCTTTAGTGGTTCCCCCCAGGGAGAAGCTTTATCAGGACAGCTTGTCTAGCTCACAGCTTATCACTGATATCTGTGTTGGGCAGGCGCTTCAAATTGCTGCTGTTGAGTCGCTGAAGCGACGCGATGAAGCGTTTGCCCGTGATATTGCTGAGTTCAACTCCCGGCGGTCTGCGCAGGCGCAGAGGGAGGAGAAGCTAAAGGCTGATATGGAGAGGTACCGGGAGAGGGCGTACAAGTCTGAGGATAAAGTGAAGGCGCTTGAGCGTGATCATGCGCTAGCTCAGAAGAGGTGGACTGAAGCCTGCCAAGTCACTAATCAAAAGATGATGAGGCTGGAAGAGCAGATCCAGGCGTTGAGGAATGAAAATTCCAAGCTGCAAGAGACTGCTGAAGGTCATCAGAAAGTGTTGGCTGATAAGGATTCAGTGGTGGCAGGCTTGCGCTCTGATTTGAACGCGAAAGATCAGGAGCTTGTGAGCGCGTCTACCCAGTTGTCTGAGCTGGTGGGTGAGAAGGAAGTTTGGGTGAAGGAGAAGGCGGCGTTAACGGCGGAGAGGGCTTCCTTAGAGGAGTCCTTAACTGTGTCGCAGACAGAGGCTGAGAATGCAAAGACTCTGTTGGACGAAGCCGCCGTTGCGCAGCAGAAGGCCCAGGACTCTGTTCGTTGGGTGATGACCCAGGGTATCGCCGGGGTAAGTATTCTCCTTAGTCTGTTTAATTTGTTTGTGTAGGCTCCCTTTTGACTGTTGTGTCCCTTGCTTGCAGATTTTTAAGAGGTTCTGGAATGAGCCGAATCTTGGCGATCAGGTTGCTGCTATTGCTGGCGCTGCGCGCGCTGCTGGGGAGGCTGAGGGGTTCGAGACTGGGTTTTACCATGCGCTGAATCAAGGGCGTATAACTGAAGGTGTGCATCATGGTAAGCCCAGGGAAAAGGAGTATGAAGCTGAACTTCTGAAGTTCGAGCAAATCGAATTCCCCATACTCAAGACAGTGGAAGACTGTAACGAGTATGCTGACCCTGCTGGCGCCCTCCGTTACTTTATGGAAGAATCAGACCGCTTGGGTGCGGAGGTGCGGAGGCGCAGAAGACAGCGAAGCAGGAAACTGGCGAAGGGACATCTGGGACGAGTCCGGAGGGTATGGAGGAGCAACTGGTTGACTTCGAGGAGTCTGGCGGAGATTAGAGGGTTGTATGTTGGTTTTTAGTTTCTGTTTTTTGTAAAGCTTGGGGCAGCTTGAACGCCCCTTTTTGGATGATATATAAAAAGTTTTTAAGTTTGTTTTCTATATTGTTTAATCTTGTTGTGTGATGTATTTGGATTTGAGTATTGAGTCCGGCGATAGTTACGTTTAAAATCTATGCCTTGAAGACCCAAGGATCCGATAGCGCACACATTAAGATAAGCGTTTAGCAACTGCATAGAAAACTTTTTTAGAAAAGGACTTAGGCGTGTGTAGCCCAAGTGTTTTACAAGACTTATTACATGTAACAGAAACGTAACTGAGCCGCATTCCATGAGCGCGGGACAGGCGTACCGTCAATCTTTTCTAGCGCGTAGGCGCCTTTGCCTAGGATCTCCTGAATTCTATAAGGCCCTTCCCAGGTTGGGGCAAGTTTGCCCGGTTTTTCTGCGTTGGAAGCGCTGTTGTTTCGTAGAACGTAATCGCCGATGTCAAATTCGTGGAGTTTGACTTTCTTGTTGTAATAGCGTTCCAACTGGTTTTTGTATCTGGCTTCCTTGATGGCGGCGAGTTCTCAGCGCTCTTCAAGTAGGTCTAGGTTCAGGCGCAGTTCTTGGTTGTTTTGCCCCTTGTCCGCCATGAGTACTCTGGCGGAAGGGCATCCAATTTCTGCGGGGATGACGGCTTCGGATCCGTAGGTTAGGCTGAATGGTGTTTCGCCAGTGCTGGTTTTTTCGAGGATGCGATTTGCCCATAGGACATGGGGAACCTCATCCACCCATCCGGCTCTTTTGGTTCCGAGTCGTTTTTTGATCCCTTCGATCATGCTTCGATTTGCTCTTTCGACTTGCCCGTTCCCTTGGGGATGAGCGACTGAGGTAAAGACCTGTTGGACCCCCATTTGTGCCAACCACTCTTGTAAGTGTTGGTCTGTGAATTGGGTTCCGTTGTCGCTTATGATCTGGTATGGTAGGCCGAATCTGCATATGATATATTCCCATATGAACTTCTTGATGTGGGGGCCGTCTATCTTTGCTAGTGGCTTTGCCTCGATCCATTTTGTGAAGTAGTCGATGGCCACTATTAAGAACTTGACGTTTCCTGGAGCTGTGGGAAATGGGCCAACAAGGTCTATCGCCCACTTCTGGAATGGCCAAGCCGCTGTGACGGGTACCAAGTCATTTTTGGGGCGCAGAGTATTTGGCGCATGGCGCTGGCAGGATTCGCATTTGCGTAATTCTGCCACCGCGTCTGGGTGCATACCAGGCCAATAATAACCTGCGCTCATTAACTTGGCCACCACCATTCTAGGACCGGCATGTAATCCGCAAATGCCTTGGTGAATATCTCTGATGAGGAAGGAGGGTTCTTCTTTGTCGACGCACCGCAGTAAGGGGCCCAGGTATGATCGTCGGTAGAGGATTCCCTCTGTCAGTTCATAGTGAAGGGCCATGTG
This sequence comes from Ambrosia artemisiifolia, assembly GCA_032199755.1. Taxonomy (NCBI): domain Eukaryota; kingdom Viridiplantae; phylum Streptophyta; class Magnoliopsida; order Asterales; family Asteraceae; genus Ambrosia; species Ambrosia artemisiifolia. Next base: position 46,705,559 of record CM063517.1, on the reverse strand, counting down.
TTGTAGTTTCCTTGCTTCTGCCTTGTTGTCGGGTAAAGATCCGGATGTCAAGTATGCTTTTAGCGGTGCCATCCAAGATACTGTACCGGTTTGGATGACGTTTACTTGCCTTGGCGGCACCGATGGTCTTTCTTGCAGCTCAATACGAACATTCTTGGCCATGTGGTCGAAAACTGTTGAAGCCATTTTACTTAGTGCATCTGCGGGTTTGTTTTCACTCCGGTTAATGTGGGTGATCGTGCATGAAGCGAATTTGCGCATGAGTAACTTGGCTTGTTGCAAGTATAGAGCCATTGTCGCGTCCCTGGCGTCGTATGTGCCGTTGATGTGGCCGGCTACCAACAGCGAATCGACGTGTGCTTCGAGATGGGAGGCTCCCAGTTGGTGTGCGATGCGCAGTCCTGCTAGTAGCGCTTCATACTCTGCCTCATTGTTTGTTGCGGCGAAATCTAGGCGAATGGCATAGGTGTATTCTTTTTTGTTTGGGCTGATTAGGCGCAAACCTGCACCTGCGCCGTCGCTGTTTGAGGCGCCGTCGGTGTAGAGTTTCCAGCTTTCATCGGAGGTTGGTGGCGCGGGGTCTGGCTCGGCTAGGCATTCCACGATTTTATCAGTTGGTATTTCGGTGGCGAAGTCGGCGAGTACTTGTCCCTTGACTGCTGGTCTGGGTTTGTAATTGAAGGTGTGTTCACCCAATTCGATTGCCCATTTTGCTAGGCGCCCAGAGGTCTCAGGCTTTCGTAGTACGTCACTGATTCTGTAGTCTGTTAGGACGTTTATTGGGTGGCCGTGGAAATACCTGCGCAGTCTGCGCGATGCGTGAATGAGAGCTAGTACTAGTTTTTCCATTGTGGAGTACCTAGTCTCCGCATCTAGCAGGGTTCTGCTGATATAGTAGATAGGTGTTTGGACGCCTTTGCGGTCCACAAGGAGTACCGCGCCGATTGCCCTTTCTGTGACAGAGAGGTACAATGTTAACGGTTCCTTGGGTAGTAGTGCGGTGAGAGTAGGTAAATTCATAAGACATTTTTTCATTTCTTGAAAAGCGTTCTCCGCCTCAGGGGTCCAGCGGAAATTGCTTTTTTTCAGACAGTTTTTTAGGGTGTCTACAAAAGGAAATGACTTAGAAGCATAATTTGAAAGGAAGCGATTGAGAGCGACAAGGCGTCCCATTAGTGTCTGAACGTCCTTTATAGATGTTGGTGAAGGCATTCTTTCAATGGCTAGGACCTTGTCTGGATTTGCGCGGAACCCGTCTCTCGTGACAACAACTGCCAGGAATTTTCCCTCTTCCATGCCGAAGGAGCATTTGCTGGGGTTGAGCTTCATGCGCACCTTTCGAAGTTGGTTGAATGTTTTCTGGATGTCTTCTAGCATGTGGTCCTCGTCTTTGCTTTTGATGACGAGATCGTCGACATACACTTCCAAGCGTACGCCTATCTCGTCAACGAAAGCGCTGTCCATGAGTCGCTGGTATGTGGCTCCCGCATTTTTGAGGCCAAAGGGCATTTTGGTGTAGCAAAAAATCCCTGTATCCGTGCGGAAAGCTGTTTTGTCTTCGTCTTCCTTTGCCATTTGGATTTGATGATAGCCTTTGTAGGCGTCAAGGAAGCATTTGAAGCGATATGGTGCGAGGGAATCCACTTTTAAGTCGATTTCTTGTAGAGGGTAACAATCTTTCGGGCACGCTTTGTTTAGGTCCTTGTAGTCGACGCACATGCGCCATCCGCCGGTTGTTTTCCCTACCATGACTGGGTTGGCTACCCAGGTTTGGTATCGGATTGGGCGGATGATGCCTGCGTTGAGAAGCTCGTTGACCTGTTCGTTCATCGCCTTTGTTTACTCCGGCCCCATTTTGCGCAACTTTTGGGCGACTGGCTCCACGGATTTGTAAGTGTTGAGTTTATGTTCCACGATTTCTCTTGGAACACCGATCATGTCGGATGGTTGCCAGGCGAATATGTCTATGTTTTTGACCAAGAGTTGCTTGAGGTGCACTGTTATGGTGTTGGAGATTTCATGGCCGATGATTACCGTTTGGTCCGGGAATTTTGGGTTCAGGACCCAGTTTTCCGGTTCCGAACGGTTTTGCGCTTTTTGTGGTTTTGCCACCTCTATTGCATGGCATTGTTTGTTCCCTCGAATTATGGCGACGCCGGTGCGGGTAGAGAAGCCTACCATCTGGTGAGGAGTGGAGGCGTTGGCGTTGAACTTTGCCAAGCCTTCCCGCCCTAGCAGGACGTCGTGGTGTGAAGTTACCGGTAGAACCATGAAATCGCACATTTCTGTGCGCTCGTGGGTACCGTCTGTCAAGGTGACCGGGAAGGTGATTATGCCACGGGGCATGATGACTTCATCGATAAAGCCTGAGATTGGTGCATTGACTGGAACAAGGCGGGCTTTGTCATCCTCGTCCAGTTGTTGAAAACACTGATCATAGATTATATCAGTGCTACTTCCGCCGTCTAGGAACATGGACTGCGTTCGGTAATGTCCTAGAACGGCAGTGATTATTAGAGGCGCTGTTGCGGATGGTCCGCCTCGTACTCGGGGGAGGAGGACGTCCACCTCCTTCCAGGAGTCGTCAGTTTGTCTTGGGCGCTTACCCGTGTATTGGCGTGTTCCCGCGGCGGAGAGCATGTTACAATGATGGCGCGGGGCATGCTGTACGTAGCTTGTTTGCAGATTCCGGATTTGTTTGCCTCCGGGGTCTTCTCGTTTGACGTCTTGGGTGGTGTTGCGCCCACCTTTGTTGACGTTTTTGACGAGGTGACCGAGCTGGCCTGTCTTTAGTGCCGCCTCGATCTCTAGTTTCAGACTATAGCAATTGTCCGTCAAGTGGCCATAGTCATTGTGGAATTCACAAAACTTGGTGTGGTCGACGTTCTTTCTTTTGCCCAACACTTTGGGCTCCTTTGTTGGATCAGTGGCTATGTTTATGAACACTTATGTGTTATCAGATTTATATATGAGTTATTTAAGCAGCGGAAATACAAGTGTTCAAAGGTCTAAAAGATCACTTTGATGAGGAGTTATTACTCCCCCTTGACTGAACAATAAATGAGAAACAATAAACAGTTTAAGTATAAAGCAGTAATAGCAATTTATGTTTCTCAGATGTGAAATGGAATTATAAGTTTAAAGCCCGAAGGATTTCAATTTAAGATCAAAGATATTACACAAAATCACATGTCAAAATAGATGAACAAACTCATCTATTTATAGACTAATGTACTAAACTGTAGTCTGAAGCAATCTAAGATATTTAACAAAGATATTATGCTAAGATAAGGTTACTACAGTCTGTACATCGAAACTTGAAATCAAGACTTTAACAAAACAATATAATAAGTAAAACTGCTGATCTTCAGTCGGTTAGAAGCTTCTGATGCAAAGTGCTGATGAGTGACAAACTGCTGATGAGCAGTTTGTCTTCAGCAGTTCTTCAGTGAAATGTCTGGTTAGACTTCAGAACTTCTGATGAGTTTACTCTTCAGTACTTTGGTGTTTATTCTTCAGCACTTCTTCTTTTGTTCTTCAGCAGTTCTATACTTAGGCAGATATGAAATAGACTAAGGTTATCAAAAGGTGGTTTCGTCAATCCTCTTTGTCCCAACAATCTCCCCCTGGATTGATGAAGCCAAAACCTTATCTTTTCTTTATTGTTGTCCTTTTCTCTCTTCTAGTATCCTCCAGATCTCTGCTGTCATCCGGGTAGTAAGAGTACATCTTTGTTGCTCAGTGAGAGGACTAAGTTCAGGTGTTAAATGTTGAATGGTGAGAAGGTCTTTGGACGATAAAACACTCAACTCCTTTGAGTTTCTATAGACCTTACTTGAACGGTCTCTCCTGGTCACAAGTACTGAGTTGGATTCAGTAAATGACCACTTAATAATGTTTACCTTTGACCTGTCAAAGTCAGAGGCATAGGAAATTAAGCCAGTTTCCTTAGGTTGACCTGATTGAGGAATGTCTTCTATTTCAGTGACTCTCAGGTGAGATTCTTGACTTCCTTGAAGTTCAGCAGCACCTTGAATAGGCATGTTGGGCAGGTGATGCTCTGTAACAACCCTTGTATGTGTCTTTTCTTGGATGGATTGTTGTAACTGATAAGCATAGGTAGCCTTGTCTCTGAATTGGGTCAAGATGGGTTTCTCTTCAACATCAAAATCACCATGTACTAACTGATCTCCTTCTAGCAGTATCATTTTGAAGTCAGTCTTGACAATGGGATCTCCATCTGCTTTTCTCTTGGTGGCTGGCCTTCTTAATGCACCAGATGATCTCCTGACAATAGAAGTTGTTTGGACTTCTGGAGTTTCAAATCTCTCTGGTTCAGCAACTTTCTTTGCTTTAAATTTCTTGTAAGCCTCATAAAGAGTTTGTTCTTTCCATTTGCTGATTGAGGCTTTTGAACCATAGCCATTTGCCACTAATTCTTCAATCACTTCAGCTCTTTTGGCTTTCCTCTCATTTTCTGTTGCTATTCTATCAGATAGCATTTGTGCTCTTCTGGTCAGCTCTTGTGTTGAGAGTCTTTTGAGGGCCACTTGCTTTGATTTGGAGTTCTTTGTAATGAATGTTATCAGCTGTGCTCTTTTGTCTTCTTCAGCAGCAGCTTCAAGTGCTCTCTCTTCAGCCTCAAGCTCATCAAGTTTCTCTTGGTACTTGATCAGTTTTTCTTCAAAGCTCAAATCATCTCTAGTCTCTAGGCTGTTCCATACTCTGTCTTCTTTTGCCTTCTTTGCCGCCTCCTTTAAACTCTTCTCCAATAAATCTTTTGACATGCTGATGGGAGTAGGGTTTAAAACAGTTGTGGAAGTTGTTGTAGGCAAAGGAGTGGGAGCAGGTTCTTTTTCAGTTGCCTTAGGAACTTCTGATGATGGTTTAGGAGGTAAAATTGCTGATGTGGTAATTGGAGTCACAACTGCTGAAGGATTGTCTTCAGTAGTTTGAGAAATGTGATCAGCAGTTCCCTCTGATGCCTTAGACAGTTTGAACTCTGGTGCTACTTCTTTTCCTGGTCTTTGTTTTGGCATATCAGCTTCAGCTTCTGGATCAGGAGTTTGTCTTTGTGTTGTAGCAACTTCAGTTGGTTCCTTAATCATCTCCCCCTTTTTGGCTGCATCCACTTCTGGAAGCCTAATAGAATGAGATGTTGCAGCAGACAACCTTGCTAGTTGATCTTGTGTTTGATCCATCTTCTTGTTCAACTCAGCAAGTCTCGAGTTGATCAACCCAAACTGATTGTTAGCTTTTAACTCCCAAGCAGTTGTGAAGGGTTTGAGTTGATCAGTGATAATTTGTTTGAGTGCTTGATACAGGGGACCATCTGGGCTGCATAGTTGGTTCAAGTCTATGGTTGTGAGCCCAGGGAATTGGGTAGGTTGTTTTGGTGAAGGGGTGCTTTTGGGGTGATCTTCAGATTGCTCTGAAGATGCCAGTTTTGGGGAACTTTGGGCTAACTGGTCTTTAACCTGATCCTTGGTGACCAGCTTCTTGAGCTTGGATACCTTAGATGCAGGACCTTCAATATCAACCGTCAATTCTGTTTGTGGAATGTTTGATTCATCAACCAAATTAATGGAATCATCTGAATCCCTGATAGTGTCCTCAGAGAGGGCAGGATCAGTTATATCATGAGCTGGACCTAAACCAGTAGTCTCATGAACCTCTTTGTCTTGGTACTGAGGTTTTCCTACTTCTGGCCTTAGGCCTTCATCAGTAGTTGCCAATTTTGAGGTCTTAGCTATGTTACTACTGTCCTCAGGTTCACCACTGGGTGATAAGTGAGTAGTAGCAGCCTCAAAAGTATCAAAAGTCTGTAAGTTTGGGCTTACAAACTCTTGTTCATCCTCATCTCTTTGGGTTGGGCTAAGAGGATCCATATTCATGTCAAGTTCTGAAGGCATCTCCCCAATTTGATGTGTTGCTAGGGGAGTGACATGTGGTGAATGGGTTCCTTTTAGTCCTGAGAGAAGTTGGGCAATTTCTATTGTTGTATGTGAGGGTTCAGGTTCAGTAGTTGTAATGGGTTGGTGTTCAGGAGTTTGGATGGGTTCAGGGATGGTTTCAGCAGTTTCAAAAGCAGGGTCAACAGTTATTGGTTTCTTAAATCTTTTTCTTTGAAAGATAACTGTGACAGGTTTTCTTTTGGTTGGTGGAGAAGGAGTGTGCTGAGAGGATGTTTCAGCCATTTCCTTTTCAAGTGCAGATTGCACATCAGTAGTTTCAGGTTTCTCCACTTCCTGAACATTCTTTTTCAGTGACTTGGTTGTTTTTGGTTTTTGTTGTTTAGGCTTTTGAGTTTTCTTTTTGGGTTTGGAAGATGTGGGTTCCTTGGGGATGGGTTGTTCTTCCCCTTGGTCATCTTCTAGCATAAGTGCTGGTTTGTTGTGCCTAGAGAATACTTGAGCAGTTAAAGGGTTTAAAGTTGTTGCTTCTCCCTCAAGTACTCTCTCTCCAAGTTCTTTTATTATGCATTGCATAACAAACCTTGGATACAACAAAAATTTCTTTTTATCATTTTCATGATGTAAAACCAGTTCATTGAAAAATAATTTTGATGCCTTGAAAGGAGTTTCATTTATGATGGAATGAAAAATAGGTTGAAAAGTTGAAGGCATCTGATCTATTGACCCAGTTTTTGGACTAAGACACATAATAATATAATGAAATAACAGTTTATATTGTGGGTCAAAATATTTTTTGTAAACTGTTGCTTGTGCCAAAGTACCTTGATAGCCACATTCTGTCATGGTTAGATGAATATCTGAGGTTGGAATTTGCTCAGGTGCCTCAGAATCCTTCAAACCAAGCCTGATGCTTAGTGTTTCTGGTGAGATGGCCATCAGTTTCCCTTTTATGGAAGATTTGAGGGAAATCACTTCATTGTTTACCTTCACCGTCTCTGAATTTGCCCAGAACTCATTAAGAGTTTCTTCATGAATGGGTGGATCGATGGTGAAAGCATCATAGTATTGGGATTTCATGATGAGATCAAGCATCTCATCATACTGGGACCAGGCTTCATCTTTAACAAAGTAGCCTCTTTGGTTGTGTCCCTGTTTTAACACGAGAGCCATGGTTGTTTTTGATCGAACAGTATTTTTTAGGTTAGAGAAGGGGTTTTGCTTTGAATTTGAGAGAGAGAGAGGGAATTTTGCTTTTTGAATGGATAAGTGTTGGAACAGGGTATTTATCAGAAGTTTTTAACCGACTAGGTCAAACTTCTGATGAGTGAAAAGTCTGTTTTACCCTTTTAGTCAAACTGCTGAAGAAGAAAGGTTTCTTCATCAGTGGTTTTAGTTATCTCATCAGCAGTTTCAACTGCTGATGCAAGTGACTTTTAAAACACTTTTCTAACTTCTGATTTTCATCAGTAGTTATATCCATTTTGAAAATATCCCATTTTTGATGTTTATCAGTAGTTTTCAAAATTTGTTCATCAGAACTTTCTCTTTCTCAAATTTTTGGTCTTAAGAGGTTTGTGACAGATAAGTATGTAAGTGAAAAATAAAATATGTGCAGAACTAAAAAGTGAAACACTTACAGACTTTCTTCTAAGTTTAACATCCCAAGCATGGATACTAACCTCTGAAAAGTTGTTGAATCAAGGGGTTTGGTGAAAATGTCAGCTATTTGGTTAGCTGTTGTGACATGCTTCACCTCAATCTTGCCTTTTCATAGTAATCTCTTATGAAATGATACCTGATTTCGATATGTTTAGTCTTTGAAAACTGAACAGGATTTTGAATGATGCTAATGGCAGATTTGCTGTCTATTAAAAGTGGGGTCTTGGTCTCTTTGATTCCATAATCAAGCAGTTGATATTGGAGCCATTGTATCTGTGAAGTACAGCTTGCAGCAGCAATGTATTCAGCTTCAGCTGTTGAAGTTGCCACAGATGTTTGTTTCTTTGATTGCCAGGACACCAGACAGTTTCCTAAGAATTGACAACCACCAGATGTTGATTTTCTTGACATTTTGCAGCCTGCATAGTCACTATCTGAAAAAGCAGTTAACTTGGTATTGCTTGAAGCAGGATACCAAATTCCTAAAGTAGGAGTTCCTTTCAGATATCTGAAGATTCTTTTGACTGCAATTAGATGAGATTCTCTTGGTGCAGATTGATATCTAGCACAGACACAAGTTGAAAACATGATATCTGGTCTAGAAGCAGTTAAGTACAAAAGAGAACCTATCATACATCTATACATGGTTTGATCAATGTGTTTCCCTTGATCATCTGGTTCAACTTGTGTGATTGGTGTCATGGGAGTGGAACATGTTTTACAGTCTTGTAAAGAAAATTTGTTCAATAATTCTTTAACATATTTTGATTGATGTATAAATGTTCCATTTGACTGTTGCTTGATTTGCAGTCCTAAAAAGTACTGCAATTCTCCCATTGTACTCATTTCAAATTTTGATTGCATGAGTTTCTTAAATTCTTCACACAGTTGTGAATTTGTTGAACCAAATATGATATCATCAACATAGATTTGAACAAGTAAGACATGATTTCCAACATGTTTTATGAAAAGAGTTTTATCAATGGATCCCCTTGAGAAGTGATTCTTTAGTAAAAAGTTGGAAAGTGTTTCATACCAGGCTCTTGGAGCCTGTTTTAGCCCATAAAGAGCTTTGTCAAGTCTGTAAACCCAATCAGGATGAGAAGGATCCTCAAACCCTGGAGGTTGACAGACATACACTTCCTCTTTTATTTTCCATACAAAAATGCACTTTTGACATCCATTTGATAAACTTTTATGTTGTTGGAAATTGCATAAGCTAAAAATAACCTGATAGCTTCAAGTCTTGCAACTGGTGCAAAGGTTTCATCATAATCAATTCCTTCCTCTTGGGAATAACCTTGTACCACTAGTCTTGCTTTGTTCTTGATGATCATACCAGCCTCATCTGATTTGTTTCTGAAGACCCATCTTGTTCCAATTGGTTGCTTGTTTTCAGGTAAGGGACAGATTTCCCAAACCTGTTGTTTCTTGAATTGAAGCAACTCTTCTTGCATTGCTTGCACCCAATTGTTGTCTTTGAGGGCTTCTTGATACTTCTTTGGTTCCAACTGAGAGATGAATGCTGAGAATAAGCAAAAGTTGGAAAGCTGGTTTCTTGTGAGTACCCCTGATGCAATATCACCCATGATTTGATCCAATGGATGATCCTTGTGTTCAATCAATTGTTGTAAACCTGTACTGGATGATGGCTCTACAGGTTCTTCAAATAAACCACTGAGATTGATAATATCTGGTTCAGCTGTTATTTGAACTTCAGGAGTTTTAGGTTCAGCTGAATCAGTAGTTTCAAAATGTTCATCAGTAGTTCCTGAAGTTGAAGCTATTGAAACTTCTGAAGGTTTGATAGTTGATCTTCTGACTGTGTTTGGAGTCCATGGTGTAGGACTATCATCTTCAAATCCTTGAAAACCATTTTGAGGAGGTTTGGATGATTCAACAGTCTTTTCAGGTCCGAAATGAAAATTGTCAAGATCAAATAATTCAGCAGGATTTGCTGGAATAAGAGTGTGTTTTGAGTCATTGAACTTGACATTCAGTGTTTCTTCTACTATCTTTGTAGGAGGATGATTTTACATGAAAACAGGATTATATGATCATACAAGTTACAAAACCAGGTGCGGAAACCCTAGCTTTGAACAAACTGATATAAACTCAAATCAAAACACAATCAAAGTCATTTTCAAACGTTTTCATAGATTAACATATGCATAAACTTGATTACAATTGATTTTAGGTTAATCTAGAACACACACAGAACCTCTCAAACTATTCTGGAACCTCACCTCAAAACACACACAACTAATGACTCTCTTTACATTACAAAAACACAAATTCTATTTATAGGACCTGCACATTCGCCCATTAGCTCTGGTCGAATGTGAGTTCTTTCCACATTCGCCCACTGTAGTGGTCGAATGTATTCACTCAGTCAGGTTCCAATCTTCATTCGCCCTGTAGAATCTACCTTCGCCCACATAACATCTTCCTTCGCCCAGAACTATTCACATTCGCCCAACTCAGCCTTCTAACATATGTTAATTATCCAATCACTAGTCGCAAAACGCATCTACAAACTCCCCCTCGACTATTGATTGGATCGTTTTCTGTCCTCGTCCATGGCTTTGTTCAGCAATTTGATTCTGAGCTGTTTCTTCTGCTCTTTAGTCATCTCAGGCTCTAACCTTCTCTTCACCGGTTTTGACACGTTTGCCATCTTCACCATCTTGCCAAGTTTTCCATCCAAATTACTACCCGCATTTATATCATATGCAAAGCAAACACCAACTACTTGAGTGTATTTCTTTGCTTGATCAGCGTCGTTCGGCTCATGATGAATCGGATTGTAAAAGAGCATGATGATGTCTTCGAAAGTATAGTTAATCAACCACATCGGATCAAATACGTGCACATGCTTGTATTTATCCTTCCCGTCTCTCAACACAATCACCGCTTCTGCTTTTCTCCAATCATAATACCAGAAGATAAAGTCAGCACTGAAATGTTGTGGCATGGGCATTAAAGGTATTTTCCTCATCACTTCAGGTGCCTTATATATCAAAGTAACCCGCTTCAGCTTGGTTCTAGGATCAATATCCCTATGAACTTTCCTTCGGGGATATTGTGGCTTGAATCTGTTCCATTTTGTTCTGCTTTCCCAAACCAGCTTGTCTGCACACCAACCGACATGTGTATTATTCACTGAAGCACCCGACATAGGGAATCTGCATAAATCTCTGACCGCCCAGTACGGTAGAGTTAGCAAGTCAATGAATCTGTAAAAGTACAAGATCCCTGATTCCCATTTGGTAGCTAGACACTTCAGCCTGCCTAAATATGTCCACCCGAGAGCTCTGCCTCTGAACTTAGCATTGTGAAATCTATAAAAGTTTCCTTGAGCTTCAGGCTTCGGTCGGTTCTCATCCATTTCTCTTAATTTCTTCAAATAACTCTTCAATTCATCAGATTTATTTGAAGATTCTGGCATATCAGTTCCAAATACTTTCTCTACAAACTCTGCACTTCTTTGCTTAGCCTTTTTCTTCGCAGAAGTGTTTGGAACTTCAGTAAAATCAGGAAACACCACATCTTCATCAGTTTGTCTGAAGTATTGTGGGTATTCCTCATGCGTTATGTCTTCAATCTCCACTTCTTCAAACTCAGGGGTATTCTTATCATCAGAGTGACTTCCAATATCCTTTTCAGGAATATGTGGAATCGACTCATCTACAATGAACTCCTCAAACGTTTTCCCTACCCTCTGTGCAAGTCCATCTAAAATCTCCTTTGCCACAGATGCAGGTACTTCCCCTTCTTCAAGATCAGGATCGTTATATTCCAATTCATATCTCATATCGTTAGTTTGGAATATTTCACCAAAACGACCTGTGAACTCAATGGTCCATTCTCTTCTTTCAAGCATATCTTTGTAAACTTGTTTAGCATCATCAGTCAAAGACCTTACCTTTTCATTCCAGAATATACTTTCATCCGAATCAACGTTTTCTCCTTTCTTTTTCGAACTCGATTCTCCAGTATCTTTCTTTTTCTTTGAAGGTGGTCTCTTTTCAAATGTAAACTTCGATGTATCATCTCCTCCATCGTTATCATCATCACTACTACTATCATCTTCTTTTTGACTTCCCGATCCCTCTGCATCATCATCATCATCATTATTATCATCCTCATCATCACTCTTTTCCGATTCTTCATCATCCTCATCATCATCTTTCTCCTTATCTGACTCAGATGGTTCAAAATCAACCTGTTCTTCTTCTTTTTCTTTATCTTCTTCACCCTCCTTCAACTTGGGTGCAACATTGTACAGGTTATCAATCAACTCACTCAGGCGTTTATTCTCAGCCTTCAATTCTTTGTTGTCTTCTTTAATAGCTTTAAACCTGTTCTTGTTCCTCAAACACTTACCCTCAAGCTTTTTGTTCTTTGCTTCAAGCTTCTTTACTTTCTCGTCAATCTCATCTTGATTCGACTTTGAAGTTACAACAATCTGAAGCATCTTTTCTTCATTTTGCTCGAACTTGGCAATTTCAGCTTGTTGAGCCACAATAATCTTTATCATGTCATCTATCTTCTTGTTCACCTGCTTCATTACATCATCATCCACAGTGACTTTCTTGGATTTTGATCTAGATGGCTCAACTTCAACTTCTTTCTCTTTCTGAGGCTTTCTAAACATGTCAAGTACATTATCCAGTGCAACATTGAATTCATCAACTGGTAATGTTGCTGCCTCTTTAGTCTTCTTTTGTTTCTTAGTGACTGGTGAAGATTGCTTTGATGACGTACCAGCTTCAGGTACTCTTTTACCTCTCAAGAGTTGGTTTAACTCTTTCTCTCTCAGCTGCTTTGTACTTGTTTTCTTAGCCATGGTCTTATGCTTAGGCTTGGGCAAGTTAACTACTACAGTTTCTCCTTCATTCAACTCATCCATATTCACACCTAAACCTTCATCTTCAGCACCAACAGACTTCTTGCTTTTCTCAGCTTCTGCAATTGTTCTGTTTAATGATTCAGACTCACCAACCATAGTGGCCTTACGTTTGGTGGCCCGGAGATTTTCAGCATCCGAATCCCACTGTTCCTCCTCCTCAGTTTCTTCTGAATCCACTGATTTTTCATCCACCAAACTAGTACCTTTCTTAGCAGTTGATTTCTTTCTAACAACTTGTTGCTTTGAGCTCCCCTGATCAGTCTTTCCTTTGCCCTTCCCTTTGGCTCCAGGATTGACTACTTGCCTCTTCCTCTTAGTATTAGCATCAGCATATACCAAGGGATCATCGTTATCAGAATCACTATTAGGATGCCTAGCTGTATTCTTTCCTGGATCAGTGTAATCCTCTCTAGCTAAGGCTCCAAACAACCTTCTGTAAGGTGGCCTTTCATTGTCTGGCACACCCTTGTATCCCTTCATTCTCACCAAAGTACGAATGTTCATGTGATCTAGTGCAAGTATCTGTGTTGGATCTTTTCTCAGATTTGGATACTTGTGATCAAAGATCATCATCAGGAATCTTGGGTATAACATGAAATATTTCTTCTTTAAACCTTTCAGCATCTCCAGCATATGATCCAATATCATTCCAGAAACATTAAATGGTTTGTTGAGGGTCAACGCATCCATTAATGAACTCAAACTCTTCCTCATCACGTCATAGCCTCCACTAACACATCCAAACACATGAATGATGACGTGAGCAAAATATTTAAACTGCACGCTCAGTTTCCCTTTGTACATTGAACCATCAGTAATAGGTCCTTTGTATTTCATTCTGAGGAAACAAGCTTTCTGCTCAGTCCACGAAAGTTCTCTTGGATCTTCACTCACTTCAAACTTGATCTGGAGTGCTTCTCTGATATCAGACTCTGTAATAAACATCTCCATGTCTTGAATCTTGCTCCTTATGATAGTCTGATTATCCAAAAAGTCGTACTTCGCATTGTTGTAAAAGTCTTCAACTATATCTTTGTAGATAATAGTTGGAGTAGCCAAAGCATACACTACTCTGCTTCTCTTCAAGAACTTGATTATGTCAGTAAACTCAACATTCTTCTCTACATCTCCCAGGTAAGCACAGCAATTATGATTCTTCTCGAACGGCCATTTGCTTTTGCTCGACGATTCACCTTCTTGTACATTTTCTGGGATTGGATCTGGAACAACAGTTTCAACTGGAATCTCCACATTCTCAGTCTGGTCAGCCATCTAAACACACAAAATCAGAAACAAACGTCAAAACACAAAAACGACAAAATTTCAAAATTTAAAGATTTTAGAAATCCACATTCGCCCGTTTAACCTGGTCGAATGTAGGTTATTCTGGTCGAATGTACAATATTTTGGTCGAATGTGAAATGATATTGAATAATAATATACATTCGCCCATTTATGATGTACATTCGTCCAACAAGTTCCACATTCGCCCGTACGTTCAGCCGAAGGTAGAACCTGTTCTTTCCCCAAAATTTGAAAATTTTCAATTCTTGTTTTTAACACTTGATTTTGATTCATACATGGTCTATTATGACCGATAAACACTCGTGTATCATCAATTGTCCATATTAATCAATTTACATCAGTTTTAAATTGGAATTAGGTTACAAACACTTCATTCGATCAATCAACCAAACAATTGATGTTTTCTAACCTAATTCATCACATTATCTCCCCCTAAAACTGATGTGGATTGATCGCACATCAAAAACAATCAGTAAAAAGCATACTAAGACCCTTAAACCTAAACCCTAGGTACGGTCATGAAAACGACAATTTCAGGCTCATTCCAGCTACCTGTAATATTGGTATAGAAATGATCAGTAGGAATCAGGGAACAAAATGCACAAGAAAAATTCAACAAAACAACAAGGTGACAGATCGAAGATGAAAATTTGAAAAATTGGGAATGAGGTTCGAATGTGAAAAGGCTTATATATAGGATGTCCACCTTCGTCCGTTTTATGGGTCGAATGTGGGAATATTCCACATTCGCCCACAAATAAATGTGACCGAATGTAAAATGTTTACCCGAATGTGAAAATCATATAAACAACCCACATTCATCCATTTTGAACAGCCCGAAGGTGAAGAATTTTCCACATTCGACCCATTTAAGGGGCGAATGTGAAATGGAAAATTCTGAAAAATTTGCCAAATCACGAATTCGAATCCCGTTCAACATTTCTCAATCCGTTTAGCTTCCAAAACTCATAGTTTCTCATTTTGAATGATACAAAGCCCAGATGGTGTTGTCAAATCTCAGAAATTGACCATCAAGCATCCCCGGTTATCAAAAATAAAGCAGAAATGCAAAAATTTTGGATTTTTCTGAAATTTTTATCAAAACACACCTAAAATCTTTTTGGATTTTGTATCTTTTTGACAATAAAAGTAAAATGCAACAAAGTAAAATGCATCAAATTAAATGAAAAACAGTAAACATTTTGTGATGTCCGGTAAGAGGATCATATCAGTTCTCTGAGAAATCTGATCACAGCGTTGATCTATTTGTTTAATATTATCATTAGAAACAATATGTGACACGACAATTGCTGATATTGTGGTCCACGTAAGCTCACATGCAGACAATTACGCAATGCTTTAAAATGATACGAGTTAGGTGTATTAGACTAACACGATGTGGTGCCCACACACACGACATACTCCCGTATCAAGTAATTGCACAAAGCTTCGTCGTAACGCGTGATTATGCCAGAGTTATCCGTAAAAGTTACAAAGTATATAGCACAGAGGTGTACAGGTCAGCAATTGAATGCAGCAGAGTAACATGTGCGTATACACTAGGTTGAGGCTGATATTAATCACTGATTTGCATCAGATGATCAATACGATGTAATAATGATCTATGATCAGTTAAAACATAAAGTTCCTCAATTCGGTAACTTCCGGTTTTGGCAATTAAGCTCTTTTAGCAAATATTCTGATAAAACTAGGTCCGTAAATCAATACGACAAAAGTTTATCAGAATATTCCGGATAACCATAACATAACGACCCGAAACCTCAGATTTTGGCAATCCTATCAAACGAAATTACGGTACTAAGACCATATGCCCATGAGGTGTTCAGCCACAAACGCGTAGTTCGTTATGTTTGTATTACTAATGCACGCAATATTTAGTCTACGAAGCCTATCAGCATATCACACGTAGTCAACACACGCCTCATTATACTATACAATTCTTTAGCCTGTGTCAGATCCCCACTGATGTACTATCATTTCCTCTTTTTACCAGGAAATCATTTTTGATTTTCTAATTTTTTAGGTCTTTTTGAATTTTATAATGTTTTTGGTTTTTCTAATAAAATGGCTCCCCCTAAAATAAAGAACATATTTTTGGTTGTTTTTCAAAAATATTAAAAACCAAAAAAAATTTGAAAGAAACAATCCACTCGAAAGCATCAACTTCTTTGAGGATTAAACAATCCCCTCGAAAGCATCAACTTCTTTGAGGATTACGATAGTAAAGAGAAATTCTCAATTAGCAAAGAGAAATTCCCAATTAGCAAAATATTAAAAACTAAAACTAAAAAGCGATAAACCGAGGTGCCGATTAGTCCTGTTTTTCCTTTATGTTGTTTACTTTTAAAAGATATTCAAAGCGGGATCTGTCAAAAGCTTTTGTAAACAAATCTGCACGTTGGTAGTCAGTATGAATTTTGATCATATCTATCAATTCCTTAGCATAACAATCACGGATAAAATGATATTTGATCCGGATATGTTTCGCTTTAGAATGATTTTCAGTATTTTTAGTTAATGCAATTGCGGCTTCATTGTCACAGTGTATAGGGGTTTTAAGAAACTGCAAACCGTAATCCACCATCTGCTGTTGGATCCAGAGCACTTGCGAACAGCAACTCGAGGCTGCAATGTACTCGGCTTCACAGGTAG
This sequence comes from Ambrosia artemisiifolia, assembly GCA_032199755.1. NCBI lineage: Eukaryota > Viridiplantae > Streptophyta > Magnoliopsida > Asterales > Asteraceae > Ambrosia > Ambrosia artemisiifolia. The sequence continues at coordinate 46,689,095 of CM063517.1, read as the reverse complement.
ATAGCGCTACGGAAGTCTGCTTCTTGCATTGCCAGGTGATTAACCTGCTCCCTAAAAACTGGCAACCAGCTGTAGTAGATTTACTGTCTTTGTCACAGCCGCCCCAATCTGCATCACTAAACGCAATAAAATCAAAATCATCATCATTAGGGTACCAAAGTCCTTTTGAGGGACAACCCTTCAGATATCTAAGGATACGCTTGACCGCCGTCAGATGACTTTGTTTCGGCTTCGATTGATAACGGGCACAGAGACACGTTGCGTACATAATATCTGGTCGAGACGCCGTCAAATACATCAGAGATCCGATGATTGCTCTGTATGTAAATGGGTCCGTCAGCTCCCCCTTAACGTCCACTCCAATCCCGTGATTGGGTTGAATCGGGGTATCCATCGGCTTCGAGTCCTCCATCTGGAACCGGCTCAAGATGTCGGAGACATATTTCGTCTGGTGAATGAAGATCCCGTCGGGTCTTTGGTCCACCTGTAAGCCTAGGAAAAACTGCATCTCCCCCATTGCGCTCATTTCGAACTTTTCCTGCATGACAGTTTCGAACTCCCTGCATAAAAGCTCGTTAGTTGAACCAAATATTATATCATCAACGTAAATCTGCACTAGAAGCAAATCATCTCCCGTCTTCTTCGTAAAGAGGGTGCAATCGACGAGGTCGCGCTTAAATCCTTTGGAGATGAGGTATGTACTTAGCTCCTCGTACCACTGTCTCGGAGCCTGGTGCAAGCCATATAAAGCTTTGTTCAGCACGTAGACCTTATCCCGGTGGATTGGGTCTTCAAAGCCTGGTGGCTGCCCGACAAAAACCTCTTCCTTGACTTTCCCGTACAGAAATGCGCTTTTAACGTCCATTTGATAAACTTTGAATTTCTTGTATGAAGCAAACGCAAGGAACATCCGAATAGCTTCAATTCGTGCTACCGGTGCATAGATTTCGTTATAATCAATCCCTTCGATTTGATGGAAACCCTGCACGACCAATCTGGCTTTGTTACGAACAATAACCCCACGATCATCCTTCTTGCACTTAAACACCCATTTAGTGCCTATTTTCTTCCTATCCGGCGGCAAATCCGTGAGCGTCCAAACTCCCAATTTCTGGAATTGTAATAACTCCTCCTGCATAGCTTCCACCCAGGCATCATCCTTCAAAGCGTCCTTGTATGTCCTTGGCTCTACCTGCGACACATAACACGCAAACGACCAATCATTTTGACTACCAGATTGTTGAATTTTGGCATATAAAGCTAAAGCACCAAAACTCTTGTAGAGGATGTTATTTGACACGAAAACAGGATTATATGATCATACAAGTTACAAAACCAGGTGCGGAAACCCTAGCTTTGAACAAACTGATGTAAACTCAAATCAAAACACAATCAAAGTCATTTTCAATACTTTTCATAGATTAACTCATTCATAAACTTGATTACAATATCCAAACAGTTAATCTAGATCACACACACACTATCTCAAACTGCTCTGGAACAACACCTCAAAACACACACACCTAATGACTCACTTAATCTTACAAAATCACAAAATCTATATATAGGCACTGCACATTCGCCCATTGTGAATGGTCGAATGTGAGGCTTTTCCACATTCGCCCATTTACATGGTCGAATGTGTCTTCCTGTGTAGTTCCATTTCCAGATTCGTCCATACCATATCTACCTTCGCCCACTTTCTTTCACCTTCGCCCAGTCAGTCTACCTTCGCCCCATCCAGCCTACTTAACACATGTTAACTATCCAATCACTAGTCGCAAAACGCATCTACAAACTCCCCCTCGACTATTGATTGGATCGTTTTCTGTCCTCGTCCATGGCTTTGTTCAGCAACTTAATTCTGAGCAAATTCTTCTGTTCTTTCGTCATCTCAGGCTCTAATCTTCTCTTCACCGGTTTTGACACGTTCGCCATCTTCACCATCTTGCCAAGTTTTCCCTCCAAATTACTACCCGCATTTATATCATATGCAAAGCAAACACCAACTACTTGAGTGTACTTCTTTGCCTGATCAGCGTCGTTCGGCTCATGATGAATCGGATTGTAAAAGAGCATGATGATATCTTCGAAAGTGCAATTTATCAACCACATAGGATCAAATACATGCACATGCTTGTATTTATCCTTTCCATCTCTCAACACAATCACTGCTTCTGCCTTTCTCCAATCGTAATACCAGAAAATGAAGTCAGCACTGAAATGTTGACGCATGGGCATTAAAGGTATCTTTCTCATCACTTCAGGTGCCTTATATATCAAGGTAACCCGTTTCAGCTTGGTTCTGGGATCAATATCCCTGTGAACTTTCCTCCGGGGATATTGTGGTTTGAATCTATTCCATCTTGTTCTGCTCTCCTAAACCAGCTTGTCTGCGCACCAACCGACATGAGTATTGTTAACCGAAGCACCCGACATAGGGAATCTGCATAAATCTCTAACCGCCCAGTACGGTAGAGTTAGCAAGTCAATGAATCTGTAAAAATACAAGATCCCTGATTCCCACTTGGCAGCTAGACACTTCAGCCTGCCTAAGTATGTCCACCCGAGAGCTCTGCCTCTGAACTTAGCATTATGAAATCTATAGAAATTTCCTTGAGCTTCAGGCTTCGGTCGGTTCTCATCCATTAATCTCAACTTCTTCAAATAATTCTTCAATTCATCAGATTTATTTGAAGATTCTGGCATATCAGCACCAAATACTTTTTCCACAAACTCAGCACTTCTTTTCTTTGCCTTTTTCTTTGCAGAAGTGTTAGGAATTTCAGTAAAGTCAGGAAATACCACATCTTCATCAGTTTGTCTGAAGTATTGTGGGTATTCCTCATGTGTTATATCTTCTATCTCCACTTCATCAAACTCAGGGGTATCTTTATCATCAGAATGACTTCCAATATCCTTTTCAGGAATATGTGGAATCGACTCATCAACAATAAACTCTTCAAATGTTTTCCCTACCCTCTGTGCAAGCCCATCCAAAATCTCCTTTGCCACAGATGCAGGTACTTCCCCTTCTTCTAAATCAGGATCGTTGTATTCCAATTCGTATCTCATATCGTCAGTTTGGAATATTTCAGCAAAACGACCTGTGAACTCAATGGTCCATTCTCTTCTTTCTAACATGTCCTTGTAAACTTGTTTAGCATCATCAGTCAAGGACCTCACCTTCTCATTCCAGAATACACTCTCATCCGAATCAACATTCTCACCTTTCTTCTTCGAACTTGATTCTCCAGTGTCTTTCTTCTTCTTTGAAGGTGGTCTTTTCTCAAAAGTAAACTTCGATGTATCATCTCCTCCATCATTATCATCATCACTGCTACTCTCATCCTCCTTCTGACTTCCAGAACCCTCAGCATCATCATCATCATTATTATCATCCTCATCATCACTCTTTTCCGATTCTTCATTGTCCTCATCATCATCTTCTTCTTTATCAGATTCAGATGGTTCAAAATCAACCTGTTCCACTTCCTTTTCTTTGTCTTCCTCACCCTCCTTCAACTTGGGTGCAACATTGTACAGGTTGTCAATTAACTCACTCAGGCGTTTATTCTCAGCCTTCAACTCTTTGTTATCTTCTTTAATAGCCTTAAACCTGTTTTTGTTTCTCAAACACTTTCCTTCAAGCTTCTTGTTCTTTGCTTCTAGCTTCTTCACTTTCTCATCAATTTCATCCTGATTAGACTTAGAAGCTACTACAATCTGAAGCATCTTTTCCTCATTCTGCTTGAACTTGGCTATTTCAGCTTGCTGAGCCACAATCATCTTCATCATATCGTCCATCTTCTTATTCACCTGCTTCATAACCTCATCATCCACAGTGACTTTCTTTGACTTGGACTTAGATCTAGATGGCTCAACTTCAACTACTTTCTCTTTCTGAGGCTTTCTGAACATATCAAGTACATTATCCAGTGCTACATTAAACTCATCCACTGGTAATTTTGTTGCCTCTTTAGTCTTTTGTTTCTTTGTGACTGGTGAAGATTGCTTTGATGACGTTCCAGCTTCAGGTAATCTTTTTCCTCTCAAGAGTTGATTTAACTCTTTTTCTCTCAGTTGCTTGGTACTGGTTTTCTTGGCCATGGTTTTGTGTTTCGGCTTGGGCAAGTTAACAACTACAGTTTCTCCTACATTCAACTCATCCAAATTTATAGTTAACCCTTCATCTTCAGCACCAACAGACTTCTTGCTCTTCTCAGCTTCTGCAATAGATCTGTTTAATGATTCAGACTCACCAACCATAGTGGCCTTACGTTTGGTGGCCCGGACATTCTCAGCATCCGAATCCCATTGTTCTTCAACCTCTGTCTCTTCCGAATCCACTGATTCTTCATCCACCAAACTTGTACCTTTCTTAGCAGTAGATTTCTTTCTCACAACCTGTTGCTTCGAGCTTCCTTGATCAGTCTTTCCTTTGCCCTTCCCTTTGGCTCCAGGATTGACTACTTGCCTTTTCCTTTTAGTATTTGCATCAGCATATACCAAAGGATCATCATTGTCAGAATCACTATCAGGATGCCTTGCTGTATTCTTTCCTGGATCAATATAATCCTCTCTAGCTAAGGCTCCAAACAACCTTCTGTAAGGTGGTCTTTCATTATCAGGCACACCTTTGTATCCCTTCATTCTAACCAAGGTACGAATGTTCATGTGATCCTGAGCAAGTATCTGGGTTGGGTCTTTCTTCAAATCAGGATACTTGTGATCAAAGATCATCATCAAGAATCTAGGATAAAGCATGAACTTCTTAACCTTCAACCCTTTCAGCATCTCCAGCATATGATCCAATATCATCCCAGCAACATTGAATGGTTTGTTGAGAGTCAATGCAACCATTAATGAGCTCAAACTCTTCCTCATTACTTCATAGCCTCCACTAACACATCCAAATACATGTATGATGACGTGAGCAAAATACTTAAACTGCACGCTCAGTTTCCCTTTGTACATAGAACCATCAGTGATAGGTCCTTTGTATTTCATTCTAAGGAAACATGCTTTCTGCTCAGTCCATGAGAGTTCTCTTGGATCTTCACTAACTTCAAACTTGATCTGGAGAGCTTCTCTGATGTCAGCCTCTGTAATGAACATCTCCATTCCTTGAATCTTGCTTCTGATAATGGTCTGATTATCAAAGTAATCATACTTAGCGTTGTTGTAGAAATCCTCAACTATATCCTTGTAGATGATAGTTGGTGTAGCCAAAGCATAAACTACTCTGCTTCTTTTCAGAAACTTGATAATGTCAGCAAACTCCACGTTCTTCTCAACATCTCCCAGATAAGCACAACAGTTATGATTCTTCTCGAACGGCCATTTACTTCCACTTGATGATTCACCTTCTGGAACAGGTTCTGGGACTATATCTGGAACCACAGTTTCCACTGGAATCTCAACATTTTCCTGTTCCTCAGCCATCTGTATTACTGAAAACAAAAACACAAACGTCAAAACACGAAATCGACAAAAATTAAAAATTTTAGGTTATTAAGAAATTCCACATTCGCCCAAAACTTATGGTCGAATGTAGTTTTCTTTGGTCGAATGTAAGCTATGTTGGTCGAAGGTGAAATGGTTTTGAGTAAAATAACACATTCGTCCGTTTATAAGTACATTCATCCACTCCTGTTCCACCTTCGTCCAAACGACGAACCGAAGGTGAAAACAGGTTTTACCCAAAATTTAAAAATTTTGCAAAACATGTTTTAAACACTTGATTTTGATCAGAAATTGTTCTAACATGGCCGACTAAGACTCGTGTAACATCAATTTCCCCTAAAATTCATTCTACATCAGTTTTCAAATGGAATTAGGGTTCTTATCGTTTCAATCGATCAATCACTGATTAAACGTTGTTTTTAACCTAATTCCTTGTACACTCTCCCCCTAAAACTGATGTGGAGTGAATGTATATCAAAATTAAGCATTAACAAACACTTAAACACTATTAACCCTAAAACCCTAGTCCGGTTTAGAAAACGAGTGATTCTGTTCTTGTTTCTGCATCAATACCTGTAAAACTTATATGAAAATGATCAGTAACACGTCAGGAACAAAAAGCACAAGGAAAAATCAACAAAGCAACAAGGTGAGTTTAGGCGAAAGAAAAACTGAAAAATTTGGAATGAGGTGCGAATGTGAAAATGGCTTATATATAAGCTCCACCTTCGTCCGTTCTTAGGGTCGAATGTGGGAATTTTCCACATTCGCCCACAAGTTAATGTGCCCGAATGTGAAATGGTTACCCGGATGTGAAAATCAAGTACACAACCCACATTCGCCCGTTTTGAGCAACCCGAAGGTAGAGAATTTTCCACATTCGACCCATTTAAGGGGCGAATGTGAAATGGAAAATTCTGAAAATTTTGCCAAATCACGAATTCGAATCCCGTTCAACATTTTTCAATCCGTTAAGCTTCCAAAACACAAATTTTCACTTTTAGAATGTTACAAAGCCCAGATGGTGTTGTCAAATCTCAGAAATTGACTATCAAGCATCCTCGGTTATCAAAAATAAAGCAGAAATGCAAAAGTTTTGGATTTTTCTGAAATTTATCAAAACACACCTAAAATCTTTTTGGATTTTGTATCTTTTTGACAATTAAAGTAAATTGCAACAAAATAAAAATGCAGCAAAGTGAATGAAAGCAGTAAACATTTTGTGAAATCCGGTCAGAGGATCATATCAGTTTTCTGAGAAATCTGATCACAGCGTTGATCTTTTTGTTTAATATTATCATTAGAAACAGTATGTGACACGACAATTGCTGATATTGTGGTCCACGTAAGCTCGCATGCAGACAATTAAGCAATGCTTTAAAATGATACGAGTTAAGTGTATTAGACTAACACGATGTGGTGCCCACGCACACGACATACTCCCGTATCAAGTAATTGCACAAAGCTTCGTCGTAACGCGTGATTATGCCAGAGTTATCCGTAAAAATTACAAAGTATATAGCACAGAGGTGTACATGTCAGCAATTGAATGCAGCAGAGTAACATGTGCGTATACACTAGGTTGAGGCTGATATTAATCACTGATTTGCATTAGATGATCAATACGATGTAATAATGATCTATGATCAGTTAAAACATAAAGTTCCTCAATTCGGTAACTTCCGGTTTTGGCAATTAAGCTCTTTTAGCAAATATTCTGATAAAACTAGGTCCGTAAATCAATACGACAAAAGTTTATCAGAATATCCCGGATAACCATAACATAACGACCCGAAACCTCAGATTTTGGCAATCCTATCAAACGAAATTACGGTACTAAGACCATATGCCCATGAGGTGTTCAGCCACGAACGCGTAGTTCGTTATGTTTGTATCACTAATGCACGCAATATTTAGTCTACGAAGCCTATCAGCATATCACACGTAGTCAACACACGCCTCATATACTATACAATTCTTTAGCCTGTGTCAGATCCTCACTGATGTACTATCATTTCCTCTGTTTTACCAGGAAATCATTTTTGATTTTCTAATTTTTAGGCTTTTTGAATTTTATAATGTTTTTGGCTTTTCTGATAAAATGGCTCCCCCTAAAATAAAGAACATATTTTTGGGATTTTTGATTTTTCTGAAAAACAATAAAAACAAAAATTTGAAAGAAACAATCCACTCGAAAAGCATCAACTTCTTTGAGGATTAAACAATCCCCTCGAAAGCATCAACTTCTTTGAGGATTACGATAGTAAAGAGAAATTCTCAATTAGCAAAGAGAAATTCCCAATTAGCAAAATATTAAAAACTAAAACTAAAAAGCGATAAACCGAGGTGCCGATTAGTCCTGTTTTTCCTTTATGTTGTTTACTTTTAAAAGATATTCAAAGCGGGATCTGTCAAAAGCTTTTGTAAACAAATCTGCACGTTGGTAGTCAGTATGAATTTTGATCATATCTATCAATTCCTTAGCATAACAATCACGGATAAAATGATATTTGATCCGGATATGTTTCGCTTTAGAATGATTTTCAGTATTTTTAGTTAATGCAATTGCGGCTTCATTGTCACAGTGTATAGGGGTTTTAAGAAACTGCAAACCGTAATCCACCATCTGCTGTTGGATCCAGAGCACTTGCGAACAGCAACTCGAGGCTGCAATGTACTCGGCTTCACAGGTAGATAGAGCCACGGAAGTCTGTTTCTTGCATTGCCAGGTGATTAACCTGCTCCCTAAAAACTGGCAACCGGCTGTAGTAGATTTGCTATCCTTGTCGCAGCCGCCCCAATCTGCATCACTAAAAGCGATAAAATCAAAATTATCATCATTAGGGTACCAAAGTCCTTTTGAGGGACAACCCTTCAGATATCTAAGGATACGCTTGACCGCCGTCAGATGACTTTGTTTCGGCTTCGATTGATAACGGGCACAGAGACACGTTGCGTACATAATATCTGGTCGAGACGCCGTCAAATACATCAGAGATCCGATGATTGCTCTGTATGTAAATGGGTCCGTCAGCTCCCCCTTAGCGTCCACTCCAATCCCGTGATTGGGTTGAATCGGGGTATCCATCGGCTTTGAGTCCTCCATCTGGAACCGGCTCAAGATGTCGGAGACATATTTCGTCTGGTGAATGAAGATCCCGTCGGGTCTTTGGTCCACCTGCAAGCCTAGGAAAAACTGCATCTCCCCCATTGCGCTCATTTCGAACTTTTCCTGCATGACAGTTTCGAACTCCCTGCATAAAAGCTCGTTAGTTGAACCAAATATTATATCATCAACGTATATCTGTACTAGAAGCAAATCATCTCCCGTTTTTTTCGTAAAGAGGGTGCAATCGACGAGGCCGCGCTTAAATCCTTTGGAGATGAGGTATGTACTTAGCTCCTCGTACCACTGTCTCGGAGCCTGGTGCAAGCCATATAAAGCTTTGTTCAACACGTAGACCTTATCCCGGTGGATTGGGTCCTCAAAGCCTGGTGGCTGCCCGACAAAAACCTCTTCCTTGACTTTCCCGTACAGAAATGCGCTTTTAACGTCCATTTGATAAACTTTGAATTTCTTGTATGAAGCAAACGCAAGGAACATCCGAATAGCTTCGATTCGTGCTACCGGTGCATAGATTTCGTTATAATCAATCCCTTCGATTTGATGGAAACCCTGCACGACCAATCTGGCTTTGTTACGAACAATAACCCCACGATCATCCTTCTTGCACTTAAACACCCATTTAGTGCCTATCTTCTTCCTATCCGGCGGCAAATCCGTGAGCGTCCAAACTCCCAATTTCTGGAATTGTAATAACTCCTCCTGCATAGCTTCCACCCAGGCATCATCCTTCAAAGCGTCCTTGTATGTCCTTGGCTCTACCTGTGACACATAACACGCAAACGACCAATCATTTTGACTACCAGATTGTTGAATTTTGGCATATAAAGCTAAAGCACCAAAACTCTCTGGCGAATTAACGCTTTTAAGCTGCCCTCGGGTCATAACACTGCTTCCAGGATCACCGATAACTTGCTCCAGCGGGTGAATACGATGAATCCGAGATTCCGGATAATCAGGTACTTGTACTCCCGTCTGAACAGTCAAGTTCTCTACAGCATCCAGATCATGACCCGTATTTGATGATGAAGCCACATCTGAAGTTGGAGTTGGGTTCACTGGCGGTGCCTCTGGTTCTTCAGCTTGTTCAAGAATAGCTTCTTCAAATTGTTCATCTTCAGATTCTGAAGTGTCTAATGAAGTTGAAGCCTCTTGAAACACTTCTTCCTCTTGTATAGGAGCATTGGTATCATTAGAAGCTGGTAGGGGGTTCACAGTGATCGGACGCACCAATGGTGAAGTTGTTGCATTTTCACACTCATAAAGTAATCGAATAACAGCTTCTTCAACCAAGCTATCTAGATTGAATGATTCAAAGAAATCTTTGTAATCAAACATCCAATCAGGACCCGTGCCTTGAATATTTTGAGTATATCGTTGAACTTCCACGTTAGCCCAGTCTTCCACTCGACGAGTTCGCTTGTTGTATACCCGTTTGAGCGGGGTTGCATATCCAACAAAGTAACCCTCCTCGGCTTTAGGACTAAACTTCTCGCTTGGATTCAACATAGTGCATGGCGCCCCAAAAGGTTCTAGATACTCTAAGTTCGGCTTCCTTCGGTGTAACAGCTCATAAGATGTTTTACCAAACTTCTTCACTGTTAGAACCCGATTTAATGTGTAGTTTGCTGCATAAATCGCCTCGTTCCAGAACATTACTGGAAGATTTGAATCAGCAAGCATTGTTCTAGCCGCTTCAATTAGAGTCCTATTCTTTCGTTCAGCAACACCGTTCTGTTGTGGGGTGTACGGAGCCGAATATTCATGATCTATCCCTTTGCTTTCACAAAGTTCATCCATCTTGGCATTTTTGAACTCCGTCCCATTGTCACTCCGAATTCTCTTAATCTTCACATTGTAGAGATTCTCCAATCGAGTGAACAGAACTTTTAGGTTGATAAAGGTGTCGCTTTTATTCTGCAAACACATCACCCATGAAAATCTTGAGTAATCGTCAGTGACGACTAAACAATAAAGCTCTCCAAGATGACTTTTGCGCTTGACTGGTCCGAAAAGATCCATGTGCAGTCGCTCAAGTGGCATCTCAACAGAGTTAACCTTTTTCACTTTGTGGGACTGTTTGTGTTGCTTCCCCTTTTTACAACTCACGCACTTGTCATTCAGATGGAAATGTTTTACGTTTACTCCATCGACAAGCCCATTTCTCACAAGTTGGTTCATTTTCTTCAGATGAATGTGCCCCATTCTTCGGTGCCACATTATCGATTCTTTTTCTGTCGCTTTTGATAGAAAACATGTTATCTGCCCCTGTGATGTCATCGCCTTGGACATATCAAGAATGTATAGATTGTTGATGCGAGGTGCCTTCAACATTATCCACTCTTTCGGAATTGTAAAGCCCGGTTTCAGAATATAGCAGGATTTGTCATCAAAATGCACAGTAAATTGTTATCACATATTTGACTGACACTCAACATATTATAATCGATCTGCTTCACATACGAGATCCGCTCGAAACTTACTATCCCATTGCTCACACTTCCTTCCATTGTAATATATCCACCTTTATTTCCCGCGAAAGCTACATACCCTCCATTGATGTTCTTCACGTCGAACAGCAACGCAAGATCCCCTGTCATGTGGCCTGAAGCTCCACTATCAACAATCCAAAGACTGCTAATAGGGCCAGCTGAAGCTCCCTGCACACAAAAAGTAAATCAGTTAGTTCTTTCGGGGGACCCAAGCCTGAGTCTTGGGTCTTTGAACATCAGGTTTCAAAGTAACATTTTCACAAGCATTTTCAACAACTTTTTGATCAATCTTTTTCTGATTGTTCAAAACAGTTTCATTTTTCTCATTAACCCTTGAAGTAGAGGCTCCTGGAGTACCATTGGGTGTCCAAGATTGTTCAGACCTTTTCAAAATGCGAATCTGAGACTTTGGGTTCTCAGTCGGTTTCTGAACATTGTTAGCAAATGTAACTCTCTTGGTAACCTTATCTAATCTAACAGACTTAGGTCCAACATTTGATTTGACAATCGGTTTTGGTGGAACCTTTTGCCTATCAACTGTTGCGTTCACCATAGGCTTCCTCCATGATTGTTCCATAGCAATCCGATTCCTTCGATCATATTGCATTGGACGAGTGTTCCTCAATTGGTGAAAATTATTATAAAACGGTTGTGGTTGCTGAGGAACAACTCTCCTATGTGGTGGCACATAATGATCAATCGGTTTCCTCATAGAATTCCTCACTTCAACCTCGTGCCTCTTATGCCTTACATATGGGCACTGAGCAAGTAAATGCCCTCGTTCCCCACATTTAAAGCACGCACGGTACTCTTCAAAAACATTCGGAGCATTTGGTTGAGCAAATGATCTAACAGGGTATTGATCATTATACTGTTGCTTCCTTAAACTCTCAGAGAGTGGCCCTTTCGAGTAAGTAGGCTCATTAAAACCATTAGCTCTGTTTTTGGGTCGAACAAACTCTGTGACATGGACCTTTGGTTCTTGAGGAACATCCAAATACAATTTCTTTAATAAAGCTGGTGGAATCTCATTTGTTCTCTCATGTTTTGGGAACCAAATAGTACTTTCTTGCCATATTTTGTCAATTTTAGCATAGTTAACATCTTTGATTGGAAAGTCCTCATCAGAAATGATTTTATCGGATCCTTCCATCCGATAGAACACCTTGACAGGTTTGTCACATTGTTCATTCTTAACACTCTTTTCAAGATCTTTCTTAACCACATTTTTCTCAAGATCTTTCTTCACAACATTCTTTTCAGACTTCTTTTCACGATGAACATTTGCCATCGGAATCACAATCTGAGATGGTGAAACTGGTTCATTTGTAATGATGTGATTTTCTTTTGGAATTTCACATGCATTAACAGTTTGGTTACAACCAGTATCATCACTCTCAGTGTCTGAATCCACACTCTCAGCAGTAACACCCTCATCATTGATACCCAAAATCGGTCTAACATCGGAATGTGGATCACCAATACTAGATGTATTAGATTCATTTTCCGATGCTGAATCAGATTTTACCGAACTCTCCGGTGTCACTTGGTGACAATTATGATTTTCAAAGAGAACCGGAGATGGTACAGACCGATAATTGGTTGTTTGATCATCTATGATGTGGTCTACCACATAAGCAATATGCTTATAGCTTTCCAGCTTTTTGTTTACTTTCTCAGCAAAGCATTTGATGGTGGCCATTTCCAACTTGGTGTTTTCAATTTCATTGATATAGTTGTTAATTGCCAATTGTTTTAAAGACAAAGTATTTTTCAAGTCGGAAATGTCCTTTTTGTAGCCATCTAAAACTTTGTTGAAAGCATTCAACTCTTTGCGAGTAGATTGACTGTTCATGATAGCACTATCACGTTGAACACGGAGTTGTTTATTCTCCTCAGTCAATCTATCACATGTACCACAATATTTATCACTTGTAACATCAGTGCTACACTCAGAACTTACAGGTTTTGGCGGATCAGTCATGGCCATCAATGCAAAATGAGCTTCCTTTCCTGCAAAGAATCTGGAATAGTCAATCTTTGTGAAAGCATCATCTGCAATGCACGACTTCCTTGTCATCAGAAAATCCGCTTCTGCTAGCAACTGATCGATGTCTTCATCTAGAGAATTAACACTTGCTTCCGTATCCGATTCACTGTCTGAATCAGAATAAACCGATTCACACTCCTCAGGAACATCAGAAACAGTATCAATCACAACTCCAGAATTTGTCTCTTCAGTTTTAACCTCAACATTAACCTCAGCATTAACCTTAACAGGTTCAGGCTCCACATCCATCTCAGCCTCAGACTCATCACTTTCAATCTCATTTCCTACCTTCTCATCCATCGTCACTGAATCTTCAATATCAACCTGATATGCAACACAAGCCACATTGCCACCAGAAGTAATTTCTTCAACACCTATCTGCATACTTGACCAGTCAAACCTCTCATCTTGTTGAGTTACCAATGCTTGATTCTGATTGGTATTCTGATGTGTCTCATTTGGTGTAGTGATTGGTATGACTGTTCGGTTAGAATTGTTTGATGTTTGGTTTTGTGTCTGGTTTGGTGTGTTTGGTTGTCTATTTTGGTTGTTATTAAAGTTGTTTTGACGGTTTTGGTAATTGTTGTTGTTTTGGTAAGAGACTTGGTTTTGGTTTTGTTGTTGACGATTCTGATAGCTTGCATTGAATGGGTTCCTATTGCCTTGTTTTGGTGGCTGGGTACATTCTCGTTTAAAGTGACCTTTCCCTCCACAGTTAAAACAAGTCACTTTCTCCTTATTGAATCCGTAGGTTGTGTTAGGAGAAGTTCCCAAATCAGTTCTACCTGTCTTCTCGATAAATTCTGTTGCTCTTCTCATTATGCTTGCAAAGGCCCATTGGATATCAATGAGTTCCATCTCTTCCTTGTCAATTTGTGCGTAGTCTTCATTGGTCAAGTTGTTATTCCCAATTTGACTAGCAACTAATCCATTGTAGGATGAGACCATTGCAGAGACTAATGCAATGTGTTGCTGAGCAACTTCAACTGACACATTTCCCAAGTTAGATGTCTCCAAAACCACCGTTTGTTGGTTAGGTTGGTTCATTGGTTGTTGTTGAGATTGACTAGCAGTATAGAAAGCTGCTTGTTGCATTGGGGAGAATGGTGGAATGTATGAATTGTTGTATTGTTGTTGTGGTGATGGTTGTGAAAAGGATGATGTTTGTTGATGGTAGTTTATGTTAGGTGATTCCATAACATTGGATATACATGCAACATGTGGTGCAACTAGCCCTCCTGAGCTTGATGTACTAGCTGGAACTGGAGATCCTCCAAAGTATAAGTTGGGATTCTGAGGAATCTGTGCTCTTCTAGCTTTCCTCTTCTCTTCCAATTCTTTGTTTTCCAGCTTCTCTATGAACTCCTGAATAGACCAGTATTGATAAGCATCCTTCTCCTTCAGGACTTCCACATGCTGATCCCAGTTTGGTGGTAATGCATCTGCAAACTTGTCCACCTGCTTTGCCATAGGAATCTGTATACCATAGCTAGACAATTCAGATAACAAATGATTATATCTAGGAGTTAGTTCTTTCAAAGTTTCATTTCCAATATAAGAAAAATTCTCAAACTCCTTTCTCAGTTCTTCCATCCTTAGACCTCTAGTCTTCTCATTTCCATCATGCCTTCTTTTAAGTGCTTCCCATAGTGCCTTAGATGTTGTGCAAGTCCCAAACTGATGCAAAAGATCATTTGTGATTGCCTGTGTCAATTGGGAAAACGCCTTCTTCTCCACAGCAAACTTCTTTTTCTCATCCTCAGCCATGCTCTCCAATGGCACTGGTTCACCTGTGTTCTCCAAAACTGGTGGTGTGTAATCTTTAGCAATCATGTTCCAAGCTTCTGCACCCTCCACTCCCATGCCTTCCAAATGTATTTTGAACTTTTTCTGCCACTGATTGTATTCTTGAATCTCCATAAGCTTCGGTGGCCGATTCCCGCTACCTGAAGACAAATCATTAATCAGTGTGGAAATAGCATTTGTAGCTTGAGTGTTTACCACCGCTGCTGCTACTCCCCAGTAGTCAGATTGTGGTGCTGGAGGTGCACTTTGAGTCATATAGTTAACCGGCTGCGAAGACTGTGTGCTCGTCTTCTGTGCTGCTACCGTCCATGGGTCCATCACCTGCTGTTGTGGTTGTGTAGTTGCTGGTGTCGGAGTAGTCGGAAAATTCCACATTATCACGAACTTCGAGAAATTCAACACTTAGAAAATTTTCCAAAAACTAGCTCTAGGTTCGCCCAATATGGTTCAGGTTCGTCCCTTTCTGCTTCAGGTTCGCCCACACAGTGATACCCGAATGTAAAATCTCACCAGAAAGTAAAAACACACTAACACTTTTCACGTTCGTCCAAAATAAACCAGGTTCGCCCGTTTCAGTTCCAGGTTCGCCCGCACGATCTCCCGAATGTGAAAAATGTGACCCGAAAGTGAAAAATTCAACAGAAAACTTCTATGATCGCCCAAAAACTCCTAGGTTCGCCCAAAAAGTCACTCAGGTTCGACCAAAAACTTACACCTTCGACCACGCTTGTCCAGGTTCGCCCATTTTACTGATTTGAAAAACGGTTACACTTTGAAAAACGGTTATTTTGATCTCTGATTTTCAAAAGTTTGTGAATTTGAATGATCTTGATTAGGTTTTGCTTCGGAGATGATTTGGAACAACTTTAATACTTGGAATTTTGAATTTTAACCACAAAATCAACTCTAAATCCTTCAAAAACACTCAAAAATCATTTTTATGCAAAAACAGATGTGAATTGATCAAAATAATGTCCAAATCAGCTCTGAGTTTATCAATTTGTTGTTGTATGATCCTCTAAGCTCTGATACCACTTTGTAGAGGATGTTATTTGACACGAAAACAGGATTATATGATCATACAAGTTACAAAACCAGGTGCGGAAACCCTAGCTTTGAACAAACTGATGTAAACTCAAATCAAAACACAATCAAAGTCATTTTCAATACTTTTCATAGATTAACTCATTCATAAACTTGATTACAATATCCAAACAGTTAATCTAGATCACACACACACTATCTCAAACTGCTCTGGAACAACACCTCAAAACACACACACCTAATGACTCACTTAATCTTACAAAATCACAAAATCTATATATAGGCACTGCACATTCGCCCATTGTGAATGGTCGAATGTGAGGCTTTTCCACATTCGCCCATTTACATGGTCGAATGTGTCTTCCTGTGTAGTTCCATTTCCAGATTCGTCCATACCATATCTACCTTCGCCCACTTTCTTTCACCTTCGCCCAGTCAGTCTACCTTCGCCCCATCCAGCCTACTTAACACATGTTAACTATCCAATCACTAGTCGCAAAACGCATCTACAACTCTCTGGCGAGTTAACGCTTTTAAGCTGCCCTCTGGTCATAACACTGCTTCCAGGATCACCGATAACTTGCTCCAGTGGGTGAATACGATGAATCCGAGATTCCGGATAATCAGGTACTTGCACTCCCGTCTGAACAGTCAAGTTCTCTACAGCATCCAGATCATGACCCGTGTTTGATGATGAAGCAACATCTGGAGTTGGAGTTGGGTTCACTGGCGGTGCCTCTGGTTCTTCAGCATGTTCAAGAATGACTTCTTCAAATTGTTCATCTTCAGATTCTGAAGAGTCTAGTGAAGTTGAAGCCTCTTGAAACACTTCTTCCTCTTGTATAGGAGCATTGGTATCATTAGAAGCTGGTAGGGGGTTCACAGTGATCGGACGCAACAACGGTGAAGTTGTTGCATTTTCACACTCGTAAAGTAATCTGATAACAGCTTCTTCAACCAAGCTATCTAGATTGAATGATTCAAAGAAATCTTTGTAATCAAACATCCAATCAGGACCCGTGCCTTGCAAATTTTGAGTATATCGTTGAACTTCCACGTTAGCCCAATCCTCCACTCGACGAGTTCGCTTGTTGTATACCCATTTGAGCGGGGTTGCGTATCCAACAAAGTATCCCTCCTCGGTCTTAGGACTAAACTTCTCGCTTGGATTCAACATAGTGCATGGCGCCCCAAAAGGTTCTAGATACTCTAAGTTCGGCTTTCTTCGGTGTAACAGTTCATAAGATGTTTTACCAAACTTCTTCACTGTTAGAACCCGATTTAGTGTGTAGTTTGCTGCATAAAT
The DNA here is from genome assembly GCA_032199755.1 of Ambrosia artemisiifolia. Taxonomy (NCBI): domain Eukaryota; kingdom Viridiplantae; phylum Streptophyta; class Magnoliopsida; order Asterales; family Asteraceae; genus Ambrosia; species Ambrosia artemisiifolia. The sequence goes on along the minus strand of CM063517.1, from coordinate 46,671,807 downwards.
CGCCTCGTTCCAGAACATGACCGGAAGATTTGAATCAGCGAGCATTGTTCTAGCCGCTTCAATTAGAGTCCTATTCTTTCGTTCAGCAACACCGTTCTGTTGTGGGGTGTACGGAGCCGAATATTAATGATGTATCCCTTTGCTTTCACAAAGTTCATCCATCTTGGCATTTTTGAACTCCGTCCCATTGTCACTCCGAATTCTCTTTATCTTCACATTGTAGAGATTCTCCAATCGAGTGAACAGAACTTTCAGATTGTTAAAGGTGTCACTTTTATTCTGCAAACACATCACCCATGAAAATCTTGAGTAGTCATCAGTGACAACTAAACAATAGAGCTCTCCAAGATGACTTTTGCGCTTTACTGGTCCGAAAAGATCCATGTGCAGTCGCTCAAGTGGCATCTCTACAGAGTTAACCTTTTTCACTTTGTGGGACTGTTTGTGTTGCTTCCCCTTTTTACAACTCACACACTTGTCATTCAGATGGAAATGTTTTACGTTGACTCCATCGACAAGTCCATTTCTCACAAGTTGATTCATTTTTCTCAGATGAATGTGCCCCATTCTTCGGTGCCACATTATCGATTCTTTCTCTGTCGCTTTTGATAGAAAACATGTTATTTGCCCCTGTGATGTCATCGCCTTGGACATATCAAGAATGTATAGATTGTTGACGCGAGGTGCCTTCAACATTATCCACTCTTTAGGAATTGTAAAACCCGGTTTCAGAATATAGCAGGATTTGTCATCAAAATGCACAGTAAATTGTTTATCACATATTTGACTGACACTCAGCAGATTATAATCGATCTGCTTCACATAAGATATCCGCTCGAAACTCACTATCCCATTGCTCACACTTCCTTCCATTGTGATATATCCACCTTTATTACCTGCGAATGCGACATACCCGCCATTGATGTTCTTCACGTCGAACAGCAACGCAAGATCCCCTGTCATGTTGCCTGAAGCTCCACTATCAACAATCCAAAGACTGCTAATAGGGCCAGCTGAAGCTCCCTGCACACAAAAAGTAAATCATTTAGTTCTTTTGGGGGACCCAAGCCTGAGTCTTGGGTCTTTGAACATCAGGTTTCAAAGTAACATTTTCACAAGCATTTTCAACAACTTTTTGATCAATCTTTTTCTGATTGTTCAAAACAGTTTCCTTTTTCTCATTAACCCTTGAAGTAGAGGCTCCTGGAGTACCATTAGGTGTCCAAGATTGTTCAGTTCGTTTCAAAATACGAATCTGAGACTTTGGGTTCTCAGTTAGTTTCTGAACATTGTTAGCAAATGTAACTTTCTTGGTTACCTTATCTGATTTAACAGACTTAGGTCCAACATTTGATTTGACAATCGGTTTTGGTGGAACCTTTTGCCTATCAATTGTTGCGTTCACCACAGGCTTCCTCCATGATTGTTCCATAGCAATCCGATTCCTTTGATCATATTGAATTGGACGATTGTTCCTCATTTGATGAAAATTGTTTTGATTGTAAAACTGTTGTTGTTGAGGAACAACCCGTCTATGTGGTGGAACATAATGATCAATCGGTTTTCTCATGGAATTCCTCACTTCAACCTCGTGCCTTTTATGCCTTACATATGGGCACTGAGCAAGTAAATGCCCTCGTTCCCCACACTTAAAGCACGCACGGTACTCTTCAAAAACATTCGGAGCATTTGGTTGAGCAAATGATCTAACAGGGTATTGATCATTATACTGTTGCTTCCTTAAACTCTCAGGGAGTGGCCCTTTTGAGTAAGTAGGCTCATGAAAACCATTAGCTCTGTTTTTGGGTCGAATGAACTCTGTGACATGTACCTTTGGTTCTTGAGGAACATCCAAATACAATTTCTTTAAAATTGCTGGTGGAATCTCATTTGTTCTCTCATGTTTTGGGAACCAAATGGTGCTTTCTTGCCAAATCTTTTCTATTTTAGCATAGTTAGCATTTTTGATTGGAAATTCCTCGTCAGAGATGATCTTATCGGATCCTTCCATCCGATAGAACACCTTAACAGGTTTGTCACATTGTTCATTCCTAACACTCTTTTCAAGATCTTTCTTAACCACATTTTTCACAAGATCCTTCTTAACAACATTCTTCTCAGACTTTTTCTCACGATGAGCATTTGCCATCGGAATCACAATCTGAGATGGGGAAACTGGTTCATTTGTAACGATGTGATTTTCTTTTGGAATTTCACATGCATTAACATTTTGAACATTACAACCAGTGTCATCACTCTCAGTGTCTGAATCCACACTCTCAGCAGTAACACCCTCATCATTGATACCTAAAATCGGTCTCACATCGGAATGTGGATCTCCAATACTCGAGGTATTAGATTCATTTTCCGATGATGAATCTGATTTTACCGAACTCTCCGGTGTCACTTGGTGACAATTATGGTTTTCAAAAAGAACCGGAGATGGTACAGACCGATAATTAGTGGTTTGAGCATCTATGATGTGGTCTACCACATAAGCAATGTGCTTATAGCTTTCTAACTTTTTGTTTACTTTCTCAGCAAAGCATTTGATGGCGGCCATTTCCAACTTGGTATTTTCAATTTCATTGATATAGTTATTAATTGCAAGTTGTTTTAATGACAAAGTATTTTTCAAGTCAGAAATGTCCTTTTTATAGCCATCTAATACTTTGTTAAAAGCATTCAACTCTTTGCGAGTAGATTGACTGTTCATGATAGCACTATCACGTTGAACACGGAGTTGTTTGTTCTCCTCAGTCAATCTATCACATGTACCACAATATTTATCACTTGTAACATCAGTGCTACACTCAGAACTTATAGGTTTTGGCGGATCAGTCATGGCCATCAATGCGAAATGAGCTTCCTTTCCTGCAAAGAATCTTGAATAGTCGATCTTGGTAAAAGCATCATCTGCAATGCACGACTTTCTTGTCATCAGAAAATCCGCTTCTGCTAGCAACTGATCAATGTCATCATCTAGAGAATTAACACTTGCTTCCGTATCCGATTCACTGTCTGAATCAGAATAAACCGATTCACACTCCTCAGGAACATCAGAAACAGTATCAATCACAACTCCAGAATTAGTTTCTTTAGTCTTAACCTCAACATTAACCTCAGCATTAACCTTAGCAGGTTCAGTCTCCACATCCATCTCAGCCTCAGACTCATCACTTTCAACCTCAGTTTCTACCTTCTCATCAACTGTCACTGAATCTTCAATATCAATCTGATACGCAACACAAGCCACATTTCCACCAGTAGTAATTTCTTCAACACCTATTTGCATACTCGACCAGTCAAACCTCTCATCTTGTTGAGTCACCAATGCTTGATTCTGATTGGTGTTCTGATGTGTCTCATTAGGTGTAGTTATTGGTATGACTGTTCGGTTAGCATTGTTTGGTGTTTGGTTTTGTGTCTGGTTTGGTGTGTTTGGTTGTCTGTTTTGGTTGTTATTAAAGTTGTTTTGACGGTTTTGGTAGTTGTTGTTTTGGTAAGAAACTTGGTTTTGGTTTTGTTGTTGACGATTCTGATAGCTTGCATTGAATGGGTTCCTATTGCCTTGTTTTGGTGGCTGGGTGCATTCTCTTTTAAAGTGACCTTTCCCTCCACAATTAAAACAAGTAACTTTCTCCTTGTTGAACCCGTAGGTTGTGTTAGGAGAAGTTCCCAAATCCGTTCTACATGTCTTCTCGATAAATTCTGTTGCTCTTCTCATAATGCTAGCAAACGCCCATTGGATATCAATGAGTTCCATCTCTTCCTTGTCAATCTGTGCATAGTCTTCATTGGTTAAGTTGTTATTCCCAATTTGACTAGCAACTAATCCATTGTAGGATGAGACCATTGCAGAGACTAATGCAATGTGTTGCTGAGCAACTTCAACTGTCACATTACCCAAATTAGAAGTCTCCAAAACCACCGTTTGTTGATTAGGTTGGTTCATCGGTTGTTGAGATTGACTAGCAGTGTAGAAAGCTGCTTGTTGCATTGGGGAAAATGGTGGAATGTATGAATTGTTGTATTGATGTTGTGGTGGTGGGTTTGATGGTTGTGAAAAAGATGATGTTTGTTGATGGTAATTGATGGTAGGTGATTCCATAACATTGGAAATACATGCAACATGTGGTGCCACTAGCCCTCCTGAGCTTGAAGTACTAGCTGGAACTGGAGTTCCTCCAAAATATAAGTTGGGATTCTGAGGAATCTGTGCTCTTCTTGCTTTCCTCTTCTCTTCCAATTCTTTATTTTCCAGCTTCTCTATAAACTCTTGAATAGACCAGAACTGGTATGCATCCTTCTCCCTGAGAACTTCCACATGCTGATCCCAGTTTGGTGGTAATGCATCTGCAAACTTATCCACCTGCTTTGTCATAGGAATCTGTATACCATAACTAGACAATTCAGATAACAAATGGCTATATCTAGGAGTTAATTCTTTCAAAGTTTCATTGCCAATATAAGAAAAATTCTCAAACTCCTTTCTCAATTCTTCCATCCTTAGACCTCTAGTCTTCTCATTGCCATCATGCCTTCTTTTAAGTGCTTCCCACAATTGCTTAGATGTTGTACAAGTCCCAAACTGATGCAACAGATCGTTTGTAATAGCCTGTGTCAATTGGGAAAAAGCCTTCTTCTCCACAGCAAACTTCTTTTTCTCATCCTCAGCCATACTCTCCAATGGAACTGGTTCACCTGTATTCTCCAAAACTGGTGCTGTGTAACCTCTAGCAATCATGTTCCATGCCTCTGCACCCTCCACTCCCATACCTTCCAAATGTATCTTGAACTTTTTCTGCCACTGATTGTATTCTTGTATCTCCATGAGCTTCGGTGGCCGATTCCCGCTACCTGAAGACAAATCATTAATCAGTGTGGAAATAGCATTTGTAGTTTGAGTGTTTACCACCGCTGCTGCTACTCCCCAGTAGTCAGATTGTGGTGCTGGAGGTGCACTTTGAGCCATGTAGTTAATCGGCTGCGAAGACTGTGTGCTCGTCTTCTGTGTTGCCACCGTCCATGGGTCCATCACTTGCTGTTGTGGTTGTGTTGTTGCTGGTGTCTGAGTAGTTGGAAAATTCCACATGATCACGTACTTCGAAAAATTCAACACTTAGAAAATTTTCCAATAACTAGCTCTAGGTTCGCCCAAATGATCTCACTTTCGTCCCTTTCTGTTTCAGGTTCGCCCAGAAATACTCACCCGAATGTAAATGTTCACCAGAAAGTAAAACTCACTAACACAATTCTACGTTCGTCCAAATTGATCTAGGTTCACCCGTTCTTATTCTAGGTTCGCCCGCCCGATCAATCGAAGGTGAAAAATGTGACCCGAAAGTGAAAAATTCAACAAAAACTTTCCAGGTTCGCCCAAAATAACCTAGGTTCGCCCAAAAGTCACTCAGGTTCGCCCAAAAATCTACACGTTCGACCACTCAGTTCCAGATTCGCCCATATCAGGTTTGAAAAACGGTTACACTTTGAAAAACGGTTATTTTGATCTCTGATTTTCAAAAGTTTGTGAATTTGAATGATCTTAATCAGGTTTTGATTCGGAATTGATTTGGAGCAACTTTAATTCTTGGAATTTTGAATTTTAACCACAAAATCAACTCTAAATCTTTCAAAAACACTCAAAAACCATTTTTATGCAAAAACAGATGTGAATTGATCAAAATAATGTCCAAATCAGCTCTGAGTTTATCAATTTGTTGTTGTATGATCCTCTATGCTCTGATACCACTTTGTAGGAGGATGATTTTACATGAAAACAGGATTATATGATCATACAAGTTACAAAACCAGGTGCGGAAACCCTAGCTTTGAACAAACTGATATAAACTCAAATCAAAACACAATCAAAGTCATTTTCAAACGTTTTCATAGATTAACATATGCATAAACTTGATTACAATTGATTTTAGGTTAATCTAGAACACACACAGAACCTCTCAAACTATTCTGGAACCTCACCTCAAAACACACACAACTAATGACTCTCTTTACATTACAAAAACACAAATTCTATTTATAGGACCTGCACATTCGCCCATTAGCTCTGGTCGAATGTGAGTTCTTTCCACATTCGCCCACTGTAGTGGTCGAATGTATTCACTCAGTCAGGTTCCAATCTTCATTCGCCCTGTAGAATCTACCTTCGCCCACATAACATCTTCCTTCGCCCAGAACTATTCACATTCGCCCAACTCAGCCTTCTAACATATGTTAATTATCCAATCACTAGTCGCAAAACGCATCTACAATCTTGGTTCTTGAATTAAAAACTTTGTAAGCTTTTCTCAAAGGAGAATAACCAAGAAAATAACCTGTGTCAACTTTTGCAGCAAACTTAGAAATAGAGTCTTTGATGTTGAGGATAAAACATTGACATCCAAAAGCCCTAAAGAAGGAGATAATGGGCTTTATGCCATGTAGAATTTCATAGGCAGTCTTGGTATGTCTCTTGTTGATAAGAACTCTATTCTGAACATAACATGCAGTGTTGACTGCTTCAGCCCAAAAATACAAAGGTAGGCCTGAATCAGCTAACATTGTTCTGGCTGCTTCAATTAATGTTCTGTTCTTTCTTTCTACCACACCATTTTGTTCAGGAGTTCTGGGAATGCTGAACTGTCTAACAATCCCTTTAGACAGACAGAATTCATCCAGAGTTTTGTTCCTGAACTCTGTCCCATTGTCACTCCTGATGACTTTGACAGATAGAGAGTATTGCTTCTCTACTTGTAGAATAAAGAACTTGATGATTTCAGCTGCCTCATCCTTGGAATATAAGAAGAAGACCCATGTGAATCTTGAGTAGTCATCAATGATGACCAAGCAGTACTTCTTCTTACCAAGGCTCATAATCTTGACTGGTCCAAATAAGTCCATATGGAGTAGTTGAAGACATGCAGTTGTTTTTGATTCTTCAATAGACTTATATGAGGACTTATGCTGTTTACCTTTAAGACAGGAAACACAGTGTTCTTTGCACTGATATTCCTTCAAAGGTAGACCTCTGACCAAGCCCATTTTTGTGACTTTATTGATGGTTTTAAAGTTCACATGGCCAAGTCTCCTATGCCAGAGATCATTTTCTGAAGTTGATGCCTTTGAGAAGAAACAGGCAGTCTTGTTCAATACTTTGTCCTTTTCAATGTCCACTGCATAGACATTGCTACATCTTTTGGCAATCAGCAAAGTATGGTCTTCAATAATCTTCTCTATCAACTTCTGGCCTTCTGGTGATATGATCTTGCATGCTGTCTTGGTGAAAAAGGAAGAATATCCTTTGTCACACATTTGTGAGACACTCAGCAAGTTGTACTCAAGGTTTTCAACCAGATTGACCTTGTCAAACTGCATTTTGCCTGAGGATACATTGCCATATCCTAGCACATATCCCTTGGCATTGTTCCCAAAGGACACAGATCCTTCTCTTTGGCTGATAAAATTGTTTATCAGGTATCTGCATCCAGTCATGTGCATTGAGCCTCCACTATCCACATACCATATGCTATTCAAACCTCTGGAGACTCTCTGCACAAGATAGCAAATTAGTTAGTTTTGGCAACCCAAGCCAGTTTGGCTTTGGGTTTGCTCTTGAGAACAGGTGCAGCTTGTTGTGGACCATTTTTAGTAATCCATGTCTTTTTGGCAATGGATTTGTCATTAAGAACATTGGTGGGTTCTTTTTGGTTTCCACCATCAACTTTGGTCATCAGAAGTTTAACCAGGTTTATCAAATCTTTAACTTCAGCAGTTTATGAATCTGCTGATGAGTTAGGTGAAACTTCTGAAATTGAACTTTGAGAAGATGACCTTTGTTGAGATAAAGGCCTCTTCTTAGAAAGGGTTTTGTTTGATTGTTGTTTGTTGGGAAAAAAGGTATTTTGAAAATCTTGTTTTATCTGTTTTCCCACAATCAGTTGTTGTCTTTGTTTATTTAACTGATTTACCTTTCTAAATCTGCAAAGTTCAGTTATGTGGTTAAACAGACCACATATTTCACATGCTTTTGCCTTCTCTTTCTTTTTAGATAAATCAAGAGAGCTGGAAGGCAATTTACTGACAAAATCTGATTTTTGAAATAGGTCATCAGCAGTTTTCAGGGTCTCAACTCCTGATGTAGTTGAAACTGCTGATGGCTTATTGTCAGTAGTTTTAACTTCTGCAGTACTTCCCTTTTTGAGGAAGTTCTGATGGTAGGATGTGCATTCCTCCATATCAGAAGTTTGAATCAATTTCTTCCCATCATTATCAGTTTTGTGGGTGAAATCTGTTGGTGATTCAGTGTGGGTATATCCAATGCCAAACTTAACATTGGCTGCAGTTTGTTTGTTAAGCAACATTTGATACCCTTTACAAGACTCAACCCATTTTTCACAATCAACCTTGGTGTCAGCAAGCTCTTGTCTGACATTTCCTAGGCTGTCTATCATTGTTTTAATTTGTGCTTCTGTTTCAATGGATTTATCATTCAGTTTGGAAATTTCTTTATTTTTCAAAACAATTTTTCTTTCCAAATCACACTTCATTTGTGTGTATTTTCTTTCCATGTCATTGGATTTGCCTTGTAAATGCACATTAGTTTCTCTAATTAAAGCAAATGATTCTTTGCAAGATTTAGTGCAAAGCTTTAACAGAGATTGTTGTGATACCTGTGTGAGAGCAGAATTTGAAGAGTATCCTTCAAAGGCCATTAAGGCAAAGTTCTTTCTGCCATTATCAGGTTCTCCCTAGTTGACATCATAGACCTTATTGTCTGCATCCTGACTGCATTCTGATGTGTCATAAGGAAGACTGCTCCAGTCAACATACCCTGATGTAAATAAGCTTTGTTGCTGTGGGGGTTGTTGAGTTTGTGCAGGTTGTTGAGCAGTTGGAAATGGAGGCATGAGCTGCTGTTGTTGTTGAGCAGGCATCTGGACATATTGTACTTGTGGCACATATTGAACATGTGGAGCTTGTGCCTGTACAAAATGAGCACTCCCATTAGTTCCATTATTCCTATTATATGAGGGGTTAAATTGATTTCCAGAGGACATTGGTTGGTTATAGCTAGAGCTTCTACATTCTCTAACAAAGTGTCCCAACTTTTGACACTTATGACATCTCAGTTTAGATTTGTCAAAACCAACTTTTGTTGAATTGTTTAGTCCTGGAAATTTCCTTCCTGACCTTTTATAAAATTTGTTAGTTTTTAAGCTTAACAAGGCCAGTTGGTGCAATATTTCCATTTCTTCTAAGTCATCACTGCTAAAATATTTTAAATCATCCATGATGAAACACATGTTGTCAGCAGTTTGACTTAGTTCTTCATTGTCATAAGCTGGGAAAGATCCATCTGATGAGATCCCAGCTGTTATGTCAATGTGGTCAAAAGAACCAAAGTTATTAGAACAGGATGGTGAGTCATGTCCTAATAAGGCTGTGCTACCCGGAGTATAGTCATCAGCAGTTTTACCAGATTCTTGCAACTTTTTCTTTTGATTGATTTCTCTCTCAAAAATTAGTAATTTACCATGTAACCTAGTTAGGTTCAAGGTGTTAAAATCTGAACTGGTTCTGAGGACTATAGAATAAGTTTCCCATTTTGAAGGTAAAGACCTTAAAAATCTATGCAACATAGACTCATTTGAATAGGTCTGATTGTTTATTTTTAACTCAGAGATGAGTGAAGAAAATCTTTCAAATTGTTGAGTTAAAGTTTCACCCTCTATGTGAGTAAAAGTTTCATATTGTTGAGCCAATATTTCTCTGATGTTGGCTATCACCTCAGCAGTTCCTGCAAACTGCTCTTTTAGGCAGTCCCACAGCTCTTTGGCACTTTCACAGTGTAAAAGGCCAGCATAAATTTCGTTTGGAAGAGCCATAGCCAACATGGAGAAAGCTTTTGCATCAAGCTCAAACTTTTGGAAATCTTCCTCCGTGTATTCTTTTGGGTCTTTTGGTCTTTCAGTCTTTCCCTCTGGATCACTAACAACTGGTTTGTGAGGTCCAAAAACTACAGACCTCCAACATCCAGTGTTTGTTTGTGAAATAGTATGTGCCAACCTTTTTGACCATATGTTATATTCATTTCTGACTAACATAGCAGGTTTGTTGGCAGATCCAGTATTGTAGGGATCCATTTTTAAGAAGTTTGGATTTGTCAATACTTCCTTAAAGTGATGGATTAAAAAGTGAGCCTTTTATCCTTTATTGAATATCAATATTGAGCCTGTGTCTGAATCTCAATTTGTTAGATTGATTTTGATCAGATTAACCAGATGCTCTGATACCAATTGTTGGATCAGTGGCTATGTTTATGAACACTTATGTGTTATCAGATTTATATATGAGTTATTTAAGCAGCGGAAATACAAGTGTTCAAAGGTCTAAAAGATCACTTTGATGAGGAGTTATTACTCCCCCTTGACTGAACAATAAATGAGAAACAATAAACAGTTTAAGTATAAAGCAGTAATAGCAATTTATGTTTCTCAGATGTGAAATGGAATTATAAGTTTAAAGCCCGAAGGATTTCAATTTAAGATCAAAGATATTACACAAAATCACATGTCAAAATAGATGAACAAACTCATCTATTTATAGACTAATGTACTAAACTGTAGTCTGAAGCAATCTAAGATATTTAACAAAGATATTATGCTAAGATAAGGTTACTACAGTCTGTACATCGAAACTTGAAATCAAGACTTTAACAAAACAATATAATAAGTAAAACTGCTGATCTTCAGTCGGTTAGAAGCTTCTGATGCAAAGTGCTGATGAGTGACAAACTGCTGATGAGCAGTTTGTCTTCAGCAGTTCTTCAGTGAAATGTCTGGTTAGACTTCAGAACTTCTGATGAGTTTACTCTTCAGTACTTTGGTGTTTGTTCTTCAGCACTTCTTCTTTTGTTCTTCAGCAGTTCTATACTTAGGCAGATATGAAATAGACTAAGGTTATCAAAAGGTGGTTTCGTCAATCCTCTTTGTCCCAACATCCTTGAAAGTGATTTGTTCCGTCTTCAGCACCTGTGACGGAGTTTTTGTGAGTTGGGTCCAGTCGGTATTCTTTTTGGGTTGGGGTCTCTGGTCCCTTTGTTGTTTGTTGCTGATTGTCTGTCGAGCATCGTTGGCAGGCGAGTACTTTCCTTCATCCGTTGGCCCTGAGATTCGCGACCAGATGGATTGTTTACCTTTTTTTCTGTTGGAGTTGGTTGCTTGGCTGTAGCCGCGCTGCTGTTTGATGGAGCGTTCTGAGGATGCGTATATTTTGGAGGCTTTGATGACTTCCTCCCAAGAATCTGGGACGCCCGTCTTCCCGGACAGTGTTTTCATCAAGTCCTCACTGCGCACCCCGTTAATGAAGCCTGCGCGCAAGAGCTCTTCTCCGCAGCCAATTTGTAGTGCCTCCTTGTTGTAGCGCACAATGAAGTCTTCGATCGATTCATTGTCCGTGCGCTGACAAAGGAGGATGTGGGATTTATCTCGTTTGTGGCGCATGAGATGGGAGAAGTGATCCTTGAATTTCTGGATGAGGTCGTCGAAATCTAGGATACTTCCCACCGGGAGATTGTCAAACCAGACTCTGGCTGCGCCCGTGAGGGTCTGTGCGAACAGGTGGCACCAGACTTGCACAGGCCAGAGAACTGTGGTTCCTGCGCATTCGAAGTCGTGTAAGTGATCAGTGGGGTCTCGCAGGCCATCGTATCTACCGATGCTGCTTGGGAGTTTTGCTTGTTTTTCGATAGGCGCGGTGGCTATCCGCTGGTAAAACTTGGAGCTGAGGGCGAACGACTTAGGCCTGTATGGCTTGTTTAAGTCGTCGTCCTCCTTCCTATGTGAGGAGGCAGAGTGGGTTTTTGTCACCTTTCACTTCTTGTGTTTGGAGATCTTTGTGTTATCTGAGTCGCTGGTTGGCTGGTAGCTATCAGATTCTGATGTGGTGCCTGCGGGGTCCTGATCGCGCGCGTGCTTGCTGCGATCTCCACCCCGAGACTTGGGACGTGTGGCTTGCTTTTCTTTCCCCCTACGGCTGTGTTTGGCCGATGGGGAAGCCTTGGATATATCGGTTTGAAGTTTAGCTAACATGTTTTGATAAATTTTTGTGTTTTTGAGTTGTTTACGAAAAAGCCACTCGTCCGGATCCACTGGTGTAGTGGGTATGTCGGACTCGGATGAGTCTGAGCAGGAGACCGCCCGGGGCGGTGTTTCTTCCCTTGTGGCTGCTGCTGCTATGCCCTTGTCCGGAGTTTGGAGCATGCCCGTTCCAGTAGTCTGAATGACTGCCGAAGGGGTTGCTCCTGCGACTCCGGTTGGTGTTAGATCGGCCATTTAGTGAGCTTAAAGGATGGTGTTTTGAAAGTTTTGTGATTCTTTCAGCCGATACGGATGGCGCCAATGAAGAAACAACGAGTGTAAGGAGGGGGTAATAGGTGTGATGTACGATGACTCGTGTTCACTGCAGGATATAATCCTTGGCTCACAACGACGGTTGATCTATGGTTATATGCATAAACAGTAAGCAGGATAACATAAGGGACAACGATATAAGTGGTTCGGTCTCGTAAGACCTACGTCCACTAACAAGAGATGGTCTTTTATAAATACAGAGTACAAGTAATGATACAAGTGTATTGTTTCTAATTGGTCGGAAATTGACTACCCTAAGAAAGGAGGTGAAGGCCTGCTTTTATAGGAGGTATGTGGGCCTGAGGTAGTCAGGCTCATTTTGGTTGTTGACGGGCTTGGGCCCGGGAGCTTTAGGAGTCCACTTAGTTGGATCTCAACCCTTAGTTGGGTAAAGTGATCCAAGTTGAAGGGGCTTTCTTTTGATTGGGCCACGTGGCGCTACATGATTGGATGGCTGGGCGGTGCCCTGCCATTGGTACACGTGGCGCCTTCTAGCTGGATCTGCAGAAGGCCTCTTTTTCTCCTGCTGTCAAGTCGTGTCAAGCGGCTGACCAGTTGTCAGCTGACACCTGATGGTAAGTGGCAAGTTGAACTCTAAGGGGGATGTATCCGGCGCTGTCAAGTGGTGACTCTGCGCGGAGTGAGCAGCGCGATTTAGGCGCTGCTGCTTTTATCTCCCTTAGTGTGTTGTGTTGGCCTTGTGTAGGCGGAGTTTCTTGGACGCTGGGTAGGGTGCGCTTGCAAGCGCTGAGAAGCGGTACCCTACCCCTTCAGTAGGCATACGACCCTCGGTGATTAGGATTTGTACGAAATGCCTTTCCTTAGACAGAAAACTCAGAATAGGCGTTCACCCTTCCAGATTGCATGTGTCCCTTCTCATTAGTAGGGTTTAAGGCTTTGAAGATAATTGAATATCACTAGGTAATGAAACCAGCCACCATGGTAAAGGGAATCATTCCTAACTTGATGGTAAAGTTTCTACAAGAATGGAAAGGGATGAAACTAGTAATCAATGTAAAGGAAATGACTCCTAGCTTGATGATGAAGTTTCTTTTGTGAAATAAGAGTAGTGTTCAACAAGCTTCTACTTCGTGAAGATATAGTCTAACTCCAAAGTAGATGAAAACGCTGGGAAGTCTTGGAAAGGTGAAGAAATTAGAGAAGGAGAGAGAGAAGTATGAAAGAAATTAAGAAATAAAGAAAAACATAACATGCAAGACATGAGATAACTCATATTTGGACTCTTAAGGTTGTTGTTTAGGTCATGTATCAAATAACCTAATTCCCTATAACTGTGGCTCTGATACAAATTTGTAACACCCTAACTGATGGCGCAAACATCCGCCTGTCATGTAGGAATGATTGATCACAAGCACATGGCACTAAATAAGTTAAATATAAATATTATTAAATATCACATTAAATTATCATAGCTGATATGAAATAACCTAAAATGTAAGACCATATGCACACCCAAATTGTGGTGGATCATGAAAAAGCAATAATAATGACCACGGTTCTTCAATAGCGCTATCCGTTGTTAAAGTCGGCTTGTAAAGTGTTAATGATTTTTTTCTAAGAACAATTGTAGTCTACGTATACTGTTTAAACATAAAGCCATAACAAGTAACATGGCACATGTATGAATTGTTTGTAAATTGTGTATTGTAAGTGTATGTAAAGGATCGTTTTTGCCAAAAACAGTTATATGATCATACAAGTACAAAATGATAGAAATCGAATCAAACACAATCAATCACCTTTTCAATCTCCATTTGCTAAATAAACAACTTTGATAAGCTTTACAATTAGGTTTACAATCAAATTAACACCTTCTAGAACTTTCCTAGAACACAGAGAGAAACCAGACTTGACACACACACGCAAATGGAAAAAGTTATAAACTAAACAAAATTTTCACTTTATATAGACCTGCACATTCGACCCATCGACTTGGTCGAATGTGCTCCTTTGACCCCTATATAAGCTCGAATCAACATTATGCCTTCAAAACCTTCCTCCGACCTTCAATCACTTCCTTCGACCTTCATAATAACCACCTTCGACCCCACGATATACACAAATTCACTTTATTTCATCAATCCAAAGCATTAGTTGTCGTTCATAGTCCATTTTGTTGTTCATCAACTTGATTCTGAGCTGCTTTTTCTGTTCTTTACTCATCTCCGGCTCAAGCTGATGTTTAGTCGATCTTTTCTTTACTTCATTAACTTTCACGCACTTGCCCAATTTTTCCTTCAAGTTACATCCAGCATTCACATCGTACGCAAAACAGAAACAAACCACACGATGATACTTCATTGCCTGCTCAGCATCCTTCTCCTCACAATTGATCGGGTTGTAATACAGCATGATGATGTCTTCGTATGAACAGTTTATGATCCACATCGGATCAAAAACATGAATCTTCTTATATTCACCCTTCTTATCTTGCAACAGTATCACTGCTTCAGCTGTTCTCCAATCATAGTATCACATGATGAATTCAGAACTAAAGTGTTGCTGAATTGGCATCAAAGGTATCCTCTTCATCACCACTGGAGGTTTATACTTTAACGTAACCTTCTTCAAACCTATAGCAGGATCAACCTCTTTGTGTACTTTCCTCTTGGGATACTGAGGAGTAAACATGTTCCATTTAGTTCTGCTTTCCCAAGTCATTCTCTTAGCAGACCAACCCACCACATCATTGTTAGCAGAAGCTCCAGTCATTGTAAATGCACAAATATCTCTTACTGCCCAGTACGGTAGAGTTTTCAAATCATGAAATCTGTAGAAATACAAGATTCCCTTCTCCCATTTAACACCAATACACTTCAATTGTCTCAAATACTTCCAACCTATCGCTCTTCCTTTGAACAATTGATTGTTATATTTATAGAATCCTCCCTGAGCTTCTGGTTTTGGTCTTTTATCATCTTTTTCTTTCAAATTCTTCAGCAAGGTTTTCAAATCATCAACTTGCTTTCCAGTTGGTTTCTGATTATCATCATTAAACACTTCTTTTACAAACTCTTCACTCTTTTTCTTTGCAAGATATTTAGCTTCTTTTAAAGTTACTTCATTCAGATCTGGAAATACTTCATTTTCTTTGCTTCTGAAGTACTCTGGGTATTTTTCATGAGTTATGTCTTCAGTTTCAATCTCCTCACGTTCTGGAGTCTGTTTATCATCAGAATGATTACCAACATCCTTTTCAGGAATGTCTGGAATCACCTGTTCATTCATGATCTCTTCTAGTGTCTTTCCATCTTGCAGTGCTATACCCTCCAAGATTTCTTTCGAACTACCGCAGACATTTCACCTTCCTCTAAATCAGGATCATTGTACTCCAGTTCATATCTCATGTCTTCAGCTTCAAAGATTTCTGGAAATTTTCCAGTCAATTCAATAGTCCAGACCTTTCTGTTCAACATTTGTCTGTATAACTTTTTATCTTCTTCTGATAACGATTTGATCTTTTCAGTCCATAATATGTCATCATCATCAACATTTTCTCCCGGCGTCTTCTTAGAACTAGACTCACCTGCTTCATCTTTCTTATTCTTCCTTTCTTCATACCTAAACTTATCCACATCATCATCATCATCAGAATGATTATCATCATCTGCTTTATCATTCTTTTAGTTCCCCGACTTATCTCCAGCATCATCATCATCTGAAGATTCATCATCAGACTCGTCATCATCTGAGTCTTCAAAATCAACCTTTTCCTCATCATCCTCCTTTTCTTCCTCTTCAGTTCCTTTAAGCTGAGCAGCTTTTGAGTATAGATCATCCAAAAGTTTCTTCATCTCTTTGTTTCTAGCTTGAATCTTAGTGTTCTCAATCTGCAACACTTTAATCTTCTTAGAGTTTCTCTTCTCTCGAGTCACCAACATCTTATTGTCTTCCTGAAGTTCTTTCAACTTCTCTTCCAATTCATCTTGATTATCTTTGGATGACACGACAATCTTTAACATTGTCTCCTTATTCTTCTTCAGCTTCTCAATCCCCTTTTGTTGCTCAGTAAAAGCTTTCATCATATCATCAAACCTCTTTTTCACCATCTCCATTACATCACCAGAAACTGTAATTTGTGGTGAGGATTTCTCAGCAACAGGATCTTTCTTCTTCTGAAACTTCTTTAACACATTCTCCAATGTAGTTTCAAAGTCTGGAGGAGGATTCACAGATGTTTCTTTACCAGATTTCTTCTATTTCTTTGCACTTGGGGATGTAACAGGAGTAGCAGCTTTTGAACTTCCAATTTCAGGTACTTTCTTACCTGCTATCAACATCTCTACTTCTCTATCCCTTCTCTTCTTCGGATTATCTTTGCTATCTCTTTTAGCCATGGTTTTGAACTTTGGCTTCTTTATCTTTTCACCCACAACAGGAGATCCAATAAAATCTTGATCATCAATTCCAAGATCAATTTCATCTTCATCAATAGCAATTGGACTCTTTTGTTGTTGTTCTTCAATAGTTTTATTCAAACTCTCAATCTCACCAGCCTCAGTGGCCTTGGTCTTAGTGGATTTGATGTTTTCGTTTCCAGAATCCCATTCCTCTTCGTCCTGAGTCTCTTCTGCATCAACAGACTCTTCATCAACCAACATGGTCTTTGTTTTTCCAGATTTCTTTCTAGAGACACTCTTTTTCCTCTTTGTTGTCTCAACTTCTATCACCTTTGCTTTCCCTTTTCCTGTTCCTGACTTTGCACCTTTGTTTATCACTTGACGCTTTCTCTTTGCATTAGGATCAACTGGATGTAAAGGATCATCATTATCAGATTCACTATCCTTATTTCTAGCTTTGTTTTCACCTGGATAGTTGTAGTTTGGATTGATCAGGTGTCCAAACAGATTCTTATGCGGAGGTCTTTCATTCTCTGGAACACCCTTGTACCCCTTCATTCTGCTCAAAGTACTCAAACTCATGTGACTTTGAACTAAAATCTGCTAAGAATCTAGTTGATGCTGGTTATGGTGAAATGAAGAACATAGCCAAATGGTCTGAATTAAGGTTGGTGGAAACTTACAAGAAGCTTGAAGAGAAAAGAAAGACTAATCAAACACTTCCACCAAAGCCAACTTACTCTGATGATGAACAAGGTGGAAGATCCCATCAGACCCTTTCCTTTGAAACTCTGATCCCCTCATCAGATATTACAAATGCTTTTTAAATAGTTACAAACGTATGAATATTAACATCTAAGTAAATGTAGAAGATAAGGATACCTTGGAGACAGATATATCATTAGACTGCATTGCTAACATAGATGTGTGAAGAGACTCAGATTTAGTAGGCTGTATATTTAGTTTAAAAAAAAGTATAGAACAATAAATTAGTCGTTTATACATATATAGTTTGTTATTAACAAAATCTGGACCATAAAGTACCTGTGCAACATACAACTTCTTTTTCAGCTCCGAGATAATTGTTGGATCGTCACTGAACTTTGTTACACCATAAACATCATATTTATTGTTTAAATTGAAGTCAGAAACAAAGATTTTAAAAGCAAGTTCCTTTTCCTACAAAATACTGATTTCTTCTGGATAGTTAACTGTATCACCAACCTATTTAAAAGGAGAACCATAAATAATTAATATGAGTACAAAAATTATATTTAAAAAATACTAATAAATAAATTTGCGTTCTTTTTAAAAAAAATCAAAAAATATCGTATTCTCTTCAAGCAATTCAGTTGCACTTTTGTCAAGAAGTTTTGAAGCGTCATGATGAAACAATGTAAGTGAAACAGCACCGTTCACATCTTGGACACGAACCTGAATTTTATATCTGGAGAAACAAACATGTAAATCATAAAGTTATATGTATTATACTAAGCAAATACGTTTTTAAAAAATTAAAAATATTTAAAAGAAATATGACCTTGGTGTAGGGACGACTTGTTTGGCAATACAATTACCATTCACACACTGGAAAACCTTTTCTTCTTCAAATTGGCTACTTCCTTCGCCAACTTCACGGATTATGTACTTTATACCACATTTTTTGCTACATTTGGGACACCCCATGTAGTTCCACCCAAATTCTTTAAATAGATCTTTAATAGTACCCAACAACACCACAGGCTACTCCTGTATAAAAAAATTAGAATTCACGGATCAAAATTTAAATCTTATTACGTTTATTTTATTTTAAAATGACAAAAAGATAATAGTTAATTGTATTCATGTACCACGAATGCTTATTTTAGGTAATTATAACAGGTAATTTTAAAAGTTAAATATTAGTTGTCGGCAAAAAAAACAACTTTAAATTAAGCATTTAATGGCTTTAACATTTTACAATGTAACTATGTTGTTGGTAAAAATATATAACGTCAAAGAAAAAAATAAAAATTATTATAGAATTTTTCATTCGTGTAAGATTACACATACCTCTTGTGTTTCCTAAATATCACCAATTTTACTAACAGGAGTGTTGTGAAGAAAATCTTCTTCATCCGAACAGAACATGGACGTGCCATATGGTCGATGAACCAATGAAGGATTGTCCGCCATTTTCTTACCCAACCTGGTTCATAAAAAATAGTTATATGTATTAACTACTGTAAATAGTGTAAAAAATAAGTAACTTTACCTTTTGTTGTACATGTTAATATCTTCAATATTATTATCATTAATAAACAATCGACTAACACGATCTCTAAGAGAATTAGAAACATAGGGTTTATCTGTGGTCACCTTCTTATCTTTATTGTCATTGTTAAAGAACCTTACAGCATGTCCTATAACATCTATATGAAAATATAAACCAACATTAATGGTGACATAAATTAAAAAAAAAATATATGCTGTTTATAATAAAAAAAATGATCTAGTAATGATACAGACCTATTGTCACATTTTCTGTAACCTCATTGTCCAGAATTCTTTGGTAGAGGACAAAAGAGAACCCAAATGACGGACCTTGAAAATCCACAGAAACAGTAACCTGAGTGTTCATATTCAAGCACAATTTGTTGGGATTTGCTGAATACTTGTACTTTGATGGGTTCATGCCAATTCCTGGATTTCTTATGACAGGACAAGAATTTTCCAACAAAAACCTCTCGAATCTGAAAAACAAACGCTTCAACACATTCGCCTGAATTTTGTCACCGTGAAATATTTGTATCGATGAGTAAAAGAAGAATTGTATATTTTCGGAATATGTATATAGATATCTACCTATATAAACGTGTGGTGCTAATAAACTAATATACTAAAAAATAAATGTAATACAAAATACGGATTTTGGAATTACATTCTCGTCAATGAGTATCATCTCAATTGAGTAAACATCTTTAGGATTGCGACGATCAGCTTGCCGCCACAGCCGAATAATCTTTAGCTTCATAGCAACATCATTTTGATTGACATCAATTTTGTTAACTATGGTAAACTCTTGTGCTTGTGCAGCGGCTATTGTTCGCTTTGTGTAATCAAAAAAGTTAAGACTAAAATTAGGAATGAAATAAAAGTTAAAATATTATAACAAAAATAATCAACAAATAACAAAATCATATAAAATTTTCTAAGGTTTATCCAACATTTTGCGAATTGTTGCACCTTATGTTAATGGTGTGTATAGCAAGTTTGAGTAATGAGATACCATGCAATTAAATAGATAACTATAAAAATAGAAAAATGAAATCAGACTTAAATTTATGGTAAATGGTCAACAATTTTGGCAATGAATAGCTAAATCTTATCTAAATGATTAAAAATGGAGATATAATCTACCTATATTATAGTATAACAATTTTCCCAATGAATAGCTAAATCTATGCTAAATGGTCAACAATTTTCAAAATGTATTGATAAATTTAAGGAAGCGAAATTTTTTTTTCAGTATTTGCATAGCTAAATGGTCAACAATTATATCTCGTAATTATAGCTTAATTTATAGAACATAACACACATTTCGCAATGTATAGCTAAATTTCGGAATGATCAACAATTATATCTCGGAATTATAGCTAAATTTAAGGATACAAGTACCATAGTTCGTCTCTGGATACATGTAGCATTTTGTATTAGTAGCACAATAAAGACATAATTATGTAAATATATATATGTTTCTTTTTCTAATTATTATATAATGATAAGTTTATATCATTCTTTTTCGTATTTTAAAGTTTGTTATGTAGTAACTATCATTTATCACATATCTATGGTCAACATTTATCACAATGAATAGGTAAATCTCAGGAAAAGCAACACACATTTCCTTATTTTTAATTTTTTTGCCAAACAAAGCCGTTAAAATGGTAATTGTGATTATTGAGTTATGTTCTGTGGGTATATATCTCATTGTGAGATTTCAACAGCAATCGTCCTTGCAAAATTCTTATAACAATCATCATAATGTTAATATAAATTCAGTAAAGAAAATAATAAATGTCATTATTACGGTCAACATAGTCATTAATGTAAATATTTACTTTGTATAATAATCAATGACGTTATTTAATGTCAATTTTTTCTGTATTTAAATAAAGTTATTTGGTAAATTGACATTAAATTTTTAATTTTGTAGGAACAATCAATATGTTGACTTTCATGTTTTAATTTAGTAGGAAAAATAAACATTTTTGACTGAACATTATGTATTCAGTCAAAATAACATTAAATAACAATTATGATGATGCTAATCTAAATTTGGAAAATTGTTAAAAGAATAAATGTCATTAAGTCCGGTCAACATATAAATTAATCTAAATAAATAACAATGATTAATATTCAAATTCTAAATTAAATAAAATTAACATCAGTCAACACTTATTGTTGTAAATAAATAACATTAATTCTGAATTAATGACAATAAATTTGGTCAAAAAAATTTAATGACATTAATCAAAATTTCAAAAACCATCGAAGTATTTCAATAACATTAAACATAAATTCGAAATACAAAAATTAAAATAACTTAAACTAAAAACATTGACGAAGGCTATATCAAACTTGAAAATCAATGACTTTTTGTTGTGCAATCTTAGTAACAAAGAGCCTGAGCTGATTTGAACACCACCTAAATACACAATATTCACTCATGGCAATACCTTCGGATTCAAGCAGATCAGGCCATCCAATCACCAAAGGATCATGCAGTATCTTGAAGAACTTAGAACCATTATGATAAGACATAATAGCCTTTGCGTGTTCAAATCAAATCCTGTGGTATAATAGATAGAGAAACATATATTATTAAAAAAAATCTTGAAGACAAAAACAAAGTTACCAAAATCGATGATATCTACATATAAGAATGAATCAC
Source organism: Ambrosia artemisiifolia (assembly GCA_032199755.1). Taxonomy (NCBI): domain Eukaryota; kingdom Viridiplantae; phylum Streptophyta; class Magnoliopsida; order Asterales; family Asteraceae; genus Ambrosia; species Ambrosia artemisiifolia. Next base: position 46,650,103 of record CM063517.1, on the reverse strand, counting down.
GGATTGAATAAGAATGAAAGCAAAAACAATTATACTACAATCGATGATATCTACATACACCATGAATCGAAATCAGGAATATTTTCAAAAATTAATATACCAGGAATCGACCATATCTACCTATAAGAATGAATAACGAAATCTTTAAGAATGAATATACAAAGAATCTATCTATATAAAAAAATTGAAGATTGTTTGATTGTTCGAACATAAAACAATGAATCGAAATCAGAAATGTTTTCAAAAATTAATATACCAGGAATCGATAATATCTACCTATAAGAATGAATAACGAAATCTTTAAGAATGAATATACCAAGAATCTATCTATATAAAAAAACTGAAGATTGTTTGATTGTTTTATGAACATAAACTGAAGATTGTTTGATTCGGACCCATTGTAAGTATAACGACAGATACATAGTTTTGAAAACAAAATAAAGAACATTGGTTGTTTCTTTCTGATCCTTATGATCAGAATATTCAGGAATAGAATCTTTGAAACCAAGATGAAAATCAAAAGAAAATTTGAAGATCGAGAAAAAAAATGATGCAATGTAACCTTGAAATTAATCGGATGGAAGAATGGAGAATGAAAGTTGAAGACTTCTAAAGGAAGAATGAAGATTGATGTAGAATGAAGGAAAAAAAAAGGCTTTTATAGGTAAGTAGATGGAGCTCCATATACAAATCTGGATCCTAGAGGCCCTCTCTAAGATCTCCATTCAACCCGAGATATATTGAATTATTATATAGATAGATTTAACATATGTGTATAGTAAACAAACATTAGAGCATTCATAGCATTAGCTGTTTATTTTTATGAGTGAGTTTCGTATATTAAAAAAATGGTTAAAAGTAGTTGTAAGTGGAGACATCAATGTTACTGTTTATATGTATATTTAGGATGATACTATTCCATCTCATTTATTTTTTAATATTTTTTAAAGTTGTTGTGAGATAGGTTAAAGAAATTGTAATGATAAATGTATAAAATATATAACTTAACTAAAAAAGAAAGAGAAAATATAATGATTTTTTATTGTAATTTGATGGATGGAGATGGGAACTTGATGTGAATGCACTTAGACTACACAATGTGGTCATAGGGATGAAAGGGATATGAAGGGACATGTGGTAGCCACGTCAATTCCCCTATAACTGCAAAAAGCCACGGGGTGGTGGTGGCGTGCAGAGTTTTTTTATTAATTAAACAACCAGTCACAATCATCCATAATCCAGCAACTAACCACAACCATCCATCTTACCCTCACTTTTTGTTCCACGCTGGTAGTTAACTCCACCCCACCTGCCCATGACAGCTTCCACGCCACATAGGGGGTGGTCTTGGTGGTGTGGACGAGCTTCACATCCCCTGTCCACGCACCCACACCGTATAGTCGCCTTCATAATAAGTTCTACATTCCTATCCAAATAGTACCGTAAAAATTTATGGTTTAATCATGACTCAAATCCAAACAATGACAACCAAGACATAAAAACTCGTAAGAAATAATATACGTCAGAGAAATAGCAACAAAACATGATGACAAATCTCTTCTAAACTAACCTAAAAACGTAACCCCAAACCTTAGAACTCACCAATTGATGAGTTCTATTAATACTTATACAAGGTCCAGATGATTAACTGATTGTTTAGATGAATTGATCTTATTGTAGAAAACAAGATAAAGAAACAATACAGACTTACAAACCAGAGAAACTCACCCTAGTTTTTCTTATGAAGATAACTACATGAGAGAGAGAGACAGAGGGTTCTTGAAGACTGAATAGAAAAATAACAAACTGAACAATAATAAATCTCCTTGTATTTATACTCAGCTCAAATCAGCTGAACCTTCACTTGGCCCACCAGATGTCAAGCCCATCTTCTATCCTGAGCTGAACACACATCTTGGACTTTATCCTCCTTAGCCCTAAATACCTTCATGTAAACACCTTAGCAAAGCCCAAAAGAACTTTAAATGTTAGAATTATAATTTTCTATCTATCATATTTTTAATATTCCCCCTTAGTTCAAACATTGAACATGTCAATCATGCCCAAATCTTTGCAAAACTTCTTATGTTGTTGAACACTCAACCTTTTAGTCAAACCATCAACAATTTGACTTTCAGAACTGACCTTAACAGTTTGAATTAATCACAAAACAATCTTTTCTCTCAGAAAATGAATGTCCAATTCAAATGTTTAACCCTATCATGAAATACTGGGTTTGTTGCTATAGATATAGCAACCTTGATATCACAGTGTAGTTTCAAAGGAAAATCCCATTGAACCTTTAATTTTTACAAGATGTTTTTTAACACATTAACTCACAAGATACAGAGCACATTGCTTGATATTAAGCTTCTGCTGATGATTGTGAAACTGGGCTTTGCTTCTTACCTTTCCAAGAAATAAGTGAATTCCATAAAAAAAAAATACAGTATCCAGTTATAGACTTCCTAGTTATCAAATATTTTACCTAGTCAGCATCTACAAACCCTAACACCTGTAAATTTTCACTTTTAGAAAAAGAAAGCCCTTTGCCAGAAGATTCCTTTAAATATCTTGACAGTCTTAAAGCAGTTTGTAAATGACCAACATTAGGACTATGCATAAACTAATTTAAGCATAACCTAAATTAGGTCTAGTTAGAGAAATATATATATATATATATATATATAAGCTTTCTTATCAATTTTTGAAAACAGAAGTGTTATCCACAGCAACTTCATTTTTTTCCATTCTTTACATTTATAACAAAACTCTGCTCAATGGGTGTATGGATAGGCTTCATCCCAAGTACCCAAACTCATTTAACAATTCTAAACAGTACTTTCTTTGTGAGAGAAAAATACTAGATTCTGAATACAAAACCTCTATACCAAGAAAGCATTTAGGCTTTCCTAAATCTTTAATTAATTTTTTTTACTTAAAAACTATTTTGCTTTTGCAATTTTATCCAAATTGTTTCTAGCTAAAACTATATCATCTACGTGTACTAATAAAACTAAAAACGCATCAATTTTTTGCCAATACAAACATAGAATAATCAAAAACACTTTGAACAAATCCAATTTCAACTAAAACATTGGTTAATTTTTCATTCCATTTTCTGAGGGCTTGTTTAAGTCCATACAAAGATTTAACAAGTTTACAAACCTTTGTTTTACCGTTAGAATAATATCCCTCAGGTAGAGTGATATATACATATATCCTCAAGTGTCTAAATGGTCCTTAAAATTTGTCCATCTGTCTGCGGATGATAGGTCGTACTCATATCCAATCGAGTACTAAGGGCTTCCTGCAATGTCTACCAAAACCTTGAAGTAAAACGGTTGTCACGGCCAGAAATGATCAAAACTGGCACACCATGCCTTGTCACTATTTCCTTTACAAATTACTTTGCCTATTTATCCATTTTGTCAGTTTCCTTTATTGGCAAGAAGAGAGCTGACTTTGTTACTGGTCAATAATTACCCAAATTCTGTCATGACCGTTTGACGTCTTTGGCAACTTAGTGATGAAATCCATAGAGATTTGCTCCCATTTCCACATGGGTATCTCAAGTTTCTGCAACATACCGGAGGGCTTCTGATACTCAGCTTTAACCTTCAAACACATGTGACCTCGCCCAACATACATCGCGATGCTACCCTTGATGTTAGGCCCCCAATATAACTCCTTCAAGTCCTTATACATCTTATCGGCACCTGGATGGACTGAATATTTTGACTTATGGGCCTCATTAAGTACCAATTCACGCAATCCTCTAAAAGATGGAACCCATATCCTATCCACCAAATACAAAGTTCCATCAGGCTTTGGTTCTAATAAATTGACCATGCCACGCAGGGATTCCTTTTAGAGATTGGCTTCCTTGAGTGCTTCAGTTTGAGCTTCACAAATCCAGGCTATGAGACTGGTGTTGATTGTCTATCCTAGTGCACGCACACGTAGGGTTTTGACACACTCCTTTTGGATTAGGTCATCCGCTACAATGTTTACCTTACCTGGGTGATACTTGATATCACAGTCATAATCGTTCAGCAACTCTACCCGTCTTCGTTGCCTCATGTTCAAATCCTTTTGGTCGAAGATATGTTGCAAGCTCTTATGGTCAGTGAAGATTGTACACTTGGTATCGTACAAGTAGTGTCTCCAAATCTTGAGCGCAAAAACCACTGCTCCTAACTCCAGATCGTGCGTAGTGTAATTCTTGTCGTGAGCCTTGAGTTGACGAGCGGCGTACACAATCACCTTATCCCTTTGCATCAACACACAAGCAAGATGTTGGTGTGAAGCATCGCAGTAGACCACAAAATCATTGGTACATTATGGAAGCGACAGAATCGGAGCGTTGCACAACTTCTCCTTCAATAACTGAAAGGCTGCTTCTTGCTTATCTCCCCATTCAAACTTCTTGTCCTTCTGAGTCAGAATGGTTAGAGATTTAGCTAGCTTGGAGAAATTCTCAATGAATCATTGATAATAACCAGCTAAACCCAAAAATTGTCGCACTTCCGTCAGAGACTTGGGTACCTCCCAAATCTTAATTGCCTCAATCTTTGCTGGATCGACATGAATTTCCTTTTCGTTCACTACATGTCCAAGAAAGTGAACTTCGCAAATCCAAAATTTGCACTTAGTAAACTTAGCATACAACTTCTCACACTTAAGGAGCTCTAAAATCTACTTCAATGATGCACATGCTCCTCTTGAGTTTGTGAGTATATCAATATATCCTCAATGAATACAATCACAAACTTGTCCAAATAAGGCTTTCATACCCTATTCATCAAATCCATAAACACGGCTGGGGCATTGGTCAATTCGAACGGCATCACAAGGAGCTCGTAATAACTGTAACGTGCTCCTAAAAGTTGTCTTGGGTATGCTCTCCTCTTCTACACGCAACTGATGTTATCCCGATTTCAAGTCGATCTTCAAGTAGTAGCAAGAACCTTGCAATTGGTCAAACAAATCATCAATTCTTGGTAGCGGGTACTAGTTCTTGATGGTTAGTTTGTTCAATTCTCGCTAATCTATGCACATACGAAAAGATTCGTCCTTCTTCACAAACAACACTAGGGCTCCCCATGGGGATAAGCTCATTCGAATAAATACCTTATCCAACAACTCCTACAACTGGCTAGACAACTCCTGCATCTCTCACGGGGCTAGATGATACGGAGATCGAGCAATAGGTGCAGCTCTAAGAACTAAATCAATGCGGAACTCGACTAGTCTTGGCGGCGGCAGTCCAGGTAAGTCTTCGGGAAAGACTTCTGGGAAGTCCCGTACGACAGGGATGTCTTCGCTTCTTAGTTCCTTAGATTGCTTCTTAATCACATGTGCTAAGAATGCATAATGGCTATTCTCTCCTTTGACCGAAAGAGTGTCGCCACTTGGCAGGGGGATACGAACTATCTTTTGATGGTACACAATCTCCGCATGGTTCTTCGACAACCAATCCATGCCGACAACAATGTCGAAACTACCCAACTCTACTGGCAGCAGATCGATATTAAACTCATGATCACCCAAATATAGGATGCATCCTTCAACAACTTCCTCTGACTTAATCAACTTACCATTATCCATTTCTATAGAATAGTGTGTGCCCATCCTACGGCTCTACCCCAATGTACTTTTTAAAGTTGGTTGACACAAAACTTAAATCAGCACTGATATCGAAAAGTATGGAAGCATATTGATTATTAACAAGGAACGTACCAGTGACAACATTAGGATCCTATTACAAAATCTCTACCACGATCGTGGTTCTTCAACTTTGGGAAATTCTTCTTCAAATGATCAGTAGCACACACTCATTACACCCTTGTTTCCAAGTAGGGTCACCTGCAACCTTAGCACGACAGTGGGCAGTATGGTGGCCAAACTTCTTACACTTGTCACAACGGATACTCTCACAAGAACCTAGGTGATGATACTTGGACTTGTACAGAGAGGGTGCGGTCCGTTGTACTTCTTCCTGTGCTCCTAAACAGTAGCAGCCACATATGCCTTAGCCCTTTCTTGTTTCTTGCCAGACCAGTTTCCAAGTTTTTTCCTTGTTGATATTTGAACTCTTTCTTTTCTCTCTAGAACTTTCACCTTTTTCATCTTTTTTTCTTAAGCAATGTGCCCATACGCACCGCATCATGAGTCAAGCAATGAGTTAGGGTGATAGCACCTTTAATATTAGTGGGCTCAGCGGCAGTTACCGTACTGCGAATCTTAGGAGAGAGTTCCTAAAAATACCTTTCAATCCTCTTGTATTCGGGGGTAACCATGTGGGGCACCAAACGAGTGGTGTAGGCGGTGATCTTAGCTCCTACCATAGACAAATTCCAAAATTCTGACTCGATCTTCTGTAGTTCACTCCTAGGGCAGTACTTATCCATCATCATTGGCTTTAAGTCATCCCATGAAAGACTATAGGCTGCATCCCTACCCAAAGTCTGAACTTGTAGATTCCACCAAGTTAAAGCCTCATCCTGGAAGGTACAAGTAGCATCCTTGACCTTTTGATCCTCAGCACAACCATTGATATCCAACACAGATTCCATCTTCTCGATCCAACGACAAATACCGATCGCTCCTTTAGATCCACAAAAATTCCATGGCTTACAAATCATGAAGTTTTGTTGAACAGCCATGTATCGGGTTCTCAACTTCTGTGTCATAAATAATCAGACATTATTAATAACAATGAGGGGTACAGGCCAAGAAGTACATCAATTAATACTTTACCATGTTCATTATCATATTTTCTTTGTCGGCCAGTGCCACCAAATCCTGCACTGGAGTCTGCACGATTGGCGTCATGTTGCGCAATAGCTTATGCAATTACTTGTGCCAATTCCTCCGAATTGGTTGGGAATGCGTTTTCCTCGATAATGCGGGTAGTCATTCACGGCGGCATGACTTCTTTCTAACACATCATATAAAAATAATAAGACACATATTTATCGTTAATATTATCAATCATCTACACACTGAAAACAATCATGATATCCACAATGACCATGACAAAGTTTTAAAATTCCACACGGTGGCACAATCGTAATTATTAACCTAATTAAAAACCGTTAAACATAGGCAGGGGCATAATCGTCTCACTGTAAAATCAATTTTCAGTTGAACTCAAATTGTGTCGTCCATTTCTCGTTTATTAGCTTTACGATCGTAACAAAAAATAAAACTCTCGTAATTACAAAATCAGTTTTTGATTGAATTCAGGATTGAACCGTCCCTGATCTCAATAATCCGATAAAGATTTATAATTGCGACAATTGAAATATGCTTTGTTTTTAAAACAAAAAACAGAGCATGACATTGATACTGAAAAAAACAACAAAGTAAAAGAATAACATCAATTGTTTTATAACAAACAAAACAAAACAAAACATAACAAACGCACTTGCTAGGGATTGGTTTGTATGTTCAGGAAACAAAACAGAGCATGTTTTAAAGGTACCATTCTTTTTAAACGCACAATCTTTTTTAAACGCACTTTGGAGACATAATTTAAACGCATGCACAAAAAGGTAAACGCACCATGCGTTTGTTTTAATAATTAGTATGCGTTTGTGTTTTAATCCCAGTTAACAGAGCCGGCCCTAAGCATGGGCCGGGTGGTCACCGGCTCAGGGCCCGACCCATAAATGGGCTCAAACTTTTTTTAAAAATATACATATATATATATATATATTAAATTCTATATTTATGATATATATTTGTGTTTTATACATAAAAGTCTTGTTAGTGGAGTTGGAAAAACCATGCAAATTTAATGTAGAGACCTCAAGTTCAAGCCTTGGCTCTAGCACCATATTCAATTTTTTATTTTTAAATACATTCCTCTTTACAAAATTTTGGGCCTAAATTTTTTTCGCCCGAGGCCCAAATTTTTTTAGCGTATTCGAAGACGGCCCTGGCAGTTCAACCCTTTTGCTTTTTGGTTTTCAAATCCAATTAATAAAATACATAGGAACATGGGGACATGGGGAATTGAGACAAGTGATTTCATTACATTTCATTTCCAAAGGTTCCAAGATCTCTAAATTGATTGTCGAATTAGAGATATTTTAAATGCACTATGTTTTTTTTAGAAGCACTTAGACCATGTGTAGTGGGGGGCTTTATATATAAAGCTCCCTTTTTTTATTGGTCCACGTGGCTGATGAGTCAGCATGGAGAGATAAAGTGAAAAAGGGGTGTAGTGGTGGGGCTTTATTTATAAAGCCCATGTTTCTGATTGGTTGTTTATTTTATTATTTTTTTTAATCTTTTAACTCAAAATAATTAAAATAAAAGACAAATAAATATAAAAAAATTACAAATAATATTAAAAACTCACAACTAATATTAAAAAAAAGTTACAACTAATATTAAAAAAAAAGTTACACACTTCCTAAATTACTTATTTAAACATTACATATTCCTAAATTACTTAATTAAACACTAGATAATTCCTAAATTACTTATTTAATCCTAATTTTCTCCACTATGGAGAGTAGTTGTCCAGTCCTCGAGTGTGTAGTACTCGGGGGACACGGAACGTGAGCTATCCCGTCCATCGGATCTCGCATCCGAGGAGAAATAGCAGTACTCACGAGGAGGGGTAGGTCGGCTCCAGAGGCGTTCCTCCTCCTCAATTTTCCTGAGGGCTTCCAAGTCCTCCTCAGTTGGCTCCCCTCGTTCACGGGGTGGGGTAGTCTGGTGGTAGGGGGTGGGGATAGTCTGGTGGTCGGGGGTGGGGGTAGTCTGGTGATAGGGGTGGGGGTAGTCTGGGGGTGGGGATAGCAGCAGCAGTCCGGGGGGTGGGGGCCGACAACATTAGTCGGTCCATTTCATTAACAGCCATGGCATAATCCATGGCCCAGACCCATTACTCATCCGTGAAGTCATCATCGGCTTCAGGAGGAGGAAAGGATGGTTGTGCAGCAGCAGCAGGAGTAAAGGTTGGTGGTGCCATAGCAGGAGGAGGGGGATATAACCAATGTTGTGGAGGAGGAGGAGGATGAGGAGGTTGTGCAGCAGCAGGAGAAGGAGAGGAGGTGAATGGTAGTCTCCAGGGCCGGCCCCGTCCCTGGACCCGGCGAGAATACTGTCGGACATTAGACGGTCCGGCAGCTCCTGGTTGAAAACCGCCCATATTATTCATAGTTTTGAGGATGAGGAATTTGAGGTGTGACTGAAAAATCAGTTTTGGTGTTGTATTTATAGGGTTAGAAATATGACCGTTTGGGAAGAAAACGTTTGAAATTCAAAATTTGAAATTTAAACCTTTGGGGGGGGGGGGGAGGAATTTGAATTTCAAACGGTTTGGAACCGTAACCGTTTAAAATTCAAATGTTTGAATATAATTTTTTTATTATTTTTTTAATGAATATTATTTTTTTATATTAATTATTTTTTTATTATTATTTTATTTGATCTAATAACCGTTCAAATTATTATTATTATGTTTATTATTATTATTATTATAAAAAGTTTGAATATTTGACCTTGCCACGTGGCAAGGTCTGATTGGGTGACATTTTGTGTGTTGGGCGTTATTAATATGAAGCCCCAAACCAATTTTTGCCTATAGCGCCCCCCGTAACGGTGTGGGGGGCGCTATTTTAAAAAAAAAACCCTCAAATCGCGCCCCACTACGGAGGGTCTTAGTAGACTTATTTTAAACACACACACAATTTGATAACGTGCGTTTAATGTGTGTGTGATAAAATAATGTGCGTTTAAAACAAACACAAATTATTTTTATCAACATCATAGGTGCGTTTGTTTTACACACACATTTTTTTACCACCTCATCATGCAGCGTAAAAAAACGCACCCAATGTTACATCCACAGTTAATGAATGCGTTTGAACAAATTGTGTTTGATATTTTTGGTATGTACGTGCATTTGATTTTTTTTCCGTATCATGCTCTGTTTTTATGCTCTGTTTTTTTGTTTTAAAAATACAGAGAATGTTTCAAAGTGGTAGGTTGAATGTCCAGGCTCAATGTTTAAGTCTACATAAGTTAAAACAGCATGATTACAGTAATAATGATTAAAATCAAAAAATTAATGGAAAAAATAACATAGAAACCTGCCAATCATGTGGCTAATCTCTTCAATTGAATATCAAATTTGAAAAAAATTTAGATCAACAATTAGTATTCTGGTTTTACGAATTGAATTTGGAAAAGGTTACCGAAATTAAGACGTGATTACACGGAAGCGTTGTATACAAAAGGTCTAAAATACAGCTACAATGAATCAGAAACGAGTTTGGAAGTTGTAACTGCAGTTTACACGTGTCATTATCTTATGGCTTCCTATACTTCTCACGTTAACGTGAAGAAATGTATGGTATACTTTCTCTTGTTTCACATCTTAATTGATTATTACGACTTTATATATTTGAGGTTCATTTTTCTCGTCCAATACCATGATAAACGGAACTAATCTTAATTGATTATTACGACTTTACATTTGAGCACAAGCGAATCTTTTTTGGATTTGTTGTTTTTACTTTTGACAAAATAATACTTTAACAATATTTGAAGTTTTTTCCTTTTATTATAATAACAAAAACGACACCCTTTTAATCGCATTAGCACAATATTGTTCTATATCGATAGCTACACGGAATCAAATGCACCAACACCGATAGAATTCTCGTCTGCTACTCCGCAAATTATTAGTTTAATCGCACTACTATCTATTTATATAATAATTGAGGTTAACTTGGGTTGAATGAAGGCTTTTGAGAGTGTCTACATAGGATCCAATTGAATATGGAGCTCCATCTAACCTCCTATAAGTATCATATAAAAACCATTTTTTCTATTTTTCTTTTCCCAAAAACCGCCGCCCTAGACTCTTCTTCCTCTTCCTTACCTAATTATACTTCAACCCTAAGACTCTCCATCCTTTGCGCCCTTCCCTGTTCTCAGAGGTATACATATAAATCTAATCTTTTATCTTTTTCGCCTTACTCCGCCGATTGTATCGTCTCAAGTTTCTGCTTTTCAATCGTTTTTAATAAGTTATTGAATACAATCGCAAAGCTTATTATGTGTTTGTGATTACTGGTTTTTAAACAGTTTCATAAAATCCATTGATGAAGAACTAATATTAGTTTATGGTAATGGCGGATTTGAAAAGTTTTTATATATATGTCGTTGTTTATATCTTTTATTATTATGGTGTTTGTGATTACCGATGGTAACTGTATTATGTGTGTCTGAAGTTTCTATTTGGGGGATCTAGGGTTTTATAACCTTTTGAAAACAATCGCGTTGCGTATTATGTGTTAGTGATTACCGGTTTTTAAACCCTTTTATAAAATCGACCGATGAAGAATCCAAAATTAGTTTCTTTTATTTTCGGTTTAAAAAGTTTGTATAAATATGATGTTGTTTATAGATTTGTTGACCTTTTGAATTCTTTATATGTGTTAACTATATTATGCTTGCTTGTTATTCTCGTGTAAGGTTCTATAGTCATTAAACTGATATTAGGTTTTATAGTCATAAAATCCACATTCAACTGAACTTTTGTTTCAATGTCACTTAGTGGTTCTTAATATGGTGTTAAAATTGGTTTTGATAGTTCTTGAATTTTTTAAAATCAACTTTCACTTTGTTGTAGAATTAACTATGATGTTTGATTGTTTTGGACACAAGATTGTCATGGCAGCTATTAGTTTGTCAAATTGATTCATCTGTGTGTCAAATGGCTTTATCTGTTTTTAATTTTTTTTTTGTCATTAATCCGATTTTCAATATAAAAACTGATGTATGTGATATGTGTTTTACACAATATATAAACTGATGTATTTGACATGGCGGTTGGTTAGGCGAGTTCACAATTTTTTTTTCTTGCAAAAAATTCTGCTCATTTGTGCCATTTTTTTTCTTGCAAAAAATGTGCAAGTGATTAAACAGTTTTACATTTTTAGGTGAATAAAAAGTTTAAACTGTCTTTCCAAGGTCCAAATCGTTGACTGAACCGTTAAACAGCCAATCCACAATATCTGAACTAGGATCCAAATCATGTAAATCTTAAATTGGCTTACTTGCTTTAGTTTGGACGATTTCAGCAATTTACGAACACCCTATAAGTATGACATGAAAAGATAGAGCACTTTACTGATCTATAAGCTAATGATCTGATGGCGAAGAGTAATGATAAATGGGTTGTGATCAAGCTGTTAAAGGGGTCTGGATGAGTCTAATGAAAGACATATAAGAAGTGAGTTTTTCAAACTTTACATTTGATGTTTTCGTGTTTTCTATGGATTGATTTTTTTATTTTTATTTTTGAGGTAAGTAATATGAATTGTTGAGCGCTTCTGCTTATTGTAGAGATTTTGGCTGCTACTTCTGCTACTCGACCACGAGCAGATGTGCAATATAGTTTGCAATATGGCTGTTGAAATGAAAAAAAAAATGCAACTTACAAGGATCAAACTTGCAACCTTCTAGTTAAGAAAATGGAGCTCAAACCACTACACCACTAACACAATTGATGTTTGAATATGAAACCAATTGAATTTATTATTAAATAAAGTTGTTAAAATGAAAAAATAAACAAATTGCCCCTCCCGATGATCGAACCTATGACCTTGGGCAATGGAAGTTCACCACAAACCACTCCACCACCTACACAACTTGGGTTTTAAAATGAAGCAAATGGTATATATTTCATATTAAATGTCGTAAAAAACAAAAACAAAAAAATAAAGTAGTCTGTCCTAAGGATTGAACCTATGACCTTGGGCATTGAAAGTTCACCACAAACCACTCCACCACCAAGAGAACTTGTGTTTTGAAATGAAACAAATGATATATATTTCATATTAAATGTTACAAAAACAAAAAAAAATATATAAAATAATGAGAATTCACTATTCATGAATAGTGAATTCTCATTTTAAATTAATACATATATAATTTTTATGTACGATTTAAGTTGGTCTACGTGTAGATGTAAATGAAAGAAAATGTCATTTCTACACGTGTGTACTTTTACGTACGAAACCTAAAGTTTTTCGGAAATGATTTCAGTAAAATAATAATACATTTTCATGATTATTTTAATGTATGGCTTAAGTTTGTCTACGTTTTGATGTTTATTTAAAAAATACTCTAATTCCCACATGATTATTTATGTATATCGGTTTAAATTTTATAATTTGACATAAAAAATATAAATTCATGTTTGAATGTATTTTTTTCCGGAAAGGAGTCGGGTTAAATTTAATACCTTTTCATATTGTAGTTTCTCAGTTGGTCTACGTTTTGACGTAAGAATTACTGTATGGTTTGACGCCGCTATTTCTTTATGCAAAGGTAAATGTTGTAGTGGTTACGTCGAACCCATTAAATTAAATGACCCGATTTCTTTTATACGACATAAATTCGTTTTACTTTATTTTGATCCAACTGTAATACATATATAGGTTACACTGAGTTATATCTGATACTCGAAACACGTGTTTTACATGGGTGACACATTACGTAACACTTTGACTAATCCATTTGTTGTTTGCAATGTTGTTGCAGCGCGGGTCTTATTGCTAGTTATAATAACAAAAACAACGCCCTTTTAAGCGTATTAACACAATATGGCTACATGTTCTATTTCGGTAGCTATACCGAGTGAATGAACCAAAACCGATCAAATTCTCGTTACAAACGCGGCAAATTACTAGTTTAATCCCACTACTATATGTATTTATTTAAATTTATATATCACATATATATGTTAGTGTAGCATCTGATAACCTTGAAGCCCACATAAAGTCGTCCACGTCCAAATGGACGCATCCTACATTTTGATTCTCTCCTTGTCTTTATCACGTGACTACTTTATGTCATGACAAAAGCAATTCTTCACTCTTAAGCTACAATATAACCTTCTATATATACCTTCTATATACAAACGGATTTATACAATCATGTTTCAAGATCTCATTACTAATGGTGAAACATGGTAAAAATATTGTTGGTAATATCTTTGAATGGTTACCCGAAGGGCTCATAGCGAACGCGATGGGTCGAACGAGCCCTAAGGATGTGTGTAGGCTGTCGTTGGTGTGTTCAGGTTTTCGATCGGCTGGGGATTGGGACGCTGTTTGGGAAAAGTTCTTGCCGCCAGATTACCATAAGATTCTTGCAGCTGGTGGTTGTGGTTCGAAGAAAGAGTTGTATCTACGTCTTTGTGATAATCCCGTGATCATGGATGATGGAAAGGTTAATTCTTCACCATAAACATATTTTATATTTAATTTAGAATATATAATGTTACGTGTATAATTTTATTGTTTACAAATCAATACATTACTAATGTTAATACTACATCTAGCAAATATTCTCACTTTAAGATTAAATTGTTATTATTCTCCGAGAGGGTTGTAAAGTTCCTATGTGGCATTGGTTGAAGCTGGGTACGTGGTGCAAGCATTGAATGTCAGGTGAAATCCACCATTTTTTATAATATTTATTTTACTATATATAAGGGGTGGAGCACTACCCCCCAAACTTCATTGAACTATTAAAATTTTTATCAATCCTCCACTATGATATTAGTTAACTGATGCACCACACTAAAACATAAATTTGAAACCAGCACTACTTTAAAAAAAAATTCCACGAAAGCTTCCAAAGGTTACGGGTGTTAGTTACTATACGATTTCATTACCCGAACCCACTACCCTTACCACTAGCGACAGTGTTACAGTGAACATAATGAGGTACCAGCCTCATTTGGTGGTAACGTCTAGCCTCCCAAACCCAGGTCTTTTGGATTTAGAGCTATTTACTTTTAGAAATAAAATATATTTTACTTGATCAAAACTTTTTTCCTCTCACTCATTTCGGTCCTACATTCTTTTTTACTACTTTTGTGGTTTTCTTTTTACCGTATCTTTTTATACATTTATTTTTTACTTTTTTCTCTTTTTTTAACTTTTTTTAACCTTTCATTGTATCACAATGCCGTAACAAAAGAAGGATACCGATTGAAAGTGTTAAGTGTATCGAACTAGTTCCTTTAACAACAATCAATCTTATTATTATTATTATTATTATTATTATTATTATTATTATTATTATTATTATTATTATTATTATTATTATTCGGCCTTAGCTTTATTTGTTGTGCCACTTTGTTCGTGTTTTTTCTTTATTTTTATTTACAGTTTTAGTTTTTACCTCAATGCTTTACTATCTTTTAAATTTAACCCCAAAAATTTTTTACTTTCTATTTTGGTCCCTCATACTTTTCATCTTTTACAAGTTTTTAGTCTACATTTTTCTAATCAACACGCCGCAACGTGCGTGTGTTGCTCAACGTCTTCATGCGTGTTTTTTTTCCCATTTAACGGCACCGTCACAATACGCGGGTCATAGATCGACTTGGTTGTTTTTTTTTCTATGCATTACGCTCTGCGTGCGTAGTTTAACGTTTTTACGGTTTGGTTTTATTTTTATCATTTTTTATTTCTTTTGTTTAACGAGTTTTTCCGGTATTAGTAGTCGCTGGCGATGGTGTTGCATTGGTGCTACTTGGCACGTTTTTACCCCCGCCCCCCAACACTCCTGTTTTTACATTTTGATAAGGGTTTTGTTCAAAATCGAACGTCTCAAATATAATTGATTTTTTACTTTATTACTATGACGAACTGAACCAGTACCTCCGAGCATTTTTGGTAGTGGTTCCTGGTGTATGTTCGTCCTGATTCCGAGCAATAATGTTGTGTTCAAAATAGAGATTTTCCCGTATCATAAGTTATGGCGAGTGCTAGTAACGTCCCCTGTTGTGACGGACGAACCGATTCTGACTTAATGACATCGCCCTAGTTACTATCAGAACGATTACCGGGATTCATTTGTACGGTTTTAAATTGGTATAAAACATGTATCGATATTCTCTTTGGCTCACAACAACTTCATTTAAATTTTAGGTTTTCACTTTCTGTTTACCATACCGAGCGATGATATTATACGGAATTCCCTCTGCAAGGTGCATGGGAATTCCCTATGCAATGTTTACAATGGGCCTATGTTTCTAATAATTCAAGACCATATATTTGTGCCACAATTGTGATGGATAAGGGACGATGCTGGATTAAATCCTTTTGGCCAACATAAAACACTATGAGTTTAACTTCTTTTTTTTTTGTGTGTGTATTTTTTGACAGAGCAACTGGCTACATAAACCGAGTGCTAAAAAATGCTACATGTTACCTGCACGAGACCTATCCATCGTTTGGGGCGACACCCCGAGGTACTGGAGATGGATTTCCGTCCCTGAATCAAGGTTTCCTGAGGTGGCTGAACTTAGGGATGTATGTTGGTTTGAAGTTCATGGTAGAATAGACACTTCCATTCTGTCAACCAACACACGATATGCAGCTTACCTTGTGTATAAACCGACACCACACATCTATGGATTTGAAGACCACCCTGCTGATGTTTCAGTCGGGTTAAGTGGTGTTGAGAGTAGAATAATAGAAACAGTGTTTCTTGATCCAAAAGCATGTGGTCGATTTAATTCAGTCCCCCCTCAAAATGGCCCAAAACGCAGGCAAGATGGGTGGCTTGAGGTCGAAGTGGGCAAGTTTTATAATGAAAATGATCAAGAAGGAGAGCTTGATATGAGGATCCTGCATCTGAAAGGAGGGAATTGGAAGAGTGGTCTGATCATTCAAGGGATGGAGATTAGGCCCAATGCTTAGTTAAAAGAATAAAGGATGGATTTGAAAGGCTTGGAACGACAAGATCTTCAACGACAAATGGCTTGGATTGGAAAGCAAACACTGAATGGAGTTCATGGTGTAGTTTAATGGCGGTTAGATTTATTAGCCTTATCCTATGTTTAGTACAATGTATGTAGAGTGAAGCTAGTGGTGTAGTTTAAAGGCGCGCGGTTGGTTTTATGAGCCTTAATCTATGTTCCGTTTTTTGTGTATTCGCTCCAGGTTCTTAGGCTGTTGGGTGCACAGACGTGAGCCACCCCCGTCCTTCATTTAAATGCCCCGTCCCACCTCCCTACACCGCCCCGCTACCCCCCTCCCGGACACCCCCGTCCCTCCCGTCTCTCTCGGGACATTAGGGACGGACCAATCACCATCACCCACCAATGCCTCCACCAATCCCCTTCCCCCGTCCTGGACACCAACACTGCCCCCTGCCCCGTCCTGCCCCGTCCCAACTCACTTTTTCCGACGTGGCAAGCTCCTTTTTCCTACGTGGTAAGCTCTCCCCCGTCTGTATACCCAATATGTATACAATAGCCTTAATAAAATCTTTCCGCCGTTTAAAAAACTAGTCTACTTTTTCCCTTTTGTAAACAATGTGATATGGTTCTAGCTAGTATAGCCTTAGTACTAAGATTTGATGGTTTTAAGAAACCTATGTTCGACCTTTATTGTTCTAATTATTTAGGGCTTATGATTCTTGACATCATACACACACGATGTGAAAATAACCAAGTTTTTGGTTGTGATATCTATCATGTTTAATAAACAGTTTGTTTTCAGGATTTTTCTTTCTTTTTTTTTTTTTTTGGGCAATTGATCGTTCAATTAAATGGGTGAATTTATGTCACCATACCCATGGGCGTAGCTCTTAACGGGCGGGGAGGGGCGGCCGCCCCCCCCCCCCCCCCCCCACCCCCCCACACCCCCCCACACGAATTTTCGCTCAGAAGTTCCGATTATATAGTATTCGTATTGAAATTTTTTGGTATATACGATTTCAACCCTCCGAAGCTGGTTTTCAACCCCTCGAAACTAGTGATTTCTGACCCCCGAAGACTTCCGACCCCCGAAGTTTCGAGTCAAGCTTCGCCACTGACCATACCAAATGATATATGAACCTAATATGAAATTTCCTAATTTGGATTTAGTCTAAATGGATGTGGGTAACTTCCGTGTTGAACTTATAGGCACAATTAGACGAGATCGATTCATATAGGTTCGTGATTTAACTTGTTTTACACTTTTTTTTTTACAAAAAATGTGTTTTATGTCATTACTTAAATTTCGGAAAAGTTAAAAAGAGGAAGCACCATTAGGGCTGTTCATGAGCCGAACCGAGCCGAGCCAGGCCAAGCTCGTGCTCGGCTTGGTTATAAACCGAGCTAGCTCGGCTCGGCTCGGATTTAAAACCGAGCTGAAAATCAAAGCTCGAGCTCGGCTTGGTTTTAAACCGAGCCGACTCGGCTCGGCTTGGTTTGGCTCGAATATAAAAAGAAAAAAGAAAAATGGCTTTCAAAATTCAATAGTTTAAACTATTATTCAATAGTTAAAAATGACACAATTAAAATAAGTTCAACCTTATACATTGCACGTTAAAATCAACTTCAAGCAAGTACAAAATAAGTCTTAAATTTTAATGGAGTACAGTATAAGTTCATCAACATACGAATTAACTTAAGTACTTGGATCAAAAGTAGTATTCAGTTTATTTAAATAACTTGATTAGCTATAACTTCAATCCCAAGCAAAGAATCTCCATGCCACTATTACCAAATATTAAATTTGTAGCATATTCTCCATCTTGTTTTACATTTTGATAATATATTATATGTATATAAAAAATATATATTAAAAATTAGAATTATTGGAGCCAAACCGAGCCAGCTCGGTTCGTTACGAACCGAGCCGAGCTAGGCTCACTTTCTAACCGATCTGAGCCGGCTCGGCTCAGTTTCAAACCGAGCCATATCGAGAGAGCTTTTTTCGAGCTAAATCCGAACGAGCTTCGAGCGAGCTTCGAGCCACGAGCTTTTTGGACAGCCCTAAGCACCATAAAGTCTGGTTGAAACATAATTGTCGTGCATGCATTCTTTTTTTCTTTATTCTAACTTTGTAACTTTCAAGTATTAACTTACAAAAGAGACAAAACAAAACTTTGGGTTAATTGTGTCCTTTCATGTCAACCCGCAATACACGTCTTTTGTTCGGTTTAATGTTTCTTATATGATTTCAGAATTTGGGTTTGTGTGTGCTTCAATACGCCAACCTACAAACACGATTCGTTTCAGGTAGCTGCTCGGGTCCCAAACCGTGTACACTTTTCTGGTGTAGCAATCAAATTTAATAGGTTCAAGACCTTGATTTAGGATTGGCTTCAGAAGAGGAAAAAAGTTGCCTCTCGTTGGTTCGGTGGAATAGATCTGAGAGATAGTGTAAGAAGAGGTGACAAATGGTCAGATCTGTGATAACCTGCAAAACAAAACACCGTTAGGCTCGTCACAGGGGAGAGGAAGGGTCTCTCTGTGACCACCCTCCGGCGCGAGAATAAGTATGGTTTTAAGAAGTGGAAAGTAAGTACGAAGAGTACAGAAAGTACAAGTGAGTTGAGTTACCAAATGAGGAAATTTGGGAGGTATTTATACTTTCCTGAGTGGGCTTCGGCAAGTCCAGGCCCATGGGCCCTCTGGCCGAAGCTAGGCGTTCGGTCTAGCCTTAGCTTCGATCTTCTTATGATGGACCGAGCCTCGGTCTAGAACCTAGTTTTTTGTTAGGTTCGGGCCCGGCCCTCTTGTGATGGTCCGAGCTCCGACCTATAACCACATATTCTCTTCAAGTCCCCTGAAGTCTTTTTGAATGCTTCGGTATTCAAAAAAGGACTTGTAATTTGTTTTTGGGGATTTTGACTTTTGGGTTCCTTCGAGCTTCGGTTTGCCTGGTGTGTGACAGCTGTTGTCATTCACCTAAGCAAGTGGGTGACAGCTGTTGTCATTCACCCTTTTTAATGCCTCACCTTCCGGTTATTATAGCAGGTGCCCTTTTGGTTGGCTCGAGGGGGTCAGTTGATGGCCTTTGATTGGACGGTTACCCCAACCGTCACTTTTCTCCCTTTATAAGCGAGTTTTTACTCCTTATTATTTTTACTTTTTTCCTTTTACATTTCATCTTCCTTCCTAGTTTCTTCCAATTTTTCCAGCTTTCCTTGAGTTGTTATCAGGATCGTCCTTCTCCTTTAAATAAGTGTCTTCTCTTCTTCAACAAGGTGTGTATTTTCATCTTTATCCCTCTTTTAATCATGCCTAAGGATAATATGCTTGTGTCGTTTAGTGTTCTTAGTCAAGCGAAGCTTGATGAGTTTGTAGAAGAGTTTAGGATCCCTGTAGATCTTCATCCCACCCTACCTGCTCCGAGAACTCCTGTATACCCTCTTCCCCCTGGGAAGTTTGCATTTTACACTCGGGTGTGTAATTATGCAAACTATCGGGTTCCTTTTACTCGTTTCTTAATTAAGGTTTTACAGTTCCATAAAGTTCATATTTCCCAAATGACACCCTTTGGTCTGAGCCGGGTGAATCAATTTGAGTTGTCCTGTCGTTCTTTAGATGTAGTACCCGATTTGAACCTTTTTAGGGCTTTTTACCGACTGAACCGTTCCGGGAACTGGTATACCTTCGAGAAGAGGCAGTCGAAGGACAAGAAGTCGGAGGTAAAGAAGGAGGATAGGGAGTGTGTTGGATGGGAAGTGTCCAGCTTGAAGGATTGGAAGGACAGATGGTTTTGGTTGGATGACCTGTGTCTTCCCAAAGATATGGTATGGAGGAAGAAGGATGATCCCTTAGAGGGTGATCTGCCGAAGGGCTTTTTGGTGGATAAGAACCTGTATGCCGCTCTGGTGGCTAATAAGTTTGATATTAGACGTTTGCCGGAGCATGTGCTGGTGATTGGTTGTGTTAGTAGGAATTGGGAGTTTTCGGATCAGTGGCCTATCGTTAGACGAAACAACATAGGTTCGTCTATTGTTTTTACGATACATTTTTTGTGAGACTTTAGATTTTTGCTAATAATGCCTTGTTTTTGCTTTTTCAGATATGTCGCTTCGGGATATGCTTCATCTGGAGTCCTTCGAGGACGATGACATTGAGTATACTTCATTACAGCAGAATCCGGGAGATAAGCCGTTTCTTGAAGTTTTAAAGGCTCCGTCGTTTAAGATCAGGGAACCGGAGGTGGATGTTTCGGCGGATGTAGGTGGTGCTTCGTCGTCTGTAGCTGCGGCTACGTCTGAACGAGGTGCTGGGAAGTTGCCTGAGGACACATCTGTTTCTGTTGCTACTGAAGTCGTGCCGAAGCAAAGGAAGAAGTCATCGAGAAAGAGGAAGAGTCAGGAGGAGGGAGGGTCTGGAGAAAGAGTTGGGGCAACTCCGAAGAGGATGAAAACCCCCCTGGCCACTATTACTGAAGTATCTCCGAGCGGTCAGGCCTCTCCGTCTACTCTCCTGGAGACTTTATCTGATCATTTGGACGGTGGGAAATCTGCTCGGGACGAACCTCATGTTGCTTTTGATGAGAGTGGTTCAAGACATCCCAACCCCTCTCCGCTGCACTCGCACCCACATTTGGCCGAACCTTCTAGCCCTGTTGGTAAGTATGATGATGACGTAGACCGTTTCCCTCTGTACTTTACTTCGGACGATGAAGGTCCAAAGGACTACCTTGAACGTCTGTGGTTTGGTTCAGAGTCTAAAGTGGATGATTTCCCTGTCTTTGTAGATTCGATGGAGCTGGACCCTTCGGTGGCCGAAGCTAAATTTGTCCCCAACTGGGACTTGAAGAATGGTGACAAGATACTTGATGCCTTAACAGCTCGCACCATGCTTCTAAATATTAACACTCCAGCCGAAGATCACAGGTATCGAAGTGCGGCTCCTTTAGCCTTAGCTGATGCATTAATGATCAATCAAGCGCAGTCGAACGGTATTGTAGTGGAGGTGTATCGACGGTGGGTGGAGCTTGAGATTGAGAAGGAGAAGCTGAGTTCGTTGCTGGGAGGTGAGGATGTTTCTGGTTGGGGTAAGAAGCATGAAGCTTTGCTGAAGGAGAAGCTTACCTTATAGGAGAAGCTGAACCAGGCCTTGTTACAAGTGAAATCAAACGGTGCTGCCATGGCTTCGGCTTCAGAGGAGAGAGATAAAGCCTTGAAAGAGGTGGAGGTGTTGAAGGCTGATAGGGACGCTGCGTTGCAAGGTAGTAGTTTCTAACTCTTTTTGTACTAGGGTCATAATGTGTTATGTTTTATATTTTACTAACTCTTTATTTTTGTTTTTAGAGAAGAAAATGTTCGAGGTCGAAGCAACAAGGTTTCGGAGTCAACTGGACCAGATGAAGAAGGAGATGGACGGTCAGGTGGCTAAATTGACTGAGTCAAACTCTCAGTTGACTGACCAAGTTAAGGAGCTTCTGGAGGTCAAGAGGTGGCTGTTGACTGAATGCATGTCGCTGGTAGCTCGGAGGGTACATACTGGAGAGGAGCTTCGGAGCGTGGTTGGTGCCATTAATAACGCTATGAACGCCTGCGGCGTTAATGTGGGTATTAAGGCCGGGTACCATTACTCCTCGAAGGGTTTTCCTTTGGAGCAAGTGCCGAAGCTGAAGCTGAATGCTGATGAAATGCTGAACGATGCTTTGGATAGGTTTGATACTTTAGACTTTCCATTTCTCCAGCATGTTGCACGTTTTGCTTCGGAGCCCCTCGACACCCTTAATGCTGCTTCTCAATCCGGTGCCATGTTTCAGCCTCCATCTGCTTAATGTTGTGTTTGTTATGTATGCCACAACGGCAATGTTTAAAACAATATTTTGTTAAAGTCTTTTTTCTGGATTCGGTCGAACCACTTTTGGTTCGGAACATTCTATTTTTCATGAATGCCATGGTCGTACATTTTACGTTGATATTACTTGTGCGTATTTGAATGTTTTCAAGGGTTTATGTTGGCCCTAGACTATAATTGAACTACTTTGTCATTTGTTTCGTGCCTCGATAGAAACTCCCACTTAGGTTTGTAGTTTTACATAGCTTTGAATAAGCCTAAGACTTATGTTAATCTTTTCTTGTATCGACCTTGATATGCGTCCATATGCTTCGGTTCGACAATTATGTGTTTACACTTGCAAGTTTTTGTTGTTTTTTTTTATGCAAGGTCATTCGTTGACCTTCGGTACGCCTGGTTGTGGCATCGGTGGTCGTTAAACCTATCCACCGAAGCCTTTTCCTCTGCGGTTTAATAAGTAGAAGGTGGACTTATTTTCTTCGACGTCGATGTGTTTTGTATTTTGCATGCTTTGTTTATTTATTCTCAACGTGCTTCGGCACATATTATATTTGTTTATTCGAGATAGGCATAGTTCATGATTCCTTCTTTTTTTTTTTTACGAGGCGATTTTGGTGATAGGTTCGAGTGTTTCGACCTTCGTTGTGCCATATCTCGTTCGGCCTTCGGGTTCCATGTTGACAAATTATGCCTGTCATCATGGGTTCCGACATATTTTTTGCCTGTTTTTGCTGGGAGGTCGGAACGTTTAAAAATTGTTAGGATGTCCTGTTGTTAACTTGTTCCGATCTTTTCACAATGCTTCTTATTATCTTGGAAATTATCTTTCCTAACTTTGGTGTTATTTTGTTTTGAACATAAATAACTAATGCGATAAGTAATTTGCACCAAACTTTTTATTATAGGTGGGGTAAACACATCCCACTTTTGAATAAAAAAGGTTCGGGGTACTCATCATCCCGAATTACAAGCAAAAAGGTAAAAAGATTCGGGGTAAACCACATCCCGATTACCAAATTAAAATTATTGAAAATAAGATTCAAACACTAGCTTCGGTCTTCGAGGCTTCACATATAACACTTCTTCAGATGGACTCCATTCCAAGTCCTGGGAACTGGAGTGCCATCTATCTTGGCCAAGGTATATGATCCTCTTTCTCCGACGGAGGTAACTTGGTAGGGGCCTTCCCATCTTGATGCCAATTTCCCTGAGGGTTCGGCTCGGCTAGCCTCATTGCTTCGGAAGACGTAGTCTCCGATCTTGAATGATTGCTTTTTCACCCTGGCATTGTAGTATTTTTCAAGTTCTTTCTTGTATCGAGATTCTCTGATGGAAGCCATCTCCCTTCTTTCTTCTAAGAGATCCAAGTTAAGCCGGAGGGATTGATCATTATGTGATGTATTGGCTCTTCGAGGACTGATGATGCCAATTTCCACCGGGATCATTGCTTCGGTGCCATAGGTCAGGCTGAAAGGTGTTTCACCGGTGCTTTTCTTTGGCATTGTTCGATGTGCCCATAAGACGTTAGGCAATTCGTCTGCCCATCCGGCCTTCTTTCCTCCCAAACGCCGTTGAATTCCTTCGACTATGCTTCGGTTGGCCCTTTCTACTTGGCCGTTGGCTTGTGGGTGAGCTACTAATGAGAATAGCTGTTTGATCCCTAGATCCGAGCACCATTTTTTGAAAGGGTTTTCAGCGAACTGCTTCCCATTGTCGCTGATGATATAGAGTGGTAATCCGAACCGACAAACAACGTTCTCCCACACAAATCTCTTCACCTGATGGCCGGTGATGTCACCCATAGGCTTAGCTTCGATCCACTTTGTGAAATAATCGATAGCTACCAGCAAATATTTGACTCCTCCAGTGGATTTGGGGAATGGTCCCACAATGTCGATACCCCATTTCTGGAACGGCCAGGCTGCAGTTACTGGAATCAGATTGTTCTTTGCTCGAAGACTGACTGGTGCATTCCTCTGACATTCTTGACAACTCCGAAGCTCTTGTACAGCACTTTGGTGCATGTTAGGCCAGTAGTATCCAGCATTCATTGCCTTTGTGACGACCATTTTTGGTCCGGCATGTATGCCACATACACCGAAGTGAATCTCTTTGATTACATATGCAGCTTCGGTTAAAGACAGGCACCGTAGTAACGGACCTAAGAAAGTCTTTCGGTATAACTGACCATTCTGGACTTGGTACTGCAGGGATTTGACTTTGAGCTTTCGAGCTTCAGCCTAATCTTCCGGGATCCAGCCTTCGGTAATATGCTTCACAATGGGAGTCATCCATGTATCTTTCTGGATTTCAACTTGTAAGACCTCATTTTCTTCAATTGAGGGCTTTGTTAGTACCTCAACCTTTGTGTCTTGGGTCGAAGTGGCCATATTAGCCGATGCAATCTTACTGAGAGCATCGGCCTGAGCATTTTCTTCCCTTGGGACATGAAAGATTTTGTATGTCTGGAAAGAAGCTATGAGCTCTTGGGCCTTTTGAAGGTATTTCATCATGTTTTCTTCTCTTGCTTCATACTCTCCTCGAAGCTGGTTAACCACGAGCAGCGAGTCAGTATGAATCTTGAGGTTCTTTACTCCGAACCTTCGTGCTATTCGGAGGCCAGCTAATAATGCTTCATACTCAGCTTCATTGTTTGAGCTTGGAAATGGAAGTCGGAGGGCATAAACAAACTCGGTGTTATCTGGGTTGATTAACACGAGACCGGCTCCGGATCCTTCGGCACCAGACGCACCGTCGGTATATAAGGACCATGCTTCTTCTTGCTCTGAACCTTCTAAAGGTTGTTCCTCCGACTGGTCCGTTCCATTTGGTAACTCAGCTATGAATGTAGATGTGTTTTGCGACTAGTGATTGGATGTTAACATATGTTAGATGCTGATGGGCAGAATGTGGAATTGGTAGTGGTCGAATGTGAGTATAAAGGGGCGAAGGTAGAGAGAAGTGGACGAAGGTGCTATGGAGTTTGACTGAAGTTGTAGGTTCGTACCCTGAACTGGGCGAATGTGGAAGAAGTCCACATTCGACCAGTGCAAACGGGCGAACGTGCAGGTGTTATAAATAGAAATTGTGTTTTTGTAATGTATAGAGAGTTTTAGAAAGTGTGTGTTTAGAGGTCAGGTTCCTGGTTTGTTTGAGAGAGTCTGTGTTTGATCTAGATTAACCGTATTGTCATTGTAAACAAGTTTATGAAAAAGTTAATCTATGAAAACCTTTGAAAATGATATTGATTGTGTTTTGATTTGAGTTTTATCTGTTTTGTTCAAAGCTAGGGTTTCCGCACCTGGTTTTGTAACTTGTATGATCAAATAATCCTGTTTCGGTAAAAAACCTTTCGCTCACAAAGTGGTATCAGAGCATAGAAGATCATACAACAACAAATTAGATAAACTCAGAGCTGATTTGGACCTAATTTTGATCAAAATACATCTGTTTTTGAATGAAAATGGTTTTTGAGTGTTTTTGATTGATTTGAAGTTGATTTTGTGGATAAAATTCAAAATTCCAAGAATTAAAGTTGTTCCAAATCAATTCCGAATCAAAACCTGATTAAGATCATTCAAATCCACAAACTTTTGAAAATCAGAGATCAAAATAACCGTTTTTCAAAGTGTAACCGTTTTTCAAATCTGAAATGGGCGAACCTGGAACCTGAGTGGTCGAACCTGAGTAGTTTTGGGCGAACTTGAGTGTTTTGTGGTCGAACCTGAGAAAATCTTGGGCGAATCTGAAACTTTTTGTTGAATATTCCACTTTCGGGTCACATTTTTCACTTCAGAGTGATCGGGCGGGCGAACGTAGATACAAAACGGTCGAACCTGAAATTTTCTTGGCGAACGTGGATTTGTGTTAGTGTGTTTTTACTTTCTGGTGAATATCTACCTTCGAGTGGCACTGTTTGGGCGAAGGTAAACAGAAAGGGTCGAAAGTGAGAATCAACGGGCGAACCTAGGACTAAAAGTGTTGGAAAAATTTTCTAAGTGTTGAATTTTTTTTTTTTTTCGAAGTTCGTGATCATGTGGAATTTTCCGACAACTCCGACTCAACCACAACAGCAAGTGATGGACCCATGGACGGTGGCAGCACAAAAGACGAGCACACAGTCTTCGCAACCGGTTAACTACATGGCGATGAATAACTCGATGCCTCAAAGCGTAGCACCTCCAGCACCACAATCTGACTACTGGGGAGTAGCAGCAGCGGTGGTAAACACTCAAACTACAAATGCTATTTCCACACTGATTAATAATGATTTGTCTTCAGGTAGCGGGAATCGGCCACCGAAGCTTATGGAGATACAAGAATACAATCAGTGGCAGAAAAAGTTCAAGATACACTTGGAAGGCATGGGAGTGGAGGGTGCAGAGGCATGGAATATGATTGCTAGAGGTTACACAGCACCAGTTTTGGAGAATACAGGTGAACCAGTTCCATTGGAGACTATGGCTGAGGATGAGAAAAAGAAGTTTGCTGTGGAGAAGAAAGCTTTTTCCCAATTGACACAGGCAATTACAAATGATCTGTTGCATCAGTTTGGTACATGCACTACATCTAAGCAACTATGGGAAGCGCTCAAAAGGAGGCATGATGGTAATGAGAAGACTAGAAGTCTAAGAATGGAAGAATTGAGAAAGGAGTTTGAGAATTTTTCTTATATTGGCAATGAAACTTTAAAAGAATTAACTCCTAGATATAGTCATTTGCTAACAGAATTGTCAAGTTATGGTATACAGATTCCTATGACAAAGCAGGTGGATAAGTTTGCAGATGCTTTACCACCACACTGGGATCAGCATGTGGAAGTTCTTAGGGAAAAGGATGCATACCAATTCTGGTCCATTCAAGAGTTTATAGAGAAGCTGGAAAACAAAGAATTGGAAGAAAAGAGGAAAGCTAGAAGATCACAGATTCCTCAGAATCCCAACTTATATTTTGGAGGTACTTCAGTTCCAGCTAGTAACTTAAGTTCAGGAGGATTAGTGGCTCCACATGTTGCATGTATTTCCAATGTTATGGAATCACCAAAACCTACCATCAACTACCATCAACAAACATCCTTCTCACAACCATCAAACCCACCACCACAACAACAATACAACAATTCATACATTCCACCATTATCCCCAATGCAACAAGCAGCTTTCTATACTGCTAGCCAGTCTCAACAACCAATGAACCAAGTTACTCAACCTAATCAACAACCGGTGGTTTTGGAGACTTCTAACTTGGGAAATGTGACGGTTGAAGTTGCTCAGCAACACATTGCACTAGTCTCTGCAATGGTTTCATCCTACAATGGGTTGGTTGCTAGTCAAATTGGTAACAACAATTTAACCAATGAAGACTATGCACAGATTGACAAGGAAGAGATGGAATTGATTGATATTCAGTGGGCTTTTGCGAGCATCATGAGAAGAGCAACAGAGTTTATTGAGAAGACTGGTAGAACAGATTTGGGAACTTCTCCTAACACAACCTACGGGTTCAACAAGGAGAAAGTTACTTGTTTTAACTGTGGAGGAAAAGGTCACTTTAAAAGAGAATGCACTCAGCCACCAAAACAAGGTAATAGAAACCCATTCAATGCAAGCTACCAGAACCGTCAACAACAAAACCAAAACCAAGTTTCTTACCAAAACAATACCAACTACCAAAACCGTCAAAACAATTTTAATAACAACCAAAACAGACAACCAAACACATCAAACCAGACTCAAAACCAATCTCCTAACAACACTAACCGAACTGTTATACCGATCACTACACCTAATGAAACACACCAGAATACCAATCAGAATCAAGCATTGGTGACTCAACAAGATGAAAGGTTTGATTGGTCGTCAATGCAAATAGGTGTTGAGGAAATTACTACTGGTGGCAATGTGGCTTGTGTTGCATATCAGGTTGATATTGAAGATTCGGTAACAGTTGATGAGAAGAAAGAAACTGAGTTTGAAAGTGATGAGTCTGAGGCTGAAATGGATGTGGAGATTGAACCTGTGGAGGTTAATGCTGAGGAAGCTAACTCTGGAGTGGTGATTAACACTGTTTCTGATGTTCCTGAGGAGTGTGAATCGGTTTATTCAGAGTCAGACAGTGAATCGGATACAGAAGCAAGTGTTACTTCTCTAGATGATGACATTGATCAGTTGCTAGCAGAAGCGGATTTTCTGATGACAAGGAAGTCGTGCATTGCAGATGATGCTTTCACCAAGATTGACTATTCCAGATTCTTTGCTGGAAAGGAAGCTCATTTCGCTTTGATGGCCATGACTGATCCGCCAAAATCTGTAAGTTCTGAGTGTAGCACTGATAATAAAAGTGATAAATATTGTGGTACCTGTGATAGATTGACTGAGGAGAATAAACAACTCCGTGTTCAACGTGATAGTGCTATCATGAACAGTCAATCTACTCGCAAAGAGTTGAATGCTTTTAACAAAGTATTAGATGGCTATAAAAAGGACATTTCCGACGTGAAAAACACTTTATCATTAAAACAACTTGCTATTAATAACTACATAAATGAAATTGAAAATACCAAGTTGGAAATGGCCACCATCAAATGCTTTGCTGAGAAAGTAAACAAAAAGTTAGAAAGCTATAAGCACATTGCTTATGTGGTAGACCACATCATTGATGATCAAACCACGAATTACAAGGCTGTGCCATCTCCGGTACTTTTTGAAAACCATAATTGTCATCAAGTGACACCGGAGAGCTCAGTAAAATCAGACTCATCGTCGGAAAATGAATCAAATACTTCGAGTATTGGTGATCCACATTCCGATGAGAGGCCAATTTTAGGTTTCAATGATGAAGGTGTTACTGCTGAGAGTGTGGATTCAAACTCAGAGAGTGATGATACTGGTTGTGTTCAAACTGTTAATGCATGTGAAATTCCAAAAGAAAATCACATCATTACAAATGAACCAGTTTCACCATCTCAGATTGTGATTCCGATGGCAAATGCTCATCGTGAGAAAAAGTCTGAAAAGAATGTTGTTAAGAAAGACCTTGAGAAAAAGAATGATAAGAATGAACCGTGTGACAAACCTGTCAAGGTGTTTTATCGGATGGAAGGATCCGATAAGATCATCTCTGACGAGGAATTTCCTATAAAAAAATGCTAACTATGCTAAATTTGATAAAATCTGGCAAGAAAGCACCATTTGGTTCCCGAAACATGAGAGAACAAATGAGATTCCACCTGCCATTTTAAAGAAATTGTATTTGGATGTTCCTCAAGAACCAAAGGTCCATGTCACAGAGTTCATTCGACCCAAAAACAGAGCTAATGGTTTTCATGAGCCTGCTTACTCAAAAGAGCCACTCCCTGAGAGTTTGAGGAATCGACAGTACAATGATCAATATCCTGTTAGATCATTTGCTCAACCAAATGCTCCAAATGTTTTTGAAGAGTACCGTGCATGTTTCAAATGTGGGGCACGAGGGCATTTACTTGCTCAGTGCCCATATGTGAGACATAAAAGGCACGAAGTTGAAGTGAGGAATTCCATAAGAAAACCGATTGATCATTATATTCCACCACACAGACGAGTTGTTCCTCAACAACAACAGTTTTACAATCAAAATAATTTTTACCAAATGAGGAACAATCGTCCAATTCAATATGATCGAAGAAATCGGATTGCTATGGAACAATCATGGAGAAAACCAGTGGTGAACACAACAAATGATAGACAAAAGGTTCCACTAAAACCAATTGTCAAATCAAATGTTGGACCTAAGTCTGTTAAATCAGATAAGGTAACCAAGAAAGTTACATTTGTTAACAATGTTCAGAAACCGACTGAGAATCCAAAATCTCAGATTCGCATCTTGAAAAGATCTGAACAATCTTGGACACCCAATGGTTCTCCAGGAGCCTCTACTTCAAAGGTTAGTGAGAAAAAGGAAACTGTTTTGAACAATCAGAAAAAGATTGATCCAAAACAAAAAGTTGTTGAAAATGTTTCTGAAAATGTTTCTTTGAAAACCAATATTCCAAGACCCAAGACTCAGGCTTGGGTCCCCCGAAAGAACTAAATGATTTACTTTTTGTGTGCAGGGAGCTTCAGCTGGCCCTATTAGCAGTCTTTGGATTGTTGATAGTGGAGCTTCAGGCCACATGACAGGGGATCTTGCGTTGTTGTTCGACGTGAAGAATATCAATGGAGGGTATGTCGCATTCGCTGGAAATAAAGGGTCGCATTCGCTGGAAATAAAGGTGGATATATTACGATGGAGGGAAGCGTGAGTAATGGTATAGTGAGCTTTGAGCGGATATCGTATGTGAAGCAGATTGATTATAATTTGTTGAGTGTCAGTCAGATTTGTGATAAGCAATTTACTGTGCATTTTGATGACAAATCCTGTTATATTCTGAAACCGGGCTTCACAATTCCTAAGGAGTGGATAATGTTGAAGGCACCTCGCGTCAACAATCTCTATATTCTTGATATGTCCAAGGCGATGACATCACAGGGGCAAATAACATGCTTTCTATCCAAGGCGACCGAGAAAGAATCGATAATGTGGCACCGAAGAATGGGGCACATTCATCTGAGGAAAATGAACCAACTTGTGAGAAATGGACTTGTCGATGGAGTAAACGTGAAACATTTCCATCTGAATGACAAGTGTGTGAGTTGTAAGAAGGGGAAGCAACACAAACAGTCCCACAAAGTGAAGAAGGTTAACTCTGTAGAGATGCCACTTGAGCGATTGCACATGGATCAATTCGGACCGGTCAAGCGCAAAAGTCATCTTGGGGAGTTATATTGTTTAGTTGTCACTGACGACTATTCAAGATTTTCATGGGTGATGTGTTTGCAGAATAAAAGTGTCACTTTTAACAACCTGAAAGTTCTGTTCACTCGATTGGAGAATCTCTACAATGTGAAAATTAGGAGAATTCGGAGGGATAATGGGACGGAGTTCAAAAATGCTAAGATGGATGAACTTTGTGAAAGCAAAGGGATACATCATGAATACTCGGCTCCGTTTACCCCACAACAGAACGGTGTTGCTGAACGAAAGAATAGGACTCTAATTGAAGCGGCTAGAACAATGCTCGCTGACTCAAATCTTCCGGTAATGTTCTGGAACGAGGCGATTTATGCAGCAAATTATACACTAAATCGGGTTCTAACAGTGAAGAAGTTTGGTAAAACATCTTATGAGCTGTTACACCGACGCAAGCCGAACTTAGAGTATCTAGAACCTTTTGGGGCGCCATGCACGATGTTGAATCCAAGCGAGAAGTTTAGTCCTAAAGCTGAGGAGGGATACTTTGTTGGATATGCAACCCCGCTCAAAAGGGTATACAACAAGCGAACTCGTCGAGTGGAGGATTGGGCTAACGTGGAAGTTCAACGATATACTCAAAATTTGCAAGGCACGGGTCCTGATTGGATGTTTGATTACAAAGATTTCTTTGAATCAATCAATCTAGATAGCTTGGTTGAAGAAGCTGTTATCAGATTAATTTACGAGTGTGAAAACGCGGCGACTTCACCATTGGTGCGTCCGATCACCGTGAACCCCCTACCAGCTTCTAATGATACCAATGCTCCTATACAAGAGGAAGAAGTGTTTCAAGAGGCTTCAACTTCATTAGACACTTCAGAATCTGAAGATGAACAATTTGAAGAAGTTATTCTTGAACATGCAGAAGAACCAGAGGCACCGCCAGTGAACCCAACTCCAATTCCAGATGTTGCTTCATCGTCTAACACGGGTCATGATCTGGATGCTGTAGAGAACTTAACTGCTCAGACGGGAGTTACTGTACCTGAATATCCGGAATTTCGGATTCATCGTATACACCCACTGGAGCAAGTTATCGGTGATCCTGGAAGCAGTGTTATGACCAGAGGGCAGCTGAGAAGTGTCAATACACCAGAGAGTTTTGGTGCTTTAGCTTTATATGCTAAAATTCAACAATCTGGTAGTCAAAATGATTGGTCGTTTGCGTGTTATGTGTCGCAGGTAGAGCCAAGGACATACAAGGACGCTTTGAAGGAAGACGCCTAGGTTGAAGCTATGCAGGAGGAGTTATTACAATTCCAGAAATTGGGAGTTTGGACGCTCACGGATTTGCCGCCGGAAAGGAAGAAAATAGGCACTAAATGGGTGTTTAAGTGCAAGAAGGATGATCGTGGGGTTATTGTTCGTAACAAAGCTAGATTGGTCGTGCAGGGTTTCCATCAAATCGAAGGAATTGATTATAACGAAATCTATGCACCGGTAGAACGAATTGAAGCTATTCGGATGTTCCTTGCGTTTGCTTCATACAAGAAATTCAAAGTTTATCAAATGGACGTTAAGAGCGCATTTCTGTACGGGAAAGTCAAGGAAGAGGTTTATGTCGGGCAGCCACCAGGCTTTGAGGACCCAATCCACCGGGACAAGGTCTACGTGCTGAATAAAGCTTTATACGGCTTGCACCAGGCTCCGAGACAGTGGTACGAGGAGCTAAGTACATACCTCATCACCAAAGGATTTAAGCGCGGACTCGTCGATTGCACCCTCTTCACGAAGAAGACTGGAGATGACTTGCTTCTAGTGCAGATTTACGTTGATGATATAATATTTGGTTCAACTAACGAGCTTTTATGCAGGGAGTTCGAAACTGTCATGCAGGAAAAGTTCGAGATGAGCGCAATGGGGGAGATGCAGTTTTTCCTAGGCTTGCAGGTGGACCAAAGACCCGACGGGATCTTCATTCACCAGACGAAATATGTTTCCGATATCTTGAGCCGGTTCCAGATGGAGGACTCCAAGCCGATGGATACCCCGATTCAACCCAATCATGGGATTGGAGTGGACGCTAAGGGGGAGCTGACGGACCCATTTACATACAGAGCAATCATCGGATCTCTGATGTATTTGACGGCGTCTTGACCAGATATTATGTACGCAACGTGTCTCTGTGCCCGCTATCAATCGAAGCCGAAACAAAGTCATCTGACGGCGGTCAAGCGTATCCTTCGATATCTGAAGGGTTGTCCCTCAAAAGGACTTTGGTACCCTAATGATGATAATTTTGATTTCATTTCTTTTAGTGATGCAGATTGGGGCGGTTGTGACAAAGATAGCAAATCTACTACAGCTGGTTGCCAGTTTTTAGGGAGCAGGTTAGTCACCTGGCAATGCAAGAAGCAGACTTCCGTGGCGTTATCTACCTGTGAAGCCGAGTACATTGCAGCCTCGAGTTGCTGTTCGCAAGTGCTCTGGATCCAACAGCAGATGGTGGATTACGGTTTGCAGTTTCTTAAAACCCCTATATACTGTGACAACGAAGCCGCTATCGCATTAACTAAAAATACTGAAAATCATTCTAAAGCTAAACATATCCGGATCAAATATCATTTTATCCGTGATTGTTACGCTAAAGAATTGATAGATATGATCAAAATTCATACTGACTACCAACGTGCAGATTTGTTTACAAAAGCTTTTGACAGATCCCGTTTTGAATATCTTTTAAAAGTAAACAACATAAAGGAAAAACAAGACTAATCGGCACCTCGGTTTATCGCTTTTTAGTTTTAGTTTTTAATATTTTGCTAATTGGGAATTTCTCTTTGCTAATTGGGAATTTCTCTTTACTATCGTAATCCTCAAAGAAGTTGATGCTTTCGAGGGGATTGTTTAATCCTCAGAGAAGTTGATGCTTTCGAGTGGATTGTTTCTTTCAAATTTTTGTTTTTGTTGTTTTTCAGAAAAAAAAAAAAAACCCAAAAATATGTTCTTTATTTTAGGGGGAGTCATTTTATCAGAAAAACCAAAAACATTGAAAAATTCAAAAAGACCTAAAAAATTAGAAAATCCAAAATGATTTCCTGGATAAAAAGAGGAAATGATAGTACATCAGTGGGGATCTGACACAGGCTAAAGAATTGTATAGTATAATGAGGCGTGTGTTGACTACGTGTGATTTGCTGATAGGCTTCGTAGACTAAATATTGCGTGCATTAGTGATACAAACATAACGAACTACGCGTTCGTGGCTGAACACCTCATGGGCATATGGTCTTAGTACCGTAATTTCGTTTGATAGGATTGCCAAAATCTGAGGTTTCGGGTCGTTATGTTATGGTTATCCGGGATATTCTGATTAAACTTTTGTCGTATTGATTTACGGACCTAGTTTTATCAGAATATTTGCTAAAAGAGC
This sequence comes from Ambrosia artemisiifolia, assembly GCA_032199755.1. Classification (NCBI taxonomy): domain Eukaryota; kingdom Viridiplantae; phylum Streptophyta; class Magnoliopsida; order Asterales; family Asteraceae; genus Ambrosia; species Ambrosia artemisiifolia. Next base: position 46,615,301 of record CM063517.1, on the reverse strand, counting down.
TTAATTGCCAAAACCGGAAGTTACCGAATTGAGGAACTTTATGTTTTAATTGATCAAAGATCATTATTACATCGTATTAACTATCTGATGCAAATCAGTGATTAATATCAGCCTCAACCTAGTGTATACGCACATGTTACTCTGCTGCATTCGTTTGCTGACCTGTACACCTCTGTGCTATATACTTTGTAACTTTTACGGATAACTCTGGCATAATCACGCGTTACGACGAAGCTTTGTGCAATTACTTGATACGGGAGTATGTCGTGTGTGTGGGCACCACATCGTGTTAGTCTAATACACCTAACTCGTATCATTTTAAAGCATTGCGTAATTGTCTGCATGTGAGCTTACGTGGATCACAATATCAGCAATTGTCGTGTCACATACTGTTTCTAATGATAATATTAAACAAAAAGATCAACGCTGTGATCAGATTTCTCAGAAAACTGATATGATCCTCTTACCGGACATCACAAAATGTTTACTGCTTTCATTTCTTTTTGTTGCATTTTACTTTTATTGTCAAAAAGATACAAAATCCAAAAAGATTTTAGGTGTGTTTTGATAAAATTTCAGAAAAATCCAAAATTTTTGCATTTCTGCTTTATTTTTGATAACCGGGGATGCTTGATGGTCAATTTCTGAGATTTGATAACACCATCTGGGCTTTGTATCATTCAAAATGTGAAAATTTGAGTTTTGGAGGTTTAACAGACTGAAAAATGTTGAACGGGATTCGAATTCGTGATTTGGCAAAATTTTCAGATTTTTCCATTTCACATTCGCCCCTTAAATGGGTCGAATGTGTAAAAATCTTTACTTTCGACCGTTACACATTGGACGAATGTAGGCATTTTATAACAAAATTTCACCTTCGGGTACCAGTTTTACCTTCGGGCCATTAAGTTGGGGCGAAGGTGGAATAGACTTACATTCGCCCACTTCAACGGGCGAAGGTGGCTTGCCATTATAAACAGATCATAGGTTCGAACCCTCAGTATATTTTTTCAAAATTTTTCTTTCGATCTGGACACCTTGTTGCTTTGATTCCTTGTACTTGTGCGTTTGATTACTTGTGTTTTACTGATCATTTTCATTCCAAAAACACAGGTATTGGAGCTGTTAACAGGCCGTAATCGCCGTTTTTCTAACCGTATCTAGGGTTTTTGATTTCAGGGACTTTGAGTGTTTATTGTGGTTTGTTCTAGATTGCATTTCAATACACATCAGTTTTAGGGGGAGAATTATAAAGGAATTAGATTATTAACAACGTTTAATGTGTTGATTGATTGAACGAAACATTTGTGACCTAATTCCATATGAAAACTGATGTATATTGATTAATTGGGCAAATTGATGATTCACGAGTCTTGACCGGCCATATTAGTATACATTCTAATCAAAATCAAGTGCTAAAAACAAGATTGAAAATTTTTTAAATTTTTAGGGTTTAACAGTTTCTACCTTCGGGTCTAGAAATGGACGAAGGTGGAAGGTTTTGGGCGAGTGTAACTTCAAAACGGGCGAATGTGACTTTAATTCAAAATCTTTTCACATTCGACCAGAAAATATCACATTCGACCAGAAAAACTCACATTCGACCCTATGAAAACGGGCGAATGTGGAACCTTAAAAACCTAAAATTTTGAAATTTTGTTGATTTTGTGTTTTGACGTTTGTTTCTGATTTTGATGTACAGATGGCTGAGGAACATGAAAATATTGAGACTCCAGTTGAGAATGTGGTTACTGATCCAGTTCTGGAGAATGTTCAGGAAGGAGAATCGTCAAGTGGAAGCAATTGGCCGTTCGAGAAAACCCATAATTGCTGTGCTTATCTAGGTGATGTAGAAAAGAACGTTGAGTTTGCTGATATCATAAAGTTTTTGAAAAGAAGCAGAGTGGTATATGCTTTGGCAACTCCAACTATTATTTACAAAGACATCATTGAAGATTTTTACAAGAACGCGAAGTATGATTTCTGGGATAATCAGACTATCATAAAGAGCAAGATACAAGACATGGAGATGTTTATTACAGAGTCTGATATCAGAGAAGCACTCCAGATAAAGTTTGAAGTGAGCGAAGATCCCAGAGAACTATCATGGACTGAACAGAAGGCATGTTTCCTTAGAATGAAGTATAAGGGAGCTATCACTGATGGTTCGATGCACAAAGGAAAGTTGATCGTGCAGTTTAAATACTTTGCACACGTTATAATTCATGTGTTTGGATGTGTTAGTGGAGGTTATGATGTGATGAGAAGAAGTCTAAGTTCGTTAATGGTTGCGTTGACTCTCAACAAACCATTCAACATATCTGGGATGATATTTGATCACATGTTGGAGATGTTAAAAGGATTAAAGAATAAGAAGTTCATGTTATATCCTAGATTCCTGATGATGATATTTGACCACAAGTATCCTGACTTGAAAAAGGATCCTACACAGATACTTGGTCAAGATCACATGAATATTCGAACGTTGGCTAGAATGAAAGGTTACAAGGGTGTGCCAGACAATGAAAGGCCACCATACAGAAGATTGTTTGGAGCCTTAGCTAAAGAGGATTACTCTGATCCTGGAAAGAACAAGGCTAGGCATCCTGAGAGCGATTCTGATAATGATGATCCATTGGTTTATGCTGATGTTAGTACCAAGAGAAAGAGACAAGTGGTCAATCCCGGAGCCAAAGGGAAGGGTAAGGGAAAGACTGATCAAGGAAGTTCTAAGCAACAGGTGGTGAGGAAGAAAACAACAGCAAAGAAAGGCACAGGTTTGGTGGATGAAGAATCTGTTGACTCAGAGGAGACTGAGGAAGAAGAACAATGGGATTCGGATGCTGAGAATGTCAGGGCCACCAAACGTAAGGCCACTATGGTTGGTGAGTCTGAATCATTGAATAGAGCGATTGAAGAAGCTGAGAAAAGAAAGAAGTCTTTGAATGTTGAAGATGAAGGTTTAAGCATTGATTTGGATGAACTGAATGCTGGAAAGACTGTGGTAGTAAACTTGCCCAAGCCTAAGCACAAGACCATGGCTAAGAAGACAAGTACTAAGCAGTTGAGAGAAAAAGAGTTAGACCAACTTTTAAAAGGTAAAAGAGTACCTGATGTTGGTACGTCATCGAAGTTATCTTCACCAGTCACTAAGAAGCAAAAGAAGTCTAAAGAGGCAGAGACATTACCAGTTGATCAATTCAATGTTGCACTGGATAATGTGCTTGATATGTTTAGAAAGCCTCAGAAAGAAAAGGAAGCTGAAGTTGAGCCATCTAGATCCAAATCTAAAAAGGTCACTGTTGATGATGATGTGATGAAACAAGTGAACAAGAGAATGGATGAGATGATGAAGATGATAGTGGCTCAACAAGCTGAAATTGCCAAGTTCAAGCAGAACGAAGAGAAAATGCTTCAGATTGTAGTAGCTTCTAAGTCAAATCAAGATGAGATTGACGAGAAAGTGAAGAAGCTTGAAGCAAAGAACAAGAAGCTTGAAGGTAAGTGTTTGAGGAATAAGAACAGATTGAAAGCTATTAAAGAAGACAACAAAGAACTAAAGGCTGAGAACAAACGCCTTAGTGATTTGATTGATGACTTGTATAATGTTGCACCTAAGTTGAAGGAGGGTGAAGAAGACAAGGAGGATGAAGAAGTGCAAGTTGACTTTGAACCGTCTGAATCGGATAAAGAAAAGGATGATGATGAGGATGATGAGGAGTCAGAGAAGAGTGATGATGAGGATGATAAGAAAGATGATGATGAAGATGATGCTGAGGGGTCTGGAAGTCAGAAAGAAGATGATAGTAGTGATGATAGTGATGATAATGATGGAGGAGATGATACGTCCAAGTTCACATTTGAAAAGAGATCACCAAAGAAGAAAGATACTGGAGAATCAAGTTCGAAGAAAAAGAAAGGTGAGAACGTTGATTCAGATGAGAGTATTTTCTGGAATGAAAAGGTGAGATCTTTGACAGATGATGCTAAACAAGTATACAAAGATATGTTGGAAAGAAGAGAATGGACGATAGATTTTACAGGACGTTTTGCTGAGATATTCCAAACAGATGACATGAGATACGAATTGGAATACAACGATCCTGATCTTGAAGAAGGTGAAGTACCTGCTTCTGTGGCAAAAGAAATTCTGGATGGACTTGCACAGAGAGTAGGGAAAACGTTTGAGGAGTTTATAGTAGATGAGTCGATTCCAGATATTCCTGAAAAGGATATTGGAAGTCACTCAGATGATAAGAATACTCCTGAGTTTGAAGAAGTGGAAATTGAAGATATAACATATGAGGAATATCCACAGTACTTCAGACAGACTGGTGAAAATTTGATATTTCCTGACTTTACTGAGAGACCAAACACTTCGGCAAAGAAAAAGGCAAAGCAAAGAAGTGCATAGTTTGTGGAGAAAGTGTTTGGAGCTGATAAGCCAGAATCTTCAAATCAATCTGATGAATTGAAGAGTTATTTGAAGAAATTGAGAGAAATGGATGAAAACCGACCGAAGCCTGAAGCTCAAGGAAATTTCTATAGATTTCACAATGCTAAGTTTAAAGGCAGAGCTCTCGGGTGGACATATTTGGGCAGATTGAAGTGTCTAGCAGCTAAATGGGAATCAGGAATTCTATACTTCTATAGATTCATTGATTTGCTAACTCTACCGTACTGGGCGGTCAGAGATTTATGCAGATTCCCTATGTCGGGTGCTTCAGTTAATAATACTCATGTCGGTTGGTGTGCAGACAAGCTGGTTTGGGAAAGTAGAACGAGATGGAATAAATTCAAGCCTCAATATCCCAGAAGGAAAGTTCATCGGGATATTGATCCTAAAACCAAGCTGAAAAGGGTTACTTTGATATATAAGGCACCTGAAGTGATGAGGAAAATACCTTTGATGCCCATGCCACAACATTTCAGTGCTGACTTTATTTTCTGGTATTATGATTGGAGAAAGGCTGAAGCGGTGATAGTGTTGAGAGACGGGAAGGACAAATACAAGCATGTTCATGTATTTGATCCAATGTGGTTGATAAACTGTACTTTCGAAGACATCATCATGCTCTTTTATAATCCGATTCATCATGAGCCGAATGACGCTGATCAAGCAAAGAAGTATACTCAAGTGGTTGGAGTGTGTTTTGCTTATGATATAAATGCGGGGAGTAATTTGGATAACAAACTTGGCAAAATGGTGAAGATGGCTAATGTATCGAAACCGGTGAAGAGAAAGTTGGAGCCTGAAATGACCAAAGAGCAGAAGAAACAGCTCAGAATTAAGTTGTTGAACAAGGCAATGGACGAAGACAGAAGACGATCCAATCAATAGTCGAGGGGGAGTTTGTAGATGCGTTTTGCGACTAGTGATTGGATGTTAACATATGTTAGATGCTGATGGGCAGAATGTGGAACTGGTAGTGGTCGAATGTGAGTATAAATGGGCGAAGGTAGAGAGAAGTGGACGAAGGTGCTATGGAGTTTGACTGAAGTTGTAGGTTCGTACCCTGAACTGGGCGAATGTGGAAGAAGTCCACATTCGACCAGTGCAAACGGGCGAACGTGCAGGTGTTATAAATAGAAATTGTGTTTTTGTAATGTATAGAGAGTTTTAGAAAGTGTGTGTTTAGAGGTCAGGTTCCTGGTTTGTTTGAGAGAGTCTGTGTTTGATCTAGATTAACCGTATTGTCATTGTAAACAAGTTTATGAAAAAGTTAATCTATGAAAACCTTTGAAAATGATATTGATTGTGTTTTGATTTGAGTTTTATCTGTTTTGTTCAAAGCTAGGGTTTCCGCACCTGGTTTTGTAACTTGTATGATCAAATAATCCTGTTTCGGTAAAAAACCTTTCGCTCACAATGAAGTCTGCTACGGCCTGTCCTTTCATGGCACCCCTGTTTTTGAAGGTTAGGTCGAAGGCTCCCAGCTCGATGGCCCATTTGGCCAATTGACCTGAGACCTCCGGCTTTCGGAGAACATATTGGATGTTTTTATCAGTTTGGACTTCTATTTCGTGTGCTTGAAAGTATCTTCGCAACCTTCTCGAAGCATGCACCAAAGCTAGTGCCAGTTTCTCTAACATGGGATATCTAGTCTCGTAATCTCGGAGGGCCCTGCTGACATAGTAAATTGGTACTTGAGCTAGGTGCCTTTGTACCATGAGGACTGCACTGATGGCCCCCTGGGATGCTGCCAAATAGACGGTGAGTATTTCTCCTGGCTTCGGTGCGGTGAGTGTTGGCAATAGGCTAAGACATTGCTTCAACTCACCGAATGCCTGTTCAGCTTCATCGATCCATTTGAAGTCATTTTTACCGAAGCTACTTTTTAGCACTGTCATGAAGGGCAGAGTTCTTTCGGCTGCTTTGGAAAGGAAACGATGTAGAGCCACCAATCGGCCATTCAATGACTGGATTTCTTTGACTGTCTTTGGAGACTTTAGCTCCATTACTGCCTTAACCTTCTCCGGGTTTGCTTGGATTCCTTCCTTGGCAACCATAACACCCAGAAAATTTTCCTGCCTCCATACCGAATGAACATTTGGCTGGGTTTAACTTCATGTTGATGTTCCGGAGACAAGTGAACGTCTCTCGGATGTCAGTCAACATATCTGCTTCATCTTTGCTTTTTATCACCATATCGTCTACATATACTTCCATGTTTCTTCCGATTTGATTTTTGAATGCCTTGTCCATTAATCGTTGATAAGTGGCTCCGGCATTCTTGAGGCCGAAGGGCATTTTCGTGTAACAATATAGCCCCTCAGCGGTGATAAAAGCAGTCTTGTCTTCATCTTCCGCTGCCATCTGAATTTGATGATAGCCCTTATATGCATCGAGGAAGCATTTTAGTCGAAAGCCAGCCAGCGAATCGACCTTGACGTCCATCTCGGGGAGTGGGTAGCAATCTTTAGGGCATGCGTTGTTAAGATCCTTGAAATCAACACACATTCGCCAACCACCATCTTGCTTTTTTACCAAAACTGGGTTCGATACCCAGGTTTGGTATTGGACTTCTCGAATGATACTTGCATCCAGGAGCTTTCGAACATCTTCGGCGATGGCCTTGTTCCGATCCAACCCCATGCTTCTCTTCTTCTGTTGTACTGGCCGGACCGAAGGGTACACATTCAATTTGTGTTCGGCCAAGTGCCTGGGTACCCCCTTCATGTCCGAATGTTGCCATGCAAAAGAATCTAGGGATTCAGTTAAAAGGTTCCACAAGGCGACTTTGCAATCGGGTGGGAGCTGTGCACCAACAGTTACCTTTTGTTCCGGAAAACATGGGTTAATCGACCATCTTTCTGATAACTCTTGAGTGATTGGAGTAGCTTGGGAGGTCGAAGCTTGTCGAATTTCAACTACGTAATGCATTGGTTCGGTGTGAACAGTTGCTATTCCATTCTCCGTTGGAAATTTGATAGCTCCATGGATGGAAGAGGCAACCATTCCGAAGGCACACATGCTTGGTCGTCCCAAAATGACGTTATGCACGGAATGTGCTCCAACCACCAAGAATGTTAACATTTCTTTCCGGCTCCGACCTTCGGTACCCAAGGTTACTGGGAGAGTGATTCGTCCCATGGGCTGAATTACTTCTCCTGAAAAACTGACTAATGGCATGGAAACCTGTTGTCATTTAGAACCTAGGTTATTACCATTACACCGAAAGTCGAAAGGAATTGCTTCGGTTAAAGTGTTTATTTGGTTTGGAACGAGTATTTGTGGGTACCTGTACCATCCTTCTTTGGGTTTCAGGTGCCAATCGCTGGAAACAATGATGGTACATTATTTCCGAGGCATTGCCATTGTCTATGTAGACCCGCTGAACTTTATGTCCGGCGATGACAGCAGATATGATTATTGGTCCTTCCAGAAACTGGTCTGGTGTTACCTCAGGGAACGAAATTGCCTGTCACATAAATAAATTACTTTAGAACCAAAAGTAATGCAATACTTCTGATTTTTGGAGATTGCTTGTTTAGAAATACGAATGTTAATACGTATAGTGTCGCTTGTCAACCTGACTCATGAATGGAGCAAGATGAGAGCTGGAACGTTTTGTGCCATGTGGTGTGACAGCTTGAATCATATTAATCACTGCTTGGTTGTTGGTGTTGGTAATTGCTCCGGGTTTCCCTTCCTTCACCTCTTTAAGAAGGTGAGAGAGCTTTCCGGACCGAACCGCTTTCTCGATTTCTTGTCGGAGGGACCAGCAATCGTCAGTATTATGCCCTTTTGCTCGGTGATACTCACAGTACTTCTTGGAGTTTCGATCAGACGAAGGTCGCTGCTTGGCCGGTGTGGGGAGTTGCAAATTCTCCGTTAGCAAGATGTCTCGAGGGGTTTTGGTTAGATCAGTGGTTCTTCCGGAACCCTGAGACTTAGAAGAATTGTTCCGGTCCGATCGCTCGTACGGTTGCTGCCTGTTTTTGTTCCAGTGACTGTTGCGGTCTGCATTATGGGAGCCTTTTTTCCACATGTTGCGTCCTCCGGAGCTTTTGTAATCTCCTTCGGAAGATTGCCCACAGGCACTCTTCCCTCTGGCGAAGGCTCTGGCTCGTTCCATGAGTACTTCCATTGTCTTTGGTAAATCTTCATGCAGTTTCTCTACTAACTGGTTGTTCCGAACTCCGTGACAGAAGCCTGATACTCGGAGCTGATCCATTGCACCATGGATTTGCATACTTTCTTTGTTAAAGCGATCGATAAAGGCTTCCAAGGATTCACCATCCTTCCTCCGGATGTTGTGTACTTCCGTGATATCCTTGGAGCATCGTCTTTGATTTGCAAAGTTTATCAGAAACAACTTTCGGAATTCAATCCAATTGGTGATCTCTCCGGCGGGTAACCCATCGAACCAAACCCTAGCCGCTCCGGTGAGGGTTTGGGCAAACATGTGGCACCATGCTGGCATGGGCCATAGTTCGATTCTGCTGCTCCTTCAAATGCGAAAACGTGATCGTCTGGATCTGACGTTCCTGCATACGTTTTTACAGTAGCTGGCATTTTCAGTTTGACCGGAAGAGGTGCAGTTGCAACTCTTTGAGAAAATTTGGAGAACGACGTCATATGGGCAGGGCGATATGGAGCGGTAAGTTCGTCGTCCCTCACTGCTGTAACTGGTATCTTCTCTGAAATAGGCATGCTAACTTGCATCGGTCCGGTATATCCCAGAGATGCCAGTTGCCCCTGTGGCGTTTGGAGCTGCATAGTGGTGACTACTGTAGAGTAAGTAGCGAAAGATCCCAGACCGGTGCTTGTTTCTGCCGAAGCAGCAAGCCCTCCGGTGGAGAATAAGTTAGCTTTTACGCTTTGCAATACAACCTCCCTATTTTGCTGCTCTTTCAGTCGAAGCAACAATTCTCGGTTTTTCTGGAGGAAAGCGTCATCGAACTCTACTAGTGGAGCACTTGCTTTGACAACCGAAGCACCAACAGAGAAAGATGACTGTTGGGTGCTTCCCTGTGCTCCGGTGGAGGTGATAGCTGGTGCAGATGAGGTGATGATCACCTGATCGTCATTCATTTCAGTTGTTGTCACGTCTTCGACCGTGAATCCCTCAGAATGTGCCGTCATGGGTAAAGGTTACTCTGCTCTTTCGAAAAAAGAAAGAAACACAGCAAACTCACGGATGGCGCCAATTGAAGAGGAAAAAAGTTGCCTCTCGTTGGTTCGGTGGAATAGATCTGAGAGATAGTGTAAGAAGAGGTGACAAATGGTCAGATCTGTGATAACCTGCAAAACAAAACACCGTTAGGCTCGTCACAGGGGAGAGGAAGGGTCTCTCTGTGACCACCCTCCGGCGCGAGAATAAGTATGGTTTTAAGAAGTGGAAAGTAAGTACGAAGAGTACAGAAAGTACAAGTGAGTTGAGTTACCAAATGAGGAAATTTGGGAGGTATTTATACTTTCCTGAGTGGGCTTCGGCAAGTCCAGGCCCATGGGCCCTCTGGCCGAAGCTAGGCGTTCGGTCTAGCCTTAGCTTCGATCTTCTTATGATGGACCGAGCCTCGGTCTAGAACCTAGTTTTTTGTTAGGTTCGGGCCCGGCCCTCTTGTGATGGTCTGAGCTCCGACCTATAACCACATATTCTCTTCAGCTTCCTACTAGGACTATAACATTTTTTTAATAAGATAAAACGATACCTTTATAATGTTATAATGTTATGTTATTTAACATTCAAGTAGTAAACTTACAGATTATATCTAATCACCACAAAACGAAGCCTGTGGAACTAACATGCCTTTCATGTATATTATGAGCCGGGCAGCGCCCCTACACCTCAACGTCTCCGGCTTAGTGAGAAAATTTATTTTAACGTTTTTCGTATTACGCTCCATATGAACTTTTATTGTCATTACCTATCAAAATATTTTAGTCCTCAAATTTGTTACCCCTCAAAAAATTTCCTCAAAATATTTTAACCCAACACCACATTACCAAATTTAAAGTCAAGCTAGTTAAAAGCCCGGTACTATAGTCACTACTTAAAAGTTAAATTTAAAGCCTACACTCCCACTCCCAACTCCAAGCCCAAGCCCAAATTTAATAATGATTAGGGCTGAAATGAACTGAACGAACACGAATAAAGCCTTGTTCATATTCGTTCGTTAAGGAAATTATTTGTTCACAAACAGTTCATGAACACTTACGAACGAAATATTTTGTTCATGTTCGTTTGTTAAGGAAACACTCGTGTTCGTGTTCGTTTGTGTTCGTTTGTTAATTTTGTTCATGAACGCATACGAACACAAACGGACATATATTAACTTTCGAATAAGATCGAATTCACATACATTAAGACATTAACTATATCCACTCAAAGTATAACCAAAATATCCAAACATGTGGAGGGTGTGGCGCTGGAACGTGGAAACATATACTAAGCAGTGGGCGTGGATACTAAAAGTAGGGTTATTGATATCATATAGTCATATATTCACCTCACATAAACTATTTATTTAGTTATTTATTTGGGTAAAATAAATGAAATAAAAGAATACAAAAAAGTATAGAAATTCAAAACCTTATTAAACAATCAAACACAAATAAACATAAACGAACATGTTACCAAACGTTCATGAAACGAACGAACGCAGCCTTTGTTCATGTTTGTTCGTTTAATTAAACGAACAAAAAATTTTGTTCGTGTTCGTTCATTTATTAAACGAACGAACACAAACGAACTTCTCGCGAACGGTTCTTGAATTATTCTCTGAAAGTCCAGTTCATTTGCAGCCCTAATAATGATATTGTGATTTGATTTTTGAAGGCAAAAAAAAGACCCATCAACCAACGGTAGCAACTATCGACAACAACCCTCCCAAGACTTGTTAGAAGTGACTAAGTTGACAAACAGAATAAAACGAGCATTGAATAATCTAAGACACAATGAGTATGATTTGATGTGGGAAAGGTTGTCATCTTTTTGTGAAAACAACAAAATTAAGATGATAAATATGATAGAAAGTTATGGTAATCAAAGAAACCGAAAGAATATCGTTTCTAGTCGACATAACTTTGAAGTTGAAGTTTTTAATACACTTTTGGATTTGTAAATTCATGAACTTGGAAATTGATTCAATGAAGTAGTAACTACTTTGATAGAAAATATATGTGGTTTCAATTAGTGTGATTCATTTTTTAAGTTTGATGTAACTAATATAGTGGCATTTCAAAGAACTATCCAAATGAATATAGTAAAGAAGAAAGAGGTTGTCTTTCGGGTGATCTTACGGTCTTTTATCAGACTTTAAAGGAAGATGATAAATTTTCAAAATTGGATGGAATGTGTGACCTTGCTCGTGTAATAGTGGAAACCGGAAAACATAATACTTTTCCTTTCGTTTATTGGATATGAAGCTAGCTTTGGTTTACCGGTTGCAACCGCAACCATTGAAATATGTTTTTTTCTAAAATGAAGCTTATCAAGATGGATTTACGCAATCAAACGGGTGAGGAGTATTTGAACAATGCTCTAACTTGCGCGGGTGAAAGAGAAACATTTGATAAATGAAAGAAGAGGATGTAATAGCTAGATTTCAAGCTTTCAAAACCGAAGAGAAGAAATCTACTGAGTACGTGTATAACTTAATTATTATCATTGAAGAAACAATAGTCGAAGTCCTGATTGGGGAAGCTAAACCACGTTGCAAAAAGGTTGATCCTTCGCTAGATAAACAGCGCGGTGGGTGGTGAAAGTGAGTGATCCTGAAATAACACAATAATCTGATGGGAGGCGATTACTAGGAACCGAGAACGGAACCAACGTATAGACACAAAAACGTATTCGACCTTAGTGTGTTCTTCAGGGGTTTTGGAATGGCCTATCTAAGGAGGTGGCCTCAGCATTAACCTTTAACCTACCCATTGGGCCGAGGCCTAGTTAAAGGCTTGCCTCCACATCGGTCCACCATTAGTCCAATATAATATGCCACATTGTATTATATAAATCATAAAGAGAGAATGTACCCTTTATTCCGCGTGGCAATATGCCATTGGTGGACGTTTAAAGATTGGACACGTGTCGTCCGCCTGTTGCTGGCAGGACTGACGCGTCTTGATTGGCTGATTCTCTTTGTCAACTGTATTCTTGTCTCCCCTGGTGGTGGTCGTTAGTGGAGACCGTTTGTGAGGTGGCCTCACGTGGTCCTATTAGTTGAGGCGGATGGGGATTGTATTTGTTGTTCCCCTTGTTGGATCAGCGTCCGCATGATGACAGGTCTAGCTCCTCTCTGGAGTCTCCTGATTGGCCGCCTTTACTGTGGATCGTACGACCTGTCGTCTGGCCCATGCACAGACATGGGGATCTGCCGTGCTGGCATTCGCTAATTGGCTAGGCATGCAGCATGACCTCTGTCACACGACCCTATGCTGCGATTGGTCTATACAAAGTTGTATTGTCTACATCGTGCTCACTCAGCTTTCCTTGCAAGGCACTCATGGTGGGCGTGGTATAAATGGTGCGCATGCGTGACCACTTACCCATCTGCTTGGCGGAATCCACCAAGTATTTACTCCGCCAACCGTGTTGTCCACCGAGTTGGCTTATTCTGGGCTTTCTTTAGTTATGGGCCGCTGTTATCCTTTGTGGATCTTGGGCCCATATCCCTTCAAGTCCCCCAAGTCTAGCGTGTCTTTCGAGAATACTCTGGTGAGCGGGTGAGATGCTAGACTCCTAGAGCTGTCTTTGTATGCCCAGTGATGTCCTCGCAGACTAGGAAGATGTAAGTTATGCACTGTTTTGAACGATGTTGTTGAGAATGTCTTCAATGATTCCAGGTTCGGGCATCGGTTTTTATGTTTTCGTCAAAAGCAGATGTAGAGAGTGCATTTGTCACACCCCGCCAAGGCGGAAACGAGAGGTGCGACTTCGAAAGATTTGCAAGCACAAAGGTCACACGAGCATTTAATCAAAATAAAGCGGGAACATTCATTAAACAACCAAATTCGTCCAACATACGTTAATTGTTTAAAACTAAAACCATTGTATGTAAATGTCTAAAATTATTATGACAACACAACGGTCCAAAAGAAGGTATCCCACAAATGCTCGCACGCGACCCCTGCAAGTTCCATTATCCACGCTAATTTCCTGAAAAACATGCATGTAAAATGTAGGGTCAACACAAAGTTGGTGAGTTCACGGGTTTTCTATATGATGGACATGTAATCCAAAACCGACTAAATCATTGCCTAGCTAGGGCAATAATCAATATGTGATCTGGCATGAGCCCATAGCCAAACCTTGACATGCTATGCCTCGCCCATTGTACACTAAAGACAATGAATAATGTGAAATACAAGGACTTTTTTGATATATGTCATCCGGTTAGAGTGACTGACCAAGAGTGGGGGTGTCAACCCAATAGATCTATCCCCGTGTTTCATGGCTAAGTCCATAGCTAATGGTTATGGTATGATGTATGACACGATGGCTTAATGGATCCTGGACCTTGATGTCTCATGTTCACATAATAGTCATGATTTGTAATTGAAAACTGTACGCATGTTTTTCCCTCGGAAAAATGTAAAAACTGTAAAAAGGAGCCGCGAATACTCACTTGGTATCTGGATACTAGCACTGAACTGATCCTGATGTGGTGTGTCTGGTCTGGGATGCCCTAAGTTCATTTAAAGGCACTTTAAGTCTATGTTTTGTTCTAACTACCATGCAACTGTTCACTCGACTGTGACACCCATGGACTAGGGACTTCTGTACCACTATCCACATGTGTCACACATTGTATGTGTCAGAAATTTTTGTTTTGTTGATAATGTGACGTTGTCTAGTCTATTTTTGGGTAAGACAAATTCCTTGACTTACTAAATGTTACCGAGTGTTATTTGTATCTCAGTTTTGTATGTCTAGAGAGGGATATGGACATATCCTTTGTTAATTTTGTATAAAAATGACATTTTTAAGTATTTTGTCCTTGATTATACTCGTATGTTAGTGTGTATCATTGGTTTCCATGAAAACTCTTGTGTTAGGCTCACTAACACATATATTTAAGGTTTTTAACACATGTTTATAAACCAAGTCTTAGTATAAGTTGTAAAATTACACAAGATTTATGTGTTTTGGGCCAGTCTCGTCCCTATACACTCACGCATACATGCATTTGTATGTGTGGGTGTACGCGTATGTCCATGTAAGTGTTTCCAAGGTGTATGAAATCGCATATGTGTAAATGTGTATACATAAACTAAAACATTGAATCTTTATCATAAAACTTAAGTGTTTAAGTTAGTTTATCTCATAAACTAATTGTTAAATGATGTCTGCGAGTGTGTATAGGCTTCGGGTGAGCTCTACATGTAGCCAAATGATGTGTAAATGAGGATAAAGGTTCGGATGTTATACCTCACTTGTGTGTAGCCGAAATATCAAAAGAAAATAAGCTAATTCCCATCAATGCAACTCCTAGATACTTGCTAGAGTCTTGGAGCTCCTAAATGGTTATAGTGGTTGGCCGAAACAAGCTCCTTGGGTGGACTATACTTCGGCCGAGAGGTACAAGAGGAAAGGAGAAGTGTTTTCAAGTATTAGAGTGTTGTGGTGTGATCCAAATGAATTCTTGTGCACCCTTATATAGCCGAGTGGTGGTGGTGTTGCTCTAGTGTCATTAGTTCACAAAAATGGAAGGTCAAACGGGCTACTTTCATGGAGTGCAAGGTAAGATGGCTTGCTTGAGTAAGGAGTTGATTTTGAAGCCTTGTTTGATTGTGTGTGGGGGGGGGGGTTTCAGCCGCTAATTAACATGGGGAAGGGGTTTTTATTTGGGGTAAGGGTGACAAGGAAATCCTCTCATGTTTTCTACGTTTTGCTATCATAGTGCAAAAGTTTGACCTTGATGCAAGTGTAGTCAATCTTGGGAATGTGCTAGCCGAAATGTTTGGATGTTTGTGGACAATCATGGATGGTCAAAAGCTATGGGAATTGTTGATGGGAAAAGCTTGTTCCATGTTAGTGTATATCCTAGGTCCAAGTGTTCTCTAGATAAGTATGGTGACTAGGAAGTGAGAAAGCATGTGTGTATATATGCGATCGTATATGTGTGTGTAGTTTTTGTCACTTCTTTACCTTATGGTTATGTGTGTATGTGGCCGAGTGTGTGTGTGTGTGTGTGTGTGTGTGTGTGTGTAGATAGATAGATAAGGGTTCCGGTACAAAAGGTTGAAATTGTGAGAAGGGTAAGAAGGACTCTCAAGATGACACGTGGCATTAGGGTAGGTTAATGTAAAGGTTAAATAGGTAATTATACACAAATCAATTAACTTATTAAATTTAATTCTTTTTTAATTAGGGAGTGATTATAGGGATTTTATTTACAAATAATCAACCAAATTATACAATATTCTATATATGATTCGATTGTTTTTTTTTTTTTTTTTTGTGATTGTCTATTTCGAGTTTGAACAAGAAAACCCAGATCATAGTATTGTGTTTTATCTTCATGGACAACATAATTAGATCACAGTATTGTGTTTTACTGGATAAAAGTGACATTGATTATTCATTTTGTTTTATCAATTAACTTTAAACATAAAACACACAACCAAGAACAATAAGACTTTCTCATAAAACACAAACTTTTGTACATAAAACACACAAATGTCTGTTCTAGAAACTGTGTTTTAGCATAACATAAAACACACAACAAAGTGTTCTTTACACTAACGATTACATATAAACCCATTGTGTTTTAAACTCGTGTAGAACACATTATCACAAACTTTAATTTATTGGTTGGTGTTTTCATCGTATTTTTTTAGGATTAACGAATGGGATAAGAAATAAAATAACTTGTGAGAAAAGCTTACTTCCATGAATCTTAACCATTTGAATATTTTATATATATGAATTAGGACCGACAATGAACAGTGTGTTTAGTTATTCACATAATACACTTGTTTTCTCCTGCTTGCTTCTGTTGTGCTTTCTTCATATAATAATAAAGCTGCATCCTTTCCACCACATGATACTACAAAGTACGACCACATATCTTGATATTAAGCTTTTTGAGTGAATTAGTATCATCTTTCATAATTATTAGAGATATTTTTGGGACTTCCATCGAAAATGGGAAAAGCCATCCACTCATTTTAGAATATTGGAATCTCTTTAACCAACTGTTACGAGAGAGATGATAAAAAAGAAGAGAGAGAGGGGGAGAGATGTATGGAAGGCTCCTTAAATTAAGGAGGGGGTTAATTGTTTTTTGGGTGTCTTGACAATTATACCCTTACAAGACCTATTTTATTCATTAATTTAAAACACAATTTACTAAAATGTCACTCTTTTAATCTCATCCATCCATTAAATTGATCCAATGGCCACTTTTATTTCTCACCCTTCTTACAAAACACATCTTTTGTATCCTAACCCTACCCTATATATATATATATATATATATATATAGAGAGAGAGAGAGATATGAGTGTGTCTTGTACAATTTAGATAGTGTCCAAAACATTGCACACACTCTTGTCTTGGGAACATGTGGGCCGAAAATTATGCATGGGGAAAGAACAATGTATTCTAGGCAAGACAACTTGTGTAAGCTTGGTTAACTAAGGTGGACTATGATCCCATTTAGGTAAATGCCTTGGATTTGATGGGATTGTGTTAGGAAGTGTTCATGTACATGTGTATGTATAGCCGTATGTATGCATGTATATGTAGTAGTGTATTTGTTGGTTTCACATACTCATACAAGTCTATATGGATCAAGTTTTGAGGTTACAGTGGACATATTGTTCGTATATGTACTAGTTTTCTAGAATACATGTTAGTAACCTCTTTGTTCATAAACATTGTTTGTTTTTGTTCTTGCCGGGGCAATAATTTGGAACATATGTTTAATTGCATGGAAGTCTCACTGTTAGGGTTCTACATGGAACTCCTATAGTCTAGCATGAAATATTTGACTAACTAAGACCTTGAACTAGCTAGTGTGTCCACCGTTAGACTACACATCTCAGAGTTGACTCGTTGGAACCCTGTATAGCCCAACTATGATACAAATGATAACATGTAATGCTATGCACATTGTAAACATGTAGCTAAGTGTACGGATATGACCTGTGATTTTGACGGGTGTCACAACATTATCTTGATGCGTATGCGGATAAGGTAATTTACGTTCTACGTGAAAGGCGTGTGTAGAGAGTGTATTACCCTACTACATGCGGATGCGGAGATGGTAAGTTACGTTTTACGTCAAATGGGGGTTCAAGTCCGCAGCATTGAATTTTTAATTCAATGTTAATGATTGGAGGGAAACTTGAGAGGCATGTTCCCTTACTGATGTGACTGCTGATGTGACTGTCTGCACGTCTACCCACATCAGTGTCAGGTGTAAGTACATTTTTTTGTCTGTTGTCAGTCATGTGGTGCACGCGCCGCGCATGAGACACCGGTTTATCTGCTGGTTTTGACGTGTCGCCTGCTGGTTGGCTCATTGTGTGCACGTTTCCCCCATCGCAATAAATGCGACGGGTAAAAATATTCGTCGATTCTAGCAGTTCTTTCCCCAAGCCTTCAAAAAATTGACCAACTCTCTTCCTTTCTCTCTTTCTCTCTAACTTCCCCCTTAAATCCTCGGGTGAATCTTCAAGTTTTTCGGCCGATCTTCAAGTTTTCCGACGATCCTTTAAACTTTCAACGACCCTTTTTTTCTCATTTGAAGCCCTTGTTCTTGTCATCTGAGAATGTCTGACTCAGAAGCTAAGGTTAAAAGTCCTCCGATGGCAATGTCCGACGCCGTTATTAAGTGGAAACGAGAGTCGGTACTTGCCTATTAGCGTTAAGCGACTATCGTTATACTTTATAAATTTAAAATTGAAACCCTCCACACTAGTAGTTTAAAACATGAGTAGTAAAAGTCGTGTGTTTGGGTTCGATACTCGGTACTTGCATAAAAGGCTATACTATACATGATAGGTTCACTTGCCTATTGTGTAAGTATTAGTTAATTAAGCAACTATCGTTTCATATAAATTTAAAACTCGATCACATTTTAGTAAAAACCCAACATTTTATTTGGTAATAAAACAACAAGTTTTTCACACCATTAAACTACTTTTTAACTTACTAAAGCTACACATCAACCTCCCTAATCATGTTTTTCGGTTTTAAACCTTTTATACATAATTATTTTTGCTTTATTGGTACTTTTTTTGTAGCTCACAATCATGTGACACCCAGCAAACTCAGGTTAGTAACGTTGACTAAATTAGTAAGTCTACCTTAGCGAGTCATACTTATTACATACTTAACTGGATCAGTCGAGTCGTTACGATGATTCTAGGGAATCATCAGGAGTCGTTACGATGATCCGCAGGATCATCGGGAGTCGGTCCATAACCATGTGGAGTTCTCCTCTCATCCACTAGCATTAAGCCCAAAACGCGTTGGTGATTTAAGAGGCATTGGATTACATATGAACCAAGGATCTCTCCTGGCCACGGCCGATGTGGGATTTGCCTAGGGTGTCATACAAAGGTCCATGTTAATCTTCTCAGAAATCCGTACTGTTACAATCACCCCCCCCCCCCCCCTTAGGGCCTCATCGTCCTCGATGAGGTTTGCCCCACCATCCCGAACGGCACAGGAGTGGCTCTGATACCATTTGTAACATCCGGCCTCTCTTACTACCAATATTGTCCGCTTTGCCCCCGATGGGTTTCCCATCCAGGAACTCACGGATTTGTTTTTGGTTGCCTTGGTGGAGACTTCCCAGGAGGTCACCCATCCTAGTACTACTCCCACATGAGCACGCTTAACTGTGGAGTTCTCATCTCATCCACTAGCATTAAGCCCAAAACGCGTTGGTGATATAAGAGGCATTGGATTACATATGAACCAAGGATCTCTCCTGGCCACGGCCGATGTGGGATTTGCCTAGGGTGTCATACAAAGGTCCATGTTAATCTTCTCAGAAATCCGTACTGTTACATTTTTGCTTGGGATGGGTTGGTAAATGGTTTAGGTTTGATATTGGGTGTTTTTGCATGTTTCGGATCCGATTTGGAGGGTTAAACGCGCGAAAATGTGTTGCGCAGCTGCAGCAGGCGATTAGGAATCCTAATCGCCTGATGCAGGGGGCGATTAGGAACATTAAGGGGCAATTAGGCCCCTAATCGCCTGATATGTTAGGCGATTACAAGCCCCAATCGCCTGTTGACCACCCCCAATCACTGACTTTACCTAATTGCATGCTAAATTCCTAATCGCTTGTACTGCAGCTGTAAGCGTATTTTGGCATCCCGAGGCATGATTTGACACCTAGGAACATGATAGGAACCCCGTGACATGTCGTATGACTTGGTAACACGTGTTCGGACTCAATTGTACTTTACTTGTGCATTATGTTAGACTAGGTGAACTCTTGCGCGTGCTAAGTGTATAACTACATGTGTTGCATGATATCTTGCTTTTAGCTAACACATGGAATGTCGGGTCACCAATGGGATGTCGAGTCTTGTCTGACACGGTCGGTCTAACAGTCAAAGGTGTTTTCAAACGTCTATGGTTATGGTCTGGACATTCAGGGACTAGCTAACCTGCGGGTTATTAGTCCGGATACTTATACACGTCTTATGATAGGTCGCCGCTATTTGGGGCTATCATAGCATAATCACTTAACTATTTTCAAGTAACGCAATTTAAGGTGAGTATCACAGCCCCGCTTTTACTGTTTTGTCTTCAGGGGGGAGAAACATGCTACTTACTTATTTATTAAAGGTCATGTTATACTATGGTTACTTTATGTTACTATACGGCTTTTTCGGAAAGTCCCAGGGGGAAACCATGAATGTGCGGGAAGCACAACGAGGGAAATGTGGATAGATCTATTGGGCCTCACAAACCCCACCCAACGGCGGGGATGCCGGGCGGGTGCATATTGTCTCTAACTATCGGGTTATCGAGGCATCGGTAGCCCAGTCATCTGGGCTGGATTCATCTTTTGGTACATGTTTAGTAATGGGTTCCCAACCGTAGTAGTAAAAACTCTTAACGTCTAGCTAACGTTCTTACAACCTAGTAGTAACGGATATGCTCTTTACAAACTTATAACAACTCTTTTATGAAAGAAAACCTGTGAACTCACCAGCATTATATGTTGACATTTTTGGCATGTTTTCTCAGGTCGCTAAGGTAGTACTTAATGGACTAGGCGCACGGAGTCTCGCACAGCGTCTAGGAATTTGAAACGTATTAAACAATGTTTTGTAAACTTTAATATGTCTTTTGGTTGTAAACAAGAAATGCTTCCGCTACTGGTTTACGGCTCAAAGCATGATATTTTGGTTTTATTATATATGAATGCATGTTTGTTGATTGTTTATTGTGATCGTTGACTGAGATCTTGGTGTGTCACGCGCCTCGCGGTAAAACCCCGCACGTGGAATCTGAGGGTCAATCCCACTCCATCTCAGTGCTCCTACAAGAAGTTCATGGATTGCAAACCCCACAACTTCGGTGGGACTGAAGGGGCAGTGGGACTGCTCCGTTGGCTGGAGAAAGTTGAGTCCGTGTTCTCTATTTGCAGTTGCCCCGCGGACAACCGGGTGAAGTATGCTGCTGCTACCTTCGAGGGTCAAGCCTTGTCCTGGTGGAACTCCACCAAACAGACCATGGGTATTGAGGAAGCCCATGCTATGCCTTGGGCAGAATTCGTGCAGCTCTTGAAAAACGAATACTGCCCGAGGGATGAGATCCAGAAGCTTGAGCATGAGGTCTGGACTCACAAGATGGAGGGGTCTGAAATTGAAGCTTACACGGCTAGGCACAATGAGCTGGCGGTGTTGTGCCCGGATTTGCACACACCGGAATACAGGAGGATTGAGCACTATATTGCTGGGTTAGTGCCGGAGGTTGCAGGATTGGTGGCTGCGGGCAGCCTCACCGTTTATTCTGAAGTGGTTCGGTCGGCTCACAGGCTGACCAACATGAAAGTGACTAAGGGAGTCTTGCCTCCCCGAGGCGCTGCTATAAGGGCTCCCGAGAGCAACAAACGAAAGTGGGAAGGCGTGAGTAAAGGCTTGGGTTCAGCTCAGCCTCAGTAGGGAAAGAGGTTCGATGTTGGGGGATCGTCGTCTGAGCAGAAACCGGGGGTTATACTGGGAAACTGCCGAAGTGCGACCGGTGTGGTTTCCACCACAATGGTCCCTGCGATGAGAGAAACCGTTGCCACCGGTGCCATAAGCCTGGGCACCAGGCGAAAGATTGTAAGATTAATCTTTTGGGTAACCGAAACACACCTGCCACACCTACCCCGGCTCCTCAGGCTGCTGCCCCTCTGGGGAACCAGGGTAAGCAGGGATGCTATAACTGTGGTGAGCTTGGCCACTACAAGCGGGATTGCCCCAAGATGAAACAGGGCGAGGAAGGTAAGAATGGATCGGGTAATGGAAACAACGGGGGCGGAGGCAGGAATGCTCATGCCTTTGTGATTGGTTCGAGCGGGACTCGACAGGATCCTGAAACTGTTACCGGTACGTTCCTTCTTGATAATCGCTATGCTACAGTTTTATTCGACTCTGATGCCGATAAGAGTTTTATATCTCTTAGATTTAGTCAATTGCTTGATAGGGTACCTACACCTTTAGAGGCTAAGTACTTGATAGAATTGGCCGATGGTAAGAAAGTCGAAGCGACGCACGTCCTTAGGGGGTGTCGCCTTGAGTTGTCGGGTTATTCTTTTCCTATTGATCTTATGCCGGTATCTTTGGGTAGCTTTGATGTCGTTGTGGGTATGGATTGGTTGTCCTTGTACCATGCTGAGATCGTCTGTTTCGATAAAGTCATTCGACTTCCTCTCCCGGATGGAGAATTTCTGTTGGTACATGGTGAGAAGAGCGGGATCCCTTTGAGTATCATTTCGTGCATGAAGGCTTATAAGTATCTTCGTAAGGGGTATTCTGCCATTCTGGCGCTTGTTTCGGTTTCGTCCGAGGAAGAGAAGAAGATTGAAGACATTCCTGTTGTTTGCGACTTTCCCGACGTATTTCCTGAAGATCTACCAGGCCTTCCGCCTTATCGGCAAGTCGAATTCGGTATTGAACTTGCTCCAGGTGCGGCCCCTATTGCTCGTGCCCCATATCGTCTTGCACCTCCTGAGATGCAGGAGTTGTCTAACCAGTTGCAGGAGCTGTTGGAGAAAGGCTTCATCCGACCTAGTTCATCCCCATGGGGAGCCCCTATTTTGTTTGTCAAGAAGAAAGACGGAAGCCTGCGTATGTGTATCGACTACCGTGAACTGAACAAGGTTACCATCAAGAACCGCTACCCTCTTCCTCACATCGACGATTTATTTGACCAACTTCAGGGTTCTAGTTTCTACTCGAAGATCGACTTGAGATCGGGGTACCATCAGTTGAGAGTCCAAGAAGCCGATATTCCGAAGACCGCTTTTCGAACTCGCTATGGCCATTTTGAATTCTTGGTCATGCCTTTTGGTCTCACCAATGCGCCAGCCATTTTCATGGATTTGATGAACCGCGTTTGTAAGCCCTACCTTGAAAAATTCGTGATTATCTTCATTGAAGATATTCTAGTCTATTCCCAGAACGAAGTGGACCACCAGGAACACTTGCGTCTTGTCATGGAACTCCTGAGGCAGGAACAGTTGTACGCCAAGTTCTCTAAGTGTAGCTTCTGGTTGCGTGAAGTCCAATTCCTTGGCCATGTGGTGAACGCAGAGGGGATACATGTTGATCCGGCTAAGATAGAAGCTATCAAAGACTGGGAAGCACCGAAGACCCCAACTGAGGTGCGGCAATTCCTGGGTCTCGCAGGTTATTATCGTCGTTTTATCCGGGGATTTTCGAAGATCGCCCAACCCCTCACCTCGCTTACCCAGAAAGACAAGAAGTTCAACTGGGGTGATTCGCAAGAGTCAGCATCTCATATGCTAAAGGCCAAACTCTGTTCTGCTCCTATCTTGTCTTTGCATGAAGGCACGGACGATTTTGAGGTTTATTGTGATGCTTCCATCCAGGGCCTTGGTTGCGTGTTGATGCAGCGCGGGAAGGTCATCGCCTACGCTTCTCGTCAACTTAAGGTCCATGAGAAAAACTACCCCACCCATGATTTAGAATTGGGTGCAGTGGTCTTTGCCTTGAAGATCTGGAGGCACTACTTGTACGGTACCAAGTGCACCATTTATACCGATCACAAGAGCCTCCAGCATATCTTTGATCAGAAGGTATTGAACATACGGCAGCGTCGCTGGGTCGAGCTTCTTAATGACTACGAGTGTGCCATAAAATACAATCCTGGCAAGGCGAATGTTGTCGCAGACGCCTTGAGCAAGAAGGAATCCGCTAAACCTCGTCGTGTTCGAGCTCTTCAGCCCACTATCCACTCTGGCCTACCTGACCAAATCCGTTCGGCGCAGCAAGAAGCTTTGAAAGAGGAAAACCTTAAGGCTGAAACCATGCATGGTGCTGATAGACACCTCGAGCTCAGGTCCGATGGCCTACATTATTTCGCTGAAGGTGTTTGGGTTCCGCTATTCGGGGGCTTGCGGGAGCTCGTTCTTGACGAGGCACACAAGTCTCGGTACTCTATTCACCCTGTCTCTGATAAGATGTATCAAGACTTAAAGATACTTTATTGGTGGCCAAATATGAAGGCGGATGTAGCTTCATATGTAAGCAAGTGCTTGACCTGTGCTAAGGTCAAGGTTGAATATCAGAAGCCATCCGGCCTTCTGCAACAGCCTGAAATTCCCGAGTGGAAGTGGGAGCGGATTACAATGGACTTTGTGACCAAACTCTTGAAGTCGCCCAGTGGTTGTGACATGATCTGGGTGATTGTCGATAGGTTAACAAAGTCTGCGCACTTCCTCGCTATCAAGGAAACTGATGGCCTCGAGCATTTGGCTCGTTGATACCTTAAGGAAGTGGTTTCTCGGCACGGGGTGCCTGTCTCTATTATTTCTGACCGTGACACTCGGTTCGCCTCCAATTTCTGGAGAAAATTGCAAAAGGCTCTGGGTACTCAGCTAGATATGAGCACGCCTTATCATCCGCAAACTGACGGTCAAAGTGAGCGGACGATTCAAACGCTAGAGGACATGCTCCGGGCATGTGCGATCGACTTTGGCAAGGGGAGAGTCATCTACCACTGGTGGAATTCTCCTACAACAATAGCTACCACTCTAGTATCAAGGCGGCTCCGTTCGAGGCTCTTTACGGACGGAAATGCCGGTCTCCTCTTTGTTAGGCCGAGGTGGGTGAGAGCCAACTCACTGGCCTGGAACTTGTGTACGAGACTTCCGAGAAGATCGTACAGATTCGTAACCGTATGGCAGCAGCTCGGGATCATCAAAAGAGCTATGCCGATCGTCGTCGCAAGCCTTTAGAGTTTGAGGTTGGCGACAAGGTTTTATTGAAGGTATCTCCGTGGAAGGGCGTTATACATTTTGGGAAGCGTGGCAAACTGAATCCTCGTTATGTGGGACCGTTCGCAATTCTGGAACGGATTGGACCGGTAGCATACAGGCTTGATCTGCCAGCCGAACTCAGTAACGTTCATGACGTCTTCCATGTCTCTGACCTCAAGAAGTGTCTGGCGGATGAATCTTTGGTTGTTCCTCTCGAAGAGATCAAGGTGGATGATCGTCTGCGTATTGTGGAAGAACCGGTTGAGATTCTTGATTATAAGATCCGTAGCTTCGTCGGAGTAAGATCCGCATTGTTAAAGTTCGTTGGAACTCAAACCGTGGACCGGAGTTCACGTGGGAACGAGAGGATCAGATGAAAGCTAAGTATCCTCATTTATTTCCTAAACGCGCTTTCGAATCAAGACATGTCTCTGCTGAAACTGCATGAATCTCGGGTCGAGATTCCTTTCATCGGGACTCGGTCCATAACCATGTGTACAAGGATTGGTGATTCGTGGAATCACCGGGTTTAACGCACACACGCAAGTCTCGAGTCCCGGGAATTGGTGAACGGATGTAAACGTGTTAGTTATCATGCATTATGTGTTTATAATCATTATGCGACTTGTCGGTATGTTAATACGTGTTTATATGTGTTAAAATAGTGTTTAACGCGCCGAAAACTCAGTCTGGGATGCTGTAGGCGATTAGGAACCTGAGGGTTGCCTAATCGCCTATACTATAGGCGATTGGGAAAGTTAAGGGGCGATTGGGGCCCCTAATCGCCAATAGACATGCGATTAGGACTCCTAATCGCCTGTTACCTGCTGCTAATCGCCTGGACTGCTATGCACGAGTCAAAACACCTATAAATACAACCCTTAACTCCCCAAACACCCTTAGTGCAACCCTAACTGATCCTAAGCCACCCACACACCCTAGAACACCTCTGGAACTCGTTTTGCTTCAAAAATCACCATTTCCAAGCTAACACACCTTTCTTTGATAAAATCCAAGGTGTGTTCTTCATCTCTAACCTTTGTAATGTTGTTGTTTTGGTTCCCTAAAAGTCCAGACCTTGTTTTACTAAGTATGTGTCTTTAAAACCTTTGAAAAGAGTTCTAAAACAAGCCTACACCATAATACATGCTATATGTGAAGTTTTTGTGCATATGATGATCTTCTTGGTGATTATAACATGAATGTTTCCATAAAATGGTTGTACTTCTGAGATGTAGGAGTTATTAGGATGATTATCTAAGAGTTTGAGTTATTATTTTGTGTTTTGGTAATGATGTTCATTTTGACCCATTTGCATGATTCTTGAAGATCTAGGGTGTTATGATATGATTTAATGATTTATTGTTGTTAGGGTTTGCATTAGAGAGGTATTATAACAGAGAAATGTTAATTTGCAACCTTGTAAGTGATGAAATCTGAATTGTTGCCATTTAAGGAAAGATAAGCTTAGTTAATGAAACATGGTACTTTGCCATTTTTGGAAATAATTGCACAAAGAGTGTTAGAACAGTGATTAATTGGGGGGTTTTTTGCTTGGGATGGGTTGGTAAATGGTTTAGGTTTGATATTGGTTGTTTTTGCATGTTTCGGATCTGATTTGGAGGGTTAAACGCGCGAAAATGTGTTGCGCATCTGCAGTAGGCGATTAGGAATCCTAATCGCCTGATGCAGGGGCCGATTAGGAACATTAAGGGCCGATTAGGCCCCTAATCGCCTGATATGTCAGGCGATTACATGCCCCAATCACCTGTTGACCACCCCCAATCACTGACTTTTCCTAATTGCATGCTAAATTCCTAATCGCGTGTACTGCTGCTGTAAGCGTATTTTGGCATCCCGAAGCATGATTTGACACCTAGGAACATGATAGGAACCCTGTGACATGCCGTATGACTTGGTAACACGTGTTCGGACTCAATTGTGCTTTACTTGTGCGTTATGTTAGACTAGGTGAACTCTTGCACGTGCTAAGTGTATAACTACATGTGTTGCATGATATCTTGCTTTTAGCCAACACATGGAATGTCGGGTCACCAATGGGATGTCGAGTCTTGTCTGACACGGTCGGTCTAACAGTCAAAGGTGTTTTCAAACGTCTATGGTTATGGTCTGGACATTCGGGGACTAGCTAACCTGCGGGTTATTAGTCCGGATACTTATACACGTCTTATGATAGGTCGCCGCTATTTGGGGCTATCATAGCATAATCACTTAACTATTTTCAAGTAACGCAATCTAAGGTGAGTGTCACAGCCCCGCTTTTACTGTTTTGTCTTCAGGGGGGAGAAACATGCTACTTACTTATTTATTAAAGGTCATGTTATACTATGGTTACTTTATGTTACTATACGGCTTTTTCGGAAAGTCCCAGGGGGAAACCATGAATGTGCGGGAAGCACAACGAGGGAAATGTGGATAGATCTATTGGGCCTCACAAACCCCACCCGACGGCGGGGATGCCGGGCGGGTGCATATTGTCTCTAACTATCGGGTTATCGAGGCATCGGTAGCCCAGTCATCTGGGCTGGATTCATCTTTTGGTACATGTTTAGTAATGGGTTCCCAACCGTAGTAGTAAAAACTCTTAACGTCTAGCTAACGTTCTTACAACCTAGTAGTAACGGATATGATCTTTACAAACTTATAACAACTCTTTTATGAAAGAAAACCTGTGAACTCACCAGCATTATATGTTGACATTTTTGGCATGTTTTCTTAGGTCGCTAAGGTAGCAGTTAATGGACTAGGCGCACGGAGTCTCGCACAGCGTATAGGATTTTGAAACGTATTAAAAATGTTTTGTAAACTTTAATATGTCTTTTGGTTGTAAACAAGAAATGCTTCCGCTGCTGGTTTAAGGCTCAAAGCATGATATTTTGGTTTTATTATATATATATATATGAATGCATGTTTGTTGATTGTTTATTGTGATAGTTGACTGACATCCTGGTGTGTCACGCGCCTCGCGGTAAAACCCCGCACGTGGAATCTGAGGGTGTGACACAATCAAAGGTTGGTAGATTTTGGAAGTAAGTTGCTAACAAATTTCATTCTTTAGTGCAATAGGAGTCGTATCGAGGAGTCGATTTAATCGGCTCGAAGTATCGAGAAATGAACAAAAAGTTCTTGTCGTTTTGTGGTTATTACTACAACGCTTACGTCAATCACCCAGGTGGGACGAGTGATGACACGGTTTTCTCAATGTCTATGGCGAAATATAAGACAAATCATAAACATACATTTCCGTACGTAGGGTTGTGAGGAATTTTAAAAATGTGTTCCTAGTGGAAACCGACTCCAAACGAGGTGGCGAAGGAAAAAGGCCAAAAACATCTGAGTCGGGAGATTATAGAGGTGGTGGGTCGGATGCGCGTTGCAATATATTTATATTAATAACGAACCCGAGGTTGAGGATGATGTCATAAATGTTCCCGGTTTGGAACTCCCCCATCGGGAAAGGCAAAGCAAAAAAGACTGCATCACTCAAACATTAATCTCCAAGTGCATCATCAAATAATGAATCTCCAGGTTCATCGAAGGTGGAGAAGTTGATGAGCCAGTTTGCCGAATTTAACCAAATACAATCGGAGAGCATTAAGATGAAACATACAGAAAAAGACGAAGCGACCGAGAGAGAAAGAGAGAAGCTTAAGTTGGAGCAAGAAGCGGCCGATCGGGAAGACATCAAGATAATGGCAATCATATTGAGATAAACAATTATTTAAAAAAACTATGGGAAACTTGCTAAAAATATGGATGGTTAGTTTCTTATATCATATCATTTTTCATATTAAATTATGTAGGTTTCTTTTTTTAAACTTATGTAATTTTTTTAAAAGAATGAAATGTTACTATTTTATTTTAATTGTTTAACAAAATGGAAAAACTATAAATTAACACATAACAAAATAGGCAGGATGGTGGTGGGCCATGACCATACCACAAAAGATAAAGAAGATGAAGGGTGAATTGATGTGGCGTTAATATAGATGGTAGTAACTGTGATTAGTGTTGTAAGAATTGCTAAGCACTAGTTAGTCGGTGAAGTATCAAGTAGTGATTAATCGGAATTAGTAGGGATTAATCGGATTGAGATTTTATATGTAAGTTTCAGTTATACACACACACACACACACACTTTGTATGTAGTTACTTAAGTAATTATAATTTAGCCCCTTTCTCGACTTATATCTTTAAGGATAAAAGATTAATCATCAGAATTTATAGGTTTTGGTCGGAATATGACCGAAATTTATAGATTTTGGCCTGAATTTGGCCAGACAGCCACCAACTAGAGATTAATTAGTCATTAATCAGATAGTAGGCGAGATTTTTACAATCGTAATTGTGATTATAACCATGGTTGAAGAAAACCATACCCTATAGCAATGTTTTAAAAACAGGTTTTTAATCATATCAGATTTGGCAAAAAACGGTTCAACCGAGTTGATTAGTTAGGTATATAAATTCATAAATTACAACATTAACACAAAAAATAATTTAAAAGTACATAATTACATTCTAAAATACTATCAAAAAGTTAATCAATAATTAAAAAATAATCCAAAAGATAACATAAAGTTTAAATTTTTTTTAAAAGTTATTCCTTAATAAAAAATAATCATATATATATATATATATATATATATAGTGTTAGGTTATTTTCAGAAAGGTGTTTTAGTGCGAGAAGTGCGAGAAGAAATCTAAATCCTACTTTTTATTAGTAATAGTTCATATATTTTTGAAGTTTTTACTTTTTTTATATCATTGTTTATGTTATATATACAAAAACTTATTAAACTAATGCAATCAAATGTGTTTTTTAAGGTTTAAACATTTTCCTACACAAATTTTTCTCTATCATGTTTCCTCCTATAATTTTTAAACGTTAATATCTTTTATCTACAAGATTTTTTTAAAAGAAAAAAATTACACCAAATTAACGAGCGTTTTATTATCTTTGTAACGAGTACCAGTGCTATATAAAAAACGGAGAAAAAACGACTATTTTTTGTGGGGTTTTGTTCATATAGGAAAAAAAACACGTCTTCAGGTAATTCACTAATCACGTATAGGTAAGTCACTAATTATGTTCAAAACAATAAATATGAATTCTATTTTCAACCGGAGTAGAAAAGGTTACTAGAGTTATACATTATTTTAGGTTAGGTATCAGTATGTTAGAGCTATACATTTTTTTCAGCCTTTAGGATAGGTGTTAATATTAGAGTTACATTGGAGTTATACATTGTTTTATGCTAGGTGTTTGCATTGGAGTTGTAAATTGTTTTAGGTTAGGTATTAATATTAGAGTTATACACTGTTTTAGGTTAGAATTTTTATTTCTATTTGTAACTCTGATTCAAATCATATATACTTTTGCTTATATCATTTTAATAATAGGGGTTTTATATATAATTATAGGGGTGTAAACGAGCCGAGCCGAGCCCGAGCCTGACTGGGCTCGGCTCGGGCTCGTTAAGGTTTTCTGAAGCTCGAGCTCGAGCTCGGCTCGGTTCGAGCCTACAATCTTGAGCTCGAGCTCGGCTCGCTAACAAAATCCAAAGCTCGAGCTCGGCTCGAGGTGATTTAAGAATCTCAAACGAGCTCAAAAGCTCGGCTCGAGCTCGCAAAAGCTCAGCTATAACTTAGGCTCGCGAGCCCAATCGTTAAGGCTATAACTTAGGCTCGGCTGTAACTTAGGCTCGGGCTCGGGTTCGGGCTCTAGGTCGTTAAGGCTCGATTAGGCTCGCGAGCCCAATCGAGCTTTGTATCTAGGGCTCGAGCTCGGGCTCGATAACTAAACGAGCCATATTTCAGGCTCGGGCTCGGGCTCGAGCTCGTTAAGGCTCGGCTCGTTCGAGCTTTTTACCGAGCCGATCCCGAGTCGATCCCGAGCCGCTACGTGTCATTTACACCCCAATATATAAACAATTGTATTATATGTTGTAAACTGTTGAATAATATACTTTCTGAAAATTGTAAAATGACTGGAGCTAGAGTTATTGATCATCATTTGTTTGTATTATGTTTCTTTGCAACCGTATTTTGTTGAGTTTTTCTTCTGCAAATCATAAATTGGATATTTTATTACGACATATTAGATATTTCAACTCGAGACGCTCCCGGGATAAAAGCTAGTCTAAAAATAACCCAATACTAACCTATGTTCGTACCAGTATAACGATTCAAACTGGTATACCGGATATGGTATAAAATCGATACCTTTTTCCCATATTTACCATAGTGTTTCGTATATGATTTCCATCCGAAAATAATAATACCAGTATAACCGGTCGGTATTTACTAGTTTGTAAAACATTGCCCTATAGACTAATAGAGAACAGTGGAGATGCACCTCCTTGAGGACATGGTCGAGGATAGGAGTTCGTGGAGGCACAAGTTAAGATTAAGGATTATTAGGGAGGGTTAAGTTGTATCATAGCGTGGTTCTACGAGTTTAGTTTTTCTTACACTGGTAGGAGGTAGGTATGGCTGACTTGTTTTTTAGGTGTTTGTGAATTATGTTGTTTTATGATGGCATATATATCTTTGTTTTACTGCGTGACGCTTTTAATGTTTCTATAAATTCAAGAGCTCTTTATTAGTTTTATTAGTGTCGTTTTCTTGTCGATTGTGTGTTGTCGAGCCGGGGGTTTCTCTAGAAACAGCCTCTGTATCTGTAACGATAGGGGTAAGGTATGCCTACATCCTACCCTCCTAGACCCTACACTTAGCTTTGCTAATTGTGGGATTTACTGAGTAAGGTTGTTAAATCGACGTGTTTTCCACCTCACACCTATGAATAAAAGAAAACCATCCACGTCGTAGCCCACGCTTTCCATCCCCTTGAGGACCCCTGTCCCCTTCTATTCTATCCATCTCGCCACCTTTCATTTAATAAAAGTAAATAAATAAAAAGCCCCTCTTTTCAACCCTTTTCTTAACACCCACAACAATATCCTTCACCCTTAAGCTATCCATCCATCCAACCCACCCACATCTGTATATATTTACACACAACCAATTCCACACAATAATAATAATAATAATAAACCGTTACACAAGTTCAGATCTTATTATTCTGTGTTACCAAAATGGACAAAAGTAATCAAATCGATGGTAGTTTTTTTGAATCGTTGCCAGAAGGGTTCATAGCGAACGCCATGGCCCGTACGAGTCCTCGGGATGTGTGTACGTTGTCGTTGGTGTGTTCTGTGTTTAAGTCGGCTGCTGAATGGGACGCTGTTTGGGATAAGTTTTTGCCTAAAGATTATCAGAATATTGTTGGTGCTGATGGGTGTTCCAAGAAGGAGATGTATTTACGGCTTTGTGATTATCCTGTTACTATTGATGGTGGTAATAAGGTTTGTTTTTTTAGTTATTATTATTATTATTTATTTATTTATTTTTTGTGTTTTATTACCGATTGAATAAGGGAAATATTGGATAGTTAGTAATGAAGATTTAGGAATGATAGAAAGATGTTTTGAGATAAAATATGACCATTTTGACACGTGGCGCTTAGTTAGGTATCGAAAGATGTGCTTGGTTTTAGATGCCATTGTTTGTCATGTTTGTTGTAATATAAGCCTATGTGTGAGACTATCCGTTGTGGTTCTCGCGAGTAGGCGCGACCATCACACTTGACCCCGTTGTGGCTTGGGTGACAATGGTGGCGCGACCAAAGGTCACTTTCTCCGGTTCACGCGACCACCATCGCCAATGCTCGCGCCGGGGCTATTCGCGTGGAGCTGTTGTGGCTAGGGTGTGCACCGGGGTGAAGCCTCGCTCGCGGCCCACAATGGATAGTCTGACAATTGTGTCATGAACAAAGCATCTTGTTTGGCTTTTCAAGCAAGAACAACTGAAAAACACAAAAATTGGGATTATGATTTAGAGTACTTGCTAAAATATATTTTATAACTAAAAACCCTTCAATATGACGAAGGAATGATGACAAAAGGTTTTGGTTTGCTATATGCAATTGGAACTTACATTTTGAGGTCTATACCTATTTTAGAGACAAGAACTATGTTTTAAGAAAGTGCGAGGCGCACGGATGTGATGGCGTCCCTAGAGAATAGGTGTGAGGCCAAGGTGCATGTGTCACGTATTTTGCAAAACATTTGTGAACTTAGTCGCTCTTGATTGAGAGTGGATTTTCATGGATTTGAGGCCTTGGAAGTAGTTTGGAGAACTGATTTCTAGTTTCTGCATAAGATCGTTAATTATTGCATTTTGAATAGGTGCAACTGATGTTCTTTATTTTGTTAGAATTGGAGGATCGGTAAGTTCTTGCGAGATCTAGTATAACTATTCTTAAGGTAGAACCAGGTTCTAAAACCGCTTGGTGCTTCCCTGCAAGCGTCGTGTCCCTTAGGAAAGAAACAATGTGGGTTAGTTGGCTAAATGCCGAACACAATGACTACCAAAAGAACTTATTTATCTCTTCATATATTCAAATGGTTGGGGCTAGGTCATTGCAGTTTGTGAATCGTGTTAATAATTTGGCTTTTCGCCTTTCTATAATAAGCACACATCTAGATTACATCACATGTTCTGATTTAGTTTTGCATACAACGTGTAATGTTAATATGTCATCTTACATCGCAGTATCTTGTTTTCATCCATGTCATCATTCGCCTTTGATCTTCCATGTTTTCTATTTTCTTGAAAGGCAAATTAACATAGACATTGATACTTATTCTTCTCCTAGTGAGTCGAAACCTCTACATGTGGCAAATGATAGGGATTATTTGGATGTTTGTCTTTTGACTTTTTTAGTGTGGCTATAGCAATAATTACAATCTAATAATTAGTGTATCAAACTTCCAGTTCTTTACATTGTATGTATCTTATCTTACTGACATTGTATATATCTTACCTTTAAGTACATGAAAATAAGTATGTGTTGCCCCCGTGTCCAGTGACGAGGCGACTTAGATGGCTGCCATGTTGATACATAAAATAGTAAGAATCTAAAAGTGTGGTACATTTTATGGTTTATAGTTCAATATATAGGGTGAGAGGTTGGATACATTTTCATAAAGTTTTCCCTAATATAATAAGCAGTAGAAACATTAACATAAAATCCGGGATAATTAGGTAATTTTACACTAATTGCAGTTCGCAAATCGGTTCCCCTTCCACTAAACATCATTCTTGAAATTTGTTTATTATGATCATAAGTAGTTCATATTGATAATTCCCTTCCATATATATCATTCTTTTAAATCTTTGTCTGTTGTACATGTAACAGAGCTTCTGGTTACATAAATGGAGTGGGAAAAAATGCTACATGTTGGCTGCACGAGATCTCTCGATCATTTGGGGCGATACCCCAAGGTACTGGAAATGGATTTCTGTCCCAGAATCAAGGTAGGTTTCTCCTCTATGTTTCAGATTTGACTTTTCATTGTTGGTCAACAATTTTTTCCCTAAAAATATGGATTTGATCCTACTGGCAGGTTTGCTGAGGCAGCTGAACTTGTTAGCGTATGTTGGCTTGAAGTTCGTGGTAGAATAAATACTTCCTTGCTGTCAACCGACACTCAGTATGCTGCTTACCTTGTGTTTAAATCTGCACCGCACACTTACGGATTTGAATACCATCCTGTTGAAGTTTCAGTCGGTTTAAGTGGTGTTGAGAGTCAAAACGAGAGTCAGATCAAAACGGTGTTTCTTGAACCGGAGGCGTGCGAAAGGTACAGAGGCGATGAATATGAGCGATCACTGCCGGGAAGAAGACGAATGGGGGTGTTTAGCCGTTTGAGAGGGTTAGCAAGCCGAGCTAATGCGACCCCGCCTCAAATTGGCCCGAAACGCAGACAAGACGGGTGGCTTGAGATCGAGTTGGGTGAGTTTTATAATGGGAAAGGTCAAGAAGGGGAGCTTGAGATGAGCATGATGGAAGTGAAAGGAGGGAACTGGAAGGGTGGTCTAATCATTCAAGGGATTGAAGTTAGGCCAAAGTCAAGTTAAATATTTCTTTTTTCCTTTTCATCGACAATGTGTGATGGTTCTGGTCTTGGTACTTATGACATGATCGTTGTTGTCCGGCTCTTATCGCGCTTAATGTAGATAGAGGAAGTTTATGGACTTTGTTATTTTAATTGTTCAATTGCTTATGGTCGTGTTCGCTCACTCGGCTCTTATGTTCTTCGCGTAGTGGCGATGGTTCTTACATCCTGGCCCGAGCCTAATCAATTACATGGCGACTCCTTACAGCCTTGATTTTTATCGTATATATTGTATAGCTGAAGTTCCTAATGGAGCAGGTTGGGTTCATTCGAGGTTGTATTATTTTTATATCATCTTTATGGTTATAATGTTTATTTATTTGTTGCATAGATAATCTCTAGTCATAATAAATACTTTGTATACGTCTTGTAAAGAATCATTTGAGTTTTTAGACCATCTATGGTGGTGAGTGGAATGGGCATGGAAACGCCCGTAAGACCACCTCCGTGGGCGTTTTTCTTTAAAACTAGGCTTGGGCGTTGTGTGATTGTGGTCCCCCTTTTTGAGCCAAACACACTGGAGGGGGCGTGAATATTTTCCCACCACTACTACGCTGTGTTTCCGAGTTAACTTAAGAGGAGAAAAGAAAGGAAAGATGGAAGAAATGTGTTTTTGAGTTTTTTCTTAAAGGAAGGAAATGGAAGGATGGAAGAAATGTCTCTTCCTGAGTTTGTTTTTGAAAGGAAAAAGGTAAAATTCTATCCTTGTTTCATCGCGGCTAATTTATGGAATAAAGTTAGTGAATGGTGTAAGATTCCACCTATCTTCGCTTTCTCATTTCGGGATCTATTGGGTATACATAAAGCTAACGGACTTGGGCGAGTAAAGAAAAAGGCGCTACAAGTCGTTATCCTCGCAACTTGCTGGACAATTTGGAAAGGAAGAAACGAAAAGATTTTCAAGGGCAGAAGAGTTGGGCTGGAACATTTGTTTAGCGATATCATCTCTCTGTCCTTCTCGTGGATCAAAAACAGGGGTAAACAAGATCAATTGGATTGGGAGAAATGGAAAAAATTCGATTTTTAGCTGGGTGTCTGTAACTGTGTAACAGGTGGTATTGGTTTGTAATGGGTTGTAATGGGTTGGGTGTATGTCTTTATCTAGCTCCTTGCTGGTAGGGAACTCTTGTACATATTGGTTTTGGTTATAATATTTGAAGTTTGCTGGCCAAAAAAAAAAAAGGGGAGGGAAAATTTATCATTTCTTTTCTTTTCTCCTATTTAGTGATCTCGGGAACAAAGCACTAGTGTTCTTAGTGGCTGATGCCTGATGGGGTGTGGTTAATTGTCAACACCGTCTTTTTGGATACTAAGAATCAGTGCTAGTATTGAATACTGATTTGATGTGTTTGACAAAATAGCATATAGCCCATATGAAAGATGTGGTTTTGCATCTTTACCTCAGAATCTATAATAAACCGAAAATTTGCATGATTTTGTTTCTATCCAGACCACATGAAACAATATAACCTAGGTTTGAATTTATTGTCAATCGTGTTAAAGAAATTTGTAAATTGTAACAGTGCTAATTTTTGGGCTGAGAGGTCCGTGTTTGTGTCAACATGGAAAATATGTACTCCGTATCTTGTTTTTAGTTGATCTGTTTAACTTCATCCCTGAGTTTGTCGCGTGTTCTGGTTTGTGTGAAATTAAACATGGAGTTGAGTACAATTGTGGTTGTACCCAATTTGCATGATAAGCTCCAATTCGTAAAATTGGTCCCCCGGTCCATGTCATTTTTGACATTGATCAATCGAGTCACTCCCTCTTACGAGAGTAAGCTCACCATTAGCATTTGGGTGAAATATCGTGTATACCATTACCTCTTTCCCCAACTATGTCACTGGAACACCACACCTTTGTTAATATCCTTCAAACACCATAAATATCCTACTCTGTGCAACTGGTCTCCTTTTCCGATGGCTTCATACATCTTATGTTCTTCCTTTTGAACATTCACCCCTCAATGGATCCACACCAACAAAAACTTTAAATTGGCATTCTCACACTGCAAAAATAAACATTTTTTTCCCTTTCACTCCCTCAACTTTTGCTTCATCTCTCAACGATGATCCCATTTTTTTGTGCGCAATCAATAGTTAAGTTTAAACATTTGTTTTGAATGACAACAAAATTTTTACACTTGATCTTTGGTTTTCTTTTGGTTGCTATATCGAGTGTTTGTATTATACTAAATAAATGTTATATCGAAATGTAAACTGAAATAAATATGCCGCAACGGCATACATAAAACTTTATAATAATATATACGATAATAAAACAATAAAAAAAGCTCTGCTATTCAAAACATACAACATAATTTTGAGCATACGCCGTTGTTCACTACAATTATATTATTGGGCTACAGTTTATTTGTGTTGTCAACTTAGTTCGTTTCAAGCCATTGGGGTTGGTGGCCCAATGGTAGAAGCAAAGCTTCTAGGAACACCTAAGGGAGAGGTCATGGGTTCAAGTCCCACAAGAAGAAGAAATTTGCCGTTCAAAAAAAAAAAAAAAACTTAGTTCGTTTCAAATAAGAGTCCTTTATACAAATATTATCATAAATTTAAGAATCACAAGTTAATAGATAACTTGTTTTCAACAGGGTTGTTGAACGGTAAACACTAGTATTTTATTACAAAGACGTTTGTTCCATTATAGTCGTTTTCAATTTTTGGATGATCTTGTATCTAACGACCACACAAATATTTATATCCATAGATAGACGGATAGATGAGGATAGGACCATGTTTGGTATGATATTATTGTTGTGTCTATTATGTCCACGCACATTAAAGTACTTTAAATTTTGTAGGCTTACGAACCGTCCTAAAACATCTTTTTCAATTTTTTTAATTAATTCTAATATGAGTATTACTAGCTTTTATCCCGTGAGTGTCCCGGGTTGAAATATATAATATAATATAACTAGTTTTTATCCCGGGAGCGTCCCGGGGTTGAAATATTTAATATGACATAATAAAATATCTAATATGACAACATAATTAATGTCTTGCCAATATATGATTAATAAATAAATAATAATATTATTATTATTATTTATTTTGAACAAATCCATGCCATAAGTTATCATATTCAAATATAAGAAAAAAACGAATCTCTGCGCCGAGGTATAAATTTAGTGTCATTACAAAATATTATATAATGTCAAATTAATTCGAAGTTTGTAATAGATCATTCTAAAAAAAACTAACATGAAATAAGAAAAAAAAAGTTATTTATTGAAATAGTATTATAATAACCATACATATATTTTAGTTACATATTATAAAGTTTTTAGTTTATGATATTGCACATATATTGCAAATATCGAACGCATTAATCTAAAGGTTATGTGATGCGTTAAAAAAATCATGGGTATATGATCGGATATGTAGTTTGGGTATTTGGGTATGTGGTTTCGGATAATCGGGTCGGGTATCACCAATAATCGTTTTTTTTCTCCGTTTTTTATATAACACTATGGTACTCGTTGGAAAGATAATAAAACGCTCGTTAATTTGGTGTACTTTTTTTCTTTAAAAAATCTTGTATCTAAAAGATATTAGCGTTTAAAAGTTATGGGAGGAAACATGAGATAAAAAATAATAAAGGTTTAATATTTATTTTAGTAGATTAGATTTTAGTATATTTTTGATCCATATGTTATTTTATTTCCTTTTAAATAAATTATAATATCGGTTTTTTTATTAATGATTAAAAATATATTAAAATAATAAATTCAATACTATCACCTCAAGGTGCCACATGGCACATTCAATGAGGGGTTGAGGCCTCCATTGAATGTCACCTCATACAAACTCAATTCTTTTATTATATGTTATAGATAAAATATCTAATATGACAACATAATTAATGATTTGCCAATACATGATTAATGAATAATAATAATAATATTATTATTTATTTATTTTAAACAAATTTCTGCCATAAGTTATCATCTATCTATAATCTATAACTTATAATAAAAGAATTGAGTTTTTATGAGGTGGCATTCAATGGAGGCTTCAACCCTCCATTAAATGTGCCATGTGGCACTTTGAGGTGATTGTATTGAATTTGTTATTTTAATAATAATCTGTTTTTAATCTAGGGTTGGGTTATTCTACAAAGGCTACTGAAGAAACAAGTACCTGAGGGGAACTAGTCTTCTGGATAAGACAAGAAACTCCTTTTAACCTGATTGAACGGAATCTGCCTAGCTGCAAAACAGAACACCGTTAGGACTCGTCACAGGATTGGGGGTTTTCCTGTGACCACCCTCCGGCGTGAGAATAAGTATGGCTTTTAAGCACTTGTAAAGATTGTGAAGTATTTTGTGAATGAATCAATACGTTTACCTGTGTCCCTATTTATAGTTGAGGATTCCTCCTCTTTCTATGATGCGTAACCGCCTTCATCTTCTTAGTTGTTCCACTTTTCTTGGAGATAATACATATCTCTTGTATTCATATTTTTCGGGCTAGCAGTTTGTGCTTTACCTGTTAACTTCTTTCTCGAAGTTGTTTGTCAGTAATCACGTCCGGATTATTTATTACAATTGGGCCTTACCCATTGGGCCACATGACATGTTGTAGGTGTGGGCCAGTTTAGTTGAACTGGGCCCTACCTCGTCATGTCTCCCCAGTCTAGTAATGTGAATTATTGAACGCTACTAGACTTATAGTGAAAGAAAAAAGATCAATAAACCTATGTATAGAAAAGAAAGTAAACGAAAAAATGTGACTTAAAAAATCTTTATTGGGATTGGTACCGCATGACCTGTTCACGTGCCAAGACATCATTTCAAATGTCCCATCAGCCGTTTCTGAACAGTCCGACTGTCAGGGGAAACGACTATTTGGCGGTTCAATTTCGAATTTCAACCGTTGGTAATTATCATTATAAATGCGCCAATTCAGGGTGGATATTTCACAGTTGTTTTCCAAAAACCTACTTTTCCTTCAAAAAATTACCATCCCTGAAATGGCCCCCAAGACTGGTTCCACACGCACAGTCACGAGTGTTGCCGAGATTAACTGTATGTGGTCGTTAACGGTACTCAAATCCTTCCGACTACAAAATTCCATCCGATTGGAATCCTGTACTCCCGGGGAAGGACGATATGCCTTTCCGCTAAAGAAAGGGAAGCTGACTCTTTACAGCGAGTTTTTCACCTTTTCCCATTTTCGTCTTCCCGCCACTAAATTTATTTGTGACCTGCTCTCATATTATGAGATTAACATTTCTCAACTTCATCCGTTGGGGATGATTAAGATTCGCCATTTTGAGTTTTGTGCCCTAGGTCTGGGTATGCCACCCAAATTGGAGATCTTCCGTGCATTGTACGTTCTGAAATTCAAAGGAGAATACTTTACCTTCGATCGTCGACCCGGTGTCTTGTCTTGTATCGAGAACTTTCCGCAGAGTGTGAAGGACAAAGAATGGAGAAGGAAATTTTTCTACATTGATGACCGTATATTCCCGGAGAATGCCCCAATCAGGTATCCTGAGGGCAAGACCAAACTTGCGGATTCGTGTCCAGCTCCGGTGGTGTATAAGAAGGATCCCCTGTATATGGCCCTAACCAATAATCCAACCGAATGTACTCATATACCGGAACGGGCCATGGTGGCCGTTGGTATGAGCCGGCTGTGGGTGGACGACACAGTATTTCCTGAGTACCGCCGTGAGGACCAAGAAGGCTGGCAGTACTTTGATGTGTTGGATCCTGCTGCCCCTCCGTTACTTGCGGAACATGATCGTCCCCTTGGCGCGACGGAATTGGATGTTTTGAGCCAAACTGTCACCAAGTTCTATATTCCAGCCGCAGCCGTGTCCGCCGATGTAGCAGGGTCTTCTGCTCAAGGGGTGATAAAGAGGCTCCCATAGACCCGGACCCTTTGAACGTTGCGCCGCCTTTGGTTGATTTGGTAGAAAAGAAAACCAAGAAACGAAAAGCTACTGTCGTGCTTGGCGTTGAAGAACTACTAGCCAAGAGGCAACAGCTCAAGGAGGCCAAGGAGAAAGCCCTGGGTGAGTATTCTTGTTTATTTGTCTTTGTGCTATTTGTTTCTCATATAGTTGCGGATAGTTATGTTTGCCTGTTTATGTGCAGGTGAAAGGATTGGATCCGGGGACACCCAGGTTATTGATAATTTGACTGTGGAGTCCCCGCATGCTTCTGCTAGTCGTGCTGCTTCCGAGGGGATTACTGACGTCGTTCCGGAGGGTGTTGAGGTCAACGTGCCGTCGTCAGCGGTGGCAACCCCGGCGTCTACTGTTGTGACGACCGCCGTATCAACTGTTGTATCTTCAAGCCCTCCCCTCACAACGCAGTGAGCCATACTGTGGTTGAAACCATTACCATGCCTGCTCTATCGATTCCTCTGTCTTCAGAGCCCGTGTA
Organism: Ambrosia artemisiifolia; assembly: GCA_032199755.1. NCBI lineage: Eukaryota > Viridiplantae > Streptophyta > Magnoliopsida > Asterales > Asteraceae > Ambrosia > Ambrosia artemisiifolia. The sequence continues at coordinate 46,573,937 of CM063517.1, read as the reverse complement.
CACTGTGGCAGCAAGCACCGTTACTGTGCCTAGCGGTCTCTCCCAGCAAAGTTTTTCACAACTTCTCAAGGATGTCCAGCAACATCCCATTAAGTTTCCTGGTGGTTTCCGGACAGGTGTCCAGCAGGGTGAAGCATCCTCCTCCTATCCCGGACCAATGCCGCCGAACACCTACTTGCCGGGTATAAACTGGCGACCGTCCTTGAAGCCGGTCAGGTATGCACCTGGATGGGATGTTGCCGATACCACCCGGCTCATTCATCCAGACGTGATTAGGCATTGGGCTGAGTTTGCCTTCCCTCCAGCCGAGAAGTATTATCTTCAGGGGTTGGACAATGCTCAACTTGCAGAGAATGCCATGGTGTCTGGTGTTAATACTACATCGTCAGTATATGAGGTGCTGCGGCGATGGCGTGCGGATTTAGTGTACCTTGTTGACCTCCGGGAGAAACAGAGGTTGATAACTTTGGAGAATGAGCGGTTGTTGAAGCAGGTTGCTGACAAGGAAGTAGAAGTGGTTGCCCAGCAGATAGCTGTTGAAAAAGCTGAGGGTGACCGTGACCGGATGGTGACGAATCATACAGAGGAAAAGCTTGAGTAGCGTCGCCGGGAGGATAAAATGAACCAACACTTGTTCCGATATGAAGCCAGAATCAAGACCTTAGAGAAAGAGTTGGAAACTGCAAAGAATACTATAGCCAGTAACCAGGCCAACCTGGAAAGGTACAATTTGATGGCTGCTGAAGTTGAAACTTATGAGTCCCGGATCCGCCGTGCCGAGGAGCAAAGGGACGAGACACTTAGAAGCTTGACCGACTGCCAGAAACAGTTAACCGCTGCTAATGACCGATCAGATCAAGCCGTTAACGCCGCGGACTTACTGCGGGCCCAGGTGGATAGCCTCCAATCGAGGCTGGATGCGGTGAGTCAGGAGAGGGATTGGCTGATCAACCGAGGTATCCCTGCTTCATGGCGTTACATCCGGGGCAGTGCTGAGTACCAGAACCGGCTGAATGCTTTTTATGATGTGGCCATGGAAGCCGGCTACCATGATGGTTTGGCTTATGGCAATCAGGTTGGTTTGGTTGGAAAGAAACTCCCCCCCTACCGCTCAGGAAAAAGCCTTACCTACCCGGGTTGCTGACAGCCTGCAGGCCTTGAGTTCATATTCACTGGAGGCTATAGGCCGTTTGAGCAGCAAAGTTGGTGATGAAGGAGTTTCAGCCCTTCGGGTGGAGCTGGAACCGTACTTGAGTGACTCTTCCGATGGAGATGATGCTGCTTCTCATTAATGTAATCTTAATTTATCGCTTAAGTAAGCTTATATTGTAATTTGGATTTTGTAATTGTTAACTTAATGAAAAACTTTTGGGTTCTTTAGTGTTTGCCAGCTGTTCTGTGTGTGCCATTAATGTTGATTTGACAGCCGCCTTCAGACGCCAATTAATTGGGCGTCATCATTACATGATGTCATGGCTGCCATGTGTCATAGATTTGACGGCGTGTGTCAGTGAATTAATAACGATATTTACTGACACTGATCCTTGATCTTCTGGACCCATGTATATAAGTCAAGTTTCTTATCAGATTTTCCACTTGTAAATTTTGCCAAAAAAGGTACACTCTCACTGTATCCACTTATGGCTCATAACCAAGTTTCTCTTGCTGAGCTCCTTCGTGAGCTAGATGCTGTTGAAGGTCTGAAAATGCTCAGACGATGGGCAGATGAGATGGACATGAGACGTGCAGCTATGGAGGAGTATAATGCCAGGACTGCTGGCTACGTTCCTCCTCATAAGTATGGCTTGACATATTCTAGGGGTCCAAGGAGATTGTTCAATGAACAGGCTCCGTTGGTGAACCATCCTGAACCCCCACCAGGTCTTGGTGCCAATGGCTTGGAAGTTGTGGGTCTTAACGATCCTGTTCCGGATGTTCCAGCTGTAGCTGAGGTTCCCCCGGTGGTAGAGGAACTCCCAGAAGACCAGGGTGATGAAGGAGGTGGCTTGCTCTTTAATCAGTACTTGATAGTTCCTGATTATCCTCCAGACGGCGATTTGCTACATACCCCTGCAGAGGTATTAGCCATGTTAGATGGCCGTATGTGATACGGGCCGGTATCTATTGGTAGCAACTCGGCCGTATGTGGCCTTTTTTGCTTGTTTTTGTATAGCACTTTTGGTGGTAGGTTATTTTTGTTATGGCGAAGGATTTTAGTCCCGCCACCTACTGTAGGGAATGTTTCTTTTTGTAGTGTCCATCCCCAGGATATGATAAGTAATGTAATCGTTTGTTAACAAAAAATTGCCGTTGTAGGCGTCTTATTAAATGAAAAAACAAATAGACTGTGAGAACCAATAGGTCGACTATGACACAGCTAACACTAAATGTACTAGACAATAAAAAATGTTCTTATGACGAACTAAACATAGCATTTTTTGAGCTGGGCGGCGTTCCAAGTGCGCGGGATAGGCTCCCCTGTGAGTTGTTTCAGGGAGTAGGCTCCTTTTCCCAATACTTCCGCGATTTCATATGGCCCTTCTCAGTTTGGGCCCAACTTGCCCTGAGGTTGAGACCTGCTTGCCTCGTTGTCCCGCATGACCAGTTCTCCAACCTTGAAAGATCTTTCGAGTACCCGCTTGTTGTAATGTTCTCCAATAGCCTTTTGTACCTGGCTTCGTTGATGCATGCTGTATCGCGGCGTTCTTCGAGCCGTTCGAGGTTCTCGCGCAGCAATTGTTCATTATCTTTGCTGCCGTTGTCTCTTCGTTGTGACGGGACCAAGGCTTCAGCCGGGATCATTGCCTCAGACCCATACGTTAAACTGAACAGTGTTTCCCCGTTGCTTGTTTTTGGCATGGTCCGGTGAGCCCACAGGACGTGTGGCAGTTGGTCAACCCAGGATTTTCCCTCGGCATCCAGTCTTCTCTTTATCCCATCAAGTATGCTTCTGTTCGTTCTCTCTACTTGTCCATTGCCTTGCGGATGGGCGACGGATGTGAAAACTTGTTGGATTTGGAGTTCTTTGCACCAGTCTTGCAACGATCTATCTGCGAACTGGGTCCCATTGTCACTGACCAAGTATAGTGGGACCCCAAACCTGCAAACAATGTGTTCCCATAGGAATTTTTTGATGTTTACCGCCTCAATCTTGGACAATGGCTTCGCCTCGACCCATTTCGTGAAGTAGTCAATGGCCACCACCAGATACTTTAACTTTCCCGGTGCTGGGGGGAATGGTCCCACTAGGTCTACCCCCCACTTCTGGAATGGCCAGGCTGCCGTTACGGGGATCAGGTCATTCTTAGGCCGGAGAGTATGCGGTGCGTATTTCTGACAACTGATGCACTTTTGTAATACTTCTACCGCCATGTTATGCATACCCGGGCAGTAATACCCTGCACTTGTTAACTTTGCTACCACTGCCCTTGGCCCTGCATGTATGCCGCAGGTACCCGCGTGAATTTCTTCAATTAGGAACTTTGCTTCCGATGGGGATACACACCGTAAGGCCGGACCCAGGTAGGACTTTCTGTATAAGACGCCATTTTGCATTTCATATTGCATAGCTTTTGTGCGGACCTTCAAAGCTTCCCCCTTGTTCCCGGGGAGTGTGCCGTGCTCCAGATATTGCTGTATCGGCGTCATCCAGCAGACCTCCGCCGCGTGAACGCTGTGTATGGCGGACTCCTGGGTTGAAGGTTGCTTGAGGGTCTCGATATGGACGTCCTCTTTAGTACCTGATGATGCTAACTTGCTAGGAGCATCGGCTATGTCGTTCCGGTGCCTTCGCACGTGTATCAGTGTTATCTTCTGAAACTTTGACATCAACTCTTTTGTCTTCTCTAAGTATTTTGACAGTGTGTCATCCCGGACTTCATATGATTCATTGACCTGGTTGTTTACCAGGAGAGAATCTACGTGGGCATCCACTCTTTTTGCCCCTAGTGATAGAGCCATCCTCATACCTGCCAAGAGTGCTTCGTATTCCGACTGGTTATTGGAGCACTCAAATTCGAACCGTAGGGCGTACAGGAACCTTGCCCCGTCCGGACTGACCAGCAGTAGGCCACCTCCTGCCCCCTTGCTATTTGATGAGCCATCAGTATATAGCTGCCATGCTGGTTCTTCCACTTCTTCTTCCGGTGAGGGTACTTCTCTTATTTCCGGTATTTGCTCTCCCGCGGGAATTTCTGTCATGAAGTCGGCGATGGCCTGTCCTTTAACAGAGGTTCGCTTTTTGAAACTTATATCCAGTGCCCCCAGCTCAATTGCCCACTTGGCGAGTCTTCCCGACACTTCCGGTTTGTTTATCACTTGTGCTATCTGGAAGTTGGTCAGCACTTCAACTTTGTGCGCCTGGAAATATCGACGCAGCCGGCGGGATGTGTGCACCAGGGCTAGGACCAGCTTCTCCAACATTGGGTACCTGGTTTCGGGGTCCGCGAGGACCCGGCTGACATAATAGATGGGGGTCTGAACCCCGCCTCTCTCCACCAGAAGGACGGCGCTAACTGCGTGGCTGCCTGCGGCTAGATACATCTTTAACGTCTCGTCTTGCTTGGGAGCCGTGAGTGTGGGTAAGTTGCTCACGAACGTCTTCATCTCCTGGAACGCTTTTTCCGCTTCTACTGTCCACTTGAACTTATTTTTGTTGAGGCAGTCTTTCAGCGTGGATATGAATGGCAGGGATCGCTCCGCGTGCCATGCCAGGAAGCGATTTATGGCCGCCAGCCTTCCATTTAGGGTCTGTGCTTCTTTCAGTGTCTTAGGCGACGGCATGTTGACAATTGCTGATACCTTCTCTGGGTTTACCCGGAAACCGTCTTTAGTGACTACTACTCCCAGGAATTTTCCCTCTTCAACCCCGAACGAACACTTTCCTAGATTCAGTTTAATATTGTACTCGCGGAGCTTCTTGAAAGTTTCTTCGATATCTGCGATCAGATTGCTTTCATTGCTGCTCTTAATGACTAGGTCGTCGACATAGACTTCCAGGTTCTTTCCGATCTGGCTTTCAAACGCTTGATCCATCAACCTCTGATATGTCGCTCCCGCATTCTTTAACCCGAAAGGCATCTTGGTGTAACAGTAGATGCCCGCATCGGTATGAAACGCGGTTTTGTCCTCGTCTTCCCTGGCCATCTTGATCTGGTGGTAACCCTTATACGCGTCCAAGAAACATTTGAACTTGAACGGTGAGAGAGAGTCTACTTTGAGGTCAATTTCGGGCAACGGGTATGCATCCTTCGGGCAGGCCTTATTGAGGTCTTTATAATCGACACACATGCGCCATGTTCCGTCGTGCTTCCGGACCATCACCGGGTTTGCCACCCAAGTGTGATACTTGGTTTTCCGTAAGATGCCTGCTTCTTCTAGCTTCTTTACCTCCTGAACAACCGCGGCCCTTCTATCCGGAGCCATACTCCTTCTTTTTTGTGTTATTGGCTTGACTGAGGGGAAGATTGATAGCTTGTGTTCTGCCTTTGATCTTGAGATTCCCGTCATGTCTGCATGTTTGAATGCAAAAACGTCCAGGTTTTTCTTCAACACCTGCTTCAATTTCTCTGTGGCTGAAGGTGACAGGGTGTCGCCAATCAATACCGTCTGCTCCGGGTGATCGGTGTTTAGAACCCATCTCTCTGAACCCCTGAGCCCCGAGGGGGCTTGGTGACAGGGCTTTTGCTTGATCGTTGCACAAATTTTGTTTCCTGACACGGTTGCCACCCCTTTGGGGGTTGGGAACATCAAAAACCCTCTGGCCGTTGAAACCAGAGCATCTATTCGGTCCAGCGTGTAGCGACCTATGATCATGTTATACTGGGAATCGGCTGGAATCACCAAAAAGGTAACAAGTATGGTTCGTTCCCGGCGACCGTCGCCTATGGTGACCGGGAACGTTAACTGTCCCAATGGCTCCACGCTTTCGCCAGCAAACCCCCTTACCGGTCCGCGTGCCGGTTCTAGCATCTTCTGGTCCTCTGGCCGCATTCTTCGGAAGCAAGGTTCATATATTAAATCCTCGGAACTACCGGTGTCAACGAGTATTCTTCTCATGCTGTAGTCGCCCACGCCATGCTTAACACTTTGTAGTGTGGTGGAACCGTCATGACCGCTTCCATCAATGGCTCGAAGCGCTCGAAAGTTCTTTTCTTGCTAAACCTGGACTCCACGCGAACCATATTGAGTTCCCACGGTTTCTTACCCGCGGACTTGTCTCCGCCTCCGGATGACGGACCCGGCTTTACATCCTTTAGTAGGTGAGCCAGCTTCCCGGACCTGACAAAGTACTCGATTTGCCTTCTCAATTGGAAACAATCATCTGTGTCATGCCCAACACCTTTATGGTAGGAACAATGCTTGGACTTGTCTTGTGAAGGTGAATCTTTGAGCGGCTTCGGTGTGTTGAGCCTCAAGTCTTCTGACTCCAGTATTTGGGACGGCGTTTTTTTCAGATCAGGGTATTCCTGCCTGGGCTTTGATTGACTTTCTCCTTTCCCCGTGAACGTGTCCCGGGGTCTGTCAGATCTTCGACAATCGTCTCGCCTATCATCTTTCCTGTCATTCCTGGAATAAGGCTGACTTGATGATTCTGCTCTTCCCCGGTTCCGGCCACTTCGGTGGTCCTTGTTATCATGGGAATCAGAAACTTTAGCGGATTCCTGCTTCTTTCGCACTGCATGGTTCATGGCTATAGATTTTTCTTGCTTCACATATGCCTTCGCGATGGTCATCATCTCATCCATAGTCTGTGGATATCCTTTCGGGCCGTGAAGCTTTCTTAACAAACCGTCATCATTTACTCCCATCGTGAATGCTGTGCATGCCAATTCTTCGGTGAGACCCGGGATTTGCAGCCTCTCTCTGTTGAATCTAACGATAAAGTTCTCCACCGTTTCATTATCCCGCTGGCGGATATGCATGACTTCGTCTCTATACTTCGTGTGCCTCTTCTGCTGGCTGAATTGCTGTGAGAATCCCTGCACGATTTCTTTCCAATTTGCAATAGACCCGGGAGGTAAGCTGTCCCACCAGACTCTGGCTGCGCCGACCAAGGTCTGTATAAACATGTGGCAAAATGCTTGCATGGGCCAGTCCTTGGAACATCCTGCAGCCTTGAATATGCTCAGATGGTCGTCAGGGTCCCCCGTTCCATCATACTTTCCCACGGTGGAAAATAGCTTCAAATTCGGTGGGAGCGGTGCATTAGCAATTCTTGGCGGCAGCTTTGAATAAGTAACCATAGCCGGAGGCCGGTATGGCTTAGTGAGATCATCCTCCTCTTCGTCTCTGAGATTTCCCTGATCGTTCCCTTCTCCCCGTCGTTCCAGTTGAACAGTTCGAGTTGGGGGCTGGCTATTCACTGGCTGGCGTACTTGAACAACCCCCGTAGGAGGCGCCGATGAGTCTGCTGGCGTGGCATCATATGTCAGCCTGGTTCTAACTTCTTCCAGGCGTGCCCCTGGGGTCTGAGTTACTGGGTGAGCTTGTCCCCCCATCCCATCATTGGTGCCATGGGAGGATACATATACGGATAGGGGTAGGAATACGGACTAGCGCCTGCCGGTTGGTACATATACCCGTAGGGGTGCATGGGGTAGTACGGCATATACGGCTGATTCCCGGGTGTCACGGGAGTGTAAGGTGCATATGCTGGATTCATAAGTGTCGCCATTGGTGACGACATCATAGATGCCGTCATGGCTGCTGAGAATAACGGGAGAGTGGCCGCTGCCGTCGTCCATGGCATGGAGGACGCAGGAGGGCGTGACCTTCCGACCATCGCAGTGTGGACAATGGGTCTTGTGTAAGTCGCCGCAGGAACCGGCATTGGGAAAGGTGGTGCCGTAGGATTTAACCTTGCTGTCGGATCCCCTGAAGATCTTCCTTGGGCTGCCACATTTTCATTGTGTTGTTCTCTGGGTGGGAAACCCGGAGGCTCCATCTCTATCTCTTCGTCCACCGACTCCTCAGAGAGGTGATCCTCATCTTCGTTAGCTATCGGCGGGTTTTGGGGATCATTAGGCGGTGCTGTGAACTGAGGATTCTGCTGTGATGCCATTCTGTCAGGTGAAAAAGAATGATTCTTTGTCTAGTTTCCGTCCCACGGATGGCACCAATGAAGAAACAAGTACATGAGGGGAACTAGTCTTCTGGATAAGACAAGAAACTCCTTTTAACCTGATTGAACGGAATCTGCCTAGCTGCAAAACAGAACACCGTTAGGACTCGTCACAGGATTGGGGGTTTTCCTGTGACCACCCTTCGGCGTGAGAATAAGTATGGCTTTTAAGCACTTGTAAAGATTGTGAAGTACTTTGTGAATGAATCAATACGTTTACTTGTGTCCCTATTTATAGTTGAGGATTCCTCCTCTTTCTATGATGCGTAACCGCCTTCATCTTCTTAGTTGTTCCACTTTTCTTGGAGATAATACATATCTCTTGTATTCATATTTTTCGGGCTAGCAGTTGTGCTTTACCCGTTAACTTCTTTCTCGATGTTGTTTGTCAGTAATCACGTCCGGATTATTTATTACAATTGGGCCTTACCCATTAGGCCACATGACATGTTGCAGGTGTGGGCCAGTTTAGTTGAACTGGGCCCTACCTCGTCAGCTACAAAAAATGAGAAGGGTGAGAAGCCACTAGAAAATGACATGTGTCCAAATGATTAAACAAGTGGGAGGGGTAATTTTGTCAAAAACATATGCACATGCAAGTTACATGCCATTCCACCTTCATTTTTAAATGTCCGTAACTTTTTTATACGTCATCTTTTTAAAAAAAAAAATTTATGCCATAAAATTGAGCGTCTTTTTATCATTAATATGAGTACCATATTGTTACACTTTTGAAAAAAAATTCAAAAACCCACTTGCGTAAGACACAATGGAGTGTAAAACACAATGAGCACCAATTAAATATATGGTATAAAACATAATCAAGAGTCTAGTAAAACACAATGGACGACATACTAAATACACAATAAATAGAAGACTAAAACACAATAAATACTTTTGAAAAAAAAAATTGAAAACCCAATTACGTAAGACACAATTGATGATATACTAATGACACAATGGACAGAAGATTAAAACACAATGAATACTTTTGAAAAAATAAGTCAAAAACCCAATTGTGTAAAACACAATGGACGACATAATAAGGATACAATGAACAGAAGATTAAAACACAATGAATACTTTTGAAAAAAAAAGTTGAAAACCTAGTTGCGTAAGACACAATGGAGATAACGTAAAACACAATGAGTACCAATTAAATATGCAATGAACAATAGGGTATAAAACACAATGAACAGTCTAATAAAACACAATGGACGAGATATTAAAGACACAATGAACAGAAACCTAAAACACAATGAATAATAGATTTAAACACAATGAACAACATAATAAAACACAATGTACACCTAAATACAAAACTCATTTGCGTAAAACACAATGAAAAGCATACTAAAAACACAATGGACAAAGTTAAATCACGTGTAGACTAAAAAAACATAAACAACATATTTATAAAGCACACGTGCATACTATAACACAATGAACGAGCAGAAGACACAACGGAGAAGAAAACCCACTTAACACGATTTTTTTTTCAATTTTAATGTAGCAATGTGGTACTCATATTAAAGATAAAAAAATGCTCGTTAATATGGTGAAATTTTTTTGAAAAAAAATATCGTATGAAAAAGTTATAGACGTTTTAAAATGATGGGGGAATTGACATGTGCATTGCATGTGGAGAGAGAAAGTCAACAAATGTGGTTTTCCTTTTATGCCCTTCCTCTAATTTATTATTTATTTTTTTCAAACAAACTAATCTCAACCCTTCAAATATATGATCAATGAATCACAATTCTTCTCACCCTTCCTAGAAAAAGTGTTTTGTGTATTTGATCCTATCCCTTTTAATCTATATAAAAATTAAATTGAGTTATTTTAGGAAAAAAGAATTTAAATTTTTTTTTAATTTTTTCTCTCTTATGTTTCCTCCCATAATTTGTAAACGTTAATATCTTTTATGTACGAGATTTTTTAAAGAAAAAAATTAAACCAAATTAACGAACCTTTTATTATATTTTCAACGAGTACCATAGTGCTATATAAAAAACGAGAAAAAAACGACTATTTTTTTGTGGGGTTTCGTTCATACAGGAAAAAAAACATAAAGTGTTCAGGTTAATCATTAATCATGTTTTTCTTTTAAACCAGATTCTTATCTACGATGTTGAAATTCAGCCCAATCGTCATTCTATCATTGGAATTTTACTCTTCTAAAGATGGATAGGTATACTTCATCAAGAGAAACTAGGAGAAAGAATCACGCAACACTGCAACACATGGTGTCACCTTATAGCAAGGTTATTTTTTTATTTATTTAGTTACAAGAGTAATAATTATTACTATTAGTATTAGTATTATCAGAATGATTATATTTTTTAACCCCGGGACATTCCCGGGATAAAAGCTAGTATTATACATATTAATTGCATTTGATATATGCATTAAATGGATATGATATTATTTTGCTTGTTAAATCTTTATTGATACATTACTATATATTACTATACTAGATGGTTGCCGTAAGCCGCGCGTTGCGGCGGTGACGTTTTAGTCGTCTATAGGTGGCGGCACGTCATGTGATTCGTTAACCATATGAAACGTATAGGAACTCGATTTTATATCGAATGAAAACATTTTTTATTTGAGTCGACTCGTTTCCGAACACAGTTTAAGCCAAAGACGTAGGTAACTCGAATTTATACCGTCAAATAAATTTTTTTTATATTTGAGCCGACTCGTTTTCGAGCATAGTTTATGTCAGAATCGTAGGTAACACGAAATTTATACCGTCGAATGAAACATTTTATATTTGAGATGACTCATATCCGAACCCAATTTATGTCAGAAACGTAGACCAACCGAAATTGCACGTAAAAATAAGCATGAAAACGTACTACATTAGAATAAGGCTGAAACCTTAGAAACCTAATGGGGGTCAAAGGGACATTTACAAAGTTAGATGGCTACCTTTGACGTTACAACCAAGTTTGGTGTAGAATGTGTTACATGCCAAAAGTTTGAGGCCAGAAGAGAAGTTATAGAGTATATTGGTTTTTTGTCCAAGTTAGAAATTAGGAGTGTCATTTTTATAAAGTTAGAAACTTAGTTTTTATTAATTTAGAAATTTGGGTGAAGTTTATCAATTTATAAAAGTTAGGGGGTCTTTATTAATTTAGAAACTTGGTTGTGAAGTTTCTCAACTTGAAAAAGTTGAGGGTCTTATACATAAAATAGATGATAATAGACCAACCGAAATTGCACGTAAAAATAAGCATGAAAACGTACTACATTAGAATAAGGCTGAAACCTTAGAAACCTAATGGGGGTCAAAGTGACATTTACAAAGTTAGATGGCTACCTTTGACGTTACAATCAAGTTTGGTGTAGAATGTGTTACATGCCAAAAGTTTGAGGCCAGAAGAGAAGTTATAGAGTATACTAGGTTAGAGTCCCGGGTGTACACCCAGCGCATCCCCAAGGCAAAAAACAAAATTCTATAAAGATTGTAGTATACAAGTTTTATTTATTGAAAATTACGTAATACAATTTGTATGAATTTTGGTTGATTGCAAAATATCATAAAAAAGTTAAGTGTTACCTAGTAATGGATATATGAATCAACAAATATTTGATTTGACGTGGTTTAAAAACAAATAATAAGATGAATAATAACATATTTATAAGCTAAGAAAATTAATTAATAATATAAGTTAAGAAAATTAATTAATCAGAATTTGTATGTATTTTACTGCTTCAATAGAAGAAACTCAAGTAAGTCTAGTAAGGCGCTAGACCATAACTATTACATTCACCAAATAATCACCAAGTGATCGCCAAACTACTAATTGATACATTTTCTTATGTTATGGCGATGTTAAAAGCAACCCAATTCTCCCATGTAAAATTGTTTTTCGCTCGATGATTCACCCATAGGAACGACATCGCTTGGATTTCACCAAATAGACCGTCGATGTTCACCCTTTTTCCTGAGAAGATTAGTGCGTTTCGCGCCTTCCATAACATCCAGCATGCTGCCCAAAACAATCAGCCGTATCAGCTTCTTTTTTCTATCATTTGCGGCGCATTGTTTGTGGACATTCATCAGGTCAAGAACCCGAAAAGCAAATATTTGAGGAATCTTGCACCATGCACTTATCTTCTGCACATAATCTGCAGGCCGCCGACCCATGTAATATGTTTCTTCGCTGCAGTGCAGTAGAGGTATGAAGTCGATCCTGTTCTGCGCGCCACATAAATTTACTCACTTTCCTTGGTACCAATTTCATCCATTCGAAGGGATAATACCTCTTGTTTTTCAGCTCCATTTATATAATTGAGAGAGGTGAGAGATCCTCCAAATCAGCACCTTTTTCTCTAGTAAGAGAAAGGCACTTCTAGGCAAGTTTGTAAACTATGCTACATGGATTCCAAAGCTTTGACCACAAGCCCTGCTTCAACCTAAATAATCAACATCAAAACAACAAATCGGTTCGAATTGAAGATCTTATTAGTGAAGTCAAGTCTGTTAACTGATATACAGATTGTAACAGAACATTCCACTCTGTTAACTGTTTATGCATTCCCAATCAGACGCATCACCCTTTGTAATTTCTTTTCATTCAAAGGCCTAAGCTTCACTACAATAAGCACCACAATAGAATAATTTATAAATATAATCACAATGTATGAAATAATCATAACGTAGAATCAGTATTATATCCATTATCATCACAATCATCAAAGCAATAAAAAATTAAAAGAATTGGAAAAACTTACAGCTCTATTTTGGCTATGGAATCTGCTATAGTCCATCTAATTTTCAATAAGGTTTGCAAACATAAAATTAACGCTATAGAGAACACATCGAAGCTGCTGAACAAACAACAAATAAGAAATAAATGATCGATTTGAAAATCAAATGTGTACAAATAATAAATATGAAATTGTTCAAAAATTGAACCTATTATATGAAACAATAGACAATAAAATAAATACCTTTTGCTTCAGAGGTCCGTAATTTATTGTTTAACGCTGCATGGTATGCTAAAAGTAAATAAAAAAAACAAACATGTTTGTGAGGAAAACCTAAAGATTTAGTCAAAGAGAGATGAAAACATAGTACCAGCACAAGAAATGCCATTTGTTGATAAATGAGACGCCAGATCATCACACATTGTACGTTCAAGGCAGTGCACGATTGCATATACATCTCCACAAGATTTAATTAGATCAGTCAGATCAACATATGGGTCTGTTAGAAGATCCTTGAATCGAACTGTACACCATCATTCAAAAATTTAGCCAATACATAGTGGTTACTAAGATCATGGATCTAACATGTTAATGCGATCAAGATGACATATTCTTGTGTAGAAAAAAACAATATGTAAACTAACATGAAAAGGACGTATTATCGTAAAAGTAAAAAAACATGAGTATTGAGTATATTAAAAGAAATCAAAACATGATAGTCTATATTAAAAAGACGTACATGAGTTTCAAAATTAAAAAAAGATAATTACAAAGTAATTCTAACTTATTTTGCATAGGTAGATTATATTACGATTTTAAGAATGTATTCTATAATTCTCTTGAATACAATAATGCTATAAGAATAGATTACAGATTACACAAAACATTTAAGCTAACATATTAAATTTAGTGTTAGTCCTGACTCGAAACATATCAAATATAATTATAATTTAGTCTTAGTCTTAATATTTTGAATTATATATATAGTTATTAGTTAGTATTTAACGGGATTTGGATAAAAAGGAACGACACCTAGACTATCATACACAAGTTGCTGACAATAGACAAAAGCGATTATCCATACATAAATCCTTAAAAATATGAGTATGTATTAAAGAAGAATATTAATACATCGCACATGGTTTTATAATCTCCTAATGTAATAAGAAAAAAGAATTATGTATGGATGATATCACCTGTAAACCAAGTATGTTAGAACATGCAAAAGGTTGGAATGGATGCTCGTTGAGTGGAGGTTGTAGTTTTAGATGACCAGAGATATAGTCAAAGTAGTTTTCTTTGATGAAATGTTAGTGTTATATACTCTCAAGGTAGTTTATATTTTTGGAATGATTGTATTATTAAAAGTATATTGGTAATGATTATTAGAGAGTTACATGTTTTTAAACGGATGTTCAAAATCGCTTAAATTAAGCTATTTATTTTAGGAATATATTGCGTAACTTAAAGGATATTGGTCAAACTTGGACTGAGAATGCAAGGAATAATTCGGTGGCTCGTAACCTATGAGGTTGGACTCCGTAACCGTCAAATGTTAACTTCGCCATTAATGCTAATAATTGCTTTTAGGTTATGAAACGTATTCCTAAAATAAATGGATAACTAACCTATATATGAAATCGATTATATTACTTTTTTTATTTACTCTGAGCATTGGTAGTAGTTTTTATTTAGAGGGTGTTTGGAATTGTATTTTGAATCTGATTTTTAATACCTACATGATAGTATTACAGCAGTATATGTCATTTATATTTTTATTTGTACTACATTATAAGTACTTAAGTATTTATAATTCTATTAAGACTCCTGATGTTCTACTCACATAAAGATACAACTTATTGGAACAGAATTTTTCTTGGCCCCAAAATTCAGATTTTAAATGCATTCCATACGTGCATACCAATTTGCCTCAAATATGGTAACATACTCATCGTAAAATATCCAATCTCATAGCATTCAAATTATTCAAACCTTTAAATGAGTTTCCAAAAAAACGTGGCAGAATTTATGGAAACAAACTAATGAGCGTAAATGCTATGGTTCAAATTTTAAACGGATCCGGGTCCACCCCTAAATCCGAAAACATAAACCCACAAACATCCATAACTAATCATAGATCAAACCACTTAAACAAACACCAGCGAATATGAGGATCCATTTTAATAATGCTTGTCAAGAACAGCTCATGAAAACTCATGAATACCTCACGTCTGCCAACGAACAAACATTCGACTCCAAGAACAATACCTCGACACAATCCTAAAGATGTATCATTATCAAATCTTGAACCCCTACAATGTTATACATGTAGAAAGACAATAATTGGAACATAAAAAGAAACTACAACGTTGTAAAGAAAATATAAAAACAAACATATGTTCACAACGTCTTTCTTATCACTTTTCAGCCTAGCTCGATGAACCTACACGGAATATGTAACAAATGTGAGAAAAATTGTTGGTTATCAAAGATCTAGTTCGACATAAACTTGTGAATAATAAACACAAAAGTTACCAACTTGATGTACCTGTGCAATTGATGTAGAGCCAATAAGATCCCAATCTATTTTTAAAAAATAGGATCCCTATCAAATCTTTCAAACACGCCATCAACGGTTTTACCCAACTCATTTTTTTTTAAAATAAGGCGCATCACATTAGATGGAGTTCTCAGCCATATCAATGTATCTGCAAAAAAAAAGATGGGTATAAATTGATGATTAACTAAATAGTTGAGATCGACATAGAAAAACCTAGGTGGCAAATCAATAATCAGAACGATTATAATTGTGAACATAAAGATAAACATTGGAGACACATAAAGACATAAAAAACCCAGATCTGAGAACGTCATCCAACCATTACCGGAGAACGCAAAATACATCAGAATACAAATCAAAAGACAATAAAAAACCAGATCTGGATTGGATCCAGTTTATGATATGGATCTATTTTATTAAATCGAATACATAAAAGTTTACAAATCAGAACATATGATATGGATCCAACGATTGAATACATAAAGCATATAATAAAAGTTTACAAATCTGAACATATGATATGGATCCAGTTTATTAAATCGAATACATTAGCCAGAATACATATATGGTTCGATTTTATAACTGAAGATTGAACTCATATTTTAGATGCAGATTATAAATCAGTGAAGAAGATACAGACCTCGAAGCAAGAATGCAAAAAAAGATTGATGAATGTTGGTTGGAAGAATTGTTAGGGAGGAATTAAGAGTGTGATGGAAGAATGGACACAATTAAAATATACAAAAGACTATTTATAGAGAATAAATTGGAGCTCCATATTCAATATGGATACCTCAAACCCTCTCTAAGGCCTTGATTCAACCCAAGTGACCTCAATTATTATATAGATAGATTGGTTTTTTGTCCAAGTTAGAAATTAGGAGTGTCATTTTTATAAAGTTAGAAACTTAGTTTTTATTAATTTAGAAATTTGGGTGAAGTTTGTCAATTTATAAAAGTTAGGGGGTCTTTATTAATTTAGAAACTTGGTTGTGAAGTTTGTCAACTTGAAAAAGTTGAGGGTCTTATACATAAAATAGATGATAACAACCGACCATGCTTTTTGTTATATCTATAATAACTTATAATAAAAGAATTGAACTTTGATGATGTGGCATTCAATGGAGGCCTCAACCTCTCCTTGAATGTGCCATGTGGCATCATGTAGGATTTTTTAATTTTTGAGTTTTTTTAATAAATATATATATATATTATAATTATTTTAGGAAAAGATAAGAATTTAAAAACAAAATTAAATTTTCTCTCTAATGTTTCATCCCATAACTTTTAAACGTTAATATCTTTTATATACGAGATTTTTTAAAGAAAAAGATTACACCAAATTAACGAGCGTTTTATTATCTTTCCAACGAGTACCATAGTGCTATATAAAAAACGGAGAAAAAAACAACTATTTTTGTGGGGTTTTGTTTTCAAATATATTTTACTCTACTAATAAATCACAAACGATAAACATAACTTCATAGGCAGAGATTCTTTTTTTTTTATATTTGAATATGATAACTTATGGCAGAAATTTGTTTAAAATAAATAATAATAATAATAATATTATTATTATTATTCATTAATCATGTATTGGCAAATCATTAATTATGATGTCATGTTAGATATCTATAATCTATAACTTATAATAAAAAATTGAGTTTGTATGAGATGACATTTAATGGAGGCCTTCAACTCCCAATTGAATGTGCCATGTGGCACCTTAAGGTGATAGTATTGAATTTATTATTTTAATCTATTTTTAATCATTAATAAAAAAAACCTGATATTATAATTTATTTAAAAGGAAATAAAATAACATATGGATAAAAAATATACTAAAATCTAATCTACTAAAATAAATATTAAACCTTTATTATTTTTTATCTCATGTTTCCTCCCAGAACTTTTAAACGCTAATATCTTTTAGATACGGGATTTTTTAAAGAAAAAAAGTACACCAAATTAACGAGTGTTTTATTATCTTTCCAACGAGTACCATAGTGTTATATAAAAAACGGAGAACAAAACGATTATTGGTGATACCCAACCCGATTACCCGAAACCAAATACCCGAACTACAATCCCAATCATATATCCATGAATTTTTTAACGCATCACATAACCCTTAGACTAATGCGTTCGATATTTACAATATACGTGCAGCATCATAAACTAAAAACTTTATAATATGTAACTAAAATATATGTATGGTTATTATAATACTATTTCAATAAATAACTTTTTTTTTCTTATTTCATGTTAGTTCTTTTTAGAATGATCGATTACAAACTTCTAAATTCATTTGACATTATATAATATTTTGTAATGGCACTAAATTTGTACCCCGGCGCAAAGATTCGTTTTTTTTTATATTTGAATATGATAACTTATAGTAGAGATTTGTTCAAAATAAATAATAATAATAATAATAATAATAATAATAATATTATGTCATATTAGATATTTTAAACCCAGAACGCTCCCGGGATAAAAGCTAGTATATAATATGTTACACGACAATAATATATCTAAAGAATCATTGAGATCTATCCCCCAAAATATCAAACCCTTAGTCACCGCAAATATCTTTACAAAACTTCTAAATCTTCATTATTAACTACTTTAATATATTTTCTAACTAGATTATAACCTGGAAACGTCTCGAGGTTGGAAAATCTAAAATGACATATTAATTTTACATATGAAATAGAATGATGCGATTTACAGTTACACGCATGAAAGCTTCGGGTAGCAGCTAACCTAAAACAATTAAAAATATATCTCCAATGCTAACGCCTAACCATAAAC
Organism: Ambrosia artemisiifolia; assembly: GCA_032199755.1. NCBI lineage: Eukaryota > Viridiplantae > Streptophyta > Magnoliopsida > Asterales > Asteraceae > Ambrosia > Ambrosia artemisiifolia. The sequence goes on along the minus strand of CM063517.1, from coordinate 46,555,722 downwards.
AATGTATAACTCTAATATTAATACCTAATCTAAAACAATGTATAACTCCAATGCTAAAGCATGTTGAAAATAAAATTCATATTTACTGATTTGAACATAATTAGTGACTTGCCTATATATGATTAATGATTTACCTGAACACTTTGTGTTTTTTTTCCTGTTTGAACAAAACCCAACAAAAAATAGTCGTTTTTTTCTCTCCGTATTTTATATAGCACTATGGTACTCGTTGGAAAGATAATAAAACGCTCGTTAATTTGGTGTAATTTTTTTCTTTAAAAAATCTCGTATATAAAAGATATTAACGTTTAAAAATTATGGGAGGAAACATACTAATTTTGTTTTTAAATTATTTTTTTCCTAAAATATCTCAATGCCACATGGGATGACACATGGCACACTCAAAGAGGAGAATGCATCTTTGAGTGACATGTCATTAAAATGGCTTTGGTTTATTATATGTATAGATTTAACACCTGTAATATACAGGTTTATAATCGAATAATATAATAATAATAAAAAAGTAACAAAAACAAAAGAATATATATAAGACTGCCCGTAGTGGGGCGCTAATTGTGAAAAATTTTAAAATATAGCGCCCCCCACACCAAAGGGGGGGGGGGCTTTATGAAGATAACGCCGGTCTCAATATGCACCAGCCAATCAGAAGGTGCCACGTGGCTCGGTAAAAAAATCCGGTCAAACATATATTTTTTTTAATAATAATAATAATAATAATAATAATAATAATAATAATAATAAACATAACAATATTAATAATAATAATAATTTAAATAGAAAATTATTTAGATTTAATAAAATAATAATAAAAAAAATAAATTATATAAAAAAATAATATTTATTAAAATTAATAATAAAAAAATAGATTATATAAAAAAATTATATTCAAACATTTGAATTTTAAACGGTTACTGTTTAAACCGTTTGAAATTCAAATTTTCCCCCCAAACGTTTGAATTTCAAATTTTGAAATTCAAACGTTTTCCTCCCAAACGGTCATATTTCTCACCCTATAAATACAACACTTCATCTCAATTCTCAGTCACACCTTTTCCTCACCCTCAAATCCTCAACACAATGAATAACATGGGCGGTTTTCAATCAGGAGCTGCCGGACCATCTAATGTCCGGCAGTACACTCGCCGGGTCCGGGGACGGGGCCGTCCCCGGAGACTACCATTCACATCCTCTCCTCCTCCTGCTGCTGCACAACCTCCTCTTCCTCCTCCACAACATCGGTTATATCCCCCTCCTCCTCCTGCTGCGGCACCACCAACCTTCACCCCTCCTCCTCCTGCTGCGGCACCACCAACTCATCCTGAAGTCGATGATGACTGGACGGATGAAGAATGGGCCTGGGCCATGGATTATACCATGGCTATTCATCAAATGGACCGACTGATGTTGTCGGCACCACCAACCTTCACCCCTCCTCCTCCTACCCCCTACCACCAACCTATCCCCACCCACCAGACTACCCGCACCCCCTACCACCACCCTATCCCCACCACCCACCACCAACCTATCCCCACCCCCTACCACCAACCTACCCCCACCCCCCAGAATACCCCCACCCACCACCACCAGACCACCCCACCCTGTGAATATGCCAACCCCTCCTCGTGAGTACTACTATTTACCCTTGGATGCGAGATCCGATGGACGGGACAACTCACGTTCCCTATCCCCCGAGTACTACACACTCGAGGACTGGGACAACTACTCTCCGTAGTGGGAGGTTTAGGTTGTAATAAGTAATTTAGGATTGTATTATGTGTTTAATTATATAATTTAGGAATATGTAATGTTTAAATAAGTAATTTAGGAGGTGTGTAATTTTTTTTTAATATTATTTGTAACTTTTTTTTAATATTAGTTGTGTGTTTTTTATTATTATTTGTAATTTTTTTATATTTATTTGCCTTTTATTTTAATTATTTTGAGTTAAAAGAATAAAAAAAAATTCCACGTGGCCCAATCAGATTCAGGGGCTTTATATATAAAGCCCCACCACTACACCCCTTTTTCAGTTTCTCTCTCCATGCTGACTCAGCAGCCACGTGGACCAATCAGGAAGGGGGGCTTTATATATAAAGCCCCCCACTACGCATGGTCTAAAGAAAAAGAACATCAAATCAAATATTTTATATATTTTAAAACTTTATGTAAATGATACGTTTTCTAATATTCTGTCATTATATGAAGTTATGTTTATCGTTTTTGATTTATTAGTAGAGTAAAATATATTTGAAAACAAAACCCCACAAAAATAGTTGTTTTTTTTCTCCGTTTTTTATATAGCACTATGGTACTCGTTGGAAAGATAATAAAATGCTCGTTAATTTGGTGTAATTTTTTTCTTTAAAAAATCTCGTATATAAAAGATATTAACGTTTAAAAGTTATGGGAAGAAACATTAGTGACGAAATTTAATTTTGTTTTTAAATTATTATCTTTTCCTAAAATAATTATAATATATATAGATTTATTAAAAAAACTCAAAAATTAAAAAATCCTACATGATGCCACGTGACACATTCAAATAGGGTTGAGGCCTTCATTAAATGCCACATCATCAAAGTCCAATTCTTTTATTATAAGTTATTATTATAAATTATAGATTATAGATATATAGCCAAAAACATATATTGAAGTACTTTTAGAAACGTACGTCATTAACAAAATGTTTTATAATATAGAACAACTACTTTCTCGTAGGCGTGGTTGAGTAGAGAATGGTTTTAAAAGAAATAATTCGGATAAACTTCAACATTAAAATATTAGAAAAAAAATTATAGAATTATAGAACGATTGGGTGAGCCTATTGTAAAAAAATTAGGGATGAGCTCGGGACGGTATCGGACTGATACCGATCTCAAAGAAACCGATACTAAAAACACCATAAACGCAATATCGATACCGATATCGAACACATACGGTACGGTATGGTATCAGTACGGTATTGGTATGATATTAGTATTTTACCTTAAAATACCGATACCATACTGATCCCATAATGATACCGATAATACCGAAACCGAAAACCTCTAATTGTGCGTATCTGGTGGGATTGGGTACTGATCACTGCGCAAAGCATACCCAAACCCGGAATACAACCCCGCGGAGCAACTCTCCGCGCGTAAGGGAAACTTCCCCAGCAAGGAAGGCAACAACGGAGTTCCTACAATCATGGAGTGATGCACGCGTGCGGAAGCGGTAAAGGCGGTAATCGTTCCATATTTCCTTATTTATAGCTTTCCCTTAACTACTTTACTAATATAGCTTAGGGTAGTGGAGACAACCCTAATCGGGCCTGGCCCATTACAATTAGGGTTTTGGGTAATGGTGGCATACATCCACCTCTATATAAGGGATCATATCCCTAATAGAGAGGACACTTTTGGCTAACCCTAAGAGCTATCACACTTGATAGTATCCCCATTCACCCCGTTTTTGTTATAAACTACTACCTTGTGTAGTCGTCTCCCTAGCCACATCAACTTTATTTGTAGGTTACTGCAATCCACGAAGTGCTAGTGAAGGATCAACCCTGCAGTAACATCTGGTCTATCGTCCCTACCAGGAGGTTAGGCTATTTGTTTCTTCATTGGCGCCATCACATACGGTCTTCTAATCTTTCAAGCTAGTACAAATGGATTCTGGAGCCGAACAACGTGCCGACCCCATCAACGTTGAAGATGGAGTGCAGCAGAATCAAGACACAGGAGCACCAACTACGGTGACCAAGAACGTGAATCAGAAGCAAGCTACTACGAATTTTCAGTTATTCTCATCAAGAAAAACGGCGGTAGCAGCACATAAGAGGCAAACTGAGCAACCTGTGGAAGACTTGGATGAGTGGCTGGCTCAAGAAAGTGCTAAGACAATAGCAGAATATCAGAAAAGGCTAATGGAAAAAGCTAGGTTGGAGTCACGAAAAGCCTTAAGTTTTGACACTCAAGAAGACTCTCAGGACAACGAGCAGCCTATTGTTCGTCCTGTAGCCAAAACTCGTCAGGCGGTACGTGGTAGGAATACTCACGTTCAGGACCACGTCACCCTGAACGGGGAACCCGATGGCTATGAGTCAGAAAACGAAATCCAATCTGATCCAACTTGGAAGCCACATTCTAAGTCTGTAGCCAGCAACCAGGCGCACCCAGATGATGACCTTAATAAACCATATCGTCCAAAATCATTTGCGGAAAGATCCAAGTTCTGCGCGCGAATCGCGTTAGAGCCTATGCCAGTCGAGTGCAAACTCCCAAACACAATTGGAAAGTACGACGGTTTACGTGATCCAGACGATCATTTGCATGCATTTGACTGTGCGGGCAGTTCTAAGCCATGGCCGGTTCAAGCTTGGAGCCACCTGTTTGTCCAAACCCTCACGGGAGCAGCAAGGGTCTGGTATGAAAGTTTACTGGTGGGAAGTCTAGTCGACTTTGACGACCTGGTAAAGAAGTTCAAGAACCACTTCTCCCATCTCCGGACGCACAAAAAAGATAAAGCTCAAATTTTGTTATGCACCCGGAGACAGAATGAAAGCCTAGAAGATTATATCGTTCGATATAACAAAGAAGCCCTTCAACTGGGATGCGGAGAAGAACTTACCAGAGCTGCGTTTATTCATGGAGTGTGGAATGATGACCTCATGAGATGTCTAACCGGGAAAGAGGGTGTACCCGAAGCCTGGGACGAACTCATAGAGGTTGCGAAAGTATATGCGTCGTCGGAACGCTCGTTCACACGTTCAAAGAATTTCCATCACAATGGAAACCCAAATGCAAGCATGCATGACAAAGGGAAAGGAAAACAGTCCGTATGGTCCAGAATTTCAGGTACAACTGACGAAGGAAAATACTCTTCAGCGCAAGACGCGCGGTATCATCTAAATAGCAAACACCCACGCGATTCGAAGCTACAGAGTAAGAAAAATTACGATTGGAACTCATTGTCCAAGACACCGTCGGAGGTCTTGAAGACCGAGCAGGTCCATTTTCCAAAGCCCAGGGAGTTAAAACATGACAGGAGAAATGTCGACACAACAAAATATTGTGAGTACCATGAGGATTACGGCCATCTAACGGACAATTGTTATAGCCTGAAGATGGAAATTGAGAGTGCAATTAAGTCGGGTCAGCTGTCTCATCTAGTAAAAAACATGAAGAAAAAACCAAGAGACCCGCAGGGAGAACGTGATCCTACTCATAAAAAAATCAAAAATCTCAATGCGCATCATGTGCAGCGCTTGGATCGTCACCATTGTTACATGACTCACAGCAGGAATCAACGGAAAAGATCGTACACCGTTGCGCAAGATGATTCCTGGAAAGAGGCGGCCGTCATTATGCCGCGCGTTAAAGGAGGGGCATCCTCCACAACACCGCTGATCATAACAGGCGTCATTAGACGTTACCGCACAAGATACATGTTCCTTGATAATGGAAGCAGTACGGATATTATGTATCAGCAGTGTTTCAATCAGTTAGATGCCGAGGATAAAGCCAGGCTTATCCCGGTCACAGAGCCGATTGCGGGATTCATCCACGAGGTAATCCTCCCCCTTGGCATGCTCACGCTCCCCGTCACATGGACAGACGGACAACTCTACCGTACGGAGATTTGTGATTTCATGGTCCTACCAGTGAATTCATCACACGATGTTCTCATTGGAAGGGAAGGATTAGCTAAATTTAACTGCAACGCGTCAACACCGCACCAGATGGTTGGTTTCCCATCGCGGGGAGGTATGGCCTTCATACGCGGGAACAAAAGTTGCCACGCAACTGATGCATTCAAGCCTGCCAAGATAATGAAACCAATAAACCGCACGGATCCGGAAAAATAGGTCATCAACCCTAAATTCCCGGATCAGACGGTTGTCATAGGCCCAGTAATCTCCGACACCATTCGTGCGCATCTGAAACAGCTACTGACTAAAAATATGGACGTATTATCCTTTCAACCCGCAGACATGGTTGGTGTCCCGCGCCACATTGCGGAACACAGGCTCAACGTTTACAAATCTGTTGAACCAATCGTACAGAAGAAGCGCAGCATGGGGCCGGAGAAAACAAAGGCCATGAACGAGCAGGTAGCAGAACTGTTGGACGCGGGTATTCTGCGCAAAACAAGGTACCAAACTTGGGTTGCTAACCCAGTTATGGTAGGAAAGTCCAATGGCGGTTGGCGGATGTGCGTAGACTACAAAGACATAAACAAGGCTTGTCCGAAAGACTGTTATCCGTTGCCTGAGATTGATTTGAAGGTTGACTCCTTGGCACCGTTCAGATTCAAGTGTTTCCTTGATGCTTACAAGGGTTATCATCAAATTCAAATGGCGAAAGAGGATGAAGACAAGACATCTTTTCGCACAGACACAGGCACTTATTGCTATACAAAAATGCCGTTTGGATTAAAGAACGGTGGAGCCACATATCAACGCTTGATGGACACAGTGTTCACGAAACAAATTGGGGTCAATCTTGAGGTCTACGTGGATGACTTGGTCATCAAAAGCATAGAGGAAGACCAGATGCTCTTGGACATCCAAAAAACTTTTGATCAACTTCGCACAGTTCGAATGAAGCTTAACCCAAGTAAATGCTCCTTTGGAATGGAAGAAGGCAAGTTCTTGGGAGTGATAGTAACCAATGATGGTTTTCGCGCAAATCCCGATAAGGTACAAGCAATCGAGCGCATGCCATCCCCGTCTTCCGTGCGGGAAGTACAAACATTAATGGGACGTTTAGTAGCTTTAAACCGCTTCCTCTCAAACTACGCATCCAAGTCGTTCCCTTTTGTAAACACACTGAAAAATTGTCTCAAGAAGTCAAATTTCAGATGGACGGAAGAAGCGGAGGCTCCCTTCAAAGAAATGAAAGAATGCTTGAGCAACTTGCCTACGCTCACGGCACCATTCCCAAAAGAACCACTGACACTGTACTTGTCAGTAACTGAGAAAGCTATCGGTGCTGTCCTCATGGTTGACCAGAAGGGCGTACAAACCCCAGTTTATTAAGTCAGTCGTACTTTGCTTGATGCGGAGACTCGTTATTCCACAATGGAAAAACTAGTGCTGGCATTGGTACATGCGTCAAGAAGACTGCGTAGATACTTCCAAGGACATCCGATAAATGTCCTCACGGACTTCCGCATCAACGATATCCTGCGCAAACCAGAACTATCAGGGCGCCTGGCCAAATGGGCCATCGAATTAGGAGAGCATACGATCGAGTACAAATCAAGGCCATCCTTCAAAGGGCAGATACTCGCAGATTTCGCCGCTGAGGTCCCTTCTGAGAACATAACTGAATGTCAGCAAGAACATATTATTACTCCCAATCCTGTAACATCGGAGAAATGGGAGTTATACACAGACGGGGCGTGCAATGATGACGGCGCTGGAGCAGGTTTGCGTTTGATCACACCGGATGGGAATGAATTTACTTATGCAATTCGCCTTGATTTCCCTACCACGAATAATGAGGCGGAATATGAGGCATTATTAGCAGGGCTGCGCATCGCGAAAAGGATGGGTGTGCAACACTTAGAAGCTCATGTCGACTCTCAGCTGGTTGCCAACCACATCGACGGCTCGTACGAAGCCCGCGAGGCATCTATGATCCTGTACTTGGAACAAGCCAAGACCCTCATGCGTGAATTCGCTTACTGTAAGCTAAACCACATCAAGCGAAGCCAGAACAAGCCGGCAGATGCGCTAAGCAAAATGGCATCGACGGTTTTCGACCATCTGGTAAAGGATGTACGGGTAGAGGTACTTGATCACCCATTAGTGCCTCAGAAACAGGTAAATGTTGTTCAGACAGGCAAAGCATCTTGGATAACCCCCATCAGAACTTACCTCATGCATGGGACACTTCCGGGAAACAAGGCAGAAGCCCGCAAGCTCCAAAACAAAGCATTGCACTACCAAGTCATTGACGGAGTATTGTATCGGCGCTCATACCTAGGGCCATTGCTACGATGCGTTGATTCCGCGGAGGCAACATATCTCATCCAAGATATACATGAAGGGTCATGCGGACTACACGCCGGCCCAAGGATGGTTGTCGCCAAGTTAATGAATGCAGGATACTACTGGCCTGGAATGCACATGGATGCCGTGACGGAGTTGCGCAAATGCAAGTCCTGTCAACGCCATGCGCCAGGAACTTTGCGACCAAAGAACAACTTGGTACCCGTCACTGCGGCATGACCATTCCAAAAATGGGCCATCGACCTCGTGGGTCCTTTCCCCACAGCTCCTGGAAATGTAAAATACCTGGTAGTAGCAATTGACTACTTCACCAAGTGGGTAGAGGCAAAAACTCTTGCCTCCATCGACGGGCGAAGCATCAAAAAGTTCATATGGGAGTTCATCATTTGTCGCTTCGGCTTACCGATGGAAATTGTAAGTGATAACGGCACGCAGTTTGCGGATCAACACTTACAGGAATGGTTATCTTCCATGAATGTCAAGCAAATATTTACCTCCGTAGCGCATCCGCAGGGTAACTGACAGGTTGAGCGCGCAAACAGAAGCATCGTAGAAGGCATAAAGGCCAGGCTCGGTACAAAGCGCACTGGTTGGGTGGATGAACTCCCCCACGTCCTATGGGCTCACCGCACGCTGTCCAAGACAAGCAACGGAGAAACAGCATTTAGTCTGACATACTGGATAGAAGCCGTCATACCCGCGGAAATGCATTGCCTATCACCAAGGATTCTGTTAGTAAGTCAACAGGACAATGACACGGAGTTAAAGCTAAACCTAGACCTGTTGGAAGAGCGCAGGGATATGGCCTCCATCAGAGAAGCTAACTACAAACGACAGTTAGAGAAGTATTACAACACCAAGGTCAAAGCGGAAGCTTTCCGTGTCGAGGATTATGTTTTCCGCAATAATGAAGCATCCAATGCGGAAAAACCAGGCAAACTTGCACCAAATTAGGAAGGCCCATACAAGGTGCAAGAGGTATTGGGAAAGGGTTCTTATGCTCTGGAACGCTTAGATGGCACCCCAATCCCACGCACATGGAACGCAGCCCAACTGCGCATTTGTTACCTGTAAGGTTTTATTTCATGCTTGTAATAAACAGCCTATGGCTACGTTCATTTTTGATTCAATAAAGTGGATTTCCATTTTCTGTTATATTCATTACCGATTACACACAACGACGGTTATGTTCAAAAATCATTACATTTAATGAGAAGCATAAACTAGATTACAACGAAAATCCTGCAACTACAAAATATGCCACTAATCAAAAACGGATGGCATAAGCAGCATAATATAGGGATCATATGATTACACTGCAAACAGTAAGCAGTCAAAAACCCATGGTTACTACCTACATGCACCTACATTACTACTAAAAATCATGTTGCCAACCAGTAGGTGTTCAACGAAGCCTGAGTTTAGGGGTTTTTGGGTAATCACCAATCTCATCCAGCTTCTTCATCTTCAATGGAGTAATGCCAGAAGGACCCTGTTCCTTTGGCTCATCCACTTGATGATCCTCGGTCAACAACAAGTAGCCACAATACGTGGCCAACTGATGCAAAGCAGTGGGAGGCACCTTCATTTCAGGAGGATGATCAGCTAGCAGCATCATCCCTTGAAGGGCCTCTGTCTCCGTCTTGGTCATTTTCAGTGGAGAAGCCATGAGGATGAAAGAAAAGAGAGAGAATGGAGACCAGGAAAATTAGGTTTGATAACTAAAAATTAGCCTTTTATAGAAAAGAGGAGACAACCCATTAATTACCATTAATGGTAAATACTCAAGTGGGATACCAGCGGTCACATCAGTCACTTGGAACGTCGTCAAACCTGTCAGAGGACGTCATCATGACTGACACAGGTGGCAACTTTTTCAAGGCTGACGTAAGATCATCATTACATGGGTGTACGCATCACTAAAAATATACGCTACAGGATATGAAAAGTTAGAATTCAAAAGGTCAAACATTATTCAAACAGAATTACAAGAATTCAAATAAAAGATGACGCTAACAACAATCATTCATAGTCAATGATATCCAAACAAGTGTCATCTAAAAGTTCCTCATTCAGCGCGCCAATACCCACGGGTGCAGTGGAAGATGCACCCTCTCCTCGCGCAGTAGCAGCTTTCCGCTCCTCCTCTTCTCTCCGCTCCTTTTCTTCCAATTCTGCACCAAGACGGTCCGACTCTTCAAAATACTCTCGCAGCTTGCCAATGGGGTCATCCGTTTTCAAGCACAGATCAACCACATCAAACACATCAAATGTAAGAGTCTCAAACTCTTCTTGCGTAGCGGTGACCTCCTCCTCATACGGTTTCTCGTGGTATTCACTATCTTCAAGCTTCAATCCCGCAGAGTGGTGCTGAAAACCCTCAACAAATCCCAGTTGCAAACCACGTTTCATGGACGCTGTTCTAATTTTAGCAACGTGGTCCCCAAAGTTGGGCTCATTCCACACCCGCTTGAAAATCTGCCACACATAACGCAGGTCAAAACAACAAAAACCACGAAAACTAAAGAAAAGTAAGTTAAGTAAATACTAACCCCGTGAATCCCATGGCGCATCATCCATGTCAACCGTTCTCGGGCAGCGTGGGCAGTCTGCGAAGCTTCCTTTAGCTCATTTTGTGTTTGGTGGAGACTACCTTCTAGCTGAATGCGGGAAGAATCCAATAAAGCCTTCTCCTCGCCGAGCTGGTTCTTCTCGCCAACAAGAACGTTAACCTGTGTCTCCAACTAAGACATTCGCGTTGTGGCAACCAGGATGGCTTCATGTTGTTCCTTCAGTTTGATGATAGTCTCGGATAGCTCAGCCTGTTTATCATCACATGCTTTTTGCTTCTCCTCGACGTCGCGGGTCATACGGGCAACGTCATTCTTGAGCTTCTCAATGGTGTTGCGCCCACGCTCGAGATCCAGATTGGTCTGCTCACAAGACTCTTTCCAGAGTTTGGCGGCTTCTGCCTTCTCAGACTTCATCCTCTTAATCTCATTTTCCGCATCGCGGAGTTGACCCTTAACTTGGTCAAGTTCAACCCGATCGTCAACACAGGAGCGCTGGAATTCCTCCTCCCTCTTCCGTTGTGTTTCTTCAGCACTCTTCAATGTCTGCCACGCACGCTGGAACTCTTCCTCCCAACGCATCAACGACCCAAATCCGCTGAAGTACAACGCCAAATTCATGCTCATATCGGAAAAGAGTGACCTCCGATCAACGCTATCCTGGTAATCGCGCTCACTGGGAGGCACGGAATACGCTATAAAATCTTCAGCATGCAAGGGATTAGTGAAGCGTGTCGTCTGCCTTACATCCCATCAGTGTTGATACGGATTATGCAGATCATAGTCAGGGGGGCAACTCTCCCTCTGGTTCCACCAGACTTTCCAGACCCGCACGAAGAGCCAGTCGCAGTCTTATTTGGCGTAGATGAAGACAACACTCCTCTCTAGGTCTTCTCCACAACATTCTCAGTTAATCCAGGTTGAGAGACCCCAGATGTCTGCGCCAAGGCACCTTCTTTTTCCATAGTCAATGGGCTCGTCACTATGCCAGGTGTATCCGCAAGCACCCCGGAGGCAGAGGACTCATCTACCTTCTTTTTTCCTTCAGCCTTGCCTGCTTCGTGCGATGGTAACACATCATCCACAGGCAAAGGAGACCGGTTTTCCACAACATGTTCTTCTACCTGAGGCTCAGAGGGCCTGGTGTCAACATTGACTTCATCAACTGGCAAGGTCTCCGCAACTTTTGTCGTCACCACCGTAGTCTTCGGAGGCAAGGTCTTGGAAGACGACAAAACAGCTGCAATCAAAAGAGAGCCAAGAGTTATATTTACATCAAATCCACCAAACATGGTAGTAACAATAAAAAACAATATACTCACCGGTAGTCTGCTTCACAGACTTCACAAAGATAGGCTTGCGCTTGGGCGGAGGCCTAACAGTAAGCCTAACATCCGAGCTTGTTGGCACACCAGATGACGTGGCCGCACTACTTGATGTAACCCCTTTCACATGCTCAGAGGTAGGTTTTGGCATCTGCACTTTCGTCCGCGCAAAGTCATCAAGACGCTGTTGCAATAGCTCCGCAGACACTTCATCAGTGTTAAGCGCGGGCGACGGCTGTCGAGAGCGTTTACGTGCAGCGCCATCATCAGACTCTGTTTCTTCATCATCCTCGTCTGGTGGAGCGGAAGACAACTCTACCTTCTTGCCCTTCCTTGATTGCTTTCTCTGTCGCTTGGGCCCAGCACCTGCAACCAACAAGACAGAGGTTGGCAACTAGTCCACACGAACAATAAACACGGTTAAATTCACCTGTACAACCTCTCTTTTTACAACCTTGAGAGTTTGTTTCCAGGTTAATTACAATTTTCTTCAAGGGTTGAATTCCTGCGCCTGTCACGAAGGGCACGGTGAGTCAGTACGCGGAAACTGCACACAACTGCGCACCCTTCGGGCGCAGGAGTTCTTCGCAAGTATGATAAATTAAACAAATGATCAACTATTGCCTAACCTGTCCGCATGTAATGGCGTGGTGGATCCACCAGTTGGGGCATTACGAAGTTTGGCTCCAACCGTTCAATCACTGATGACGTCCCGTCAGGCAGCGCCACATACAACAGTTTCGCAGCGCCTCTTGCCGCGAACAGATTAAACTTGGTCATTCCTGCAAAATACACAAAGTCAGAATGTACATAGCGGACGAAGATGAACAACTTCACAGTGAAATACATACCCTCCTCCATCGCCGTTGGGTCATGGCCTTTAGGATTCCCCAACCGGCTAAGTCCTAGCATCACCAACACCCCTTCTGGACATTTCTCCATCGACAACGGTGTGGCATGAGCGATCAACACTTTCTACCAAGGCTGGTTTTTGTAGTTCACCATGGGTGGGAACTCAGCAATCCTCTCCTTTACACCTACACTCATCCACTGCAAGGGGGCAGGGATAACACCCCTATTGACAAAAAAGAACTTCTCCTTCCAATCATACATGGATTTGGGGTTTTCCGACACAACTTGTGTCACTTTCCTCCGAGGAGAAACACTGTAACACCCTGGGCCACCACGAGCCTCTTCAAGAACATACAACACATTCAACATTTCGAAAGTGGGTTCCATGTCTAAAGACCGACACGTAGCCTCAAAATGGATTATCCTAGATAGACCAAACGGAGTCATCTGTGTAGGATGAACCCCATATTTCATAAAGACACTCACTAGAAACTTTGTGATTGGAAGACGGAAGCAGCACCGTGTAAAGAAAGCCTATACAGAGTAATCTTTCCTGGTGAGGCTTCCAACGCCGTCTTGCCAACAGCCGGCAACTCTGGTTCCCAATCGGCTTCAAGACCATAATGATCAACGAAAGTGGCAAAGGAGGTTGCATCCCACTTGACAACAGTGGTGTCAATCCCTTTCTCCGACTTCTCAGGGGCTTTAGGTTGATCCACATGAGTAGAAGAATCTTGAGACATTTTCAAAATGCAAAGTGAAAAATAAAGGGGAGAGATGGAATGAGAGGAAATTGAAAAGGTTGAAGAGAAAGGAGTGGGAAAATAGGAAACTGCAATTTTGAAATTATTATATACTGTGTGCAATAAATGTGGATGACGTCAGCATGGGTAAATGCGAACGACGTTTGACACGCCCAGCCACTAAGGCTTCGACACGTGTTAAGGAGTAGTTACACAGGCGGCACACGCGCCTCACGCTCTCACGCGCCTGACACACACGTCTGCTATTCCGCCTGACGTGACACCAACTGACACAGCATACAGCTTGTGACAGACGCTACCTATCATCCTTTGCTTGGAGAAAGACAACTGTCCTCCACCAACACGACGTGTCCAATGGCTGCGGAGAACTAACGTCAAATAAATTACCGTTCTCCGCACTCCGCATCTTCAACACTCCGCATCTTCAGAAAATCTGCACAGACTCTCCATCCCACTCTTACTCAACACCATAAGCCCAGTCTCCGCTACAAAGGCAGGATGAGCTTTCATCCAGACATCAATCACTTGAGTCCAGTATACACCCTCTTCCCTCACACGCTCGAGAAAAGGATACACACTGGACTGGGGGGACTTGATGGGATTGGGTACTGATCACTGCGCAAAGCATACCCAAACCCGGAATACAACCACGCGGAGCAACTTTCCGCGCATAAGGGAAACTTCCCCAGCAAGGAAGGCAACAACGGACTTCATACAATCATGGAGTGATGCACGCGCGCGGAAGCGGTAAAGGCGGTAATCGTTCCATATTTCCTTATTTATAGCTTTCCCTTAACTACTTTACTAATATAGCTTAGGGTAGTGGAGACAACCCTAATCGGGCCTGGCCCTTTACGATTAGGGTTTTGGGTAATGGTGGCATACGTCCACCTCTATATAAGGGATCATATCCCTAATAGAGAGGACACTTTTGGCTAACCCTAAGAGTTATCACACTTGATAGTATCCCCATTCACCCCGTTTTTGTTATAAACTACTACCTTGTGTAGTCGTCTCCCTACCCACATCAACTTTATTTGCAGGTTACTCCAATCCAGGAAGTGCTAGTGAAGGATCAACCCTGCAGTAACATCTGGTCTATCATCCCTACCAGGAGGTTAGGCTATTTGTTTCTTCAGTATCGATACAGTACCGAACACCCTCGGTTTGTTTTTGGTTCGGGACGGGACGGTATCGGTATTTGGCTCTATGTGCTCATCCCTAGTAAAAAGTACCTTAATGTAAAAAATGTAAGAAGGAATAACAAGCTGACACATGTCACTAGCTAATAGGGTATTATTCTTCATCATCATAATTATTGACTTTTTTCAATTTTCACCATCATTTTTAAAACGCCTGTAACTTTTCATACGACACTATTTTTTTTAAAAAAAAAGTACACCATAAAAACAAGTTTTTTTCCTCTTTCATTTGCATACCCTATTGCTATTTGTTGAGGGGTATACTTGCGTTTTAAAAACGCAAATTATACCTGATAAACGACCTAATAAAACGCAAGTTATAAATGATAAACCGCAAGTTATACATGCTAAAACACAAGTTATACATGCTAAAATGCAAGTTATACATGATAACCCGCAAGTTATACGTGATAAAATGTAAGTTATACCAAAGATGCAAGTTATACATGATAAAACGTAAGTTATACATGATAAAAAAAACGGAGAAAAAAACAGACTATTTTTGTGGGGTTTTATCCATACATGAAAAAAAAACACGTGTTCAGGTAATTCATTAATTATGTATAAGCAAGTGATCACTAGCAGAATAGGTTAATAGAGTTATACATTGTTTTAGGTTAGGTATCAATATTAGTATGTTAGAGTTGTACATTTGTTTAGTGTTTAAGATATGTGTTAATATTAGAGTTACATTAGAGTTCTAATTGTTTTAGGTTAAGTGTTAGCATTTGAGTTGTACATTGTTTTAGGTTAGGTATAATATTAGAGTTATACACTGTTTTAGGTTAGATGTTAACATTAGAATTATACATTGTTTAAGGTTAGGCGTTAACATTGGAGATACATTGTTAATTGTTTTAGGTTAGGTGTTACCTGAGGCTTTCTTGCATGTAACTGTAAAGTGCATGAGTCTATTTCATATATAAACTTGATGTGTCATGTTAGATTTTTCAACCACATGACGCTTTCAAGGTATAATCTAGTAAATAATTAATCTAAAAGAAATTATTGATGGTAAAGATTAATTGGTACACCGAAAATTTATAATGTTACACAATATTTAAATTTTACATGTAATATAATCTACACATATAATCAAATACTTTCAATCATCATTATTGGGATAAGTAGGACCACTGAGACTTTGGAAACCATTTCTTCATGCATGAATACAAAAGAACAAAACAACACGTATCAATATAATAAAACACACGGACCTACTATATTGAAAACCACACATCTATTTAATTACACGATGTATCCTATCCTTGGATCCATTTTATGGAAGAAGAGATGATGAAAGATTTTTGGAATTCACTCCCTGAAGGATTTGTTGCAGAAGCGTTGGCTCTCACCACTCCACGAGATGCTTCCAGGTTGTCCTCCGTTAATTCTTTTTTCCGGTCCGCAGCCGAGTGGGATACCGTCTGGGCCAGCTTTGTGCCACCGGAGTGCCTGGGGGAGTCAGTAGACGGTGGTCGCGGTTCGATGAAAGAGGTGTATCTACGTCTTTGTGATCATCCAATCCTTATTGAAGAGGGAAATAAGGTGTGTCTTTGGATTATCTTGAAAAGAAATAAATGTTTAAAGTCATAGCTTAAATCTCATTAACATAATTAAGTTTGACGTGCCATTGGGGTTGGTGGCCCAATGGTAGAAGCAAAGCTTCTAGGAACACCTAAGGGGGAGGTTATGGGTTCAAGTCCCACAAGGAGAAGAAATTTGCCGTTCAAAAAAAAATTAAGTTTGACGTTGTATAGATCTCATTATATATTAATCTGGTTTAATTACTAGAGTTTCTGGTTGGATAAGTTGAGTGGAAAGAAATGCTACATGTTCGCTTCTAAACAATTGTCAATTGCTTTGATGGATTCCCCTAGTTGTTGGAGATGGACCTCCATACCAGAATCTAGGTATCTTTTGCTGCTATTATTACTATTACTATTATTATTAATATCCCGACCACGACCATAACCACTACCACTGTTACTGTTACTGTTACTATTATTATTCTCTTTTGCAGGATCTTTGTATCTTTTTACCGTTTGGGTTTTTAAGATGATGAAGTGTGAGGGAGGGGATGGTTTATTTTTAATCCTTTAATTTTTATTGTTTTTTGAATATAAACCAGAAAGAGTAAAATGGTCATTTTAAGAAATTATAAAGTTTATAAAATTATAACGTCAGTAAGCGAAAATGACAAAAAAATGTGACAAACCCTTAATATAAAGACTGATTTCTGTAATTTTTTTAGTTTAAGGACATAAAATGTAATTTACACTTTTTAATATTTTGAACTACAGATTTAAAGAAGTCGCTGAACTTATTAGTGTGTGCTCGCTTGAAGTCAGTGGCAATGTTAAAACTTCCATCTTATCTCCCAATACAACGTATGTTGCTCACCTTGTGTTTACGACAACCTCAGAAGCTTACGGTTTTGAGTACCGACCCGTGGAGGTTTGCATTGGTCCTTACGAGGATAACAAAAAGACTAGAATGGTGTATTTGGACCCTCAAGCACAAAGTAGACGGAGATTGCGACCAAAGAGACGGATTGGAATCTTTGGTAGAGGAATATTTGCGAATTATGATGCGGTACCTTCCCCTTGTGAGGACAATTGTCCAAAACATAGAGAAGATGGGTGGTTTGAAGTGGAGATAGGGGAGTACTTTAACAAGGGAGGGGATGCGGTAGAACTTGCGATAAGCATAATGGAGGTGAAAGGAGGGAACTGGAAGAGTGGGTTATTAATTCAAGGGATCGAGATTAGGCCCAAAAAATGTTTATAAGTTTGTATATGTTAATTATAACTAGTAGTGTTTTACTATTATGGCTCTTTGCCCTTCATTGTGATTACAACATCCTGTTTATTATTAATTGCAGTCTCTTTTAGTTTTAATAAATCTCTTTATAATGACTTTTACTTTATATCTTTTTTATAATTACTAACCAATTTGTTTCTCATTAATTTGAACATGATTATAAATCTTTTAGCCCAGTTGACCAACATCTTTTGATATATTTATAACTGTTGACTGATTGGACTCTCGACTCGTTTAAGTGTTTTAAACACCTAGCGCATTACATAATAATATAATATTCAAAATAACAATGTTGCTCATGAAATATCACCTGTTGCACTTATTGATTGATCAATGTGACCTATTTGAATCATTGAGGCATTCATATACACATTAGAATATAAAAATTATAAATAATTTTATCTGGTACTATTTTATTCTTTAACTTCTTTATAAGATTATTTTATTTTATTTTATGATTATATGGTTTAACAGACACTTTATAGAGCTTTAACAATTGGCATCGAGTTTAGTTATTGCTTGTATATTTGAATTTGTAGTTGTTCAAAAGAAACTACACATAAGCCTATTATTCTTTTGGATGGAGTTCAGAGTGTTCAGATCAGTCACCTAGATAAAAAGGGAACCACTTTTCTATTTAGAATATAGTACTACAAATTAATCTCTATTTGTAGAGGTCCAATAATGTTTTTACGGGAGATATTTCATTCTTTGGAAGGGGAACAAACAATTGTTAATTGTTTTTGTTTAGTAGTGTATGAATTCTATTTTAAACATGTGTTAGCATTGTAGTTGTACATTGTTTTAGTTTAGGTATTAATATTAGAGTTATACATTGTTTTAGGTTAGGTGTTAACATTGGAAACGCTGTTAATTGTTTTTGTTTAGGTGCTACCCGAAGCTTTCCTGCATGTAAAATTGATATGTCATATTAGATTTCTCAACCCCAGAACGTTTCCGGGATTTAATCTAGTGTCTTATATTTTTAAATTAACTTTAAATTTTAAATGTAATATAGAAACTTAATTTGTTATAAAATTAAACTAATATATATTTATTAGATTAATTGTAAAATTTATCCGTTTCTTAATCCGGTTCAACCAGTCCAACAGATGAACCAATAAAAAGATCGATCAATCCGAAAACATTGCTTTCAATCATCATTGTTTGTTGCAATGGGTAGAATTATTAAAGTAAAATATTGCATTAATAATTCATGGACCACTAAAACTCTGGAAACCACAACTTCATGCATGAATACAAGAAGGTCAAGTCTCAATAATTAAGACACACGGACCTACTACACATCTATATACAGGATTATTTAACCCCAACTCTCCATCTAGCGTTTGGAAGAAGACATGAAAGACTTCTGGGGTTCACTTCCTGAAGGGTTTGTAGCAGAAGCGTTGGCTCTCACCACTCCACGAGATGCTTCCAGGTTGTCCTCCGTTAATTCTTTTTTCCGGTCCGCAGCCGAGTGGGATACCGTCTGGGCCAGCTTTGTGCCACCGGAGTGTCTGGAGGAGTCAGTAGACGGTGGTCGCGGTTCGATGAAGGAGGTGTATCTACGCCTTTGTGATCATCCAATCCTTATTGAAGAGGGAAATAAGGTGTGTCTTTTTTAAAAGAATTAAATGTTGAAAGTTAAGTTATATATTAAAGCCCATTAACATAACTGAGTTTGACTTTGTATAGATCTCATTATATTGTAATCTGTTTCAAATACTAGAGTTTCTGGTTGGATAAGTTGAGTGGGAAGAAATGCTACATGTTGGCTGCTAAACAATTGTCAATTGCTTTGATGGGCTCCCCTAGTTGTTGGAGATGGACCTCTATACCAGAATCTAGGTATATTTTCTCCTATTATTATTGTTATTATTATTATCTTTTGTAGGATCTAAAATTATAACATCAGTTAGTGGAAATGATAAGAAATGTTACAAACTCTTAATATAAAGAATGATTTATGTAATTTTTGTAGTTTAAGGAAAAAAATGTAATTTATTCTTTATAAATTACAGATTTACAGAAGTGGCTGAACTTATTAGCGTGTGCTCGCTTGAAGTCATTGGCAATGTCAAAACTTCCATCTTATCTCCCAATACAACGTATGTTGCTCACCTTGTGTTTACGACAACCTCAGAAGCTTACGGTTTTGAGTACCGACCCGTGGAGGTTTGCATTGGTCCTTACGAGGATAACAAAAACACTAGAATGGTGTATTTGGACCCTCAAGCACAAAGTAGACGGAGATTGCGACCAAAGAGACGGATTGGAATCTTTGGTAGAGGAATATTTGGGAATTATGATGCAGTACCTTCCCCTTGTGAGGACAATTGTCCAAAACATAGAGAAGATGGGTGGTTTGAAGTGGAGATAGGGGAGTACTTTAACAAGGGAGGGGATGCGGTAGAACTTGCGATAAGCATAATGGAGGTGAAAGGAGGGAACTGGAAGAGCGGGCTAATTATTCAAGGGATCGAGATTAGGCCCAAAAAGTGTCTATAAGTTCGTATATGTTAGTTATAGTTATTTACTGTTTTTGTCATCATGGCATGTTAGTAAATGGCCTGTAGACTAACGTTAGGTTTATCTAGCTTTCTGGTGTCTTTCATGTGTATATTAAGGATTCTCCCTCCATTGTGATCACAACATTCAGTTTATTTTTCTTTCCAGTATCTTTTATAATTTAGTGTTTACATCTTTCTATAATCTTAACCCATTTGTGTGTTATATTTGAATACACTTGTGATTGCAAGACTTCTAGCCCATTCCCTAGTTGCATCTTTTACTATTTTTGCAACTTTTGACTGATTTGGACTCTTGATCTGTTTGGTTGTTTACACACCTTAAGCATTACTTAATCACATGATATCTAAAGACAATGATATTGCTCAAGTAATGTCATTCCTAGTTGTCTAACCAATGTGACCCTTATTTAATCCGATACTGTTATGTGCTTTAACTTCATATTAAGATAATTCTTTGTTTTTTTTAATTATATGTCATCATACACTTTAATACAGATCAACTAACTTGGCATTGACTTTAATAAGTGCTTGAATATGTTAAGTCGCTCAACCAAATATTTACTTGAATGCTAGTCGTTCGACAGAGTGCTCAAAAAGACATAAAATAGCATTCAGATCATCAATCTCCCAGACAAATCAATCTCAAATTTCTGAAGGATGAAGGACATATGTTGGAGAGGTCTTATAATGTTTTTTTAAAGACTCTCTCTATTGATCTCGGATTTCATTTAGCGTGATATAGAATGAGGGTTAAGTCTGAAACCTTCTCTGAATGGCTCAGACGTTATTCAGTTTTCCATGTGAATATTTATCTTTAAATGTTAAGAGGGCATGGCTATGAAGACCGCGATGTTTTTAATTTCCATCAGATTTGGATGCTCGACCAATTTAAATAGACGAAATGCATTAGTTAATAACATACCGTCTTCTAAACTTGAAGGTGCTGAAGAACGTTATTCATTTCCATTTGACTCGTCTGCCCCATGTAATTCACTTAACCAAGTCTAACATGATTAAATTAGTTAACTCTTCTGATCGATTTGAATACACTTTTAAAATGTGAAACATTCGACCCGCTTGACCCATTATATTTAAAAGGACTTTTTTTAATCTTTAACCACTTTTAACTTTTGACCCGTTCAACTTCTTTGAATTAATTTAACTTTGTGCCCATTTAAATTGATAAGAGTGTTCAGACCCATTGAATATACAATTTTTGACCTGCTATGTTTATTTTTTTTAATTTGTAATTCTAAACATAATTTGTAGAAACAATGGAGAT
This sequence comes from Ambrosia artemisiifolia, assembly GCA_032199755.1. NCBI lineage: Eukaryota > Viridiplantae > Streptophyta > Magnoliopsida > Asterales > Asteraceae > Ambrosia > Ambrosia artemisiifolia. The sequence goes on along the minus strand of CM063517.1, from coordinate 46,534,347 downwards.
ACTCAAAGAATAAAATTCCTTGCTGTTTGAACTATGGCCCGCTTCAAGACATTGAACCATCTAAGAACTTTTTGAAGTCTGTTTTACCCATATAGGCTTTAACCCATTTGAATTCATTGATCCACGTACGCGTGTGAATATATTTTAAATATGAACCTTTTAAATGCATTAGTGAGAGCTATCAAATTTTTGTGCATGAACGGTTGGAATGAAATATTAAGCAGTCATTCTACAAAATGGTATTTCTGGTTCAGAATCTAACACGCATTACTGATTGATGTAGGATCATTGCTGTTTGACTACCTGATAAACAATGATTTAGTTTTTGTTGAAAACATTAGGACATGTAATGGTTCAGTGGTTCTAAACTTGTAATTCAAGGGAATATTTACATGACAATACAATAACCCATAATATGTATGCCTGCATAAAATGATATATATATATATGAAGTGAATTTTTAAAGACGTATGGCAACTTTTCAAATTTGATTTACACTTTCCAGTTGCCAGTTGTTTTTTAGTCAATTAAATTCATCTTCAATGAATAAACCAATTTTTGGTCAAATTTATTAGAACTGATGCATGTGGTTAACTCCTGGTCTAGTTACTTTCCATAGGTTTATTTCTGCTGATTAATTATTATGTTTCAAAGCTACATTATGGATCAATCTTCGTATTACAGTCTGTGGATATGGGCTGCTGGTTTGATTGGTTGTTGCTTTATTGATGGTTCTATACACACGGTTTGCGTTATAGTAGTCAATTTTTGGATTTCGGTCGAAGATAGTCACAATTCAACGACAAATAAAGTTCAACTGCAGTCACAAGATTAAATACACTATATGCATTTGTTTAATAATATACTGTCTTCTAAACTTGATGATTGCTAAGGAAATGTCATACCTTGCTGTTACCTGTCTGCCCCATGTAACCCACTAATCCAAGTCTGACTCATTTAAATGCGTTAACCCTTCTGATCCATATGTGACCACTTTTAAATATAATATGTTCGACCCTCTTGCAGCCGTTACATTTGAAAGGACTTTTTGTTTTAATCTTAACCTCTTTTGACTTTCAATCCGTTCACTTCTTTGAATATATTACCTGTATTCACTTTCGGATTTAGAACTCGGATTTAGAACTTTTAAGCGGCTATGTTTTTGGCTTTTTTTTTTCTAATTGTTTAGATAATTTCTAAAAATGTTAGAAAGATTTAATCAAGAAATTCCTATCATATCAGAAAGTCAACCGAAAAGTCAAACTGCAGAAGAAAAGGCGCCAAACAGAAGCAGTTGTATCGGTTGTTTATAGTTATGTGTCGGTTAAGATTAGGCTGTTAATTAACCGTCTGTTATGTGTGTATAAATACCCCATATGTATGTTTTATTTGTGTGTGGATAATAATATTGTCCCTGCATCCTTTGATGCATACTCCTATAAAACAAACATGTTCATCTCGATTGATCCAAGATCCGAAGGGCCTCAATAAAAAACCATGACGATGCTCAAGGAATAGCATCCCTTGGTGTTTGACTTATAGCTCACTTGAACACATTGAACCATCTTACCCATTCTACCAGTTTGGCCAGTCACAGTTAGAGGTAACTTTTTTAACTATTTGTATTCATTTAACCATCTTACAAGTTCGAGTACTCTTTTATAATAAAAATTTTAACCCGATGCATCTTTCACATTTACTCTATATCGTTCATTCTCCCCATAATAGGCATAACCCGATGCAAAAAATGAAGAAATAAAAAAGTGAGTCTCTAAAGATGTGTGACAACTTTTTAAATGTATGTTAATAGTACTTGCTACTTGTTATTCGACATTATAAAGGAGTTGATATCTTCTCAATTGAATTCATTAGATCAAAGCTACATTATGGGTCAACACTCACTTTCCATGTTCCTGTTATATTTCTTTGGATTAATTCTGTTATATTCAACAATCTTTGGATTTTGGTCAATGGTAGTTAAAAGTCAACGATAGTCAAAGCTCAGCTGCAGTCAACTGTCATGTGCTGCTGGCTATGCTAATTTAATCATCTGTGGAAAATTCAGAAGAAGTAAATGGTTTGTTAATTGGATTGAGTTCAACTTCTGGATAAGATATTAAGGTATATTCAAAAGCCAATTTTTGTCTAAAGTCAACAAGCTGCAAAAATTTACCATTTGGATACTGGTCAATATTACTGCGAAATGATGGTAAGACATGTTCTATCACAGATAATTACAGTTGATGGACATTATGAATATTCAGTTATCTAAAAAGTTCAGAAGAAACATAGATCACATATGGTCAAAGTCAACTGAAGTAAGAAGTCAACAGCAGTAAAAAAGATTATAAACCGGATTTTGGTCAACAGCATAACAACAGAAGTAAAATGGTTGATGTATGTAAGCTATTAAAGTACCTTTTCTATCAACTAATAGTTTGTCATTGGATGAAAATTCGATGGTTTAAGCTATTTAAAGTAGTCAAGTGGATGTTATGGAGACATAAGCACAAGAAGGCTACATCAGCATGGTAAGTAATATGCATAAAGATCAATTTTGCTCATGTTTTCTAACTGTAATAAGCTTAGTACGCATAAGTTCATAGATCGCAAGTGGCCAAGCTACTAGGGTCTCCGCCGCCACCGCAGCAAATATCCGTTATCACTGGCCAAAACCTATATGATAGCAAGTGAACCTATTCGATAACTTTTTCATTTTGTTTTAGTTTTTTAATTTAATTTTATTTTATTTTATTTTTAGGAATGACACATTTTAACCCAAAGTTAATTTTGAGCCAAACCAAATTGATAATTTTTTAAATCGGCCCATTTAGATCCAAACACATTTTCACTAAAACCTAATTTGACCCGACACTGTTCTAACTCACACCCAACCTGACCCGTCCGTTTTTGCCATACAGATTTTAAATGTAATGCATTTGATCCACTTGACCATCACAACCCGACCTGTCCGTTTTGCCAAACATATTTTAAACGTAACGCATTTGATCCACTTGACCATTACATCTTAATAAACATTTATTTTCTTTAATCTCTTTTAACTTTCTGTTTAATCCACTTGACCATTACATTTTTATGAACTTTTCTATTATTTAATCTCTTTTCGGTTTCGACCCATTCAACTTATTTCTACCCATTTGAATTCACTGAGCCTTTTTATCCATTGAATACACTTTTGTATATGACCCATTTTAACATTGTGAACAGTCTTGTCATTATAATGAGCTTTTAAATACACTTTAAACCGTTGCATTAGTTAGGCCAAATACTGATTTGCCTAATAGTAATTTATCTTAATGGACTGCATTGTTGGGCCAATTAGTTCTCGTCATGAATAGTTAAAATAAATTTTCAAGCAATTAGTTTACAAATGATCAAAAAGACCTAAAGTCAGATCCCTTAACCGAAGAAACTTAAAATCTTCACTGCAGAATAGATTGCGAATTACTCTGCTTTTTTTTATTCTTCTAATTCCGAAACACTGCTAATTGATTCTTATCGTTTTTTATTCTTGATCTTGTCATGGGTCCAAACCTACATGTAACATAAGGTAAAACATTCACATCACCATATCAAAACATGAATTAGAGCCTAAAACAAGTTACAGGTCATGATAGCAAATATGTTTTCCTGGAGAAATATAATAAATAAAAACTTAATTTTTAAAGCTTTTTCATTTAGAATCTATCACCGCAAAGTTACGCATGCTTATACTGTTTCCAAACATGATACATAGACCAGAAAAAAATAAAGAAGTTTGTAGTATTCACCTTTGATATTTAGTTTACATTATTCATGGTTCTCCAAATATGTTTCCCTGCAAAAAAATATAATACAGAGAAAATGAAATTGTAGTGACTAGTTATATGAAGACTTTTATAGTCCATTCAAATAGCATTTGGTGGAATTAAAACACCATCTACTTACCTCTTGTTTTTTTGTTATTATAAAGGAGTTGATGTCTTCCTCTGTTTGAAATAACCCCCAATTTGTCTGTACAAGTTTTAGCTCAGGAGCAATTGCACTCCCCTCACTGAAAACCCTTATCTCTGGGCATTCATATATTAACAAGGTATTCAGTGATTGCAATGTAATATTCTCCTTCCCTAAGCAAAATCCCTTGAGACTTGCAAGATCTACAAGAGTTAAGGATTTTAGACAAGGTAACACAATCTCGCTCATTTCCCCATCACATTCTTCTTCTTTCTTCACAATTGTCTCCATACGATTGCACCATCCTATGTGTAGCTCTTGGAGTTGCTTGAGACTACCAACCATGGAAGCTGTGAAAACATATTCTAAACTTTTGCAATAAAAAATATGAAGTCTTGTTAGGTTTGGAAACTCCAATGTTACCCACTGATTGCTCTTCCATATGTACTTGAGATTATCTACAGATTCCAGCGTCACTTCTTTAAGGTTTGGAAAGGTCACTACAGTTTGTGACTCATTGTTTGTCACTTCCGATGCTACTTCAAATACCTCCTCTACATTTTTACACCATCCTACACTAACCTTTCTAAGGTTTTGCAGCTGTAGCAACTCACTGGATGGAACAATCTTTTTAAGTTCCTTGTTATTTTTCACGTCCATTTCAATCAAATTGTGAAAAGACAGAAAAGTCCCTTCTTTTGTTGGAGGGCACAAGCTTGAACAGGGTGAATTTGGGGATGGAGTCTTCAAAGACAAAAGAAAGAGATAAGAAACCATTTTTTTTTTATCAAATAGATGATTAGTAGAAAAGCTGATTGTATTGTTGAACTCACAAAAAAGATACATGAAATTTCTTCTTGTAATTTGATAAGAATGGAAGGTTAATGTGTTTAATATGTTTTGGTTCACTGGGGAGATTTGTTTTCAGATGATGCTAAAAAACAGAGATTAAAAAACATACCTGATGAAAATTAAGGCCACTTTCAAGATTATGTTTGCCTAAACATGTGTGTATGTACTCCAGCTTCGGAGCTGTTGAATCACCAGATGTGAATACCGTCATTTTTGGGCACTTTGAGATCACAACATAATCTAATGTTGGAAACTGGAAGTTAATATTCATCCCCAGGAAGAAACCTGCAAGGTTTGGTAGATCCTGTAGTTTAATTGATTTTAAACGCGGAAACACCACCTTAGATGTTTCATCTCCATTTTCTTCCCTCACAATCACTTTCATTTCCTTGCAATTCTTTATACTCAATTTTTCGAGTTTCTTAAGGCTTTCAGCTGTGGAAAACGTGAATGCATATTCCAATAGGTCACATTCAAAGATCTTCAATATTTTTAGGTTGGTTAGCTCATGATGCATAATAATATTGTTTGATCTTGGCAATGAGACGCTTCCTGGGTCAACACTACTACTGCTACAACCATCATTGTTGATCTCTTTAGTTTCAAATACCTCCACCATTGATCTACAACTCTCTATGTGCAGCTCTTGAAGCTTCTGCATTTGTGTTGCTGCATAAAATGGAATAACACTGGGCAAAGCATCACAGTTTTCTATCAGTATCTTTGTAGAGTATTGGCACAAGGACCAAGGAACAACACCCACTTGAGAAAACTGCAGTGAATGAAATGTAAGTGTTAAAAATGTTTGAGAGTTTGCAATTATAATCCTTTTTTCAGTATTTGAACCTTAAAACCAAATGAAAAACAAAGGAATCATGTGTTTCAACTATAGAATCATAGTAAATGAAACAGAGTTTTATTAGAGTACATACTATCATAAAGTAGCATCTATGATTTTGGTTGAACTAATATTAAGTATAAGTGAAAAAATATCTATAATTTCTCTCCGTTATAGTTTAAGGTTTGGTTGCAACCATCTATACCTATAAACTGTTTTAAACTCAATTCATTGGATACTAGTTGTTTGAAATAACAGGAATGAACCTGGCATTCAATTGTCCTACACGCTATTTTGTTGTTCATTTCTTTATGAATAAACATAAATGATGGCATGCTTCTTCATTTTGCATCTGTGTTTTTGAAAAGTTAAAACTTTTGGTTATCCATTTCTTACATTTTTTATTATCTAAAATAAAACTTTGTTAATAACATCTATTAGTGATGAGGAATTTTCTATGAATTTGATAAATAATATCTATTAGTGATGAGGAATATTTTCTTTGGATTTGTTAATAACATCCGTTCAGGGGCGAGGACATTTTGGGAACATTACAAGACTAAAATTGCACAAACAGATATCTTTCTTTACGTTCTAGTTTTATGTTTGAGAGATGAGATTTGTTTCCAGGGGAGAGGAATTAGTTTCCTCTACTCCATGTTAGGTTAATCAGTTTACTTAACGAGTCACGCGGGTCAGTACATTATCCGGTCACATGTGAAGGGTTTTGGAGTCAATTTAGCAAGCTGGGTTAGGGTTGTAGGAGGTCAGATATGACCAAGTTAAGTGGGAATGTGGTAATATGGTTGACAGAGTATATGATAATATTCATGTGCATAGGGTTGGGATAATCAAGTTGGTCACGCATCATGGGTCAGCAGGTCAAACGGGTCATAGTTCGGTAGGTAAATTGGTCACTGCCGGAACTATGTATTGAATGACTTTTGAGAAGATGTTTTGGACTTGGGCTATGGTTGAATGAGTTTATTGGAAATGAAATTTAGGAAGATAGACATTGGGTAAAGGAACGAGTAATACTTTTACTTGATCTTAAGGTACAAAACACTAATTATATATTAAGGGTGACTATTATTAATTCAGTAACCTTGCTCAACATTGTTACTTCCAAAAGGACCCGAGATACTTCATTAGCATCAGTGGTGGGGTTTGGGGTTATAGGGATTGTCAAGTTAGGATTCTGACAATAGAAATTTTTTATTTTATTTTCATTTGATAAACCTTCTGATTGATTTGTAGACTCATAGACCATAAGGGAAACTTTAGCACTCAAATAGTGATGAATTTGCTTATGAAATTTCCAACAAGAACAACAAAGCCATATATGCACACACAAAACCACCAACCAACTATGCAGATAGTTAGGAATTTAATTTAGTTATTTATGTTCCCATGTTCTTTGTTTTAATCTTATTAGTCGTAAGCCTTATAAGGCCTCCATGTTTTGTTATTTGATATGAAAATTAATTAAGAAAAATGGCAGCAAAGCGTATCAGTAGGTAAGAGAAGGGCTGGAAAAACTAAATATTAAAAATAAGTAAAGAGCATACCTTAAATTGATCATGAGTAACATTAGTTTTCCCTTTAGCAACACCACCAATATGCTTCAGATTATGTAGGGAATCAAGTTCAACATAATTAAGACATGGGAACAAAGTGGTAGTAGATGTAGTCAATGCTTCCTCTTGATCATCATCATCATCTCTGTTGGAAACAACTTCTTCCATACCTTCACAAAAATCTATATATATTGTCTTTAGGTTGGAAAGAAGCTTGGACATGAGAGGTGAAAACAAGTACTTTATGCTTTTGCATTTGGACAAATGTATGGTTGTGAGGTTTTGGAACGAGGATTGTGGTTGGTTTTTGTAAAGAATAAAGAATTCGTTCCAATTGTTGCACTTCCACACATGAGTCATTGTGTCCATAAATGATAACTCTAATTCTTCAAGATAAGGAAGTAATGGTGATGGATGTTGTTGTAGAGTCGGTACCAGTTCTCTATTAATACTTGGACATTCCATATCAAACAACACCTCGGCTCCTTTAAATCCTTCAAAATAAATCTTACGAAGGACATGAAAAGTGTGTTTGAGGTGATAGGATGAGAATGAGACTATAGATATATTTCCATCATATTTTGATATCTCTTGCATCTTTGATGTACCTGTAATCTGTGTATCCCAACAATAAATTATTAAATTAGCGATAAAACCAAAAAAATTAATGAAATAAAAAGTGAAACACCCAAATGTGTAGATTTTTCTATCTAGTTTATCATCTTTACCAAGAGAAAAAAATAATTAAATGGCAAAAAAGAATATCCAGTCATATCGAATTAATTTTTATCTGACCACAAAACAAATATTTGACCACAAATTCCCTTGCTCCACATGAAACCAATGAATAAGTAAAAAAAATCAAATGTTGAAACCCAGGCACACATACATACCTCTAACTCTTCACCACTGTTTAATTTAATGGTGATGTCCTTTAGTGCTCCAAAATCAAAATTCGAAGCTGCAGGTGTGAATACATTTCTAAACTTCTTACACCTATCGATACGTATAGTTTCAACAGCTTGAAAGCCGCAAATAAGGTGATCAGGGTTTTTTTCTGCATTTATCCTCCACACCTCTGTTAGCTCCTCTAGGTTGTCACAGAGAATCCTTCTTAACTTGCTGTTGCACTTAAGTTGCTCAATTTTACCTAGGTCCATGTTAAACAAGACTTCAATGGAAGAACATCTTTGTACTTTAAGCTCTTCTAAATGACTCAGTATTCGCATGGGATTCCTCGGAAAAAGATTAACAAGGCAATCACAATCAATCACCTCAATCTCTCTTAACTTTGAAACATTATCCTCCTCACCATTAGAAACTTCACAAGCCCATATATGTGTCAACTTCTTCAATCCAACAACTTTAATTATCGACAACTTTGGAAACACAACCTGCGTCATGAGAAAGTATAAGCTCGTTAGATTCATTAGGAACTCCATATATCCACAACTATATATATTTTATAATTAAATCAAAAACATTTTGTTTTGCATGTAATAACAAATAGCTTTTAATACTTTAACAATCGATTAAAAAAAGTTGAAATTTGATGATAGTATAAACAAGTTATGTAATATTAGATGAATACAAACGTGTATACCTCTTTATTAAATAATGGATGTGTTGTGGAATCATTATTTTCTGGAAAGATGCTTGTAAAGTCAGGAAGGTCATTAAGCTCCAACTCTACTAGTTGTGGCAACTCCATCAAATTCAGCCTATCGCTCAAACTTACTAGTGATTTCAAAACAGGGCACGAGGAAACTTTAAGGCTCCTAAGTTGCTTCAAACCATTTGCCGTAGGAATTGAGAAAAGGTGCGTTAAGTCTACACACTTGAAAACACAAAGGACTTTTAACATGCAAAATGTGGAATGTTGAGAAAGAGGCATTGCAATATCTTCAACACAATTCATATCTTTCACACTTAAATGAAGTTCTTCTGTTTTAGAAAACAACTCACTAAAATTGCATTCTAGAATATTGCTTCTGTTAGTCACAAGCTTCAATGTACTAGAATATATGTCATTGGTATCATCGAATTTCTCTTTTAAGAAGCAACCCATAGATATCCTAAACTTTTGAAGTTTCGTAAAGGATATCCTTTTTGGCTCGAGAATATTTTTATAGAATTCGACCTCTAATGCGTAAAGCTTTCTTGAAAGGGTCTCTAACTCATCACTATTGGCATTTGTGAATCTAATAGGTTTCTCGTAAGAACATCTCATGTAAAGCTCTTCAAGTTTTTCCAAGCATCGTAAGACTCCATCATCAATACAAAGGTCGATACATCCGGTCAAATCAAGTAATTTAAGCATTTTCAACTGTCTTATTGTAGATGGTAGTTTCTGGATGCGACAGTGAGCAATGCTAAGTACTTCCAAGTTAACAAGATCTCCAACAAAAGAGATATCATTATCTACTAATGAGCATGAATGAAGACATAATGTTCGAAGGTTGAAGGAGCATTGAAGTGATACCAGAAGCAACGGATTCCGCATATGGTCATGTGCTAGGACTTCAAGCTTTTCCATTCGCTTATAAAAAACTTCTGGCAACTTGAATTCCTCATCCCCATTCATTAGCTTCAAAAGTGCAAGGTTTGGGTAGTCAAAATCATCTGGAACATCATACATACCTTTACATACTAATAAAATTCTTTCACATGACTCTCGTGTATCTTTTGTAGGCCATTCAGACTTGTCACCGTGGTTAACAATGGAAGCTTGCTTATATTTTGAAATACTACTCAAAACAAAATCACGTGCAAGATCGTGCATTTTCACACATCCTACGGTAGAGCTTCCGGTCAACAAATTTGCGCGTATGAGGTTACTAACAGACGTGTGGGTCCGCTTTCTTGCTTCCTCCAAACTTTCTGCTCTTTTAAATAGCTGCAACCCCCATCCATACCTCAACAACTCCTCGAGAGCAATATCAAAGTCATCTGGAAATAAGCCACAAAGAACAAAAATTGCTTTATCATCATCCTTCTTGAGATAGTCGTAGCTTATCTCAAAAACTGTATTCACAACACCTTTAATATCTTCGAAGTTATGGCGTTGTAAACTCTTTTGTGCAACTTCCCATGCATCCTTATGTTCACCTTTAAGAGCCAGTGCAATGGTTTCTATGGCGATAGGCAACCCACGACACTTCTTTAAAATATCTTCTCCTATTGTGCGAAGCGCATAATCCCCATCTGGAAGTCCTACAGTTTTCCAGAAGAAAGCGTTTGCATCTGCTTCTACTAAACAACTTATTTTGAAAATTGAACTAGGTTCAATATCCATCAAAAGACAAACCTTTTCATCACGTGATGTGACCAACAGCTTGAAGCCTTTTGGAAAAGGACTTTTAAGTCCGATGTCACTGAGGTTGATTTTCTCCCAAACATCATCCAGTATAATCAAAATCTTATTTTTGCCATTATCTGAAATCTTCTCAAGTTTTTTCCCAAGTTGATCAGCCCTTGCTTCTCTTGTTATTAATGTGGTTAGATTTTCACCCATGTAATCTGCAAAGGATTGTTGAAAAGCAATCGGGTCATATGGTTTGTTCCCAATAACCACCCTCAAAACCCAATGAAATGTTCCCCTCTTCATCACAACCTTCTTTATTTCTTCCATCATTGTGGTCTTACCTACACCCCCCATTCCACAGAGAGCCATCCGGGTATAACCATCTTGTTCAAGGGATTCTAATACTTTTATGATTATCGATTTTCTAGATGGGAAGATGCTCTCACTAACATGGTAATCATGAACAGATTCAGAGGTGGATGGCCCTGTAGGACTAATTACCATACCAAGAGGTCTTTGTATATTAGTCCACTCAATTGTCTCCGGTTTTTCAAGATCATTGATCTTTTTGAGAATATTAAATGATCTTTTTCCTGCTTTGTATCTCATCTTGAGATTCAAGCATCTGTTTCCACCGGCTTGAATATTTCCCGCTTCTATATTGATTGCTTCCACTTGCTCAAACCAACCTGATACACGATGAGGTATACGTTGATCCTTGTCTAAAGCTTCCTTCTTCTTGTCTTCCATATCAAGTTTTGTTTTATTCAGTTCTGACAATTTATTCCTCATGTTTGTGACATGTTGTGTGGAGGAGAAGAAGAAACCAAGGTGTTTCTTAACAGGTACCATCAAGGATTCAATAATGGGAGTAATAAATGGAGTTACAAAGTCCATTTTTGCAGCTGCATATATACAAACAATAAAGTAGTTATTAAAAAGAAAATGAAATGTAATATGATGTACTGTGTAAAATTAGTTTAGTTACATACTTGTGAATAAGAAGCTAATTATAATGCACATAGAGCTGAAGAATGGAAAGAAAAGTTATATCTTAAGAAGTATCATAAAACTTGAATAACGTGTGTAAAAGCCAAGTTTAATTAACTTGTCATGATTTTGTTTTTGTTTTTTCATATAATGTAATTACATATAGTGTATCTAATGTCTGAACGAAATGTAAAGAAACCAACCATCTAAATTGTGACTTTTTAGTGTTGGCAGCGGACAAATAACAAAACGGATAACAAACGAATTAGAATAACAACACAATGATTGAACAAATGATCGAACAATAAACAATAACACTTTCATACTCAATGAAATAAACCGAAGAGAATATGTGGATTGAATTAAGGATAAAACAATCCTGGTAGTTTACAATTGCTGACCAAGACACTTATTTATACTATAATCATGTCATCCAACCGTTGTAACCGTCTAAAGACACAACCGTTTGCTTGTTTCCGCAAAAAATAACCGTTTTTAATTGTCACTTCTTAGGGGCATTTCTGTCTTTTCACACTGCAAGTCTGAGGCGAGCCTTTGTCAATGCATGCTGCTGTGTTCTTTGGCTTCGATTGTATGCAGCTTCAACTTGTTTTATAATAACACAATCCTACTTTTTACATACATTGTCCTAATATTTACATACTAAACACATATACAAGTTCATACATACAATATACACACAAATACATATATAAATTCATAGTTTATATAATCCAATATTTAGCATATATATATTTTTAACTACTTTAACCAATTTAATAAACATGTTGTGTTTGGGTTGCCCTGTGTCACTGATTTAATTAAATGGTTGGTGTTTGTGTTGATTAATTTAACCATTTCTAAACTAATTAATAAAATAACATAAAAGAAGATTATAATATTAACCCGTTTAACCTCTCTATTCGGTCGATTAACAGCACACCAACCCATTTAGACCCCTTTACAACCCGTCATTCCATTTGCTTCATTTAGATAAACTGGTTACACGGGTTGCATGAAATTTACATTATTACAAGTGTGTTTGAAGTCCTTCACGGGTAGATCAGTTGGTGAATGGATCTAGGATCCTTCTTGGAGGTCCCAGGTTCGATTCCCACGAATGACATAATGAGAAATGATGGATGACTCCTGGCCTTTGGTCATGAGTTCGAGTCCTGATCTCGCCAGATTTTACCGGTTCACTACTGTCGTGCCTTCAGGCGGGTATGTGGGTCGGGTTTTCCCTGGAAGCGGGCTGTCAGGCGGGCTAGGGCCTTCGTGCGTCCGGGGTGGGCCGGGCTGTGCCCCTGTCTTTGCCACTGGGGGGCCGCGTACGAAGTACCCGGTGTTGTTTAGTTGGCCGTTAAAAAAAATAAGTGTGTTTGTACTCAACAACAATAAGTAACAATTACAGGTAAGGTTTATAAAATTTTAGAATAAATAAAGATATGTGCGAAAAAAACAGAAAAGAGTAAAGTCCTATTTGAGTCCCTGTGGTTTGGCCATTTTAACTACTTGAGTCCAAAATTCAAACTTGTCTCGATATGAGTCCTGATAATTTTTAATCTTTAACTATTTGAGTCCAAAATACTAACATCATCCAATAAGTCAGTTAAATACAATGGTATTTCTGCTATTTTACCTATTTTATTGAATATATACACACAAAAGCTTCACGTAGACCCTCACTCTCTCTTTCTCTCCCACCGGCTCATCCCCACTCACTGCACTACCGCCACCACGCCATTACAACACCGCACCCCACCATTGACACAGTCACACACAAACCTTACATGATCCTACCGTTTATCTCTTTCTCTCCCACACCCACCGCACACAACCATGGAACCACTGCCATCGCACCACTGCACCACCACACCCCACCATCGCTAGATCTGGTAAAGATCGAACTTGTATGTTCCGATTTGGACCTGTTGCATATTTTGATCCACTTATGCCATCGTTTGCAATATGAATTTGAAACAAAAGTTAGGGTTTCCAAAAGGATAAATCGCCGTAAAAAAATCTAAAGGCAAAACCATAAAAGTTCGGTAACCGAAGTCAACGGGTGGTGATAATCCTCCAAAACAACCCCTATTTACCTCTCTCACATTAACACTTGTTGATTCCGTTTCAAAACCCCATAACATAACACAACCTAGGATCCTGAAATCAACGGTTTTGAGTGGAGAAAAACATTCGGTGTTTGCTGGTGGTGGAGGTTCCAGCAGGTTTGTTGGAATTTTGTAACAGAGTCAGTGAGTTGTGTGTAGTGGTGGTTAGTTGGTTACCTAAGTTGGTGGACGGAAACAAAATGAGAGGAGCACAAGACGAGATGAGAGAGAGAGAGAGAGAATAGAGAGAGAAAACATATAGAGATGATGGGTTGATTTTATACGTTAGTTTTTTTATTTAATGATACATCATAAAACAAAAATATAAACCAGGGGCAGTTAAGTCATTTAACAAATATTAACAAAGAAATTTAAACGACATTAGTCTTTTGGACCAAATTAGTTAAGATTAGAAACTACCAGGACTCAGATCGAAACAAGTTTAGGTTTTGGACTCAAGTATTTAAAAAGGCCAAACCACAGGGACTCAAATAAGACTTTACTCAACAGAAACATATGACTTGGTCGAATGCAAAACTTAATATATATTTTAGGAATTGACTAATTATAGTGACCTTCTTAACAAATTTATCGTTGCTCCAAGCTTTGCACCCCTCAAGTGAAGCATAGTGGGTACGTTAAATTTGTTTATGTAAAGTGTTGTTTGGTATAACCCTATAAATACACCATAAAGTGATATATTACCTGAATTACTAAAAGAAAAGCGCTAGCCTGGAAAGTAAATAAATTAACTATTTTTGTAATTTAAAGTTTAGTAAAACATTCGATAATGTTATTAATATTGACTATATTGTTGAAAGTTGAAACCATAACATACTTACAAGAAAGAGACATAATCCATCACTTAATAGCATTCCATTCGATTCTTTGAAACTATATAATCTATAAATTATAGAGAAAAAAATACATATATTGGGAGTTTCTAAAACAAAAAATAAAACAATTAGAGATTTTAAAGTATATCTCTAAGGGTATGTTTGGCACGGGGCTTTTAGGGACTTTAAGATTCAAGTTTTTAAGAAAAGGCTCCTAACCAACAAAAAGCCTTGTTTGGTTGGAAGAGCTTCAAGCTTCTAACACAAGATAAAAAGCTCTACTCTTAAACGCTAGTAACACAAGTGTTGAAAAAAACAAGCAGCTGTAAGATAATAAATTTACTTAAATACCCTTCTTCCAATATATATCATATCCTTCTCACGTCTTCATCCATAATTCACTATACACTAGGGTTGAGGTTGGTGATTGATTCCAGCAGTAGAAGACATTGATTCCAGTGTCTGAAGGTAATATTTCGAATTGTTTACACTTTTTTTGGAATTGGTTGTGATACTTTTAATAAATTCCAACGCCTTTTGTTTTTCAACTACTTTATCAGGTAGATATTATTTGGTTGATAAAGGATATCCGGACAGAAAATGATACGTTGTTCCATATCATAAGACAAGATACCACAAATCTCAATTTCAAACAGAGCCCCCAAATAATATGCAAGACGCTTTCAACCGTTCACATTCATCTTTACAAAGTTATATTGAGAGGTCATTTGGAATTTTGAAGAAACGATTTAAGATACTTGGTAAAATGTCTAGGTATAGTGTGCAGACACAAATTGGTGTTATCATGGTTACATTTGCATTGCATAACTATATACGCAATTCTCAAGAAGATATCATGTTTACTACAATGGAGGAACATCCAAACTACATACCGCGAGACGAACTGCATGATGGTCGTAACCATGACACAAGCACCAGCAGTCTATTTGAAGGAACAACGAATGAGATGAAACATGTACGCAATAATATTGCTACTTTGATATGGAATGCACGACATCAATGATTTAATAGTATTATATTATGTTCTCGACTGTTTGTCAATGAGTATGTTTTATTTAATTGATTACGTTTAGTATTATGTTTTTTAGTTATGCTCATTTTGGTCATTATATACATTAAAAGGTCCAGTTACTCTGCCAAAACCTAAATATATCTAAAAAGCTACAGCTATTAGCTATTGGCTTCCGGCCACCAACTAATTTTGCCAAACATACCCTAAATATAGAGATCACTATTCATCTCTATAAATAATTCTGTGAGTATATAAAATCGAGAAAATAAAATGAATGTTTGTGAATATAAGAGAGATAAAGAATCAGATGTGAGGGGTTTTTTTTTTTAAAGTAAACAAAGTTAGAGAAAATGTGTATTTAGTTAAATTATATAGATACGGAGATAGAAATTGTGAATGCTCTAATATGATCTAATTAAATTAAAATTACTTGTCAATAAAGATGTATGATGTATTCTTGCCCCAACCCAACATAACTTGTTCAAAAAGAAATTTTGATATAGTGATATCCCAAATTTACCGAATCAAAGCTAACTTATACACACATAAAACACACACGAATCCATTAACAGCTAATAATCCAACGGAAAGAAATTTAAAAGAGAAGTGAACACTTTAAGTGAAAAAAAAAAGCATGAAATTACCTTTTAGTGTCGTCTAACAGAGAAGCAAATGAAAATCCTTGAAATGCGCTCACCAACAACAAGGATTTAGAGATAATTTACCAGAAATAATCAAAAGAGAAACCAAAATGTGAAATTGATCGAGTGTCTGAACGCGTATAGTACAATTATTGACAAAGATAAGAAGTGCAATAATGACTAAGGGACCAATATGTTTACTCTTTACAGCTAATGTGTTAGACCCCGTGGTGGAGCTTTATTTTTGCAAAAAATTGAAAAATAGCGCCCCCCACACCGCTACAGAGGACGCTATAGCATTAAAAATAGTTGGGGCTTCATTTAAGAGTGTGTGTACTGAGGCTTCATAGATAACGCCCAAGATGATGTGGACAAAAATGGCGCCCCCCACACCATTACAGGGGGGCTCCATTTTTCAAAAATCAACTTTGGCTCTATAGATATAGGGCTTGATTTAAGTGTGCCCCCACCAATCAGATGATGCCACATCAGATTCTCTCTCTCTCTCTTATTATTTTAATATTTTTTCACCTTAAAAGATATAATAAAATATTAATAGGGGCTTTATTTATAAAGCCCCACCACTACACCCTTTTTCACTTTATCTCTCCATGCTGACTCAGCTGCCACGTGGACCAATCAGAAAGGGGGGCTTTATATATAAAGCCCCCCACTACGCATGGTCTAAATAGTGCTGGATCAATAATTCCCCTTCCAATCAAATTGTGCCAGATCATACTCTCTCTCTCTTATTATTTTTTACTTTAAAAGATATAATAAAATATTAGTAGGGGCTTTATAAATAAAGCCCCACCATTACACCCCTTTTTCACTTTATCTCTCCATGCTGAATCAGCTGCCACGTGGACCAATAAAAAAGAAGGACTTTATATATAAAGCCCCCCACTACGCATGGTCTTATAAAGTGTGTCGCTGATATAATAATCTCGTTGGTGTCTTGGGTCTGTCAATTAAATGAACGGCTGTTTTAGTTTTTATTTATATATTTATTTATTTTTATTGGATTTAAATAATCCTTACAATTAGCAATTGGCTGTCATCTATCCCAAGTAAGAAAATATGTGCTGGTGGTCCCAACTTTTAATATATTAGCTACCAACAAACTATGACTAACATAATACTAACTGATTTTCTAAATGGAACATATTTATTTTTAGCCATAGTCCGTTGGTGGCCAATATGTTAAAAAGTGGGACTGCCAATACATATTTTGCTAGATGGGACTGGTGGTGATCCATAGCAGATAGTTGGGATTATTTAAATCTAATACTTCATTTTTATTAGTTGATTATATTTAGGGAAAATGGCCAAAATAGCCCGTTGACTGAGTGATTTGCCAAAATAGCCCTCTCCCCTCTCTTTGGAGAGACGGGTCACGGCTCCCAACAAGCCTGAACCGTCTCCGGAGAGCCTTTGGTTTTACAACCAATGGCCAACCAACACGTGGCGTCTCTGATCCCGAGACCTGTCAACCGTCTCTCTCCAGACGGGTCAGAACCGCCGAGTCGTCTCAAGCCGTTTTCGGCTAGCGTCTGAACCGTCTCACGAATGTATATAAATACGCCAATTCACTTCACAAAATTTGCACCCCCCCCCCCCCAAACCTTTCATCTTTCCAATCAATGACGTTTTTTACTTTCCCAACCGAAGCCTACCGTCTTACGAAAATATTGTCCGATTACTTGGATTGTTGTTACATCTTCGTACAGCTACTTGGATTGTTGTTGCATCTGCGCGTGGGTTAACCCGTGTAGAATGCCTCGATGATGTGGTGGTCTATTTTATTTGCAAGAAGAGTTCTTTGTCTATGTAACGCACATACACCATTCAAACAAAGTTCTTAGCAAGTAAATTTGGGAAGTAATATCCAATCAACCCTACGTCCGTCGTTGTAATAGTATAGTTTGTTTATTGTTGTTGTAATAGTATAGTTTTTGTAATATTTGTCGTGTTTTGATAATCAAGATTGTTGTAATATTACAAAAACATAAATAAACATAAGATTCATTCCATTAATAAAATTAATTGGATTACAAAGCTTTTATAAGCTACGCGTTAAGTCGGTCCCTCATCATTTGCCAAGCAGACACATGTTTAAATTCTTTGTGCTCCTTGGATTGATACTGTCTTTTTGTATATCTAATTGCCGCGTCTTCGGGCATGTCTGAGGGTACCACTTCAAGTGTCCGATTGTGGTACCCGTTGAAGATCTGACACTTCGTGTTCAAGTCGGTCAACTTACGGCTAAGAGACTCGATGGTTCGGTCTGAGCCTCCAACCAACCGATTGTATTCATGCAAGATACGGTACCACTTGTTGGTTTGGTGTAGGCTTTCTTTGACATGTTTCCATGCTGAAATTAGTGCAATTTCCTGTTCCTCAGTCCATCGTTGGGGTGCCATTTGAATGAATGAGACGGTGGTGGTAGTGATAGTGTTAGTGGTAGTGGAGAGTCGGACGAGAATGGGACGGAGTTTGGGACGGAGAATGGTATATATAGGGTTGAGGTGGACAACTGAACCGTCGGACTAGTCATCGGGACTCACCGGAGACGAAGAGACCCGAGACGTCTCGGGAGACGGCGAGCCCTCATGGGGAAATGTGACCCGTCTAGAGAGACGGTTGAACCGAAGGCGAGCCGGCATGGGGAAATGTGACCCGTCTAGAGAGAGACGGTTGACAGGCCTCGGGATCAGAGACGCCACGTGTTGGTTGGCCATTGGTTGTAAAACCAAAGGCTATCCGGTGTAACGACTCTAAAAATTAATCACGATTATAGTTAATCTAAAAATAATTAATAGAATAGTATTGGGCCACCTTAGGGTGTTGCCCAATAACCTTACCCGGATAAACTGACCAAGCCCAATAACCGGACCGTTAATAACAAACTAAGATCCAATACGGAACATTTCGAAGACCCGATAATATAAAATGGGCCGTAACCATGACCCGATAGGAGTAAGGGCCCAAAATAAACCCATGATTAATGGATGGACCTAAATAATAATGGACCCTATTTTTCGGCCCATAATAGTAGTTTATGACTATACTTAATAAAAATAAAGGTAGAAGCCTATAGATATAAGACTACAATTATGAATAAAGACTAAATATTATTACAAAGGAGGAGGAAAAATCGGCCCATGAGTCATAGATGAGGTGCCGCCAAATTAGAAGAGAATATTACACCTAGGATGAAGTAAAGATTATGTTACACTCAAACCTTCCACATCAACCTATTCTATAAACCCATCATCATTACATGCATGTATTAGATCCTACATATATACTATTACCCATTCAATGCTTGCTTAGAAACCACCATAAAAACCAAGTACCCATCTAAAACCATTACTTTTTTTCCTCCTGACAACATGCATCGATGAAACCACTCACCACTTTTATAACTTTTACTTTTTCCATTAAGAAATCACTAGTATTCCTTCCAATTATCATGCATTCATCGGATACTAACACCTACCCTTCACCTTGTTAAACCACAAACCATAATAATATTAGTAGTAGAACACCCGTAGGCTAAGGAGTATCAATCGGCTAGTTATACATCACGTATTCGACATCCGGGTAAGTATTCTAATCTAGTAGGAAACACGAGTGCCAAGCTGTAATGGCCAGCTTTTAGTTTAGTTATTACGCCTAAGCTGTAACGGCCAGCTATACTATATTATTACTTGTAAATAATCTATATTAACATGCAACAGGAAGGAAACGACACCCGAGCACCTACGGAAAGTAACTTGAACCAATCCGAAATTATCAACGTGAGTGTGTGTACCCCATGTTCGTTTATTAAGTTTTCGGGGTAAATGTATGTTGGTCGAGTCTTGATTTTAACTTGCATGTGTCTTGATCGTATGAATAGATATATATAGAAATCGATCGAATAGAAATAACTAGAATGGATCCATTTGGTATTTTCGTGAATGTATTTCCGACCACTTAGAGGTTCGGACCACCAAACATATGTCAAAATGTTCCCTCGATATACATTCCACCTTAGAAAAGATCGAACCATTAGAAGCTTGCATGTTTATAAAAGAATCGAGTAAAACCGGTTATGTTTATAAATCGTTTTGTGAATCATTTGTGATAATCGGTTAAACTGGCACCACTCACTAGCTTTGCTAACGTATTTTCGACATACATTTCAGGATGACGAGTGAAAGATGGAACCCGAGCTCACGTAGTTTAAAAATCGAGTCGACACGGTGTTAATAAATAACCGGCCCAGTGGGCCGGATGGTGTCTTAATGGGCTTCGGCCCTGGTTGTTTGTTTAAAAGTTTGTTTAAAAGTTTGTTGTTTAAAAACTTGAAAGGAGTTGTTTGTTGATGTTGTTATCCGAAAATGGTTATGTAAGGAATGGTCATGTTTTTTTTTAATAAAGTAATGTTTGTGTCCTAAATTGGCTACGGCCAAGGATTGTTGTTGTTTTAAAATGTTGAATTTGTAAAATATGAATGGTGATGTTGTTAAGAAAAGTTAACCGTGAATTAAGTATTTAAAAGAATGGTTTGTTTAAAAGTGGAATTATTAGTAAGTATTGTGTGTCGAATTACCAATCCGTAATGACTCGGTAAATTTCGGGTCGTTACAGATTGGTATCAGAGCTCGGGTTCGGAAATGGTGGGTATAATTAGAACTAACTTATATTGTTGTTTGTATGTTATGTGTAATAGAATGACAAGTGAAAATGAAGTAATGGAAATCGAAGAAGGCGAGATCCAAAATCAAGAAGTAGTGATGGAAAATGAAGCGCCAATTCCTAATACCGAAGAAATACTACATGAAATCACGGGCCTAGATTGGATTGAGAATGGGTTAGAACTCAATCTCGGAACACTTGGCGTTTTCGGGTCTTTACCCGAGCCGGTGTACGTTCCATCCGAGCCCATTAACCCATATCCTTATGTTGAGCCCATGACCCACTACTTTCCAAACCCGACCCCCGTTGAATACCTTAGCGCCTCTAGCAATTTCTCAAACGAAGGATCGAGTCAAACCAACCCATACCTCTCGGCCTACTACCAAACCTATCCTCCCATCACTCCCGCTATTGACCCATACCTTGAAGCTACCATTATTAACCAAACTCATATGATCCCACCAACCCCCGAGTATGTGAGTCGCCAAGAGTATGCGAAGGTGGTGGAAAATTATTACAAAGTGAAAGGTCAAAGGGATCAAGCACTTGAGATGGTGGAGGAGTTGAAAAAGGTGATTAGAAGGTTCAATTACCAAACTAAACAAATCATGGAGGAACCCAAGTACCCTTTGGTACTTTGAAGGAGGGCCGAAGATATGGTAGCAAGGAGTGAGGGTGTGGGAAGTTAAGGGTGATGTGTAGTAGTGGTATGTTTGTGTGCTAGTAGTATGTAGTAGTATGTATGTGATCAATGTGATAAACTAAGTGTTGGTTGTAGTATGAAGTAGTATGGTAAGGTAGTAGTATGCATGAAGTTATGTATGGTGTAAAAAAAAAAACATCTAGACATTTTGTATGTAATATATATACTAGATGTTTCTTATTTTGGGTGTTTTAAAATTTAAAATATTAACTAAAATAAGATTACTAATAAAAATTAATTTTGTAATTATAGATAAAAATGCCGCGAGGAAAGACTAGTCCTAGACGATCCGAACGAAATACAAAAACTACGCCAGAAGTTGTAAACGACTTAAAAACCAAACAGAAAAATGCCTCTACTTCTAAACCTACCGAGACTAATAAGGAACCAATTTTAGAAGAAACTCCCGTCGTAACCGAAACAACCGAGCTAGAAGAAAAGATGAAAAAATTAGTATTAGACGGAATTCATGACTCTCTACCATCCATACTAGACATGCTAGGACTAGAAAAACAACCCGCTTTAAAAACTCCCGTCATAAATAGAGAGGAAGAATATGTTAACTTAGAAAACCATTCAGGGAAAACTTGCGATTATAAGTCATTTATGGCTTGTAAGCCCGAGTCTTTTGACGGTAGTTCAGGGGCAACCGGAGCCACTAGATGGTTGGAAGAAATAGAAGCAATTTTAGAAATAAGTAACTGTGCACCACATGACCAGGTAAAATTTGCCACCCATTCCTTAAAAGGAGAAGCCTTAAACTGGTGGAACATGATAAGACAGGTACGTGGGAAAAACGTTACAGCAAACATGACTTGGGTAGAATTTAGGATTTTGATGACAGAAAAATATTGCCCCATGAACGAGATAGAAAAGATGGAGATGGAATTCTTAGGGCTCGAGATGAAAGGGCTAGATTGTATTAGCTATATCAATAAGTTCAACCAACTCGCCCGTTTAGTACCACATCAAGTAACACCTGAACCAAAACGAATAAGGAGGTTTATTTGGGGTCTAAGCCCACAGATTCAAGGGATAGTTAGAGGTGCCAAACCTCTTAAGTTTGATGTAGCTTGTGAACTAGCGTTAAGCTTAACCGACGATATAGTACGACACAGGGAAAAAGATAAGGTCCAGGTAGGGAATAAAAGAGGCTGGAGTGAAACTTTCCGTCCAACCAATTACAACACTTCGGGAAAAAGTCAAGAAAATTCCCGAGAAGACGGAAACCCGGAAAAGAGACCTTATAAAGGAAGCAACCCGTTCTGTCAAAAATGCAAGTTTTACCATACCGGAGACTGTAAGAAAAAGTGCAATCGATGTGGGCGGTTTCATTTTGGCGAGTGCAGGGGGCCGCATTGTCAGAAATGCAACAAAGTTGGCCATCTGACCAAAGAATGCAGGTTCAACCCTGATCGTCCTCGGCTCTGTTATGAGTGTAAAGAAGCCGGCCACTACAAAGTTGACTGTCCAAAACTTAAAAATCTTCCAAAAGTCGAGCAAGGACGCGGTAGAGCTTTTGTTATGAATGCGGATGAGGCACGCGATGAACCGGATCTGGTTACGGGTATGTTTTATCTTGATCAAATACCCGTTTATGCTTTATTTGACACTGGGGCTAATCTTAGTTTTATTTCAAAAACGTTTATAGAAAAGATAAATGCTCTCCCCGAACCTTTAATCAAACCTTATGAAATAGAGATAGCAGACGGTAAAATTTTAAGAGCTACCGAAGTGTTTAAAAATTTTACTTTAACCATTGAAACCTGGGAATTCAAAATCAACCTTATACCTATGAGTTTAGGCGAGTTTGATATTGTCATAGGAATGGATTGGCTAGCCACACAACAAGCTGAAATAATTTGTAAGGAAAAATTAGTCAAAATCCCGTTACCTAATCAAGAAATTTTAACCATTTATGGAGAAAAACCCAAGGGAGCGTTAAATCTAATCCCTAGTGCTAGAATGATGAAATATATAGATAAGGGATATCAAGCCTTTCTAGTACAAGTAAATTTAGGGAATGAAAAGAAAGGGTTAGAAATGGATAAAATTAAAGTCGTTTCGGAATTTAGAGACGTGTTTCCCAACGAACTACCAGGTTTACCCCCACCTCGACAAGTAGAATTCCAGATTAACCTAATTCCTGGAGCAGCACCTATTGCCAGAGCTCCATATAGGTTAGCCACAACGGAATTAAAAGAATTAACCAACCAGTTAGAAGAACTTCTAGAGAGAGGATTCATTAGACCAAGCACATCTCCTTGGGGAGCACCTGTGCTCTTTGTTAAGAAAAAGGACGGATCGATGAGAATGTGTATCGATTACCGAGACCTAAATAAGTTAACCATTAAGAACCGATATCCGTTACCTAGGATAGATGATCTTTTTGATCAATTGCATGGATCAAAATATTTTTCAAAGATCGATCTTAGATCAGTCTATCACCAGTTAAAAGTAAGAGAAGAAGATGTTTCAAAAACTGCTTTTAGAACTAGGTACGGACATTATGAGTTTTTAGTAATGCCTTTTGGATTAACAAATGCTCCTGCAGCATTCATGGATTTAATGAATAGAATTTGCCGACCGTATTTGGATAAGTGTGTAATTGTGTTTTTGGATGACATTTTAATTTATTCAAAATCTGAGGAAGAACACGAGCAACATCTGAAAGAAGTACTAGAAACATTAAGAAAAGAAAAACTTTACGCTAAATTTACTAAGTGTGAATTTTGGGTAAGAGAAATCAAGTTTCTAGGACATGTCATTAACCAAAACGGAATCCAAGTAGATCCTGCAAAAGTAGAAGCCGTGCATAAGTGGGAAACTCCCAAAAGCCCTACTGAAATCAGACAATTTCTAGGATTAGCAGGATATTATAGAAGATTTATAGGAAACTTTGCCAGATTAGCATTACCTCTCACAACCTTAACCAGAAAAACTTCTAAGTTTGAATGGGGAGAGAAACAAGAAAAAGCATTTCAAAGTTTGAAAGAAAAACTATGTAAAGCCCCTGTGTTAACTCTACCGGAAGAAGGAAAAGCTTTCACAGTCTATTGTGATGCCTCTCTACAAGGACTAGGCTGTGTGTTAATGCAAGACAACCAAGTTATCGCATATGCTTCCCGACAGTTAAAAAGGCACGAGCAAAATTATGTTACACATGATTTAGAAATGGGAGCCATAATTTTTGCATTGAAAATATGGAGACACTACCTATATGGGACCAAGTGTACCATCTACACGGACCATAAAGGTCTCCAACATATTTTTGATCAAAAACTTTTGAACATGCGACAAAGAAGGTGGGTAGAAACTTTAAGCGATTATGATTGTGATATAAAGTATCATCCGGGGAAAGCCAATATTGTAGCAGATGCCCTAAGCAGAAAAGATAGAACTATAGGAGCAAAAGCCTACAGAATTTCAATAATAAATGAATTTTTATCACAACTGAAAAATTTCCAAAGAACCGCTTTAGAACCTACCCTCTTAGAAGCTGAGTCACTCCACAAAGAAATAGAGAGATTGATAGAAGGAACAGACGGGATACTAAGATACAACCAGAGAATCTGGGTACCTCAGTATGGGAATCAAAGGGAAATAGTCTTAAGAGAAATGCATGGTTCCAAATATTCTATTCACCCAGGAAGTCATAAAATGTACCGGGATCTTAGGAAAAACTTTTGGTGGCCTGGAATGAAGCGTAGTGTTGGGGAATTTGTGTCTAAGTGTGTAATCTGTTCTAAAGTCAAGGCTGAACATCAGAAACCTAGTGGTCTATTGATCCAACCCGAAATTCCTGTATGGAAATGGGATCAAATCACTATGGATTTAGTAACAAAATTACCAAGAACCCGAAAAGGTTACGATACTATTTGGGTTATAGTAGACCGGTTAACTAAATCTGCCCATTTCCTACCAATCCAAGAAAATTTTAAAATTGAAAAATTGTCTCAAATCTATTTGCAAGAGATAGTATCTAGGCACGGAATACCCCTTTCCATAATCTCAGACCGTGACAGTCGATTCGCGTCTAGATTTTGGAAAGGTTTTCAAGACGCGTTAGGTTCTCAAATTAACATGAGCACAGCATACCACCCCCAGACAGACGGCCAAAGTGAGAGAACCATACAAACACTAGAGGACATGCTAAGGGCCTGTGTCCTGGAATTCGGTGGCAGTTGGGATACTCATCTACCATTAATAGAATTTTCTTATAATAATAGTTATCATGCTTCCATACAATCTGCGCCATTCGAAGCATTATATGGTAGAAAGTGTCGATCCCCAATATGTTGGAACGATATCGGGGAAAACCAACTCACGGGCCCACAGATTATCCAAGAAACCACAGATAAAATCGTGCAAATTAAGAAAAATTTAGAAAAAGCAAGAAGTCGTCAAAAGAGTTACGCGGATAATCGGAGGAAATCATTAGAATTTCAAGAAGGTGATTATGTCCTGTTGAAGGTGTCACCCTGGAAAGGGGTGATAAGATGATGCCACATCAGATATAGGGCTTGATTTAAGTGTGCCCCCACCAATCAGATGATGCCACATCAGATTCTCTCTCTCTCTCTTATTATTTTAATATTTTTTCACCTTAAAAGATATAATAAAATATTAATAGGGGCTTTATTTATAAAGCCCCACCACTACACCCTTTTTCACTTTATCTCTCCATGCTGACTCAGCTGCCACGTGGACCAATCAGAAAGGGGGGCTTTATATATAAAGCCCCCCACTACGCATGGTCTAAATAGTGCTGGATCAATAATTCCCCTTCCAATCAAATTGTGCCAGATCATACTCTCTCTCTCTTATTATTTTTTACTTTAAAAGATATAATAAAATATTAGTAGGGGCTTTATAAATAAAGCCCCACCATTACACCCCTTTTTCACTTTATCTCTCCATGCTGAATCAGCTGCCACGTGGACCAATAAAAAAGAAGGACTTTATATATAAAGCCCCCCACTACGCATGGTCTTATAAAGTGTGTCGCTGATATAATAATCTCGTTGGTGTCTTGGGTCTGTCAATTAAATGAACGGCTGTTTTAGTTTTTATTTATATATTTATTTATTTTTATTGGATTTAAATAATCCTTACAATTAGCAATTGGCTGTCATCTATCCCAAGTAAGAAAATATGTGCTGGTGGTCCCAACTTTTAATATATTAGCTACCAACAAACTATGACTAACATAATACTAACTGATTTTCTAAATGGAACATATTTATTTTTAGCCATAGTCCGTTGGTGGCCAATATGTTAAAAAGTGGGACTGCCAATACATATTTTGCTAGATGGGACTGGTGGTGATCCATAGCAGATAGTTGGGATTATTTAAATCTAATACTTCATTTTTATTAGTTGATTATATTTAGGGAAAATGGCCAAAATAGCCCGTTGACTGAGTGATTTGCCAAAATAGCCCTCTCCCCTCTCTTTGGAGAGACGGGTCACGGCTCCCAACAAGCCTGAACCGTCTCCGGAGAGCCTTTGGTTTTACAACCAATGGCCAACCAACACGTGGCGTCTCTGATCCCGAGACCTGTCAACCGTCTCTCTCCAGACGGGTCAGAACCGCCGAGTCGTCTCAAGCCGTTTTCGGCTAGCGTCTGAACCGTCTCACGAATGTATATAAATACGCCAATTCACTTCACAAAATTTGCAACCCCCCCCCCCCCAAACCTTTCATCTTTCCAATCAATGACGTTTTTTACTTTCCCAACCGAAGCCTACCGTCTTACGAAAATATTGTCCGATTACTTGGATTGTTGTTACATCTTCGTACAGCTACTTGGATTGTTGTTGCATCTGCGCGTGGGTTAACCCGTGTAGAATGCCTCGATGATGTGGTGGTCTATTTTATTTGCAAGAAGAGTTCTTTGTCTATGTAACGCACATACACCATTCAAACAAAGTTCTTAGCAAGTAAATTTGGGAAGTAATATCCAATCAACCCTACGTCCGTCGTTGTAATAGTATAGTTTGTTTATTGTTGTTGTAATAGTATAGTTTTTGTAATATTTGTCGTGTTTTGATAATCAAGATTGTTGTAATATTACAAAAACATAAATAAACATAAGATTCATTCCATTAATAAAATTAATTGGATTACAAAGCTTTTATAAGCTACGCGTTAAGTCGGTCCCTCATCATTTGCCAAGCAGACACATGTTTAAATTCTTTGTGCTCCTTGGATTGATACTGTCTTTTTGTATATCTAATTGCCGCGTCTTCGGGCATGTCTGAGGGTACCACTTCAAGTGTCCGATTGTGGTACCCGTTGAAGATCTGACACTTCGTGTTCAAGTCGGTCAACTTACGGCTAAGAGACTCGATGGTTCGGTCTGAGCCTCCAACCAACCGATTGTATTCATGCAAGATACGGTACCACTTGTTGGTTTGGTGTAGGCTTTCTTTGACATGTTTCCATGCTGAAATTAGTGCAATTTCCTGTTCCTCAGTCCATCGTTGGGGTGCCATTTGAATGAATGAGACGGTGGTGGTAGTGATAGTGTTAGTGGTAGTGGAGAGTCGGACGAGAATGGGACGGAGTTTGGGACGGAGAATGGTATATATAGGGTTGAGGTGGACAACTGAACCGTCGGACTAGTCATCGGGACTCACCGGAGACGAAGAGACCCGAGACGTCTCGGGAGACGGCGAGCCCTCATGGGGAAATGTGACCCGTCTAGAGAGACGGTTGAACCGAAGGCGAGCCGGCATGGGGAAATGTGACCCGTCTAGAGAGAGACGGTTGACAGGCCTCGGGATCAGAGACGCCACGTGTTGGTTGGCCATTGGTTGTAAAACCAAAGGCTATCCGGTGTAACGACTCTAAAAATTAATCACGATTATAGTTAATCTAAAAATAATTAATAGAATAGTATTGGGCCACCTTAGGGTGTTGCCCAATAACCTTACCCGGATAAACTGACCAAGCCCAATAACCGGCCCGTTAATAACAAACTAAGATCCAATACGGAACATTTCGAAGACCCGATAATATAAAATGGGCCGTAACCATGACCCGATAGGAGTAAGGGCCCAAAATAAACCCATGATTAATGGATGGACCTAAATAATAATGGACCCTATTTTTCGGCCCATAATAGTAGTTTATGACTATACTTAATAAAAATAAAGGTAGAAGCCTATAGATATAAGACTACAATTATGAATAAAGACTAAATATTATTACAAAGGAGGAGGAAAAATCGGCCCATGAGTCATAGATGAGGTGCCGCCAAATTAGAAGAGAATATTACACCTAGGATGAAGTAAAGATTATGTTACACTCAAACCTTCCACATCAACCTATTCTATAAACCCATCATCATTACATGCATGTATTAGATCCTACATATATACTATTACCCATTCAATGCTTGCTTAGAAACCACCATAAAAACCAAGTACCCATCTAAAACCATTACTTTTTTTCCTCCTGACAACATGCATCGATGAAACCACTCACCACTTTTATAACTTTTACTTTTTCCATTAAGAAATCACTAGTATTCCTTCCAATTATCATGCATTCATCGGATACTAACACCTACCCTTCACCTTGTTAAACCACAAACCATAATAATATTAGTAGTAGAACACCCGTAGGCTAAGGAGTATCAATCGGCTAGTTATACATCACGTATTCGACATCCGGGTAAGTATTCTAATCTAGTAGGAAACACGAGTGCCAAGCTGTAATGGCCAGCTTTTAGTTTAGTTATTACGCCTAAGCTGTAACGGCCAGCTATACTATATTATTACTTGTAAATAATCTATATTAACATGCAACAGGAAGGAAACGACACCCGAGCACCTACGGAAAGTAACTTGAACCAATCCGAAATTATCAACGTGAGTGTGTGTACCCCATGTTCGTTTATTAAGTTTTCGGGGTAAATGTATGTTGGTCGAGTCTTGATTTTAACTTGCATGTGTCTTGATCGTATGAATAGATATATATAGAAATCGATCGAATAGAAATAACTAGAATGGATCCATTTGGTATTTTCGTGAATGTATTTCCGACCACTTAGAGGTTCGGACCACCAAACATATGTCAAAATGTTCCCTCGATATACATTCCACCTTAGAAAAGATCGAACCATTAGAAGCTTGCATGTTTATAAAAGAATCGAGTAAAACCGGTTATGTTTATAAATCGTTTTGTGAATCATTTGTGATAATCGGTTAAACTGGCACCACTCACTAGCTTTGCTAACGTATTTTCGACATACATTTCAGGATGACGAGTGAAAGATGGAACCCGAGCTCACGTAGTTTAAAAATCGAGTCGACACGGTGTTAATAAATAACCGGCCCAGTGGGCCGGATGGTGTCTTAATGGGCTTCGGCCCTGGTTGTTTGTTTAAAAGTTTGTTGTTTAAAAACTTGAAAGGAGTTGTTTGTTGATGTTGTTATCCGAAAATGGTTATGTAAGGAATGGTCATGTTTTTTTTTAATAAAGTAATGTTTGTGTCCTAAATTGGCTACGGCCAAGGATTGTTGTTGTTTTAAAATGTTGAATTTGTAAAATATGAATGGTGATGTTGTTAAGAAAAGTTAACCGTGAATTAAGTATTTAAAAGAATGGTTTGTTTAAAAGTGGAATTATTAGTAAGTATTGTGTGTCGAATTACCAATCCGTAATGACTCGGTAAATTTCGGGTCGTTACATCCGGAGACGGTTCAGGCTCGTTGGGAGCCGTGACCCGTCTCTCCAAAGAGAGGGGAGAGGACTATTTTGGCAAATCACACGGTCAACGGTATCGGGCCCGGTCGGGTCGAAACGGTCCGTTTCAATACGGGACTGGTCAGGTTGAAACGGTCGGAGTCGTTACCGGGCCCGGTCGGGTCAGGTTGAAACGGTCTGGGTCGTTACCGAGCCCGGTCGGGTAGAAACGGTCCAGGTCGTACCGGGTCGGCTGGGTCGAAATGGTCCGGTTCAGTGCGGGACGAGTCAGGTTGAAACGGTCTGGGTCGTACACTTGTAGACGTATCCATAGACTTGTAGACGTATCCGTACACTTTGCGTCTAAAGAACAGACTCTTAAATTATTGCGTCTAAAGAACAGACTCTTAAATTGATGCGTCTAAAAAGGTTGTACCTTGCGTCTAAAGAACAGCTTTGAGTCTGATGTATAGATGCAGGGACCTTAAATTCTTCGCGTCTAAAGCACTTTGCGTCTAAATAACAGCCTCGCGTCTAAAGATTAGACGCAGAGACCTTAAAAATTAAGGCGTCTAAGGGTTTACACGTGTAAGCGTCTGATTGATAAACGCAAAGAGCGTCTCGTCCCTGTTGTTTAGACGCATTGTATGTTTATTTTTGCAATTTTTTTTGGTCAAATGACCATTTATGCAATTTTCCATTTGATATATTTATAACTGTTGACTGATTGGACTCTCGACTCGTTTAAGTGTTTTCAACACCTAGTGCATTACATAATAATATACTGTAATATTCAAAATAACAATGTTGCTCATGAAGTATCACCTGTTGCACTTATTGATTGATCAATGTGACCTATTTGAATCATTGAGGCATTCATATATACATTAGAATATAAAAATTATAAATAATTTTATCTGGTACTATTTTATTCTTTAACTTCTTCTTAAGATTATTTTATTTTATGATTATATGGTTTAACAGACACTTTATAGAGCTTTAACAATTGGCATTGAGTTTAGTTATTGCTTGTATATTTGAATTTGCAGTTGTTCAAAAGAAACTACACATAAGCCTATTATTCTTTTGAATGCTCTTAGTTGGATGGAGTTCAGAGTGTTCAGATCAGTCACCTAGATAAAAAGGGAACCACTTTTCTATTTAGAATATAGTACTACAAATTAATCTCTATTTGTAGAGGTCCACTAATGTTTTTACGGGAGATATTTCATTCTTTGGAAGGGGAACAAACAATTGTTAATTGTTTTTGTTTAGTAGTGTATGAGTTCTATTTTCAACATGTGGTAGCATTAGAGTTGTACTTTGTTTTAGGTTAGGTATTAATATTAGAGTTATACATTGTTTAAGGTTAAGTGTTAACATTGAAGATACATTTTTAATTGTTTTAGTTTAGGTGCTACCCGAAACTTTCCTGCATGTAACTGTAAATTTCATATGTCATATTAGATTTCTCAACCCCGGAACGTTCCCGGGGTAAAATCTAGTGTCTTATATTTTTAAATTAACTTTAAATTTTAAATGTAATATAGAAACTTCATTTGTTATAAAATTAAACTAATATATATTTATTAGATTAATTGTAAAATTTATCCGTTTCTTAATCCGGTTCAACCGGTACAACATATGAACCACTAAAAAGATCGATTCGACGTTCAATCCGAAAACATTGCTTTCAATCATCATTGTTTGTTGCAATGGGTAGAATTATTAAAGTAAAAATATTGCATTAATAATTCATGGACCACTGAAACTCTGGAAACCACAACTTCATGCATGAATACAAGAAGGTCAAGTCTCAATAATAAAGACACACGGACCCTACTACACATCTATATACAGGATTATTTAACCCCAACTCTCCATATATCTAGTGTTTGGAAGAAGATATGAAAGACTTCTGGAGTTCACTTCCTGAAGGGTTTGTAGCAGAAGCGTTGGCTCTCACCACTCCACGAGATGCTTCCAGGTTGTCCTCCGTCAATTCTTTTTTCCGGTCTGCAGCCGAGTGGGATACTGTCTGGGCCAGCTTTGTGCCACCGGAGTGTCTGGAGGAGTCAGTAGATGGTGGTTGCGGTTCGATGAAGGAGGTGTATCTACGTCTTTGTGATCATCCAATCCTTGTTGAAGAGGGAAATAAGGTGTCTTTTTTAAAAGAATTAAATGTTGAAAGTTAAGTTATATATTAATTCTTTCACGGGTAGCTCAGTTGGTGAATGGAGCTGGGATCCCTCTTTGAGGTCCCGGGTTTGAGTCTCATGAAGGACATAATGAGAAATGATGGACGACTCCTGGCCTATGGTCATGAGTTTGAGTCCTGATCTCGTCCGGGTTTTACCAATCCTTCAGCGGGTGAGGGGTTGGGTTTTCCCCAGTTTTGGGAATTACATGGGCGGACCTGACTACGCCAGCCGCCCGAGGTACGTATGGGCCCTCCATTGGGTTGGTCGTGAGGGTCTGTCCATAGTATGGGGACTTCCCTGGGTAGTCGGGCAGAAATGTTTGTTGGCCATTAAAAAAAATTATATATGAAAGCCCATTAAGATAACTGAGTTTGACTTTGTATAGATCTCATTATATTGTAATCTGTTTCAAATACTAGAGTTTCTGGTTGGATAAGTTGAGTGGGAAGAAATGCTACATGTTGGCTGCTAAGCAATTGTCAATTGCTTTGATGGACTCCCCTAGTTGTTGGAGATGGACCTCCATACCAGAATCTAGGTATATTTTCTCCTATTATTATTGTTATTATTATTATTATCTTTTGTAGGATCTAAAATTATAACATCAGTTAGTGGAAATGATAAGAAATGTTACAAACTCTTAATATAAAGAATGATTTATGTAATTTTTGTAGTTTAAGGAAAAAAATGTAATTTATTCTTTATAAATTACAGATTTACAGAAGTGGCTGAACTTATTAGCGTGTGCTCGCTTGAAGTCATTGGCAATGTCAAAACTTCCATCTTATCTCCCAATACAACGTATGTTGCTCACCTTGTGTTTACGACAACCTCAGAAGCTTACGGTTTTGAGTACCGACCCGTGGAGGTTTGCATTGGTCCTTACGAGGATAACAAAAACACTAGAATGGTGTATTTGGACCCTCAAGCACAAAGTAGACGGAGATTGCGACCAAAGAGACGGATTGGAATCTTTGGTAGAGGAATATTTGGGAATTATGATGCAGTACCTTCCCCTTGTGAGGACAATTGTCCAAAACATAGAGAAGATGGGTGGTTTGAAGTGGAGATAGGGGAGTACTTTAACAAAGGAGGGGATGCGGTAGAAGTTGCGATGAGCATAATGGAGGTGAAAGGAGGGAACTGGAAGAGCGGGTTAATTATTCAAGGGATCGAGATTAGGCCCAAAAAGTGTCTATAAGTTCGTATATGTTAGTTATAGTTATTTACTGTTTTTGTCATCATGGCATGTTAGTAAATGGCCTGTAGACTAACGTTCGGTTTATCTAGCTTTCTGGTGTCTTTCATGTGTATATTAAGGATTCTCCCTCCATTGTGATCACAACATTCAGTTTATTTTTCTTTCCAGTATCTTTTATAATTTAGTGTTTACATCTTTCTATAATCTTAACCCATTTGTGTGTTATATTTGAATACACTTGTGATTGCAAGACTTCTAGCCCATTCCCTAGTTGCATCTTTTACTATTTTTGCAACTTTTGACTGATTTGGACTCTTGATCTGTTTGGTTGTTTACACACCTTAAGCATTACTTAATCACATGATATCTAAAGACAATGATGTTGCTCAAGTAATGTCATTCCTAGTTGTCTAACCAATGTGACCCTTATTTAATCCGATAATGTTATGTGCTGTAACTTCATATTAAGATAATTCTTTGTTTTTTTTTTTAATTATATGTCATCATACACTTGAATACAGATCAACTAAATTGGCATTGACTTTAATAAGTGCTTTAATATATTAAGTCGCTCAACCAATTATGTACTTGAATGTTAGTCGTTCGACAGAGTAATCAAAGAGACATAAAATAGCATTCAGATCAATCTCCCAGACAAATCAATCTCAAATTTCTGAAGGATACAGAACATATGTTGGAGAGGGCTTATAATGTTTTTATAAAGACTCTCTCTATTGATCTCGGATTTCATTTAACGTGAACTAGAATGAGGGTTAAGTCTGAAACATTCTCTGAATGGCTCAGACGTTATTCAGTCTTCCATGTGAATATTTATCTTTAAATGTTAAGAGGGCATGGCTATGAAGACGACAATGTTTTTAATTTCCATCAGATTTGGATGCTCGACCAATTTAAATAGACGAAATGCATTAGTGAATAACATACTGTCTTCTAAACTTGATGGTGTTGAAGAATGTTATTCATTTCCATTTGACTCGTCTGCCCATGTAATTCACTTAACCAAGTCTAACATGATTAAATTAGTTAACTCTTCTGATCGATTTGGATACACTTTTAAAATGTGAAACATTCGACCCACTTGACCCATTATATTTAAAAGGACTTTTTTTAATCTTGAACCACTTTTGACTTATGACCCGTTCAACTTCTTTGAATTAATGTAAGAGGCAACCGATCACTGATGTAGAAAGAAGACAGCTACAAGAAATGGAAGACTTGGTGACTAATGTCGATTTCTTGGTAGCAGCAGACAAGTGGAGGTGGGTTTTGGAAGGGGACGGCTGCTTCTCAGTTAAGTCATGCAAAAATTTATTTGCTGCACATGCGGTCCCTTTTTTTCCATTTGAATGGGTCACATGGGTACCAAGGAAAGTCAATTTGCTAGCATGGAGAGCGGAACAAGGTAGACTGGCAACTAGAGACGGGCTCTTGCGAAGAAACGTCATCAGCGGCAGCGGAACTTGCGAACTATGTGGTGAAGACACGGAATCGGCGCTGCACCTGTTCACTTCTTGTTTCATAGCCGTCAACTTATGGAACAAGGTAAGCGATTGGTGTAACATTCCGCCCATTTTTGCATTCTCCTTTCGAGATCTTTTGGAATTACACAAAGCAAAAGGACTAGGACGTGTGAAGAAAAAGGCGATACAGGTGATCATTCGTACAACATGTTGGATTATTTGGATAGCACGAAACGAAAAAATCTTCAAACGGTAAAAGAATTGGGTTGGAAAATATGCTTTCGGATATAATCTCACTATCATTTTCATGGATCAGAAACAAGGGGAAGCAACAACAAATAGAGTGGGAGAATTGGAAAAGATTTGACTTTTAGTTAATAGTGTATTTGGGTGTAATGGATTGTAATGGGCTGTAATGGGTTGTATTTTACACTCTTAGTTAGCACATATTGGGTTTGGAATAAAGTTTTTGAAGTTTGCCGGCCAAAAAAAATTTAACCTTGTGCCCATTTAAATTGATATATATTTTTGACCTACTATGTTTATTTTTTTTATTTGTAATTCTAAACTTAATTGGTAGAAACAATGACGATATTCAAAAGAATAATGTTCCTTGCTGTTTGACCTATAGCCCGCTTCAAGACATTGAACCATCTAAGAACTTTTTGAAGTCTGTTTTACCAATATAGGATTTAACCCATTTGAATTCATGGATCCACTTACGCGTTTGAATACAATTTAAACATCAACCTTTTAAATGCATTATTGAGCTACCAAATTTTTGTGCATGAACGGTTGGAATGAACTATTAAGCAGTCATTCTACAAAATGGTATTTCTGGTTCAGAATCTACTACGCATTACTGATTGATGTAGGATCATTGCTGTTTGACTACCTGATAAACAATGATTTAGTTTTTGTTGAAAACATTAGGACATGTAATGGTTAAGTGGTTCTAAACTTGTAATTCAAGGGAATATTTACATGACAATACAATAACCCATAATATGTATGCCTGCATAAAATGATATATATATATGAAGTGAATTTTTAAAGACGTATGGCAACTTTTCAAATTTGATTTACACTTTCCAGTTGGCACTTGTTTTTTAGTCAATTAAATTCATCTTCAATGAATAAACCAATTTTTGGTCAAATTTATTTGAACTGGTGCATGTGGTTAACTCCTGGTCTAGTTACTTTCCAAAGGTTTATTTCGGCTGATCAATTATTATGTTTCAAAGCTACATTATGGATCAACATCAAGAAGATCTCAATGTTCGTATTACAGTCTGTGGATATGGGCTGGTGGTTTGATTGGTTGTTGCTCTATTGATGGTTCTATACACACGGTTTGCGTTATAGTAGTCAATTTTTGGATTTCGGTCGAAGATAGTCACAATTCAACGACAATTAAAGTTCAACTGCAGTCACAAGATTAAATACACTATATGCATTTGTTTAATAACATTCGGTCTAAACTTGATGATTGCTCAGGAAATGTCATACCTTGCTGTTACCTGTCTGCCCCATGTAACCCACTAAACCAAGTCTGACTCGTTTAAATACGTTAACCCTTCTGATCCATATGTTACCACTTTTAAATATAATATGTTTGACCCTCTTGACCCATTACATTATAGCTCACTTGAGCACATTGAACCATCTTACCCATTCTAGTGAACTTTTATATGTACCACTTGCCACCAGTTTGGCCAGTTACAGTTTGAGGTAACTTTTTTACCTATTTGTATTCATTGAACCATCTTACACGTTCGATTTCTCTTTTATAATAAAACTTTTAACCCGATGCATCTTTCACATTTACTCTACATTGTTCATTCTCCCCATAATAGGCATAAGCGGAGTCTAATTTTAAAAATCAGAATCCCTGCAAAAAATGAAGAAATAAAAAAGTGAGTCTCTAAAGATGTGTGACAACTTTTTAAATGTATGTTAATAGTACTTGCTACTTGTTATTCGACATTATAAAGGAGTTGATATCTTCTCAATTGAATTCATCTCCATACGATAGATCAAAGCTACATTATGGGTCAACACTCACTTTCCATGTTCCTGTTATATTTCTTTGGACTGATTCTGTTATATTCAACAATCTTTGGATTTTGGTCAATGGTAGTTAAAAGTCAACGATAGTCAAAGCTCAGCTGCAGTCAACTGTCATGTGCTACTGGCTATGCTAATTTAATCATCTGATGAAAGTTCAGTAGAAGTAAATGGTTTGTTAATTGGATTGAGTTCAACTTCTGGATAAGATATTAATTAAGATATATTCAAAAGCCATTTTTTGTCTAAAGTCAACAAGCTGAAAAAATTTACCATTTGGAGATTGGTCAATATAACTGCGAAATGATGGTAAGACATATTCTATCACAGATAATTACAGTTGATGGACATTATGAATATTCAGTTATCTAAAAAGTTTAGAAGAAACATAGGTCACATATGGTCAAAGTCAACTGAAGTAAGAAGTCAACAGCAGTAAAAAAGACTATAAACTGGATTTTGGTCAACAGCATAACAACAGAAGTAAAATGGTTGATGTATGTAAGCTATTAAAGTACCTTTTCTATCAACTAATAGTTTGTCATTGGACGGAAATTTGATGGTTTAAGCTATTTAAACCAAATTGATATATATATATATTTTTAAATCGGCCCATTTAGATCCAAACTCATTTTCACTAAAACCTAATTTGGCCCGACACCGTTCTAACTGACACCCAACCAGACCCGTCCGTTTTGCCATACACATTTTAAATGTAACGCACTTGATCCACTTGACCATTACAACCCGACCCATCCGTTTTGCCAAACATATTTTAAATGTAACACATTTGATCCACTTGACCATTACATCTTAATAAACATCTATCTTTTTTAAATATCTTTTAACTTTCTGTTTGATCCACTTGACCCGTTCAACTTATTTCTACCCATTTGAATTCACTGAGCCTTTTTATCCATTGAATACACTTTTGTATATGACCCATTTTAACACTGTGAATAGTCTTATCATTATATTGAACTTCTAAATACAACACTTCTCACTAATTTGACCAGTTATAATTTGAGTTTATTTTTTAATTCGTTTTACCTGTTTTTAATCCATTTAAGTTACCTAACCGGTCTTTCGCATTTACATACACTTTAAATATACAACTTTTAACCCATTTAAACCGTTGCATTAGTTAGGCCAAATAATGATTTGCCAAGTAGTAATTTAAGTATCTTAATGGACTGCAGTGTTGGGCCAATTAGTTCTCGTCATGAATAGTTAAAATAAATTTTCAAGCAATTAGGTTACAAATGATCAAAAAGACCTAAAGTCAGATCCCTTAACCAAAGAAACTTAAAATCTTCAGCGCTTGCTTATTGATTCTTATCGTTTTTTATTCTCGATCTTGTCATGGGTCCAAACCTACATGTAACATAAGGTAAATCATTCACATCACCATATCAAAACATGAATTAGAGCCTAAACAAGCTACAGGTCACGATAGCAAGCACCAAAAAATGAGTAATTAAAAACATTATTTTACATTATTCATCATTGTTAGAAGAGTAAGGATTTCTCCAAATATGTTTTCCTAAAGAAAGATAATAAATAAAAACTTAATTTTTAAAGCTTTTTCATTTAGAATCTATCATCGCAAAGTTACGCATGTCTATACTGTTTCAAAACATGATACAGAGACCAGAAAAAAAATAAAGAAGTTTGTAGTAGTCACATTTGATATTTAGTTTACATTATTCATGGTTCTCCGTGGTTCTCCAAATATGTTTCCCTGCAAAAAAATATAATACAGAGAAAATGAAATTGTAGTGACTAGTTATATGAAGACTTTTATAGTCCAATGAAATAGCATTTGGTGGAATTGAAACACCATCTACTTACCTCTTGTTTCTTGGTGATTATAAAGGAGTTGATGTCTTCCTCTGTTTGAAAGAACCCCAATCTTGTCTGTACAAGTTTTAGCTCAGGAGCAATTGCACTCCCCTCACTGAAAACCCTTATCTCTGGGCATTCATATATTTTCAAGGTATTCAGTGATGGCAATGTAAAATTCTCCTTCCCTAAGCAAAATCCCTTGAGACTTGCAAGATCATAAAGTGTTAAGGACTTTAGGCAAGGTAACACAATCTCACTCACTTCCCCATCACATTCTTCTTCTTTCTTCACAATTACCTCCATACCATTGCAATCAATTATATATAGCTCTTGGAGTTGCTTGAGACTACCAACCATGGAAGCTGTGAAAACATATTCTAAACTTTCGCATCCAAAAATACGAAGTCTTGTTAGGTTTGGAAACTCCAATGTTACCCACTGATTGCTCTTCCATATGTACTTTAGACTATCTACAAGTTCCAGCTTCACTTCTTTAAGGTTTGGAAAGGTCACTACAGTTGGTGACTCATTGTTTGTCACTTCCGATGCTACTTCAAATACCTCCTCTACATTTATACACCATTGTACACTAACCTTTCTAAGGTTTTGCAGCTGTAGCAGCTCACTGGATGGAACAATCTTTTTAAGTTCATAATTAAATGACACATCCATTTCAATCAAATTGTGAAAAGACAGAAAAGTCCCTTCTGTTGTTGGAGGGCACAAGCTTGAACAGGGTGAATTTGGGGATGGAGTCTGCAAAGACGAAAGAAAGAGATAAAAAACCATTTTTTTTTATCAAATGGATGATTAATAGAAAAGCTTATTGTATTGTTGAACTCACAAAAAAGATAACATGAAATTTCGTCTTGTAATTTGATAAGAATGGAAGGTTAATGCTTTAATATGTTTTGGTTCACCGGGGAGATTTGTTTTCAGATGATGCTAAAAAACAGAGATTAAAAAACGTACCTGATGAAAATTAAGGCCATATTCAAGATTATGTTTGCCTAAACATGTGTGTATGAACTCCAACTTCGGAGCTGTTGAATCACCAGATGTGAATAGCGTCATTTTGGGGCACTTTGAGATCTTAACATAATCTAATGATGGCAACTGGAAGTTAATATTCATCCCCAAGAAGAAACCTTCAAGGTTTGGTAGATCCTGTAGTTTAATTGATTTTAAACGCGGAAGCACCACCTTAGATGTTTCATCTCCATTTTCTTCCCTCACAATCACTTTCATTTCCTTGCAATTCTTTATACTCAATTTTTCGAGTTTCTTGAGGCTTTCAAGTGTGGAAAACGTGAATACATATTCCAATAGGTCACATTCAAAGATCTTCAATACTTTTAGGTTGGTTAGCTCATGATGCATAATAATATTGTTTGATCTTTGCAATGGGACATTTCCTGGGTCAACACTAGTACTACTACTACAACCATCACTGTTGATCTCTTTTGTTTCAAATACCTCCACCATTGATCTACATCTACCTATGTGCAGCTCTTGAAGCTTCTGCATGTAGCAAGGTAATTAAAATCCAAAAGTGTTTTAATTCAAGATTAAAGAATGAATTTCTAACTTTGTATATTTTAAAATATCAAATGCGTGTCTTCCCACTTGATAAACTTTTTTTCAGTATTTGAAGCTTAAAATCAAATGAAAAACAAACGAGTCATGTGTTTCAACTGCAGAATCATAGTAAATGAAACAGAGTTTCATTAGAGTACATAATATCATAAAGTAGCATCTATGGTTTTGGCTGAACTACATTAAGTATAAATGAAAAAATATTTATAATTTCTCTTTGTTATAGTTTAAGGTTTGGTTGAAACCATCTATACCTACAAACTGTTTTTAAACTCAATTCCTTGGATACTAGCTGTTTGAAATAACAGGAGAGAACCTGGCATTCAGTTGTCCTACACGCTATTTTGTTGTTCATTTCTTTATGATTAAACATAAATGATGGCATGCTTCTTCATTTTGCATCCGTGTTTGTTGAAAAGTTAAAACTTTTAGTTATCCATTTCTTACATTTTTTATTATCTAGAGTAAAACTTTGTTAACATCGATTAGCGACGAGGAATTTTGTCTTTGAATTTGTTAATAACATCTATTCCGAGATAAGGAATATTTGCTTTGGATTTGTTAATAAGATCCGTTCAGGGGCGAGGACATTTTAGGAACATTACAGGACTAAATTTGCACAAACAGATATCTTTCTTTATGTTCTACTTTTATGTTTGAGGGATGAGATTTGTTTCCAGGGGAGGATTTATTTACTTAATGAGTCACACGGGTCAGCACATTATCCGGTCACATGTTAAGGGTCTTGGAGTCAATTTAGCAAGCTGGGTTAGGGTTAAGTAGGTAATCAGATATGACAAAGTTAAATGGGAATGTGGTAATATGG
Source organism: Ambrosia artemisiifolia (assembly GCA_032199755.1). NCBI lineage: Eukaryota > Viridiplantae > Streptophyta > Magnoliopsida > Asterales > Asteraceae > Ambrosia > Ambrosia artemisiifolia. The sequence continues at coordinate 46,492,907 of CM063517.1, read as the reverse complement.
TTGACAGAGTATATGATAATATTCATGCGCATAGCATTGGGTTAACTGAGCTGGTCACGCATCACAGGTCAGCAGGTCAAACGGGTCATAGTTCAGTAGGTAAATTGGTCACTGAACAGCTATGTGTTGAACGGCGTTTGAGAAGATGTTTTGGACTTGGGCTATGGTTGAATGAGTTTATTGGAGATGAAATTTACGAAGATAGACGTTGGGTAAAGGAACAAGTCATACTTTTACTTGATCTTAAGGTACAAAACATTAATTATATTTTTTAAGGTGACTATTAATTCACTAACCTTAAAACGACCTGAGATACTTCATTAGCATTGGTGGTGGGGTTTTGGGTTATAGGGATTGTCAAGTTAGGTTTCTGACCATAGAAATTTTTAATTTTAATTTCATAGACCATAAGAATGTTCAAAACATAAGGGAAACTTTAGCACTTAAATAATGATGAATTAGCTTATGAAATTTCCAACAAGAACAACAATGATAATAATTATAAGGTAGGTGATACGTGTTATCCATCCGTGCACACACCAAACTACCAAACAACTATGCAGATAGGAGTTTAATTTAGTTATTTATGTTCTCATGTTCTTTGTTTTAATCTTATTAGTTGTAAGCCTTATAAGGCCTCCATGTTTTGTTATTTGATATGAAAATTAATTAAGAAAAATAGCAGCAAATCGCATCTCTTCTCGTCTGTTTTCTTTAAGAGTATGATGTTAAGAGAAGGGCTGGAAAAATTAAATATTAAAAATAAGTAAAGAGCATACCTTAAATTGATCATGAGTAACATTAGTTTTCCCTTTAGCAACACCACCAATACGCTTCAGATTATGTAGGTAATCAAGTACTATATAATTAAGACATGGGAACAAAGTGGTAGTAGATGTAGTCAATACTTCCTCTTGATCATCATCATCATCATCTCTGTTGGAAACAACTTCTTCCATACCTTCACAAAATCTTATATCTATTGCCTTTAGGTTGGAAAGAAGCTTGGACATGAGAGGTGAAAACAAGTACTTTATGCTTTTGCATTTGGACAAAGATATGGTTGTGAGGTTTTGGAACGAGGATTGTGGTTGGTTTTTGTAAAGAATAAAGAATTTGTTCCAATTGTTGCACTTCCACACATGAGTCATTGTGTCCATAAATGATAACTTTAATTCTTCAAGACAAGGAAGCAATGGTGATGGTTGTTGTTGTAGAGTTGGTACCAGTTCTCTATTAATACTTGGACATTCCATATCAAACAACACCTCGGCTCCTTTAAATCCTTTAAAATCAATCTTACGAAGGTCATGAAAAGTGTGTTTTAGATGATAGGATGGGAATGAAACAATAGACATATTTCCATCATATTTTGATATCTCTTGCATCTTTGATGTACCTGTAATCTGCGTATCCCAACAATAAATTATTAAATTAGCGATAAAACCAAAAATTATAATGAAATTAAAAGTGAAACACCTAAATGTGTAGATTTTTCTATCTAGTTTATCATCTTTACCAGGAGAAAAAAAATAATTAAATAAATAAATTTATAAAAAAATTTTCACCACCATGTACAATAATTGCTTTCATGTTGGCAAAAAAGAATATCCAATCATATCGAATTAATTTTTATCTGACCACAAAATAAATATTTGACCACAAATTCTCTTGCTCCACATGAAACCAATGAATAAGTAAAAAAAATCAAATGTTGAAACCCAGGCACACATACATACCTCTAACTCTTCACCACTGTTTAATTTAATCGTGGTGTCCTTTAGTGCTCCAAAATCAAAATTCGAAGCTGCAGGTGTGAATACATTTCTAAACTTCTCACACCTATCGATACGTATAGTTTCAACAGCTTGAAAGCCGCAAATAAGGTGATCAGGGTTATTTTCTGCATTTATCCTCCACACCTCTGTTAGCTCCTCTAGGTTGTCACAGAGAATCCTTCTTAAGTTGCTGCTGCACTTAAGTTGCTCAATTTTACCCATGTCTATGTTAAACAACATTTCAATGGAAGAACATCTTTTTACTTTAAGCTCTTCTAAATGAGTCAGTAATCGAGTGGGATTCCTCGGAAAAAGATTAACAAGGCAATCACAACCAATCACTTCAATCTCTCTTAACTTTGAAACATTATCCTCCTCACCATTAGAAACTTCACAAGCCCATATATGTGTCAACTTCTTCAATCCAACAACTTTAATTATCGACAACTTTGGAAACACAACCTGCGTCATGAGAAAGTATAAGCTCGTTAGATTCATTAGGAACACCATATATCTACAACTATATTTTATAATTAAATCAAAAACATTTTGTTTTGCATGTAATAACAAATAGCTATTAATACTTTAACAATCGATTAAAAAAAGTTGAAATTTGATGATAGTATAAACAAGTTATGTAATATTAGATGAATACAAACGTGTATACCTACCTCTTTATTAAATAATGGATGTGTTGTGGAAACATTATTCTCTGGAAAGATGCTTGTAAAGTCAGGAAGGTCATTAAGCTCCAACTCTACTAGTTGTGGCAACTCCATCAAATTCAGTCTATCGCTCAAATTTACTAGTGATTTCAAAACAGGGCACGAGGAAACTTTAAGGCTCCTAAGTTGCTTCAAACCATTTGCCGTTGGAATTGTGAAGAGGTGCGTTAAGTCTACACACTTGAAAACACAAAGGACTTTTAACATGCAAAATGTGGAATGTTGAGAAAGAGGCATTGCAATATCTTCAACACAATTCATATCTTTCACACTTAAATGAAGTTCTTCTGTTTTAGAAAACAACTCACTAAAATTGCATTCTAGAATATTGCTTCTGTTAGTCACAAGCTTCAATGTACTAGAATATATGTCATTGGTATAATCGAATTTCTCTTTTAAGAAACAACCCATAGATATCCTAAACTTTTGAAGTTTCGTAAAGGATATCCTTTTTGGCTCAAGAATATTCTTATAGAATTCGACATCTAATGCATAAAGCCTTCTTGAAAGTGTCTCTAACTCATCACAATTGGCATTTGTGAATCTAATAGGTTTCCCGTAAGAACATATCATGTAAAGCTCTTCAAGTTTTTCCAAGCATCGTAAGACTCCATCATCAATACAAAGGTCGACACATCCGGTCAAATCAAGTAATTTAAGCATTTTCAACTGTCTTATTGTAGATGGTAGTTTCCGGATGGAACAATAAGCAATGCTAAGTACTTCCAAGTTAACAAGATCTCCAACAAAAGAGATATCATTATCTACTAATGAGCATGAATGAAGACATAATGTTCGAAGGTTGAAGGAGCATTGAAGTGATACCAGATGCAACGGATTCCGCATATGGTCATGTGCTAGGACTTCAAGCTTTTCCATTCGCTTATAAAAAACTTCTGGCAACTTGAATTCCTTATCCCCATTCATTAGCTTCAAAAGTGCAAGGTTTGGGTAGTCAAAATCTTCTGGAACATCATATATACCTTTACATACTAATAAAATTCTTTCACATGACTCTCGTGTATCTTTTGTAGGCCATTCAGACTTGTCACCGTGGTTAACAATGGAAGCTTGCTTATATTTTGAAATATTACTCAAAACAAAATCACGTGCAAGATCGTGCATTTTCACACATCCTACGGTAGAGCTTCCGGTCAACAAATTTGCACGTATGAGGTTACTAACAGACGTGTGGGTCCGCTTTCTTGCTTCCTCCAAACTTTCTGCTCTTTTAAATAGCTGCAACCCCCATCCATACCTCAACAACTCCTCGAGAGCAATATCAAAGTCATCTGGAAATAAGCCACAAAGAACAAAAATTGCTTTATCATCATCCTTCTTGAGATAGTCATAGCTTATCTCAAAAACTGTATTCACAACACCTTTAATATCTTCAAAGTTATGGCGTTGTAAACTCTTTTGTGCAACTTCCCATGCATCCTTATGTTCACCTTTAAGAGCCAGTGCAATGGTTTCTATGGCGATAGGTAACCCACGACACTTCTTTAAAATATCTTCTCCTATTGTGCGAAGCGCATAATCCCCATCTGGAAGTCCTACAGTTTTCCAGAAGAAAGCGTTTGCATCTGCTTCTACTAAACAACTTATTTTGAAAACTAAACTAGGTTCAATATCCATCAAAAGACAAACCTTTTCATCACGTGATGTGACCAGCAGCTTGAAGCCTTTTGGAAAAGGACTTTTAAGTCCGATGTCATTGAGGTTGATTTTCTCCCAAACATCATCCAGTATAATCAAAATCTTATTTTTGCCATTATCTGAAATCTTCTCAAGTTTTTTCCCAAGTTGATCAGCCCTTGCTTCTCTTGTTATTAGTGTGGTTAGATTTTCACCCAAGTAATCTGCAAAGGATTGTTGAAAAGCAATCGGGTCATATGGTTTGTTCCCAATAACCACCCTCAAAACCCAATGAAATGTTCCCCTCTTCATCACAACCTTCTTTATTTCTTCCATCATTGTGGTCTTACCTACACCCCCCATTCCACAGAGAGCCATCCGGGTATAACCATCTTGTTCAAGGGATTGTAATACTTTTATGATTATCGATTTTCTAGATGAGAAGATGCTTTCACTAACATGGTAATCATGAACAGATTCAGAGGTGGATGGCCCTGTAGGACTAATTACCATACCAAGAGGTCTTTGTATATTAGTCCACTCAATTGTCTCCGGTTTTTCAAGATCATTGATCCTTTTGAGAATATTAAATGATCTTTTTCCTGCTTTGTATCTCATCTTGAGATTCAAGCATCCGTTTCCATCGGCTTGAATATTTCCCGCTTCTATATTGATTGCTTCCACTTGCTCAAACCAACCTGATACACGATGAGGTATACGTTGATCCTTGTCTAAAGCTTCCTTCTTCTTGTCTTCCATATCAAGTTTTGTTTTATTCAGTTCTGACAATTTATTCCTCATGTTTGTGACATGTTGTGTGGAGGAGAAGAAGAAACCAAGGTGTTTCTTAACAGGTACCATCAAGGATTCAATAATGGGAGTAATAAATGGAGTTACAAAGTCCATTTTTGCAGCTGCATATATACAAAAAATAAAGTAGTTATTAAAAAGGAAATGAAATGTAATATGATCAACTGTGTAAAATTAGTTTAGTTACATACTTGTGAATAAGAAGCTAATTATAATGCACATAGAGCTGAAGAATGGAAAGAAAAGTTATATCTTAAGATGCATCATAAAACTTGAATAACGTGTGTAAAAGCCAAGTTTAATTAACTTGTCATGCTTTTCTTTTTGTTTTTGTTTTTTCATATAATGTAATTACATATAGTGTATCTAACGTCTGAAAGAAATGTAAAGAAACCAACCATCTAAATTGTGACTTTTTAGTGTTGGCAGCGGACAAATAACAAAACAGATAACAAACGAATTCGAATAACAACACAATGATTGAACAAATGATCGAACAATAAACAATAACACTTTGATACTCAATGAAATAAACCGAAGAGAATATGGGGGATTGAATTAAGGATAAACCAATCTTGGTAGTTTACAATTGCTGACAAAGACACTTATTTATACCACTTATTTATACTATAATCATGTCATCCAACTGTTGTAACCGTCTAAAGACACAACCGTTTACTTGTTTCCGCCAAAAATAACCGTTTTTAACTGTCACTTCTTAGGGGCATTTTGTTGAGAAATAATTCAAGTTCATGCACGTGCTGCATGAATGCACAAGATTCACAAGTCAAGTTATTTTTGAATAATGGTCGTTGCCAAAGTTGTTATGTGTTATCCTAGTCTTCAGGGTTGTTCCTGTTTTGTTGATTAGCCATTTGGTTTTTTCCCTATTTAAGTTCATTAAGTTGTAGGTTGTTTTATGTACTCTCAAGCTTATTCAGTTAATAAAAGTGAATCTGAGCCGATTAATCTTTGAGTGTTCATCCTATTATTTGTGTGAGAATCATAGTTATCAAAGCCTTGTGTGTCGATCAAACCATGACTGAATCCACTAACCAAATCAATACCAACCAAACCCTCATTCCAGTTTTCAAAGGTGAAGGATATGAGCATTGGAGTGTTCGAATGAGAACCATTCTAAGATCAAAAGATCTGTGGGATCTTGTGAACCTGGGTGTCACTGATCATGGTGAAAACTTGGCTTAAACCAGAAAAGAGTTGAAAAGAGATGCACAAGCATTGACTGTCATTCAACAAGGTGTCCATCAGTCCATGACACCTTGTTTTCTAGAATTGCATCTGCTGATTCATCCCAACAAGCTTGGGATATTCTGCGGATTGAATTCCAAGGAGATTCACAGGTCCAGGCTGTGAAGCTTCAAGGCTTGAGGAGTGAATTTGAAAACCTCTCTATGAAGGAGGGAGAGGTGGTTGGAGATTATTTTTCCAGAGTTATGGCCATTGTGAGTCAACAACGTTCGTATGGTGAAGAAGTACCTGATCAAAAGATTGTAGAAAAGATATTGAGGAGTCTTACAACCAAGTGTGTTTTTATTGTTCCTTCCATTGAGGTTGCTTATGATCTCTCTACCTTGACACCTGTCAAGCTGATGGGATCTTTGCAATCTCAGGAGGAAAGGTTGAATGGGAGGACAAATGGTGATGTGAAGACTGTTGAGAAAGAGAAGAGTGATGAGCAGGCTTTACAGGCCTTTCAGCCAAACAGGAGAATGAATTATGATCAAAGCACAGGCCCAATGATGACAAGAACAAAGGCCACAATGCTATCAGTGTAATAGATTTGGTCATGTCAAACGTGATGGCTGGTTTAATGAAGAAGGTCAGGCCAAGGTGGCAAATGCTGAGGATGATGATCAGACAAATGAAGACACTCCTTACCTGTTTATGGCTCTTAAAGCTAGTGGATCTGAGAACCCAAGTCTATGGTTTATAGACTCTGGGAGTTCTAATCATATGACAAGTGCAAAGTCAAGTTTTGTGACTCTTGATGAGGCTTTCAAGCTAGATGTCAAGCTTTGTGACAAGAAGAACCTGGCTGTTGAAGGGAAAGGTACCATTAAAATTAGAATGACTAATGGTTATTTTAAGTATCTTGATGATGTCTATTATGCACCAAATCTAGAGTATAATTTAATGAGTGTAGGGCAGCTAATGAGAAAGGGTTATGCTTTGATATTTGATAATGATGCATGTTCCATAATCCATAAGGAAACACAATCAGAATTAATGAAGGTTCAACTTGCTACTAATCACATGTTTCCTTTGGGTGCTACTAAATTTAAGGCAAGTAGTTCATCAAAAGCTCATGAAGAAACCAAGCTGTGGCATTGCAGACTTGGTCATCAAATGCACAACAAGCAAATGGTGAATGGTCTTCCTCAAATGAAGGAGTTTGGGCAGTGGGAAGGATGTCCTCTAGGGAAGATGCATAAAATGCCCTTTCAATCCAGCACAAAGAGAGCCTCACAAGTTTTAGAGCTGATCCACACAGATGTGTGTGGACCAATGCGAGTCAAAAGCCTAGGGAGTAACAGGTATTTTTTGCTTTTTATAGATTATTTTTCAAGAATGACATGGGTGTATTTTCTTGAAAAGAAATCAGAAGTCTTTGGTAAGTTTAAAATTTTCAAGGCTTTAGTTGAAAAACAAAGTGGCAAGTTTATTAAAGGGTTAAGAAGTGATAGAGGTGGGGAGTACTTGTCACATGAATTTCAGTCTTTCTGTGAATTACATGGAATCAAACGACAACTAACCACTCCCTATACCCCTGAACAAAATGGTGCAAGTGAAAGAAGAAATAGAACTGTGGTTGAAAAGGCACAATGTATGATGCAGGCTAAGGGTCTCCCAAGTTATTTTTGGGAAGAAGTTGTATCCACAACTAAGCCCATCCAAAGCCTTAGACACCAAGTCACCCCTCCACATCTGGACTGGCAATAAACCATAAGTGGAAGACCTTAGGGTGTTTGGTAGTCTAGCATTTGGCTTGAAACTTGGACAGATGAAACTAAAGTTTGAGGCTACATCTGCTAAATGCATTCTAATAGGCTCATCTTATCCCTCAAAAGGTTACAGGTTGTACAATCCTTTAACCAAGCAGATTATTTCTAGGAGAGATATCAAGTGCTTTGAAGACAAAGAATGGGATTGGTCAAAGACAAAGAATGAGCAAAATAAACATCTTTGGGACTTAAGTGTCTTTGATGAGTTTATTGATGATACAGGTGATGATCAAGTTGAAACTGCCTCAACTGGAAATGAAAATGGGAATTCAAATGATCATGGTCAAAGCAGCAGTTCAGGAGGTCCCTCAAGTCAAAGTTTAAATGAAGGTGTTGAAGCCACTGCTGATGCATCATCAGCTTTTATAAAAACAAAGTCCATCAGTGAAGTGTATGATCAAACTTCACCAATGGAGGAATACATGGTATGTGAATTTGCCTTAAACATTAGTGATCCTATGTGTTTTAAGGATGCAATGACAAAGAAAGAATGGAGGAATGCAATGATGGAAGAAATCAAATCAATTGACAAGAATGAGACATGGCAACTTGTAGATGCTCCTCCTAACAATAACATAATGGGACTGACGTGGCTATATAAAACAAAGTTGGGGCCAAAAGAAGAGATCCTGAAGTATAAGGCAAGGTTGGTGGCAAAAGGTATTCTCAAAGGAAAGGACTGGACTTTCAAGACACCTTTGCTCCTGTAGCCAGATTTGAAACTATCAGGACAGTTCTTGCTGCTGTTGCACAAGGGTGGGCAATCTTTCAGCTGGATGTGAAATCAACTTTCCTAAATGGGAAGCTAGAAGGAGTGGACTTTCAAGACACCTTTGCTCTTGTAGCCAGATTTTTTTTGTCATTGTATGTTGTATTAAATTTATTATGACCTTTTATAATGTAGGTTCCTGTGAAACTGCTCCTACATTTGACCTTAGAAACCTTATATCAAGAAATTGCCAAAATGTGTGGTCGAGCCGGTAACGGGTCAAAACGCGCAAGTCTTTTTTTCATTCGAAGACTCCAAGTTGTCATGAAAAACCGTTTGCCGTTAAAGTTTTCTTTGAATAGTTGGATTATCATAGCTATTATGCTCTGCGTCCTCTAATGTTTTTTTTTATTTTATAACGATAAGGGTTATATTCACGGTTGTTATTGGTCTCGCTATGTGTGTTGCGATATATGCATATGTCATTTTATGTTAATTTCTTTTGTGTGGTGTGCGTTTTCTTTTTTTTTTTTAAGGCCTAATTATATTCCCTTTTATCAAAACTCAGGTATTCACTCTCTGCAAACATGTTATATTCGGTAACTAACACCCCCTTATTGTATCTATATGTGGTCATCCAGTGATTGGCATATTTGGTTCTGGTGACCTACATGAAAACGGGTTCCTCAACATTGTGCGGTGATTCTTCTGCATGTTCGTCTCAACTTCATTTTGATTTTGTTTGATGGTAAGTTCCTCATCTTTTTCATTTTGTTTGATGGTGAGTTACTCATGATTTTCATTTTATTTGCTACAGTTCTTTTATTTGATTAAGGCTTTTAAGCAATTATTTTGATATGGCCTTAAGTCATGTCTTTTAACCTCCAACAAAGTACGTCGAACGAGGTATGCCTATAAAGAATAGGTCGTTACCCTGCATTTTTGCAAAGAGTTGTCTCCACAACTCAAACCGGTGACTTCAAGTCATATGGAACCTAAAATCTGTTTAGGTAAAATCTTGTTTGGGAATATTTAAAGTTTTGTAAAACAAATGCAGCTGATAATGTTATTAATATCCAATTATATGATGAAATCTTTGTTTTAAAGTTTTGTAAAACAAAGGTGATCAATATCCATCTTTTTTAATATGATGTAATTAAAGTGAAATAATGGTAAATAAGGATGTATGTATTCTTGTCCCCAACCCAAACCTATAATTTTTTCAAGAACTAATGGTTTATCCATGATATCCGATTGAACCAAAGCTAATTTACACACACACACACACTATATATATATATATATATATATATAGGATTTGGATCATTTGAGAACCACCGTTTAGGAAGAGAACCAAAGAACCAGTGTGAACAGGTGGCATTTTTGTAAATATGAAGGGTGTCTATAAAAACCCCTCCATCAAAAAATAAAAAAAAATAATAAAAAAATTATATAACCTAAATAAATAAAAAAATAAAAAAAGTAAAAACACCAAAATGATTATTTTGCATTAATATTTCAAAAAATAAAAATATATAAAAATAAAAAAAAATAAAAAAATGGCTGATATGACGTCATCCTGATGCACATGTGCAATTCACTATTATATATACAAAAATATACCGTATGCACATGTGCATTTTACTATTAAATCACACCTTTGAATGAATTGTCAATTACCATAACTAAATGATTATTAAATGGACGCGATACAGATATATAAGGGGTCACAAATTTTATCCGCGGTTTCAACATTATAGTTACATAAAGTACACAAATCGTCATTCAGCATCACCCCTCGCCTCATCATATCAGTAGTTGTAGGAATTCGATCTAACACCGCTCTCCAAAACAATATATTGCACTTTACAGGTACCCACGATAGCCACTGAAACGAACTATCCGCCTACATTGAGACCCGAATGAGATCATCATTTTGACAGACTTGACAGTGAACATGCCGCTGCTATCTACTGTCCGCACCCAGGCATCGCGTCTGTTCTCTATTCGTTTCGTCATGAGGGCTGCATTACAGTCCTGCCACTCCTTCTATAGCTGAGCATTATCCATATTACCTGACCAACTAATCGCCCAGCACCCAACGTTACCAAAAACAGTCCAATAGTCGCAAACGCAGCTGGTTTTGCAGAGTGCTGACCGAAACAGTGCAGGAAATTTATCCTTTAAAGTCTCTGCAAATAACCATGGATCCAACCAAAAACGAATCCTAGTCCCCCGCCCACCACACCTTTATAAAAATCGCCTAAACTCTTACCTTGAAACCTCAACTTATCTCCATTCTTAACAATCGCCTTCCAACAACCAACGACATTTTTATTACATGGAAGGAGTGACCATTGAGCTTGACTACCGTGACATGCTTTTATCAGTTTCGTCCATAAATTTCCATCTTCGACCCGAAACTTCCAAACCCATTTTGCAAGAAGCGCTTCATTAGTGTCTTGTAAGTTACTTAAGCCTAAGCCCCCTTTCTTTTTTGAAAGAGTGATCCGCTCCCATGCTATCCATAAATTGAAAAATAAGACAAGTGTATACCATAAATTGAAAAATAAGACAAGTGTATGACAACAAACATTAATAAACTTAAAACAACTCTATATAAGAACTATAAAATAAGAAATGTGTACTGCATGCACATGTGCATTTCACTAATGTAGTTAGGTTTTTCGAGTAGTTTAGCTTCATGGCTTAGGTTTTAGGTATGGTGGGAAGGGGTTAGGTTTTTTGGGGGATTAGGTGGTGAGTTCAGGTGTTTGGATGATGGGGGGTTTAATTTTAATTGTGCACATGTGCATATCACAACTTCCTTATCATACAAATTTACATACGCTAAAATAATAATCACAAACATAATCAACCTATCAACCACCATATAAGACCACCCACAATATACATATGTACATGCATCATCCTTCAAATAACAAACTTTTTGTACCAATTTGTTTTTATTATACAATTACATGCAGTTTCTACCAAACCATCAACACAATAAAACAAATAATATCGACCTTTTTTAACTTCCCGATCAACGATTAGGTCATCATCCTCAATCGCATCCGACGGCTTTTTTTTACCCTTTCTCCCTCGATTATAACACAAAAGTTACATTCTTTTATGTTTATCCCATCTTTGTCTACAAACAATAAATAACACATAATAAAACCAAATTTTCAATCTTAATGCACATGTGCATTAACATTACTTTTTTCATTACCACATAATACATGAACATGTGCCTTAGAGCAAAATACATTAATGATATCGGTATAAATGCAGATGTGCATTAACATTACTTTTATTAGTAGCAACTACATTATGCACATGTGCATTAACATTTTTAATTCATATGTACATAAAAACAATCATTATCCACATTACTTTTTTCATTACCACATAACATATGCACATGTGCGCTAGAGCGAAAGACCTTAATAATAACAAGAATTAAACCTTCATGCACATGTGCATTAACATTAATTTGAACAAATACCACCATAGAAAACAAAATAGAAAGATAGTATGTGAAGTAAATTAAACATAATAAAACAATTGAAAGATCATGCAATAACCTATTATGAATTTGTTTCGATTATTTATTCAATAACCTATTGTGAATTTGTGAAGATATTTTGTTTTTATAAAATATAAAAATTAGGTAAGTCAAACTGAGATTTCATTTTGTTTGTTTGTATAGTTCCCCACCCACTTAAACAGAATTGTGCATTTTGTTTGTCTCGTAATATACTTTGTTTGACTACATCTCTACATCCTTTACCGATTTCAAGCATCATCTTCATCAACTCAAATTATCTCACTGTTAAACCATAACAATTCAATCCAATCAAACAATCCACTCATAACTCATACCTGCATATTATTATTATTCAACATGAAGAAGCTCAGATTACAGCTACCTCGCCATAAACGTACAACTTACTCTCCTGATCGGACACCTATTCCTCTCAAACAAATTTCCACTTCACTCAACCATTCTGCTTCGAGCATAACCAGATCATCTTCTAACAACAAATCTGTTAAGAAGAGAACCTTCATCGACCAAAATGTCCCCGTCGTTAATGAGTTTCGTAGGCTCACGAGATCGTACAGCAAACAATTGGAGAAAACGATGTCGTTTTCAAATAACATAACTCAAAAAGATATTAATGAAGCTCCAGTCCTCAATTGATACTCGATGAACGTTGGTTGTGTAGCCGGCGGCGTACGGCGGCGCTGCTCCGCCGTTGAATTCGTGTGTGTGTGTGTGAGATATAGAGAGAGAGAGAAGGCATAAGTTTTGTCTGCCTCTTTTTTATCTCCTATTATAACCCGGCTCCATCTAACTATGACCCGATGGGTTGTTTTTAATTATACTACATATTTACAATAATGCCCTCCGTTCACATTGGTTCCTTGGTTCTCTCCCTAAAGTTGGTTCTTGTATGATCCCTACCCTATATATATATATATATATATATATATATATATATATATATAGAGGAATTCTAAAATGAAAACCAATCCCACTTAAGCAAACTAAGAAAACCTCATTGTATGGTTAAGGTTCTTCCACATCTACCATCATGAATATTAAAAGAAGGGTATTCTAGACATTATACATTCTACACAATTTTCCATATCTTTTATACCTTCTTTCCACTGCACGATTTGAACCACCTCTTTTATCTACTTTTTCCTTTCTCTCTCTTTCTTTTACTCTCTATATTATCTCTTTCTACAAATGATTTATCCTTTCTACATTTCTATATATGATTCATCCCTTCTACAAATAATTATGTTTAGACTAATTATTGCCTTTATGATGAATGCTTACCCTTTATTGCCTGTTTTAATAGCCGCCCAAAGCTGGAACAGCCTGATACAAAACGCATCGGAGGGATAGTACATTAGCTCTTTTAAAGAAGCACCCCATGTCAAAGTGATCAGTGGCTAGAAAACTTCTAGATCTGGGTTTATAAGATTTTGTAACGAGGCAGGTTCTTATGTACCAGTTTTTTGGTAAAGGTTCTTGTTCTAGATCCAGATTTTTTGTAAGGGTTCTTTGTTCTAGATCTTAAATTTTTTTATGGGAGTTCTTGTTTTAGATACATTCATGTTCTTGTATTATGATTTTTTATAAGGGTTCATTTCATCTATTTTTATGTTTTTAAAGTTTTGATTCATTTTTTTTAAATTAAAAAGTGTCATTGGTTTGTAAGATTTTGTATTGTGATTTTAATGTGGTTGTTTGTGTTATTGTGTCTAGATCTAGATCTAGGTTTTTTTTTTTTGTAAATGTTTACAATTCGTTTTTTTTATCAAAGTTTTATTTTTTTTATCAAAGTTTTATTTTTTTAATCCAAATCACATATATTTTTTTTTGTTGTTTGGATGATAATTTTGAAATTTTTAGTGAGTTAAGTTTGTGAGAACATATGTTTTTTTGTTGGGTTATAATTTTATTATATGTTTTTAGTGAGATAACTTGTGAAAACATATGTTTTTGTTGTTGGATTATAATTTTATTATATGTTTTTAGTGAGATAACTCGTGAAAACATATGTTTTTTTTTGGGTTATAATATTGTTATATGTTTTTAGTGAGATAATTCGTGAAAATCATATGTTTTTGGTGAGACAAGTCGTCAAAACATATGATACATGTCTTACAACGGAAAAAACATACGTTTTTTTTAGGATTTTTAGATATTTGTATAACATTTTGTTTGTACTAGTTTTAGTTAATTTTAATGAATGAATGTTCTTTTTTTAGATGATTGACTTTTTCTCAAATATCATATGATTTTATTTTATCCCTTTTTTACTGTTTTGTAACCCGAAAAAGACACGATTTTTTTAGGTGTTTTTCCAATCAGCATTACTCCTTGTTTTTTTAACATAACAAAAACACTTGTTTTGGTAAAAAAGAACACCTTTTTTTTTCAAAGAAAACGTATGTTTTTTGTTCACAGAAACTTATGTTTAAGACTAAGATGTATATGTGGTTTTTGTTCTACGTTTTTCAAAGGGATAATTAACAAGGTCTATGAAGTTGCTTATCTTACACCTACATTTTTTTTAACATTTTTTCCAAACTCAAAATGCTAAAAAGAAAACAGTTCCTACTTCAAAAGAACAAAACATAAATAGAGAGACAACTTACACCTACATTTTTTTTCAAACCCCAAGTGATATGATGGATGTTTCTATGCCTGCACATTGTCAGTTACAAAGAGAGAAGAGAGAGAAGGCTTAAAATATAAGATGACCATTTTACCCTTTTGAACATTAAAGTAACATCTATGTTATTAAAATAAAACTGAAAAAGCACAGCCATAGATCAAAAAGAATGAATGGCTAAGATGATGGTTTTCAAGGTTTTCTTAAGTGGAAGGGGTTTTCAAAATATCCTTCCCCTATATATATATATATATATATATATATATATATATATAGGCCAATTCTAAATTGCAAACCATATTCACTTGAGAAAACTAATTAAACCCCTTTGTAAGGCCAAGATTTCTCCACGTTTCCATTAGTGATAAAATATAGAAGGGTATTTTAGGTAGTTTAGTTAATTTAAAACATCTCTTCTTTTCCTCAATCTGACACACACTCTTTTTCTTGTCTCTTTCTTTTTTTACTCTATATCTCTGCATATATTGTACATAAATAACACAATTCAAAGTCTTTCTCTCACCTCAAACACTTCTTCAAATCTTCAAAAAATTAGTTTCTTTACATTCTTATTTCCCCTTGTTTATTCAGTTTATTTTTACACCACCCAGATCCTTACAAACCAAATGATTGTTCTCAAATCCACCTAAGTCTTTAAGGACTATCGCACCTAGAGATGTGGTTGCCGACGATGGTACACACCCCTTTGCATCTGTGTTGGTTACGGTCGTCGTCAAAACATGGGATGACATAATGCTTTGTTGGAGATGGGGGTGGTACGACATGGACATATAAGTTATTATTGGAGACAAGGGTGGTACGTCATGGGTTAGAGGTTTTTGGTGTTCAAGATCTAAAAGTGCAGAAACTGATCATATGGTTTTGGTGTTTATGGAGATCTCAATCATCTGGGTTTTTGCTACTGATCTTGGTTTTCGATGAAGGTGGAAATGGTTTTGGTGTTCAAGTTCTATATCTAGATATGGGTTTCAATGAAGTTGTTTAGGTTATGTTACTGATCTTGCGCTTTTAATAGGTTTAGAGAATTTTATAGATTTAGATTTTTGGTTTTGTTTTGTGTTTTTCTGGTAACGCTCGGTAAATAGCGAGTCAATATCTGACGACGTGGTGGTGGTGTTCCGGCAACGTTGGTGGTGGTGGAGCTGGTCTTTTGTCAATTTTTTTGTATATCTTTTTTTTTTTGATACAGTGACACCTTGGTCAAAGCATATATTTTATACTATGTCAATTTTTAAGAATATCAAAGTTGGTTTCATCTAAATACATATGTTTTTTTTTTTGTTGTTTGAATTTATAATTTGATTTTTTTAGTAAGAAAGTTGGTGAAAACATATGTTTTTGTTGCTGGGTTATATTTTTTGGTGAGATAAGCTGTGAAAACATATGTTTTTTTTGTTGGGTGATAATTTATTATATGTTTTTGTGAGAGAAGTTGTGAAAACGTATGTTTTGTTTTTGTGTTATAATTTATTATATGTTTTAGTGGATATTAGTTTGCGAAAACATATGTTTTGTTGTTGAGTTATATTTTATTATATGTTTTTTAGATAAGTTGTGAAAACATATCTTGTTGGTAAGTCAACGTCTGAAATATGTGTAATTTAAAAATCTTCAATAGAAATGTATGTTTTTTTTGTTATTGAAATTTTGAATTTTGAGAGACACATGATGACTTTATATTAATAAAATAAGATGTGCACAAGTTTTAAGAAGAAAATAGGAGAGATGTGAGAGAATTGAGTTAAAAGAGAATAGATAAGAGATGGAAATGTGCTTTGTCAGGAAGAGGAAGAGAGTTTAAAAATTATTGGACCATTTTACCCTTTTGTACTACATATGTATCTTAACTTTTTGATTTAAAGTATGAAGCAATCTCAACCATAGATCATGTAGGATGGATGGTTAAGATGTGGGTTTCACAAGTTTTCTTAACTGGGGAGGGTTTCCAAATTATCCCTCCCTATATATATATATATATATATATATATAATACACAAAAAAATCCATTACCAGCTAAAAACCTAACCTTGTCCTTGTGGGAAGAAGCCTAAAGAAGAGGTAAATAATTTAAGTGAAAAAAATATATAAGATTACCTTTTAGTTTGGTTTATCCGAAATTAACGCGGCAGAAAGTCTTCAAGAAATTACCAGAAAATGATTCAAAGAGAAATTAAGGAAGATAGATTTAAAGGGAAACCTAAAATGTGAACTTTGGTTAGAGCAACTCAACGTGTATACTGTATAGGTACAATAATTGACAAAAAGGTGGAACATATATGCTTTATTTCTGGTTTGCTTTTCAAAAAGAATATATATGTGCTTTATTTACTTTACAGCTAATGTGAGTGGGCCTTTAATTTAAACAATAAGGTTACTTGTAAACACTAAACTAGTAATGATTCTTACTGATTCAGAATCGTTGCTGTTTTACTACCTGTTAAACAATGATGTAGATTTTGTTGAAAACTTTGTAGAATAATTCTCCTTTAATTCTTGATCATCTAATTATAGTACTTGCCACTCTTTTTGGTAATTAAAAAGGAGTTGATATCCTCTTAATCAAATTCATCTCCAACGAACAAACCGATTTTTGGTTAAATTTTATTTTAACTGCAGCAAGTAGTTAACTTCAGAAGCTTTAATGCCCATGGATCAAATGAGTTAAACATGCTAACTGTATTTGGGACGCATCATAGTTACATTATGGGTCATCACTCAAATACTGAAGATACTCATGTTCCCGTTATAATTCTGTGGATACGGACTGCTGATTTATTTGGTTGTTGCTCTATTGATGGTTATATATGGACGGTTTTCGATATATTCATCAATCCTTGGATTTTGGTTAATGGTAGTCAAAGCGAATTTCAACGGCAGTCAAAGATTAGAGATTAGAGATTGGTCAATATTAGTTAACTGCAGTCAACTGTCATGTGCTGCAGTGAATGTTTGATCTTCTGTTGGAATTTCAGTAGACATCAATGGTTTGCTCAGTGGATTGTGCACATACTTTGCCAATGGTCAATAGTTAAGGAGCTGCAAAAGCTTAACACTTTGGAGACTGGTTAATATGATTGAGATATATTTAATTCTAAATGATGCTAACATATATCCTTTTAAAATTAATTACAGTTGGATGAGCATTAAGAATATTATGTTAGCAAAATAACCAAAAGAAACATATGTCAAACATGGTCAAAGTCAACTGCAGTAAAAAGTTAACTACAGTCAAAATCAGCAGTGAAAAAGATTGTAAACTGGATTTTGGTCAACATCATAACAGCAGGATGTAAGATGGTTGCTGTAAATGGGCTAGTTATTGGTTCTATTTTATCGACTAATAGTTTGCCATTGGACGAAAAATGGAGGGTTAAAGCACTAATACAAGTCAAGTGGCTGCTATGGTGATTGGAGATGTGAGCATAATAAGGCTACATCGGCTTGATAAATATAGCGAGTAAACCCATTTGACATTTTTGTTTGTAAAACGACAAATTTCAACCCAAAGTTAGTCTCATTCCAAACTTGTTTTGCCCCAAACCAATGTGATATTTTTTTTTTTCAAATGGGTCGTTTTTTACACCAACTCATTTTCACTCAAACTTGATCTGATCTGACCCGAACCCGTTCTGTCCGACACCCAACCCAACCCAACCCAACCAACTAGACCAGTTCATTTTGCCAAACATATTTTAATTATAACACATTTGATCCACTTGACCCCATTACATTTTAAAGACCTTTTCTAGTCGTTAATCTCTTTTGACCCGTTCAACTAAGTTTTGCCCATATAAATTAATTGAGCCTTTTTACCCATTGCATACACTTTTGTATATGACACATTTTTTCACTGTTAACCATCTTACCAATTTTAATACTGCACTTCGCACCAATTTGTCCGGTTACAATTTGAAGTTATCTTTTAATTCTTATTACCTATACAAGCTTTATCCCTTCTGAAATCACTGAACCATTTTAAGTTTTAATTGACCAGTCTTATGCATTTGGACACTTTAAATATAAAACTTTCAACCCATTCAACCTGCTGCATTAGTTAGGCCAGATAAAGATCTGCCCAAAAGTAATGGACTGCATTATTCAGATGAAAATTTAAGCAATCATTTACATAATGCTCAAAAAGACCTACTGATACAAATCAAAGTAACATTACGGGTCTATGAAGATACAAAATTCACCACCTAAACGTGTGATTAGATTCCCAAGAACACCACCCAAGCAGCCAAACACAGTCGAAAAATTTACTCATAAAATCACCACCTCTTCATTCATTAAAAGATTCAGTCTGACCAGATCAACCCAATTTGATGCCAACCTGTTTGTTGAACCCGACCCATATGACTATCTCTGTCCTGATTGTACCAAGGGGCTAGCAATTTCAACTAGTGTGGCTTTACTGGGTTGCTATTGCGATCACCTAAAGGAGTGATCAGATCGCTGTAGCGAATCTTGATTCTTCACTGCAGAGTCGATTGCAAATTACTGAATGACGAAAGACATGTATTTAAGAGGTCTATCTGTAACTCATGGTAAACATTCACATCACCATATATTTTATAAACATGAATTGGTGACATGAAGTCATAGGTAATGAGAAAAACAACTAATTAAAGTAAGATTAACCTTCACGTTTTACTTTACATTATTCATCCTTTCTAGAATTGGACTTTGGTTCTCCAAATATGTTTCCCTGCACATAATTAATAAATAAAAAAAGTGAAATTTTAAAGAATGGATGGATCTACAAGAACTTTTGAAATCTACTAACCTCTTGTTTCTTGGTGATTATAAAGGAGTTGATGTCTTCCTCTGTTTGAAAAAACCCCCCAACTTGTCTGTACAAGTTTTAGCTCAGGAGCAATTGCACTCCCCTCACTGAAAACCCTTATCTCTGGGCATTCATCTATTACCAAGGTATTCAGTGATGGCAATGTAATATTCTCCTTCCCTAAGCAAAATCCCTTGAGACTTGCAAGACATATAAGTTTTAAGGACTTTAGACAAGGTAACACAATCTCCCTCACTTCCCCATCACATTCTTCTTCTTTCTTCACAATTGTCTCCATACGATTGCACCATCCTATGTATAGCTCTTGGAGTTGCTTGAGACTACCAACCATGGAAGCTGTGAAAACATATTCTAAACTTTTGCATTTATATATATGAAGTCTTGTTAGGTTTGGAAACTCCACTGTTACCCACTGATTGCTCTTCCATATGTACTTTAGACTATCTAGATATTTCAGCTCCACTTCTTTAAGGTTTGGAAAGGTCACTACAGTTTGTGTCTCATTGTTTGTCTCTTCTGATGCTACTTCAAATACCTCCTCTACATTTTTACACCATCCTACACTAACCTTTCTAAGTTTTTGCAGCTGTAGCAGCTCACTGGATGGAACAATCTTTTTAAGTTCATGATTATATGCCACATCCATTTCAATCAAATTGTGAAAAGACAGAAAAGTCCCTTCTGTTGTTGGAGGGCACAAGCTTGAATAGGGTGAATTTGGGGATGGAGTCTGCAAAGACAAAAGAAAGAGATAAGAAACCATTATTTTATCAAACAGATGATTAATAGAAAAGCTTATTGTATTGTTGAACTCACAAAAAAGATAACATGAAATTTCGTCTTGTAATTTGATAAGAATGGAAGGTTAATGCGTTTAATATGTTTTGGTTCACTGGGGAGATTTGTTTTCAGATGATGCTAAAAAACAGAGATTAAAAAACGTACCTGATGAAAATTAAGGCCATATTCAAGATTATGTTTGCCTAAACATGTGTGTATGAACTCCAACTTCGGAGCTGTTGAATCACCAGATGTGAATAGCGTCATTTTGGGGCACTTTGAGATCTTAACATAATCTAATGATGGCAACTGGAAGTTAATATTCATCCCCAAGAAGAAACCTGCAAGGTTTGGTAGCTCCTTTAGTTCAATTGATTTTAAACGCGGAAGCACCACCTTAGATGTTTCATCTCCATTTTCTTCCCTCACAATCACTTTCATTTCCTTGCAATTCTTTATACTCAATTTTTCGAGTTTCTTAAGGCTTTCAGCTGTGGAAAACGTGAATGCATATTCCAATAGGTCACATTCAAAGATCTTCAATATTTTTAGGTTGGTTAGCTCATGATGCATAATAATATTGTTTGATCTTTGCAATGAGACGCTTCCTGGGTCAACACTACTACTGCTACAACCATCATTGTTGATCTCTTTAGTTTCAAATACCTCCACCATTGATCTACAACTATCTATGTGCAACTCTTGAAGCTTCTGCATTTGTGTTGCTGCATAAAATGGAATAACGCTGGGCAAAGCATCACAGTTATTTATCCGTATCTTTGTAGAGTATTGGCACAAGGACCAAGGAACAACACCCACTTGAGAAAACTGCAGTGAATGAAATGTAAGTGTACAAAATGTTTGAGAGTTTGTTCAACATGTAATATTGTTTTAAGTAACATTGTAGCAAGGTAATTAAAATCCGAAAGTGTTTTAAATTCAAGGGTAAAGAATGAAGTTCTAAATTTGTAAATTTTAATTTTAAAATGCTTGTCTTCCACTTGATATTTTAGTTGGGCTGGAAACCACATGAAGATGCAACTGGATTGGTCGGATAAAACCAAATGTAAACAAAGGAATCATGTGTTTCAACTCCAGAATCATAGTAAATGAAACAGAGTTTTGGCTGAACTAACATTAAGTATAAATGAAAAACTATTTATAATTTTTCTCCGTTTTAGTTTTAAGGTTTTGTTGAAACTGAACTAAAACAATCATCTCTACAACACAAAACAATTTTCCATATGGTTCACCATTCGGGGTCCCGGGTCGCCCGGGTGCGAGGCCAAACACTAATACTCAGCTGCCACCCAATTGGGCGGACTTTGACCCGAACACAATGCAATACGCGCAACTTCTTAGCGTGCAGGGTCAATTTTTTCCTCCACCAAACATGGCGGGTCAATTTTTTCCTCCACCAAACTATAGCCAAGGTTCTCAAGAGGAGCCCGAGCTCATGCCAGAAACTCAAGTGGAGACCAACGAACCGAGGGTTCTCAACAGGGGGGCGCGGGCGCGGGAGTGGGAGCGGGCGCGGGAAACGCTCGCATAAAAGAAAGATCCTACCCAACCTCGTCAAAGAAAGCAACAAGAACGTTGGACCTAAGACGAGGAATATGCTTTAGCGCGGGCCTGGCTCGACATATCGGAGGATCCCCAAGTTGGTTAGTAAATTTTTTTGTATTTATACTTATATATAATTAATCGTTATAATTTGTTCGTGTATATATATACAGTATTTATTTTTTGTATTTATACTTATATATAATTAATCGTTATATATTTCTAATCGTATACTTTTTTTTGTACTATCAACATCTTCCGTTGTTTTGGATTCGGATTCGAGAGCTGTTTTTTAACGTCATGGGTAGAGGGGAGTATCGAGACAACGATTCGATATCGGGAAAGTGGTCGGACATAAATAATAGATGTAACTCGTTTTCGCAGGTTTACCAACGTTGTACGGACAACAGGGGCAGTTGGGAAGGTGATGATGGTGTGTTGGCAAGAGCGTTGAACGAGATGAGAGCTACCCGCCAGCCGTTCCCGTATTTGAGTATTTGGGAGATGTTGAGAAAAAGTCCTAAGTGGGCTAAGGTACCGACTATGGGGTCGGGTGTTAGGCGCAAGGTCAGGAGAGGAGGAGGATCAGGAGGAGGAGGACCATCAAAACGAAGCAAAACCTCCTCTTTGACGCGAGATCCGGATACACCGTCATCCGATGCTCGCTATGTGAGTTTAGGTGATCCTATTAATTTGGAGGATGAGGAGGAGGAGGAGGATATTCCTAGACCAGCCGGTAGAAGATCAAAAAAAGGTGGCAAGGGGGAGTCGTCTTCGGCAGGAGGTGGTGACTTGAAGGATGATTTTGAAGAAATGAACCGAAGACTTCAAGATATTCGCGACCTTGGCCAAAGACGTTTGGAGACGATGCAGCAAAGAGTGGTCGAAAATAAAAGGTTTGTCGAGTTCCAAGAGGCGAGGCAAACGGAAAAGGACATTGAGTTTTTGACCAAATCGCTCGATGGCCTCGATGGAGACGCGCTACGCCTTGCAATGCTTCAGAGGCAACAAATCATTGCAAAATATAACCTCTAGTGTGTTTGGTTTTTTTTTTTAATATTAGTTGTAATTTTTTTTTTAAATTTTAGTTTTAACTTTTTTTTAATATTATTTGTAACTTTTTTTAATATTAGTTGTGTGTTTTTAATATTATTTGTAATTTTTTTATATTTATTTGCCTTTTATTTTAATTATTTTGAGTTAAAAGATTAAAAAAAATCCACGTGGACCAATCACAAACAGGGGCTTTATATATAAAGCCCCACCACTACACCCCTTTTTCAGTTTCTCTCTCCATGCTGACTCAGCAGCCACATGGACCAATCAGGAAGGAGGGCTTTATATATAAAGCCCCCCACTACGCATAGTCTTAGCTGTTTGAAATAATAGGAGAGAGCCTAGCATTCAATTGTCCTACACGCCATTTTATTGTTTATGTTAAAACTTTTGGTTATCCGTTTCTTATATTTTTTTATTATCTAAAATAAAACTTTCTTAATAACATCTATTAGTGATGAGGAATTTTTGCTTTGAATTTGTTAACAACATCTATTCTGGGATGAGGACTTTGCTTTGGATTTGTTAATAACATCTGTTTAGGGGTGAGGACATTTTGGAAACATTAAAAGACTAAATTTGCACAAACAGATATCTTTATTTATGTTCTAGTTTTATGTTTGAGAGATGAGATTTGTTTCCAGGGGAGAGGAATTAGTTTTCTCTACTCCATGTTAGGTTAATCGGTTTACTTAACGAGTAACATGAGTCAGCACGTTAACAGGTCAGAAGTGAAGGGTCTTGGAGTCAATTTAGCAAGCTGGGTCAGGGTTAAGTAGGTGGTGAGATATGACCAAGTTCAGTGGGACTGTAGTAATGTGGTTGTCAGAGTATATGACATGGTGTTGGGTTAATCAAGTTATTCACGCCAAGGGTCAGCAGGTCAAACGGGTCATAGGTTGGTAGGTAAATGGGTCACTGAACAGCTATGTGTTGAACGGGTTTTGAGAAGAGTGTTATGGACTTGGTCTACGCTTGAACGAGTTTATTAGAGATGAAGTTTAGGAAGATAGACGTTGGGTAAAGGAACGAGTCATACTTTTACTTGATCTTAGGTAGAATATAATATACACGTGAGTTTTTCAGTGTGTGTTTTGTTGGACCCGAACCAACACTAATTATACTTTTTAAGGTGACTATTAATTCACTAACCTTGCTCGATATTGTTACTTTCATAAGGACCCAACATACTTCATTAGCATAGAAAATTTTGGGTTATAGGGACTGTCAAGTTTGGTTTCTGACCATAGAAAGTTTTAATTTTAATTTCATTTGATAATCCTTCTGATTGATTTGTAGTCTCATAGAACATAAGGATGATCCAGGTTGTGGACTTTCTTCTACATGATGATGAATTAGCTTATGAAATTTCCAACAACAACAATTGAATATTAAAAATAAGTAGCAATCATACCTTAAATTGATCATGAGTCATATTAGTTTTCCCTTTGGCAAGACCCCCAATACGCTTCAGATTATCTAGGAATCTAAGTTTTAGATAATCAAGACATGGGAACAAAGTAGTAGTAGGAGTAGATGTAGTTAATACTTCCTCTTGCTCATCATCATCTCTGCTTGAAACAACTTCTTCCATAACATTACAACTTGATATTTTGATTTTCTTTAGGCTAGAAAGAAGTTTGGACATGAAAGGTGAAAACAAGTACTTTATGTTTTTGCAATCGGACAAAGATATGTTTGTGAGGTTTTGGAATGAGGATTGTAGTTGGTTTTTGTAAAGGGTAAAGAATTCATTCCACCTGTTGCACTTCCACACATGAGTCATTGTGTCCATAAATGATAACTCTAATTCTTCAAGATAAGGAAGTAATGGTGATGGTTGTTGTTGTTGAGTTGGTACCAATTCACTATTAGTACTTGGATATTCCATCTCAAACATCAACTCCGCTCCTTTAAATTCATGAAAATGAATGTTACGAAGGTGATGAAAAGTGTGTTTGAGGTGATAGGATGGGAATGAAACTATAGACATATTTCCATCATCTTTTGATATCTCTTGCATCTTAGATATACCAGTAATCTGCATATCCCAACAACAAATTATGAAATTAGCGATAAAGCCAAAGATTTGAATGAAAATAAAAGTGAAACACCCAAATATGTATTTTTTCTAACTATTTTCTCAAACTTCTTTATGAAAAGAAAAAAAATTGTAACGATTCTCCCACACGTACAATGACATATATGCATCATATGTCTCCTAAAAATTACTGTTGCTAACAAATTCAAAATTAATTGATTTCATAAGACAGAAAATCCAATCATATTTCTTTCATTTTTTATACGTTAACGGAGATTTAAATACGTATGAAGTGCGCCCAAAACAAATACCTGACACAGAACCCAACAAATAACTAAAAACTTTAAATGTTGAATGCCATGAACACATACATACCTCTGACTCTTCATCATTGTTCAATACAATAGTGATGTCCTTAAGTGCTCCAATAGCAAAATTGGCAGTCGTAGGTGTGAATACATTTCTAAATTTCTTACACTCCACTATTTTTATAGTTTCAACGGTTTCAAAGCCACCAACAAGGTGATGAGAGTTATTTTCTTCATTTATCCTCCAAACCTCTCTTAGCTCATCTAGGTTCTCACACACAATCCTTCTTAAGTTGCTGCTGCACTTAAGTTGCTCAATTGTACCCAAGTCTATGTTAAACAACACTTCAATGGAACAACATCTTTCAACTTTAAGCTCTTCTAAATGACTCAGTAGTCGCATTGGATTCCTCGGAAAAAGATTTACAAGGCAATCACAACCAACCACTTCAATCTCTCTTAACATGGAAACATTATCTTCCTCACAAATAGTAATATCACAAGCCCATAGGTGTTTCAAATTCTTTAAACCGTCAACTTCGATTTTCGACAACTTTGGAAACACAACCTGCACGACGATAAAATGTTTTTGACAAATTCTCTTAACATTGCATATAGGAACTCAAAAATAAAAAATTTGCTTCCCAAACAAAATTTGCCTTTTATTACTTTCTGAATCAATAAAAAAATGAAAGTAAATTTTATTGTTATATACAAGTTATGTAATACTAATATGAATACAAATGGTTTACCTCTTTGTTCAGTAACGACGGTGTTGCAGAAATATCGCTCTCGGGGATGATGCTTGTAAAATTAGGAAGGTCATGAAGCATCAACTTCCCTAGTTGTGGTAACTTCAATAACGACGGCGTTGCAGAAATATCGCTCTCGGGGATGATACCACATAGAATTACCAAGGATTCCAAAACAGGGCATGACGAAACCGTAAGGCTCTCAAGTTGCTTCAAACTATTTGCCGTAGAAATTTCGAAGAGGTATCTCAAGTTTTCACACTTAAAAATATGAAGGATTTTTAAATTGCAAAATGTGGAATGTCGAGGAAGAGACACTAGAATATCTTCAACATAACTCATATCTTTTACACTTAAATGAAGTTCCTCGGTTTTAGAAAACAAAACATTAATTTTGCATTCAAGAAGCTCATTGCAATTAGTCTCAAGCTTTAATGTATTCTTGGAGATATATTCTTCACCATATGGTACTCTTAAAAAGCAACCCATAGATATCCTGAACCTTTGAAGTTTCTCAAGTGACACATTTTTCGGTTGAAGAACATTCTTAAAGAATTCAAACTCTAATGCATTAAGTTTCATTGAAAGCATCTTGAACTCGTCACAATTGGATTCAGTAAACCTAATAGGTTTTCCTTCATCAACTCTCATATAAAGCTCTTCAAGTTTGTTCAAGTTTTGAAAGACGCCATCATCGATACAAAGGTCCACGCATCCTGTCAAGTCAAGTAATTTCAGCCTTTTTAAATTTCTTATTGTACATGGTAGTTTCCGGATGTCACAATTAGCGATGCTAAGTACTTCCAAGTTAACAAGATCTCCAAGAAAAGAGATATTGTTATCGACCAATGAGCATGAATAAAGGCATAATGTACGAAGGCTGATGGAGCACTGAAGTGATACCAGAAACAATGGATTACACAGTCCTTCATATGCTATGACTTCAAGCTTTTCCATTCGCTTATGAAAATCTTCCGGAAACTGACATTGCATATACCTACTCATTAGCTTCATAAGTGCAAGGTTAGGGTAGTAAAAATCATAGGGAAACTCTGTCATCTTTTGGCATTGTAATAAAAATCTTTCACAATTTGTATCTTGTTTAGGCCATTCGGACTTTTCACCTTGACTAACAAAGGAAGCCTGCTTAAATTTTGAAATATTCTTCAAAACAAAATCACGTGCAAGATCATGCATTTTCACACATCCTACTATATAACTTTCGGTCAACAAATTTGCACATATGAGGTTACTAACAGAAGCGTAGGTCCGTTTCCTTGCATCGTCTATAGTATACGCACTTTTAAACAACCGCAACCCCCATCCATACCTCAATAACTCTTCAAGAGGAATATCAAAGTCATCTGGATATAAGCCACAAAGAACAAAAATTGCTTTATCCTCATCTTTTTTAAGATGTTCGTAGCTTATATCAAAAATATTATACACAACGCCATCGAGGTCCTCAATGTCTTCGAGGTTATGGCGTTGTAAACTCTTTTGCGCAACTTGCCATGCATACACATCTTCAGATCTAAGAGCTAATGCGATGGTTTTTATGGCGATGGGCAACCCGCCACACCTGTTTAAAATATCTTTACCTATCGTGCAACGTTCACTATCCTCATCTGAAATTCTTACAGTTTCCCAGAAGAAAGAGTTTGCTTCTTGTTCTTCCAAACCAACCATTTTGAAAATTGAATTGGTTTCAATATCCATCTTAATGCAAACCTTTTCATTTCGTGACGTGACCAGCAACTTGAAGCCTTTTGGGATAGGGCTTGCAAGTCCAATGTCTTTGAGATTTATGGCCTCCCAAACATCATCCATGATAACCAAAATATTTTCACCGCATTTTAACATATGCTCAAACCTGTTCCTAAGACGATCAGCCCTTGCATCTATTGTATCTTCAGTTAGGCCTGAACCTGTTTGCTTTGCAATATTTTCTTGAGTAGCAATTGGGTTATACTTTGTCCCAATAACCACCTTAACAACCCATTTGAACATTCCCCTATTCTTCACTTCCTTCATTATGTCTTCCATCATCGTGGTCTTACCCACACCCCCCATCCCACATATAGCCATCATTTGTGTCTCACTATCATGTTCAAGTGATTTTAATACACCATTGAATATCGATAGTCTAGACGGGAAGATGTTTCGGGTAACATCATAATCATGAGCAGTTTCCGAGGTGGATGGCCCTGCATGAGTACCTACCATACCAAGAGGTTTTTGTTTATCAGACCACTCAATTTTGCCTTGTTTTTCAATAAGATCATCTATCTTCTTGAGAATATCGAATGATCTTTTTCCTGCTTTGTATCTCATCTTGAGATTCGGGCATCCATGTCCACCGGTTTGAATATTTTTCGCTTCTGCATTCAACTTTTCCACTCGTTCCAACCAACCTGGTAGAGTATCAGGTATAAATTGATCATTTCTTAAAGCATCATTCTTCTTCTCTTCCATAACACCTTTTGCTTCGTTCAATTCTGTTAGTTTCTCTGTCATGTTGGTAACATGTTTTGTGGATGAGAAGAAGAAACCCATGTGTTTCTTGACGGGTTCCATCAAAGATTGAACAATGGCTGTAATAACTGGAGTTACAAACTCCATTTTCCCGCTGTATACAAACAAAGAAGTTATTAGTGAATAAAAAGAAACAAAATGTGATATGAACATACCTACTGTGAAGAATTAGATGAACTACATATTTGTCAATACAAGAGTAACTACAAAGCACATAGAGCTGAAGCATTAATAGAAAAAAATAAAATAATAGGAAATATAAATGTAAGTATTAAATCGATTTTTTGGGGGGTTTTGTTCATATAGGAAAAAAATACAATGTGTTCAAGTAATTCATTAATCATGTCTAGGCATAGAGACTTCACTCGAGTAAGAGGTGCACGCGTAGAATTAGAAGTAGGTTTTATGAGTTATCGAGTGTTGATCCTCTACAAAAAAAATCTGAAAAAACGGCATATTCCTTTTATGGTACACACATTTTGTCACTTCATATTAGATTTGTCTATCTTGTGATGCTTTCGGGGAATAAATAGTTATAAATAGATTAAAGAAATTAGATAAGGATTAAATAAAATGAAAAGTAGGTGATGAGGTAGATAATGAGGTGGAGGTTTGGTGTGTTTTATTGTTGGATGAAAAAGTACGTGAAGTTCGAATCGTTAAGGTTTGGAATGATGTGGCGATTTTGGAGAGTTAGAGTGGACATGCGTAACCACTGGAGATGCTTTTATGTGTTCAAAATTTCAATCATTATATAGATTTACGACCACGCAGGTTTATTGAAAGTAGGGGTGTTCAGAATAACCGCAAACCAAATAAAAACCGAAAACCGAACCGTAGCCGTAACCGAAAAAACCAATCCGAACAACGAATTTGGTGCTTGGTTTGGTTTTAACCAAAACCGAATTGCTAATTCGGTGTTTGGTTTGGTTTTTGGTTCTATATTTTTTTATTTGGATAACCGAATAACGGTAAAATAATTAATTATTAAATAAAAATAATAATATTTATAAGCCATATATAATATATAAGCCCAAAATATTAAAAGTAAGCCCAACCCAAAATAAAGTCCACCTATTTATGGGTAATATTCAGAGTATAAGTCTAGTATCCAAGTATATGTTTCTCCATGATTGCATCAACCGTTGGTTTGATTATCAAGCTACACGATTTATATGTTTAGTATTAATATCTCTTTATTTTTCGTATGCAGGTTCACTAGAGTTGGAGAAAGATTTAAGTTTGAAGTTTATTTATATTTTGTGGAATTGGCAAAGACTTATTTTCTATTTCTAATTTATATGATGTTTGGGTTTGCGTGGTTTGATTTTTTTGTTTATATTAATTGCTAACTTTCTATTCGGATTTGAAACACGGAGGTATATAAGTTAGAGAGAAAAAACAACTTCGTTTCAATTTGGTTGAATTTGGTTTGGTTTCCATATTCCTAATTTGGTTTGGTTCGGTTTTTGGTTTGGGGTACAAAATTTTGAAAACCGAATAAACCGAATAGAATAAACCAAATAAACCGTAAACCGAACCGATGAACACCCCTAATTGAAAGTGGTGGAAATGTCGCGTGAAGTAAATAGGAAGTGGGTCCCGCTAAAATTCAGGATACTTAGGACACACCACTCGTAGTCTTACATACCCTCGGTTATTTACTTAATCACACAAATTCACATCATTTTACATCAAAACATACCCTCATTGATAGGGGCACAACCCTCATCAACAGTCAAAATTGTGAATTTCCATGACCCTCCCCACCCGAGCCTGCACCATTCCACCCTCATTGAAGGTGACGGTGTTGGTGCAGCCACCTGAAGCCCGCACACCCGACCCACCTTGACGCCCCTAACACCCTCATAATTGTAAACACATTGACTAGTGGCAACGAGGAGCCCACAAGAAAAGAAAAAAAGCACAGTTAACCAACCCTCTTTTCTTTTAACCTCCAACAAAGTACGGCGAACGAGGTATGCCTATAAACAAAACAATAGGTCGTTACCCTGCATTTTTGCAAAGAGTTGTCTCCACAACTCAAACCGGTGACTTCAGGTCATATGGAACCTAAAATCTGTTTAGGTAAATCTTGTTTGGGAATATTTAAAGTTTCGTAAAACAAATGTCGCTGATAATGTTATTAATATCCAATTATATGATGAAATCTTTGTTTTAAAGTTTTGTAAAACAAAGTTGATCAATATCCATCTTTTTAATATGATGTAATTAAAGTGAAATAATGGTAAACCAAATGATGTATGTATTCTTGTCCCCAACCCAAACCTATAATTTTTTCAAGAAGAAATGGTTTATCCATGATATCCGATTGAACCAAAGCTAACTTACACACACACACACACACACACACATATATATATATATATATATATATAGGCTAAGTATACACAAGAAACCTTCTAAATTGAAGAAACTCCCACAAACCCATCTTGTGGCCCTCATTGTTCCACATCATCAACTTTCAAATTATAACAAATGGGAGGGAAAGGGTATTATAGACAATTTCATTGTCACCTCTCTCTCTCTCTCTCTCTCTCCTAGTGTATATATATATGTCTTCCCCTTTCCCTCTCTCTCTTTATTTTTCATAATTTCATCCCCTGTATTCCTCTTAGACTGACCTCCACCCACCATCCACCACCAACCACCAGCACCACCTCCACCACCAACCACCAGCACCACCTCCACCACCGACCACCGACCTCCACCCACCCTATATAAATAACCCACACCCGATGGTTATAAACAATCGGTGGTTCCTCCACCCGATTAGAAAGAAGAGGAAGGTTATCGGGTCAGGAAAGGGGATGATGGCGTAACTTACCGGAGAAAAGGGATTCACTAGAGAAGGAGGACGGTGGCGCCGGAGAACAAGGCGGCGGCGGCGGTGTTGTGTGTGAAGTAGGTTTTCTTTTTCTTGTTGTTTTTGAGGTTGATTTGTGAATTAAAGACTTTTTTTTTTTTTTGTGTAGGGTTTGTTGTGTAGATGTTAATTGAGGATTTACGTTGCAGTGTTGTATGTTTGTTGGTATTTTTTTTTCTTGTTTTGGAAAGGATTTTAGCTGTTGAGTTTACATGCACACCAAGTGTTTGTTTTAATGCCTCAATGAAAGATTCCCCCTTTTTGTTATATTATTTGGGCGTGTGTTGTTGGAAATTGCTAAAATGAAGTTGGTAACTTTGTTTTGAGCTGGGTTTTTTTTTTTTTTTTGAAAGACTTTAGTTTATTGTTCTTTTTTTTGAAGGTTTTTTACAAGGAAGTTAATTACTTAGTTGTAATCTTTTTTGGATGTCTACTGCTTGGTTAGATTGTTTGAGGAAGCCGAAGCGGGTTGAAATGTTTTTTTTGCAGTCAAATTCTGTTCTATGTTTTCTAGCATATCAAATTCTGCTCTATGTTTACAACAGACTACAAAGTTTGGTCTGTGTTTTCCTGTTACACATGTAACACTCGTGTGTTTTTGCACCATGTCTGTCCCTTTTTTTTTTGATATTATGTTAAACATCGAAAATGATTTTTCGTTTTGTGTGTTTATGTTCGTAGTATCAGTATCTTGGTGTTTAGTTATGGTGTTTTTATCGTCTATATTTTCGTATAATCTTTGTGTTGAGTTAGGCTGTTTACATGTTAGCATATCTGTTTTTTTGCAGTCAAATTCTGTTCTATGTTTTCTAGCATATCAAATTCTGCTCTATGTTTACAGCAGACTACAAAGTTTGGTCTGTGTTTTCCTGTTACACATGTAACACTCGTGTGTTTTTGCACCATGTCTGTCCCTTTTTTTTTTTTTGATATTATCAATAAACATCGAAAATGATTTTTCGTTTTGTGTGTTTATGTTCGTAGTATCAGTATCTTGGTGTTTAGTTATGGTGTTTTTATCGTCTATATTTTCGTATAATCTTTGTGTTGAGTTAGGCTGTTTACATGTGTAGCATATCTGTTTTTTTGCAGTCAAATTCTGTTCTATGTTTTCTAGCATATCAAATTATGCTCTATGTTTACAGCAGACTACAAAGTTTGGTCTGTGTTTTCCTGTTACACATGTAACACTCGTGTGTTTTTGTACCATGTCTGTCTAATTTTTTACTAGTATGTGCATGTTTGTATGAGTATTATAATGTGTGGAATGTATGTTTGCATCTGTTTCCTATACTACGCCTGTTTCGTATGTAACAACAAAACTAAGTTGGTATAAATTAGTTATCGATTTTTTTACCAGATACAAAGGTTTGATTTTTTGCATATTATAGAGGAAGAATTGGTAAAAAAACTCTTGAATGGAATGTCATTGATCATGATAACCAATTGGTTAACATACGTTAAGCGGGGGGGGGGGGGGGGGGGGGTGTGCTTTACATGTAAATTGATGATTTTTGTTTTATTTTGCAGGTGAGCATATTTTTTGCATTAAAGATGAAGATGATTATCAAGAATGAAGTGTAGACAATTTTTTTTATTTATGATACGTTTTTAGCATTTGTTGATTTGTAATGACCGTTTTGTTTGTTTTTAGCATTTTGTAAGAAACAATTCTTGTCTAGATTTGAATGTTTTTTGATCTATAAATTTTTTAGCACTTTTGTAATGACCGTTTTGTTTGTTTTTAGCACTTTTGTAAGTAACAAAATGCCTATAACCATATCAATTCTCGTTACGTATGCAACAATTCTGGTGCTGGTACAATAAAACGAAAAAAAATATGGTCTAATAAAAAAAAATAATAAATCAGCATTTTTTAAATAATATAAACTGGCAACTTAGTTTTAACCTACGTAACACAACACATGTTACATATGTAACACGGGTCATCTGGCAGATTTAGGATTATGATCACAAAAGTATGAGAGAGATGATGTGACATGTGTCAGGTCAACTTGTCATAGATGCTTTTTCAGAAAATGTCATTTGACCCTTTTGCCCTTTTTTTGTCATCTACTCTATTAATTGTAATAAAATAATATAGAATCAATCTAGGCCATTGATCACTTTAGATCAATGGTCTAGATTAAGTTTTCCGGGTTTCTTCGTTTTGAGTGGGTTTTTATTTAAACCTTCCCCTATATATATATATATATATATGTATGTATATGGATATGAACATACATACAAAAATACACAAAAAAATCCATTACCAGCTAAAAACCTAACCTTGTGGGAAGAAGCCTAAAGAAGAGGTAAATAATTTAAGTGAAAAAAAAATATAAGATTACCTTTTAGTTTGGTTTATCCGAAATTAACGCGGCAGAAAGTCTTCAAGTAATTACCAGAAAATGATTCAAGGAAGATAGATTTAAAGGGAAACCTAAAATGTGAACTTTGGTTAGAGCAACTCAACGTGTATACTGTATAGGTATAATAATTGACAAAAAGGTGGAACATATATGCTTTATTTCTGGTTTGCTTTTCAAAAAGAATATATGTGCTTTATTTACTTTACAGCTAATGTGAGTGGGCCTTTAATTTAAACAATAAGGTTACTTGTAAACACTAAACTAGTAATGATTCTTACTGATTCAGAATCGTTGCTGTTTTACTACCTGTTAAACAATGATGTAGATTTTGTTGAAAACTTTGTAGAATAATTCTCCTTTAATTCTTGATCATCTAATTATAGTACTTGCCACTCTTTTTGGTAATTAAAAAGGAGTTGATATCCTCTTAATCAAATTCATCTCCAACGAACAAACCGATTTTTGGTTAAATTTTATTTTAACTGCAGCAAGTAGTTAACTTCAGAAGCTTTAATGCCCATGGATCAAATGAGTTAAACATGCTAACTGTATTTGGGACGCATCATAGTTACATTATGGGTCATCACTCAAATACTGAAGATACTCATGTTTCCGTTATAATTCTGTGGATACGGACTGCTGATTTAATTGGTTGTTGCTCTATTGATGGTTATATATGGACGGTTTTCGATATATTCATCAATCCTTGGATTTTGGTTAATGGTAGTCAAAGCGAATTTCAACGGCAGTCAAAGATTAGAGATTGGTCAATATTAGTTAACTGCAGTCAACCGTCATGTACTGCAGTAAATGTTTGATCTTCTGTTGGAATTTCAGTAGACATAAATGGTTTGCTCAGTGGATTGTGCATATACTTTGCCAATGGTCAATAGTCAAGGAGCTGCAAAAGCTTAACACTTTGGAGACTGGTTAGTATGATTGAGATATATTTAATTCTGAATGATGCTAACATATATCCTTTTAAAATTAATTACAGTTGGATGAGCATTAAGAATATTATGTTAGCCAAATAACCAAAAGAAACATATGTCAAACATGGTCAAAGTCAACTGCAGTAAAACGTTAACTACAGTCAAAATCAGCAGCAGTGAAAAAGATTGTAAACTGGATTTTGGTCAACACCATAACATCAGGAATTAAGATGGGCTAATTATTGGTTCTATTTTATCGACTAATAGTTTCTCATTGGACGAAAAATGGAGGGTTAAAGCACTAATAGAAGTCAAGTGGCTGCTATGGTGATCGGAGATGTGAGCAAAATAAGGCTACATCGGCTTGATAAATATAGCGAGTAAACCCATTTGACATTTTTGTTTGTAAAACGACAAATTTCAACCCAAAGTTAATCTCATTCCAAACTTGTTTTTCCCCAAACCAATGTGATATATTTTTTTTTCAAATGGGTCGTTTCTGACAGCAACTCATTTCACTCAAACTTGATCTGATCTGAACCGAACCCGTTCTGACCGACACCCAACCCAACCCAACCCAACCAACCAGACGAATTCATTTTGCAGGCATATTTTAATTATAACACATTTGATCCACTTGACCCCATTACAGTTTAAAGAGTTTTTCTAGTCGTTAATCTCTTTTGACCCGTTCAACTAATTTTAGACCATATAAATTAATTGAGCCTTTTTACCCATTGCATACACTTTTGTATATCACACATTTTTCACTGTGAACCATCTTACCAATTTTAATACTGCACTTCGCACCAATTTGTCCGGTTACAATTTGAAGTTATTTTTTAATTCTTTTTACCTATACAAGCTTTATCCCTTCTGAAATCACTAAACCATTTTAAGTTTTAATTGACAGTTTTATGCATTTGGACACTTTAAATATAAAACTTTCAACCCATTCAACCTGCTGCATTAGTTAGGCCAGATAAGGATCTGCCCAAAAGTAATGGACTACATTATTCAGATGAAAATTCAAGCAATCATTTACATAATGCTCAAAAAGACCTATTGATATAAATCAGAGTAACATTACAGGTCTATGAAGATACAAAATTCACCACCTAAACGTACGATTAGATTCCCAAGAACACCACCCAAGCAGCCAAACTTGAGCTATGAAACCGGTAACTCACGTAGTAGAAAACACAGTCGAAAAATTTACTCATAAAGTCACCACCTCTTCATTCATTAAAAGATTCAATAGATCTAGTAATCCGACACTAATCTCACGTCTATAACACTATAAAGACATCAACATGGGTATCCAGTCTGACCCAATCAACCCAAGTTGATGCCAACCCGTTTGTTGAACCCGACCCGTATGAGTATCTCTGTCCTGATTGTACCAACGGGGCAATTTCAACTAGTGTGGCTTTACTGGGTTGCTATTGTTATCACCTAAAGCAAGAATCACCTTCACTATTTACTTTACATTATTCATCCTTGCTAGAATTGGACTTTGGTTTTCCAAATATGTTTCCCTGCACATAATAAATAAAAAAGTGAAATTTTAATGAATGGATGGATCTATAAGAACTTTTGAAATCTAATTACCTCTTGTTTCTT
Organism: Ambrosia artemisiifolia; assembly: GCA_032199755.1. Classification (NCBI taxonomy): domain Eukaryota; kingdom Viridiplantae; phylum Streptophyta; class Magnoliopsida; order Asterales; family Asteraceae; genus Ambrosia; species Ambrosia artemisiifolia. Next base: position 46,456,350 of record CM063517.1, on the reverse strand, counting down.
GGTGATTATAAAGGAGTTGATGTCTTCACAATTGTCCATCACATTCTTCTTCTTTCTTCACAATTGTCTCCATACGATTACACCATGCTATGTCTAGCTCTTGGAGTTGATTTACCAGATGCGAATACCGTCATTTTGGGGCACTTTGAGATCTTAACATAATCTAATGATGGCAACTGGAAGTTAATATTCATCCCCAAGAAGAAACCTGCAAGGTTTGGTAGATCCTGTAGTTCAATTGATTTTAAACGCGGAAGCACCACCTTAGATGTTTCATCTACATTTTCTTCCCTCACAATCACTTTCATTTCCTTGCAATTCACTATACTCAACGTTTCGAGTTTCTTCAGGCTTTCAACTGTGGAAAACGTGAAAACATATTGCAATAGATCACATTCGTAGATCGTCAATATCTTTAGGTTGATTAGCTCATGTTGCATAATAACATTGTTTAATCTTGGCAATGGGATGCTTCCTGGGTCAACACTAGTATACTACTTCTACAATTATCATTGTTGATCTCTTTAGTTTCAAATACCTCCACCATTGATCTACAACTACCTATGTATAGCTCTTGAAGCTTCTGCATTTGTGTTGCTGCATAAAATGGAATAACACTGGACAAAGCATCACATGCATGTATCCGTATCTTTGTAGAGTATTGGCACAAGGACCAAGGAACAACACCCACTTAGAAAACTGCAGTGAATGAAATGTAAGTGTTAAAATTTCAACTGCAGAATCATAGTAAATGAAACAGAGTTTTATTAGAGTACATAATATCATAAAGTAGCATATATGGTTTTGGCTGTGATGACGTGGGTACCCAAACCCCCACGTTTAAACCGAAAAGCCAGAAGCTGGTGTAAAGAAGCTACCTGCATTGGCTCCTCAGTTCCCTAGCACAGGACCTGCCTTACACGAGCACAGGACCTGCCTTACAGGAGATCAGTAATAAAGGTGGGTCCAACATTTATGGGCTAGCCCAGCCCATTACTACAAAGCCCATTAGGGTTTGGGGTTTCACCCTCTATAAATAGAGGGGTCACACCTTCACCCAAATCCATCCCATTTGTCTTGGTCTTCACTCAAGACATCTCACTCACTTTCTCTCTCTCTCTCTAGAAACATTCTCTCACTAACTAATCAGCCTAGCTCCCATAGAGGAGCCTACGAGCTGCTAAAGTATCACATCAGCAGCTTATGAACTCCCCGTAATTACACACAATTAAGCTGTTAAGCTCCCCTGACGGAGCTCTGGAGCTGCCACATCAACAGTTTACAGATCCATGGTTCTAATAACCAACTTTCAGCCGTCGAGCTAAGCATCCCGAAATCACCTCGGCTGCTAGCTAACCGCCGGGTTTCAACCAACACCTCCTCTCATACTTCGTATCCCTCATTTAATCCTTTATATTTACTTTTATGTACATTTCTTGGGATAAATCACTAATGTTGAGCGTCAGAGGCTGGTCCAGAGACCCCGGTCTCTGGACACCTTCTAACGAGTTGTTCGTGGTGCAGGTACATGCTCGGAAGGTGCTAGGTTCAACCCGAAGAGACATCCATACCACCTCCATGCCTTATTCTTGTTGTTTCAACAGGCTGAACTAACAGTAAGTATAAATGAAAAAATATTTATAATTTCTCTCCGTTATAGTTTAAGGTTTGGTTAATACCTATAAACTGTTTTTAAACTCAATTCCTTGAAATAACAGGATAGAGCCTAGCATTCAATTGTCCTACATGCCATTTTGTTATTCATTTCTTTATGAATAAACATAAATGACGACATGCTTCTTCATTTTGCACCCGTGTTTGTTGAAAAGTTAAAACTTTTGGTGATCCATTTCTTACATTTTTTATTATCTAAAATAAAACTTTGTTAATAACATCCAATAGTGATGAGGAATTTTTTCTATGAATTTGTTTAATAATATCTATTAGTGATGAGGAATATTTGCTTTGGATTTGTTAATAACATCCATGTTCTAGTTTTGAAATAAAAAAGTGAAATTTAAAGAATGGATGGATCTATAAGTACTTTTGAAATCCATTTACCTCTTGTTTCTTGGTGATTATAAAGGAGTTGATGTCTTCCTCTGTTTGAAAGAACCCCCAATTTGTCTGTACAAGTTTTAGCTCAGGAGCAATTGCACTCCCCTCACTGAAAACCCTTATCTCTGGGCATTCATCTATTAACAAGGTATTCAGTGATGGCAATGTAAAATTCTCCTTCCCTAAGCAAAATCCCTTGAGACTTCAAAGACACTCAAGTTTTAAGGACTTTAGACAAGGTAACACAATTTCACTCACTTCCCCATCACATTCTTCTTCTTTCTTCACAATTGTCTCCATACGATTGCACAATACTATGTCTAGCTCTTGGAGTTGCTTGAGACTACCAACCATGGAAGATGTAAAAACATATTCTAAACTTTTGCATTGAAGAATATGAAGTCTTGTTAGGTTGGGAAACTCCAATGTTACCCAATGATTGCTCTTCCATATATACTTTAGATAATGTACTCGTCTCAACTCCACTTCACTAAGCTTTGGAAATGTCACTACGTTGGGTGACTCATTGTTTGTCACTTCCGATGCTACTTCAAATACCTCCTCTAAATTATCACACCATCGTACACTAACCTTTCTAAGGTTTTGCAGCTGTAGCAGCTCACTGGATGGAACAATCTTTTTAAGTTCGTCATTATATTTAACATCCATTTCAATCAAATTGTGAAAAGACAGAAAAGTCCCTTCTGTTGTTGGAGGGCACAAGCTTGAACAGGGTGAATTTGCGGATGGAGTCTGCAAAGAAGAAAGAAAGAGATAAGAAACCATTTTTTTTATCAAACAGATGATTAATAGAAAATCTTATTGTATTGTTGAACTCACAAAAAAGATACATGAAATTTCTTCTTGTAATTTGATAAGAATGGAAGGTTAATGCGTTTAATATGTTTTGGTTCACTTGGGAGATTTGTTTTCAGATGATGCTAAAAAACAGAGATTAAAAAACGTACCTGATGAAAATTAAGGCCATATTCAAGATTATGTTTGCCTAAACATGTGTGTATGTACTCCAGCTTTGGAGCTGTTGAATCACCAGATGTGAATACCGTCATTTTGGGGCACTTTGAGATCGTAACATAATCTAATGATGGCAACTGGAAGTTAATATTCATCCCCAAGAAGAAACCTGCAAGGTTTGGTAGATCCTGTAGTTCAATTGATTTTAAACGCGGAAGCACCACGTTAGACGTTTCATATCCATTTTCTTCTCTCACAATCACTTTCATTTCGTTGCAATTCTTTATACTCAATGTTTCGAGTTTCTTGAGGCTTTCAAGTGTGGAAAACGTGAATACATATTCCAATAGGTCACATTCAAAGATCTTCAATATTTTTAGGTTGGTTAGCTCATGATGCATACTAATATTGTTTGATCTTGGCAATGAGACGCTTCCTGCGTCAACACTACTACTGCTACAACCATCATTGTTGATCTCTTTTGTTTCAAATACCTCCACCATTGATCTACATCTACCTATGTGTAGCTCTTGAAGCTTCTGCATTTGTGTTGCTGTATAAAATGGAATAACACTGGGTAAAGCATCACATTTATCTATCCGTATCTTTGTAGAGTATTGGCACAAGGACCAAGGAACAACACCCACTTGAGAAAACTGCAGTGAATAATATGTAAGTGTTAATTAAAGTCCAGAAGTATTTCAATACAAGATTAATGAATGAATTTCCAACTTTGTATATCAAATATGTGTCTTCCCACTTTGATAATCTTAACTTTTTCAGTATTTGAAGCTTAAAATCAAATAAAAACAAAGAAGTCATGTGTTTCAACTGCAGAATCATAGTAAATGAAACGGATTTTTATTAGAGTACATAATATCATAAAGTAGCATATATGGTTTTGGCTGAACTACATTAAGTATAAATGAAAAAATATTTATAATTTCTGTCCGTTATAGTTTAAGGTTTGGTTGAAGCCATATATACCTATAAACTGTTTTTAAACTCAATTCCTTGGATACTAGCTGTTTGAAATAACAGGAGAGAGCCTAGCATTCAATTATGCTACACGCTATTTTGTTGTTCATTTCTTTATGAATAAACATAAATGATGGCATGCTTCTTCATTTTGCATCCGTGTTTGTTGAAAAGTTAAAACTTTTGGTTATCCATTTCTTACATTTTTTATTATCTATTAGTGATGAGGAATTTTTTCTATGAATTTGTTTAATAATATCTATTAATGATGAGGAATATTTGCTTTGGATTTTGGGAACATTACAGGACTAAATTTGCACAAGCAGATATCTTTCTTTATATTCTAATTTTATGTTTGAGAGATGAGATTTGTTTCCAAGGGAGAGGAATTAATTCTCTACTCCATGTAAGGTTAATCAGTTTACTTAACGAGTCACACAGGTCAGCACATTATCCGGTCACATGTTAAGCGTCTTGGAATCAATTTAGCAAGCTGGGTTAGGGTTAAGTAGCTAGGTGATCAGATATGACCAAGTTAAATGGGAATGTGGTAATATGGTTGACAGAGTATATGATAATATTCATGTGCATAGTGTTGGGTTAATCGAGTTGGTCACGCATCACGGGTCAGCAGGTCAAACAGGTCATAGGTCGGTAGGTAAATTGGTCACTGAACAGCTATGTGTTGAACAGCTTTTGAGAAGATGTTTTGGACTTGGGCTATGGTTGAATGAGTTTACTGGAGATGAAACTTACGAAGATACATGTTGGGTAAAGGAACGAGTCATACTTTTACTTGATCTTAAGGTACTTACCACTAGTTATATTTTTTTAAGGTGACTATTAATTCACTAACTTTGCTCAGCATTGTTACTTTCTGTGAGATAATTCATTCAACTTGTGAATTCTATTGATTTGGTTAACCTTAAATAATACAAAGAATCTCCTATAATTGAGGAGTGATAATTACATAATAATTATTATAATTTACCAAATATAACATATTAATACACCCCCGCGGTTGAGACGTCGGGAGGACCGATGTTGAGTCTGGTCCGAAAATCATCAAATAGCACGCGAGGGAGACCCTTGGTGAAAATATCCGCAATCTGATGGCGGGATGGAACATGTAGCACTCGGATGTGGTCGCGCTGAACCTGTTAGCGAACGAAATGAATGTCGAGCTCAATATGTTTAGTACGTTGGTGTTGAACGGTATTACCAGAGAGATACACCGCACTAACATTGTCACAGTAGACGAGAGTGACTCGAGAGAGAGGATGATGGAGTTCGAGAAGGAGGTTGCGTAACCAACATATATCCGCAACAACATTTGCCACGCCCCGGTATTCGGCTTCAGCACTGGACCTGGAGATGGTGGACTGCCGTTTCGAAGACCAAGAGATCAAGTTGTCTCCCAAGTAGACACATTATCCTGATGTGGAGCGGCGAGTATCTGGAAACCAGCCCAGTCAGCGTCTGTATAAGCTACTAGGGAGATGTTGGGAACAACGCCCAAGTGAAGACCATGATCCGAGGTTCCCTGAAGATACCAAATGATACGCTTCAATGGGTTCCAGTGATCCAGACGAGGTTCGTGCATATGCATGCAAATCTGCTGTACCGCGTAAGAGATGTCTGGTCTGGTGAAAGTAAGGTACTGTAGAGCACCAGCCAGGTTGCTATAAGTAGACGGGTCGTCATGAAGAGGTCTGGAGTCAGCAGATAGTTTGGACTGGATGTCAACTAGGGTGTTAACCAGTTTGCACGATTCCATAGAAGCCCGATGAATGATGTCTTGGACATAAGCCTGCTATGAAAGAAACATAGTGTCACCTTTTCTGGTGACATGAATGCCCAAGAAATATGAAAGAAGCCCAAGTCCTTCATGGCAAACTCACTCGATAATGACTGTACCAAAGTAGTTCGAAGATTCTCATTGGACGTGGTGAGGATAATGTCGTCCACATAAATGAGAAGATAAGCAGTGTCGGCCCCATGATGATAGATAAATAAAGAATCGTCAGACTTACTTTGACGAAAGCCTTGTAAGGTGACAAAATCAGTGAACCGCTGGTACCAGGCCCGTGGGCCTGTTTTAACCCGTAAAGAGACTTACGAAGGCGACAAACATGATCTGGGAAATCTCGGTGTCTAAACCCCATAGGCCAGTGCATGTAAACGGTTTCTTTCAAATTGCCATGAAGGAACGCATTAGTAACGTCCAATTGATGTATAGGACAAGACTTGGAGAGAGCCAAGGAGAGAACCAACCGTATGGTAGACGGTTTGACGACCGGGCTAGATGTTTCACCACAGTCGATGCCCGTCTGCTGCTTGCGACCATCACATACCAGTCGCGCTTTGTAACGCTCCAAGCTGCCATCTGACCTGTATTTATGTTTAAACAACCACAAGCTACGTATAATGTTCATGTCAGGAGTGTTGGGTACAAGCTCCCAAGTCTTGTTTTTAATAAGTGCACTAAATTCAGTTGACATGGCATTGTACCACTCCGGAGAGGACAAGGCAACCTGTGGGTTTTTTTGGTATAGGAACGACAGTGGAGGTTGAACGGCTGTTTGGGCTTAGAAATGCCGCTCATCGATCTGGTGTGAATGGTTCGGGTGGCAGGTGGGGGCGGAGGTGGAGGAGTTGGCGGATGCGGCGGGGAGGGAGAAGGGTTGTGGGCCGGTAAAGGGTTGTGGGCCGAGGAGGATGGGAGTGAGTTTTGGGCCGTAGGGGGAGGGGCGGTATGGGCCGAAGGGGTAGTATGGGCCGAAGGGGTAGCATTTGGTTGAGGGTTATTGTTGGGCCGAAGAGGGGTAGCAGGAGTAGAATTGTGGCTTGGGTTTATTTGGGCTGAGGAATTAATTGTGGAGGTAGCGGGGTCCGATAACGGATCAGTGGCGGGTGTTGAGTCAGTAGGGGAGGCAGACGTGGTGGCGGGAGGTGTAGGTGAGGTGTGGGATTTTTGTAGGTAGTCCCACACGAGGGGGTTGATGGTAGGATTGAGGAAGTCATACGAAGGTGGTTTGGTTGATGTTTGAATGGTGTAGGGGAAGATTCATTCTTCAAAGTGGACGTGCCTGGAAATAATCAATTGGTGTGTATTAAGGTCTAGACACTTATTTCCATGGTGATTTGCGGGATACCCTAGAAAGACACATGGATGAGATCGGTAGTTGAGTTTATGAATGGTAGTGGAAGGGTGTAGAGGGTAGCAAAGGCACCCGAAAACATGAAGATGGTCGTATTCCGGGATGCAGTTGTAAAGGAGGGAAGTGGGGGACTTGAAGTTGAGGAGTTTGCTAGGTAGGATGTTTAAGAGGTATATGGCAGTTTCAAGAGCATGATGCCACATGTTGGGAGGGAGAGAGGCTTGCGCAAGAAGGGTGCGGATCATGTTATTAATGGTGCGGATTTTGCGTTCCGCTTTCCCATTTTGAGAAGAGGTATAGGGGCAGGAGAAGCGGAATTGCATGCCGTTATGATTGCAAAAGTTGTAAAAGTTTTGATTGGCATATTCTTTCTCATTATCACATTGAAATTGTTTTATTTTACGGTCAAATTGTGTGTTAATGAGGTTGTGGAGGGTGGCAAAAGTGTGGAACACTTGTGATTTATTAGAGAGAGGGAATGTCCATAAAAAGTTTGTGAAATCATCCAAAAATAAGATGTAATATTTATGACCGCTTGTACTAAGTACATGAGAGGTCCATAAATCACTGTGAATAATATCAAAGGCAGATTTAGTAATATTGACAGAATCAGAGAAAGGCAGTCTAATACCTTTACCTAAAATGCAAGGTTCACAATGTTTATTATTAAATTTGGAATAATCAACAAACGAGGACAATTTTAAAGACTGCAAAATATTATTGCCAGGATGACCCAATCTTTGATGCCAGCGATCTTGAGTAACAACAACGAAGGTTGATGGTTGAGGGGACTTGAGTGGAAGAGGTTCAGTCAATGGATAAAGATCGCCAGTGCTATTGCATCGTAGGATAGGAGCCCGGGTTTTGAGATCCTTCACAAGAAAGCCAAACGGGTCAAATTCAACTGACACTAAATTATTAGTAGTAAGGCGACGAACATATATGAGGGATTTTATAATATTGGGGGCAAACAAGACGTTATTTAGTTTGAGTGGGGGGTAGGGTGGGGGAAGGACTTGGTTGCCTTAGGCCAATACGGGGATGGTCATGCCATTACCAACTACAATATTTTTATTAGTACATTTATTAAAAGGAGACGGGGAGTATATACCTTTCTCGTTGGCAGAATGGGAAGAAGCACCAGTATCCATTAGACCATGATCTGGAGGGTTAAGGGCAAGAGAATAAAGAGCCTGCTCAATGTCTCTGGGAGAGTAGCTTGTGTGATGAGCCTGATCCGGGCGAGGGCCAAGAATACCTTGAGATTGCTTATTGGTGGGTCTTGACGGGTATGGGCATGGGGCTTGGGATTGGACCGGGTTTTGTTGGTTAAGGGTCGTAGCCCATTGGGAAGCTGTCCAGGAGGATGGGAAAACAATGTAAGGGTGAGAGGGATTGTTTGGCTGGGAGGAATAAGTGGTGTTGCGGTTCGAAGTGGATCTGCCAAGGCGGCGTCCACGGCCTCCACGGGTCCTAGTGCCGGTTGATGGTTGGTTTACGGGTGGGTTTTCAGTGCTGGTGTGGGGCGAGTATGAAGGGGCGGCAGAGGCGGTGGTGTGTAAGGCGGTGGCAGCCGACTGGGAAGCCCGAGAGGCATGGCGTTTCTTTTTGTTTTCCTCCTGATTCAACCGAGAGCGGACATCCTGAAAATCAGGAAGGGGGTTTTGGTTTTTAAGCACCGTAGAGATGCTATCATAGGCTTCGGTGAGACCCGTCAAGACCTTAAGCACAAGCATACGGTTGTCAACCGGAGAGCCAACGCTCTCCAGTTGATCAGCCAAAAGCTTCGCTTTTTGGCAATACTCATCCATAGACTGAAAGTTTTCAAGGTACAGGTTAGAGAATTCTTGGCTGAGGTAAATGGTCGTGGTATTTTGATTGTCGTTAAATTCGGTTTCGATAGCAATCCAAGCTTCATAGGCGGTCCGCCCGGGTTTAAGAATGACATGAAGAAGAGGCTGAGATATGGTAGCGTATATCCACTGGAGCACAATGGCATCCAGACGCGACCAGAGGGCTTCAGCGGCGACCGGGTCTGATGAAGATAAAGGGGAGGGAGCGGCCTGTTTTGGTTCGAGATGAGGGAGAACCTCATAGGCTTGACAATGGACCTTGAATAAGGTTTTCCATATCGTGTAGAAGGTTGAATCTTTTTCAAGAATAAGAGGGACATGGGATTTTATGTTAATGACTGTGAGAGCAGGGTGAAGAGATTTGGATTCCATGGGGATGAAGAGATGTAGGGTAAGAAAAAACAGGGGAAAAATCGGTGAATATTGGTGGGAGGAAGGAGGTTGTAGCGGCGCTGCAATGGTGGAGGAGGAAGAGGGTTTAGCGGCGGAAGGGTGGGAGGATGGTTAGACCTGATACCATGTGAGATAATTGATTCAACTTGTGAATTCTATTGATTTGGTTAACCTTAAATAATACAAAGAATCTCCTATAATTGAGGAGTGATAATTACAATTATAATTTACCAAATATAACATATTAATAAACATATTAATACTTTCAAAATGACCCGAGATACTTCATTAGCAAAATTTTTAATTTTAATTTCATTTGATAATCCTTCTTATTGATTTGTAGACTCATAGACCATAAGAATGTTCCAGGTTGTGGACTTTCTTCTACATGATCGAAATATTTAAAACACAAGGGAAACTTTAGCACTCAAATAATGATGAACTTGCTTATGAAATTTCCAAGAAGAACAATGATAATAATTATTAGATGATAGTTAGGAATTTGTTAATAACATCTATTCCGAGATAAGGAATATTTGCTTTGGATTTGTTAATAACACCTGTTTAGGGGTGAGGACATTTTGGGAACATTATAGGACTAGATTTGCACAAACCGATATCTTTCTTTATGTTCTAGCTTTATGTTTGAGAGATGAGATTTGTTTCCAGGGGAGAGGAATTACTTTTCTCTACTCCATGTTAGGTTAATTGGTTTACTTAACGAGTAACATGAAGGGTCTTGGAGTCAATTTATTTAGCAAGCTGGGTCAGGGTTAAGTAGGTGGTGAGATATGACCATGTTCAGTGGGAATGTAGTAAGGTGGTTGACATAGTGTTGGGTTAATCGAGTTATTCATGCCACGGGTCAGCAGGTCAAACGGGTCATAGGTTGGTAGGTAAATGGGTCACTGAACAACTATGTGTTGAACTAGTTTTGAGAAGAGTGTTATGGACTTGGTCTACGCTTGAACGAATTTATTAGAGATGAAGTTTAGGAAGATAGACGTTGGGTAAAAGAATGAGTCATACTTTTACTTTATCTCAGGTAGAATATAATATTTTAATATTGCTAATGAATAAAGAAGTTAGCCTTTCCATTTTTTTCCTATTCTCAATTCCTTTCTGCAAGTTACCTTCACATATATACACGTGAGTTTTTTAGTGTGTGTTTTGTTGGACCTGAACCAACACTGATTATATTTTTAAGGTGACTATTAATTCACTAACCGTGCTCGATATTGTTACTTTCATAAGGACCCAACATACTTCATTAGCATTGGTAGTGGGGTTTTGTGTACGTTATAGGGACTGTCAAGTTGGGATTCTGACCATAGAAAATTTTAATTTTAATTTCATTTGATAATCCTTCTGATTGATTTGTAGACTCACAGACCATAAGGATGATCCAGGTTGTGAACTTTCTTCTACATGATTGAAATATTCAAAACGTGAGGGAAACTTTAGCTCTCAAATGATGATGAATTAGCTTATGAAATTTCCAACAACAACAATGATAATAAAAATTGAATATTAAAAATACGTAGCAATCATACACTAAATTGATCATGAGTCACATTAGTTTTCCCTTTGGCAAGACCCCCAATACGCTTCAGATTATCTAGGAATTCAAGTTGTAGATAATCAACACATGGGAACAAAGTGGTAGTAGATGTAGTCAATACTTTCTCTTGATCATCATTATCTCTGTTTGAAACAACTTCTTCCATACCGTCACAAAACTTTATATCTATTGTCTTTAGGTTGGAAAGAAGCTTGGACATGAGAGGTGAAAACAAGTACTTTATGCTTTTGCATTTGGACAAAGATATGGTTGTGAGGTTTTGGAATGAGGATTGTGGTTGGTTTTTGTAAAGAATATAGAATTCATTCCACTTGTTGCATTTCCTCACATGATTCAACTTGTCCATAGATGATAACTCTAATTCTTCAAGACAAGGAAGTAATGGTGATGGTTGTTGTTGTAGAGTCGGTACCAGTTCTCTATTAATACTTGGACATTCCATATCAAACAACACCTCGGCTCCTCTAAATCCTTCAAAATAAATCTTACGAAGGACATGAAAAGTGTGTTTGAGGTGATAGGATGAGAATGAAACTATAGACATATTTCCATCATATTTTGATATCTCTTGCATCTTTGATGTACCTGTAATCTGCGTATCCCAACAATAAATTATTAAATTAGCGATAAAACCAAAAAAATTAATGAAATCAAAAGTGAAACACCCAAATGTGTAGATTTTTCTATCTAGTTTATCATCTTTACCAAGAGAAAAAAATAATTAAATGGCAAAAAAGAATATCCAGTCATATCGAATTAATTTTTATCTGACCACAAAACAAATATTTGACCACAAATTCCCTTGCTCCACATGAAACCAATGAATAAGTAAAAAAATCAAATGTTGAAACCCAGGCACACATACATACCTCTAACTCTTCACCACTGTTTAATTTAATCGTGATGTCCTTTAGTGCTCCAAAATCAAAATTCGAAGCTGCAGGTGTGAATACATTTTTAAACTTCTTACACCTATCGATACGTATAGTTTCAACAGCTTGAAACCCGCAAATAAGGTGATCAGGGTTATTTTCTGCATTTATCCTCCACACCTCTGTTAGCTCCTCTAGGTTGTCACAGAGAATCCTTCTTAAGTTGCTGTTGCACTTAAGTTGCTCAATTTTACCCAGGACTATGTTAAACAACATTTCATTGGAAGAACATCTTTTTACTTTAAGCTCTTCTAAATGAGTCAGTAATCGAGTGGGATTCCTCAGAAAAAGATTAACAAGGCAATCACAATCAATCACTTCAATCTCTCTTAACTTTGAAACATTATCCTCCTCACCGTTAGAAACTTCACAAGCCCATATATGTTTCAACTTCTTCAATCCAACAACTTTAATTATCGACAACTTTGGAAACACAACCTGCGTCATGAGAAAGTATAAGCTCGTTAGATTCATTAGGAACTCCATAAATCTACAACTATATTTTATAATTAAATCAAAAACATTTTGTTTTGCATGTAATAACAAATAGCTTTTAATACTTTAACAATCGATTAAAAAAAGTTGAAATTTGATGATAGTATAAACAAGTTATGTAATATTATATGAATACAAACGTGTATACCTCTTTATTAAATAATGGATGTGTTGTGGAAACATTATTCTCTGGAAAGATGCTTGTAAAGTCAGGAAGGTCATTAAGCTCCAACTCTACTAGTTGTGGCAACTCCATCAAATTCAGCCTATCGCTCAAACTTACCAGTGATTTCAAAACAGGGCACGAGGAAACTTTAAGGCTCCTAAGTTGTTTCAAACCATTTGCCGTAGGAATTGTGAAGAGGTGCGTTAAGTCTACACACATGAAAACACAAAGGACTTTTAACATGCAAAATGTGGAATGTTGAGAAAGAGGCATTGCAATATCTTCAACACAATTCATATCTTTCACACTTAAATGAAGTTCTTCTGTTTTAGAAAACAACTCACTAAAATTGCATTCTAGAATATTGCTTCTGTTAGTCACAAGCTTCAATGTACTAGAATATATGTCATTGGTATAATCGAATTTCTCTTTTAAGAAACAACCCATAGATATCCTAAACTTTTGAAGTTTCGTAAAGGATATCCTTTTTGGCTCAAGAATATTCTTATAGAATTCGACATCTAATGCATAAAGCTTTCTTGAAAGTGTCTCTAACTCATCACAATTGGCATTTGTGAATCTAATAGGTTTCCCGTAAGAACATCTCATGTAAAGCTCTTCATGTTTTTCCAAGCATCGTAAGACTCCATCATCAATACAAAGGTCGACACATCCGGTCAAATCAAGTAATTTAAGCATTTTCAACTGTCTTATTGTAGATGATAGTTTCCGGATGGAACAATAAGCAATGCTAAGTACATCCAAGTTAACAAGATCTCCAACAAAAGAGATATCATTATCTACTAATGAGCATGAATGAAGACATAATGTTCGAAGGTTGAAGGAGCATTGAAGTGATACCAGAAGCAACGGATTCCGCATATGGTCATGTGCTAGGACTTCAAGCTTTTCCATTCGCTTATAAAAAACTTCTGGCAACTTGAATTCCTTATCCCCATTCATTAGCTTCAAAAGTGCAAGGTTTGGGTAGTCAAAATCTTCTGGAACACTATACATACATTTACATACTAATAAAATTCTTTCACATGACTCTCGTGTATCTTTTGTAGGCCATTCAGACTTGTCACCGTGGTTAACAATGGAAGCTTGCTTATATTTTGAAATATTACTCAAAACAAAATCACGTGCAAGATCGTGCATTTTCACACATCCTACGGTAGAGCTTCCGGTCAACAAATTTGCGCGTATGAGGTTACTAACAGACGTGTGGGTCCGCTTTCTTGCTTCCTCCAAACTGTGTGGGTCCGCTTTCTTGCTTCCTCCAAACTTTCTGCTCTTTTAAATAGCTGCAACCCCCATCCATACCTCAACAACTCCTCGAGAGCAATATCAAAGTCATCTGGAAATAAGCCACAAAGAACAAAAATTGCTTTATCATCATCCTTCTTGAGATAGTCATATCTTATCTCAAAAACTGTATTCACAACACCTTTAATATCTTCGAAGTTATGGCGTTGTAAACTCTTTTGTGCAACTTCCCATGCATCCTTATGTTCACCTTTAAGAGCCAGTGCAATGGTTTCTATGGCGATAGGTAACCCACGACACTTCTTTAAAATATCTTCTCCTATTGTGCGAAGCGCATAATCCCCATCTGGAAGTCCTACAGTTTTCCAGAAGAAAGCGTTTGCATCTGCTTCTACTAAACAACTTATTTTGAAAATTGAACTAGGTTCAATATCCATCAAAAGACAAACCTTTTCATCACGTGATGTGACCAGCAGTTTAAAGCCTTTTGGAAAAGGACTTTTAAGTCCGATGTCATTGAGGTTGATTTTCTCCCAAACATCATCGAGTATAATCAAAATCTTATTTTTGCCATTATCTGAAATCTTCTCAAGTTTTTTCCCAAGTTGATCAGCCCTTGCTTCTCTTGTTATTAATGTGGTTAGATTTTCACCCATGTAAAACCTAATGAAATGTTCCCCTCTTCGTCACAACCTTCTTTATTTCTTCCATCATTGTGGTCTTACCTACACCCCCATTCCACAGAGAGCCATCCGGGTATAACCATCTTTTTCAAGGGATTCTAATACTTTTATGATTATCGATTTTCTAGATGGGAAGATGCTTTCACTAACATGGTAATCATGAACAGATTCAGAGGTGGATGGCCCTGTAGGACTAACTACCATACCAAGAGGTCTTTGTATATTAGTCCACTCAATTGTCTCCGGTTTTTCAAGATCATTGATCTTTTTGAGAATATTAAATGATCTTTTTCCTGCTTTGTATCTCATCTTGAGATTCAAGCATCCGTTTCCACCGGCTTGAATATTTCCCGCTTCAATATTGATTGCTTCCACTTGTTCAAACCAACCTGATACACGATGAGGTATAGGTTGATCCTTGTCTAAAGCTTCCTTCTTCTTGTCTTCCATATCAAGTTTTGTTTTATTCAGTTCTGACAATTTATTCCTCATGTTTGTAACATGTTGTGTGGAGGAGAAGAAGAAACCAAGGTGTTTCTTAACAGGTACCATCAAGGTGTTTCCTAACGAATTATTTTAAAATTATGTAAATGCAGGTACCCCTAAAAAACATGAAACCTTATAAGAACTACTCTAACGGCTCTATTGACCTACTCTAAATCAAGATATAAGAGGTGACGAATGGAACAAGTCCTTAATAAAGAATAGGTCCAGATGTAATCGTCCAAGATTAACTTCAGGTGAATATCTCGGAAGTCAGTTATGTAACGGCTGTGGCAACTTATTCAAAGCAATATAGACGTTGAGCTGAAACAGTCAAGCATAGCGGATTTGTAGGGATCTTTGTTTAATGTATTTACTATAAATAGGGGTATTATGGACGAGTATAGGACACCGGTGGACACATATCTTAGACACTTGATCTTTGGCAACTTTAATTTCCATTAGCTCACACACACAACACTCATCTGTAATCATAGTAGCCCGTCCATCTCATTTCCAAAGTTGTAGTTATACTTTTTGATTAATATTAACAACGAAGGCAGGGGCTTAGACTCCTCCCGAGGTTATGTGCCGGCGATCAACAATTGATCAAGGGTTTTCCTCGTACATCGAGTGTTCTTGCATTGTTACATTTTAATACAATAGGTCAAGTCTCAGTAATAAAGACACACGGACGTACTACACATCTATATACAGGATTATTTAACCCCAACCCTCCATCTAGTGTTTGGAAGAAGATATGAAAGTCTTCTGGGGTTCACTTCCAGAAGGGTTTGTAGCAGAAGCCTTGGCTCTCACCACTCCACGAGATGCTTCCAGGTTGTCCGTCAATTCTTTTTTCCGGTCTGCAGCCGAGTGGGATACCATCTGGGCCAGCTTTGTGCCACCGGAGTGCCTGGAAGAGTCAGTAGACGGTGGTGGCGGTTTGATGAAGGAGCTGTATCCATGTCTTTGTGATTATCCGATCCTTATTGAAGAGGGAAATAAGGTGTGTCTTTTTTAAAAGAATTAAATGTTGAAAGTTAAATTATATATAGCTCAATTGGTGAATGGACCTGGGATCCTTCTTGGAGGTCCCAGGTTCGATTCCCACAAAGGATATAATGAGAAACGATAGATGACTCCTGGCTTATGGTCATGAGTTTGAGTCCTGATCTCGCCCCCGTTTTACCAATCCTTCAAATACTAGAGTTTCTGGTTGGATAAGTTGAGTGGGAAGAAATGCTACATGTTGGCTGCTAAACAATTGTCAATTGCTTTGATGGACTCCCCTAGTTGTTGGAGATGGACCTCCGTATCAGAATCTAGGTATATTTTCTCTTATTATTATTATTATTATTATTGTTGTTGTTGTTGTTGTTGTTTTTATTATCTTTTGGAGGATCTATGTTTTTTTTTTTTTTATAATAAACAAGAAAGAGTAAAATGGTCATTTAAAGAAAAGTTTCTGAAATTATAACGTTAGTTGCTGGAAATAATAAAAAGTGTGAGAAACCCTTAACATGAAGAATGATATATGTAATTTTTGTAGTTTAAGGACGTGAAATGTAATTTACGCTTTTTAATATTTCACTAGTACAGAAGTCTTTAATTGGTGCTGTGTAATTGTTAAGTGGTGTGGTACATGAACATCAAATCAGGCATCAACAAAAGTGTTCTTAGATGATGCGGCTGAAATATAACACCCTCTTTAAATTCTCAATAGCACCAACAAATAAAAATCCAACAGCATGTTCTCAACCGCACCAACTTGTTCTCAACAGCACCAACAAATACATATCCAACAGCAAGTTGCATGATGACACCTGGAACAACTAAACGCGTCACCAAATAACTCTTTAAAAACCTACTGGAACTATTTTTCTTGCTAGATTACAGCCAATACACCTATTTATATACATTTCCAGCAACACAATTATTCATATATATGGCACAAGTTAGAAATAACATACCAAAAAGGCCAACTAATATTAATTAACGTATCAAAAAACATACGCATTTTCTAAATGAAACACAAACATATACATTACATGTTTTCCTAATGAAACACAAAAAAGTTTGCAGCGCAAAAATTGTTGACCCGTCCACTTCATACGCTTAATAGCCACCGAAATCTTCAAACCTTGTAACCCGATCCGTAGAAACAACGAAGCATTGAAGCAGCGTAGCATTGAAGCAGCGTCTGACCCAAACGACCCGTTCTCAGGAAACCTAAATGACCCGCTTGACCCGTTCTTTTCATATTATCAACCCAACTTGACCTGTTCGTATATATTCTATATTTCTAAATTGACCCCTTTCGACCCATCTGATTCACTTATTCATGATGTATAGCAGAAAATGAAAATCATATCCAACTCTTAATGTTCGGCTAGCTCACCAACTTTTGTACCCCATTCTGTTTATTCCAAGCTTTCTTTTTGCATGAAAGATAAAGCTAGTATGTAGGGATGAATGTCATGTTATGTTTAGTCTGAATCGTTTGCCAAATTTATTCATTTATTAATTAGTGTCATTTCTTTTTTGCAATCTACTTCATTATAGCTGCAAAAATATCCCAATTACATTAGTAGTCCACATGAAATTTATCTAATAAACAAACCAAGATCTTTGTTTATTTCTCATCTATTTACTTGTAGCGGAAATTTAGCATAATAAAAAAAAACAGCCCTTGGATCTTTGTTTATTTCTCACCTAGTGTTTACGACAACTTCAGAAGCTTACGGTTTTGAGTACCGACCCTTGGAGGTTTGCATTGGTCCTTACGAGGATAACAAAAAGACTAGAATGGTGTATTTGGACCCTCAAGCACAAAGTAGACGGAGATTGCGACCAAAGAGACGGATTGGAATCTTTGGTAGAGGAATATTTGGGAATTATGATGCAGTACCTTCCCCTTGTGAGGACAATTGTCCAAAACGTAGAGAAGATGGGTGGTTTGAAGTGGAGATAGGGGAGTACTTTAACAAGGGAGGGGATGCGGTAGAAGTTGCGATGAGCATAATGGAGTTGAAAGGAGGGAACTGGAAGAGCGGGTTAATTATTCAAGGGATCGAGATTAGGCCCAAAAAGTGTCTATATGTGTCTAAAGTTCGGTTTATCTAGCTTTCTGGCGTCTTTCATGTGTATATTAAGCATTCTACCTCCACTGTGATCACAACATTCAGTTTATTGTTCTTTCCAGTATCTTTTATAGTATCAATTGCTTTTTAGTGTTTACATCTTTCTATAATCTCAACCCATTTGTGTGTTATATTTGAATACACTTTTGATTGCAAGACTTCTAGCCCATTCCCCAGTTGCATCTTTTACTATTTTTGCAACTTTTGACTGATTTGGACTCTTGATTTGTTACGTTGTTTACACACCTTAAGCATTACTTAATCACATGATATCTAAAGACAATGATGTTGCTCAAGAAATGCCATTCCTAGTCGTCTGACCAATGTGACCCTTATTTAATCCGATACCATTATGTGCTTTAACTTCATATTAAGATTATTTTTTGTTTTTTTTAATTATATGTCATCATACACTTGAATACAGATCAACTAAATTGGCATTGACTTTAATAAGTGCTTTAATATATTAGTCGTTCGACAGAGTAATCAATCTCAAATTTCTGAAGGATAAAGGACACATATGATGGAGAGGGCTTATAATGTTTTTATAAAGACTCTCTCTATTGATCTCGGATTACATTTAGCGTGAAATAGAATGAGGGTTAAGTCTGAAACATTCTCTGAATGGCTCAGACGTTATTCAGTTTTCCATGTGAATTTTTATCCTTAAATGTTAAGAGGGCATGGCTATGAAGACGGCAATGTTTTTAATTTCCATCAGATTTGGATTCTCGACCAATTTAAATAGACGAAATGCATTAGTTAATAACATACCGTCTTCTAAACTTGATGGTGCTGAAGAATGTTATTCATTTCCATTTGACTCGTCTGCGCATGTAATTCACTTAACCAAGTCTAACATGATTAAATTAGTTAACTCTTATGATCGATTTGATACACTTTTAAAATGTGAAACATTCGACCCACTTGACCCATTATATTTAAAAGGACTTTTTTTAATCTTTAACCACTTTTGACCCGTTCAACTTCTTTGAATTAATTTAACTTTGTGCCCATTAAAATTAATAAGAGTGTTCAGACCCCTTGAATATATATAATTTTTGACCTGCTATGTTTATTTTTTTTATTTGTAATTCTAAACATAATTTGTAGAAACAATGGAGATACTCAAAGAATAAAATTCCTTGCTGTTTGAACTGTAGCCCGCTTCAAGACATTGAACCATCTAAGAACATTTTGAAGTCTGTTTTACCCATATAGGCTTTAACCCATTTGAATTCATTGATCCACTTACGCGTTTGAATACACTTTAAATATGAACCTTTTAAATGCATTAGTGAGCTATCAATTTTTGTGTATGAACGGTTGGAATGAATATTAAGCAGTCATTCTACAAAATGGTATTTCTGGTTCAGAATCTACTACCCATTACTGATTGATGTAGGATCATTGCTGTTTGACTACCTGATAAACACTGATTTAGTTTTTGTTGAAAACGTTAGGACATGTAATGGTTCAGTGGTTCTAAACTTGTAATTCAAGGAAATATTTACATGACAATACAATAATACATAATATGTATCCCTGCATAAAATGATATAAATATGAAGTGAATTTTTAAAGATATATGGAAACTTTTCTAATTTGATTTACACTTTCCAGTTGCCACTTGTTTTTTAGTCAATTAAATTCATCTTCAATGAATAAACCAATTTTTGGTCAAATTTATTAGAACTGGTGCATGTGGTTAACTCCTGGTCTAGTTACTTTCCAAAGGTTTATTTCTGCTGATTAATTATTATGTTTCAAAGCTACATTATGGATCAACATCAAGAAGATCTCAATGTTCGTATTACAGTCTGTGGATATGGACTGCTGGTTTGATTGGTTGTTGCTCTATTGATGGTTCTATACACACGGTTTGCGTTATAGTAGTCAATTTTTGGATTTCGGTCGAAGATAGTCACAATTCAACGACAATTAAAGTTCAACTGCAGTCACAAGATTAAATACACTATATGCATTTGTTTAATAACATACTGTCTTCTAAACTTGATGATTGCTCAGGAAATGTCATACCTTGCTGTTATTACCTGTCTGCCCCATGGAACCTACTAAACCAAATCTGACTCATTTAAATGCATTAACCCTTCTGATCCATATGTGACCACTTTTAAATATAATATGTTCGACCCTCTTGAGCCATTACACTTGAAAGGACTTTTTGTTTTAATCTTAACCTCTTTTGACTTTCAATCCGTTCACTTCTTTGAATATATTACCTGTATGCCATTTGAATTGATTTCTGACCCATTGAATACACTTTCGGATTTAGAACTTTTAAGCTGCTATGTTTTTGGCTTCTTTTTTGCCTAATTGTTTAGATAATTTCTAAAAACCATGACGATGCTCAAGGAATAGCATCCCTTGGTGTTTGACTTATACCTCACTTGAACACATTGAACCATCTTACCCATTCTACCAGTTTGTATTCATTGAACCATCTTACAAGTTCGAGTACTCTTTTATAATAAAAATTTTAACCCGATGCATCTTTCACATTTACTCTACATCGTTCATTCTCCCCATAATAGGCATAAGCGGAGTCTAATTTTAAAGGTGAGTTGATATCTTCTGCAAAAAATGAAGAAATAAAAAAAGTGAGTCTCTAAAGATGTGCGACAACTTTATAAATGTATGTTAATAGTACTTGCTACTTGTTATTCGTCATTATAAAGGAGTTGATATCTTCTCAATTGAATTCATCTCCAGACGATAGATCAAAGCTACATTATGGGTCAACACTCACTTTCCATGTTCCTGTTATATTTCTTTGGACTAATTCTGCTATATTCAACAATCTTTGGATTTTGGTCAATGGTAGTTAAAAGTCAACGATAGTCAAAGCTCAGCTGCAGTCAGCTGTCATGTGCTGCTGGCTATGCTAATTTAATCATCTGTGGAAAATTCAGAAGAAGTAAATGGTTTGTTAATTGGATTGAGTTCAACTTCTGGATAAGATATTAATTAAGATATATTCAAAAGCCATTTTTTGTCTAAAGTCAACAAGCTGCAATAATTTACCATTTGGAGACTGGTCAATATAACTGCGAAATTATGAATATTTAGTTATCTAAAAAGTTTAGAAGAAACATAGGTCACATATGGTAAAAGTCAACTGAAGTAAGAAGTCAACAGCAGTAAAAAAGACTATAAACTGGATTTTGGTCAACAGCATAACAACAAAAGTAAAATGTTTGATGTATGTAAGCTATTAAAGTACCTTTTCTATCAACTAATAGTTTGTCATTGGATGAAAATTCGATGGTTTAAGCTATTTAAAGTAGTCAAGTGGATGTTATGGAGACATAAGCACAAGAAGGCTACATCAGCATGGTAAGTAATGTTGGACGTAATGCTTTGCATCAACCAAGATACAAGACCGATTTATTATTATGTAAATATGTAGTGTCACATGTAAATATTAATGTATATCCTAAGTCTAGTTAGGATTAATGAACCGGTGTGTTCAATAGGTAGTTATAGCGGTTACTATCGGTTAATGGTTGTGATGTTTCACTCCCACCGATTCCTTAAGTATAAATAGGGTCAACATGTATCATTTGTAACTTGTCAAACACATATTGTTTATAAAACAAGTGTTTCCCTCTCTCTTTTATTTTCCCTCCAAATCACAAACTATAAACAAACAACCGCATACAAACTTTCAGATCAAACCAACATCAGAAACACAAGAAATCAACATGGCATCAGAGCCAAATCCTAAAACCTGTGGCAAAGGAAAAGAAATTGATCGTGATGATCAGAAGAGTATTGGCAGAAAGGATGAGTTCTACCGTTCCCCGTTTATGGATGCATCAAGGAGTTTCATGTTGCAGAAAGAACAAGAGCATCATAGGAACGGCGGTTACTCATACAAGGATTCTCGTTCAAGAACATATGGTATCTTCGATTTTCAAGACGTGTATCACCGTGAAACAAGAAGTGGGGGTGATGTTTCCCCAATGTTTCCTTCGTTGTTCAATGGCCGAGAGAGTCAAGAGAGAACAACCGTGGCAGATCAGAAGGATCAGAGGGCCACAGAAGATTTGATGCACAAAAGGGTCGCAAATACCAAACTTGGTTCGAGTAGCAGTCTGCCAGAAAAGAAAAGGGCCGCTCAAGAAGAATTTAACCGACAAGTGAAGAAGAAAAAGTATGTTTCTGATTACCCTAAGGGTATGTGTTGTAGTTATTGTCAAGAACCCTTCCACTATAGAAGGGATTGTCCCAAACGAATCGGCAAAACAGAATTTATGATAAAGGGCACCGATTTACAAGGATGGGATGACATGTGGTTCGTTAGTCTTACCCGAAAAGAACACTGTTGTGGTAAGAAAGATCTGTTTATGGTTTTATGTAATTCATTTGGAATAGAGGGCTGCCCACAAGGATTTCCCAAAGAATATTTTAGGGGAAAAGGTTCGGTTCTAATCTATAGCAGCGGACAGATGCATAAAATCAAAAATGTTTACTATGTCCCTACGCTTAAGAAGAACATTCTAAGTATAGAAAGATTGACTCAAAGTGGTTACGAAATTGAGTTTGATGGTGATATTTGTCACATCACCCAACCGAATAACCCAAGGGCAGAGGTTAGACTTAAAGAAGAACGATGTTGGATATGCAAGGAAGAGGATCATCCTACGTTTATGTGTCCTCTTAAACAAAAGAACATCCCAGAAACAAGAAGCGCAGAAAAGGCGCATGAAGATAAAGGAAAGAAACCCGAATCAAGTATGGAAGAAAAGTACAATGGTCTCACGTATGAAGACATAGAGAAAGCATCGATGTATAGGAACTTTGAGACATTCGCTATGCACAAAGATGATCAAAACGGGTTTATGGAACAAGCCGAAGTTATGTATCCAACCGAGATCTCTTCAATCAACGATTGCCTATTGTTTATGGATTTGATCCATATAGCAACTAAGATTGAAGAACATAAAGAGAAGTTTCAAGTTGAGTTTGAAAGGTTGGTAAAGTGGTTCGTGAAAGAGTTTCTAGAATCAAGAGTTCGAGTGGAAATGCCTCCCCTAGACATATTCGGATATCCAGTCGATCTCCTAGATCTCTATATGTTAGTGCAGAAAATGGGGGGCTATAACAAAGTATGTGGGGAGTCAAATTGGCCAAAGATTGCTACGCTTATGGGATATGGAAAGGAAGGACCAATGCTCACCCAAAATGACCCAATTGTGAAGGATCTAAGAATGATCTACGTTTTGTACTTGGAAATGTTAGAATGGTATCACCTAAAGTATAAAGGCCGAGAACTCGTGATAGAAGTTGGTGAACCAAGCAACGCAGTCAACAACAAGAAGAAGAATGGGCTGGAAGATAACGATCTTCCACCAAAGAAGCGTTCCAGAAACTAGAGGCTGCAAGAAGTGTTTGATGCAAAGATTAAGGGGGAGATTGTTGGACGTAATGCTTTGCATCAACCAAGATACAAGACCGATTTATTATTATGTAAATATGTAGTGTCACATGTAAATATTAATGTATATCCTAAGTCTAGTTAGGATTAATGAACCGGTGTGTTCAATAGGTAGTTATAGCGGTTACTATCGGTTAATGGTTGTGATGTTTCACTCCCACCGATTCCTTAAGTATAAATAGGGTCAACATGTATCATTTGTAACTTGTCAAACACATATTGTTTATAAAACAAGTGTTTCCCTCTCTCTTTTATTTTCCCTCCAAATCACAAACTATAAACAAACAACCGCATACAAACTTTCAGATCAAACCAACATCAGAAACACAAGAAATCAACAAGTAATATGCGTAAAGATCAATTCTGCTCATGTTTTCTAACTGTAATAAGCTTAGTACGCATAAGTGCATAGATCGCAACTGGCCAAGCTACTAGGATCTCTGCCGCCGCCACCGCAGTAAATATCCGTTATCACTGGCCAAAACCTAGTTGATAGCAAGTGAACCTATTCGATAACTTTTTCATTTTGTTTTATTTTTTAATTTAATTTTATTTTATTTTATTTTATTTTATTTTTTGGAATGACACATGTTAACCCAAAGCTAATTTTGACCCGAACCAAATTGATATTTTTTTTAATCAGCCCATTTAGATCCAAACTCATTTCCACTAAAACCTAATTTGACCCGACACTGTTCTAACTCACACACAACCTGATCCGTCCGTTTTTGCCATACATATTTTAAATGTAATGCATTTGATCCACTTGACCATTACAACCCGATCCGTCCGTTTTGCCAAACATATTTTAAATGTAACACATTTGATCCACTTGACCATTATTACATCTTAATAAACATTTACTTTCTTTAATCTCTTCTAACTTTCTGTTTAATCCACTTGACCATTACATTTTTATGCACTTTTCTATTATTTAACCTCTTTTCGCTTTCGACACGTTCAACTTATTTCGACCCATTTGAATTCACTGAGCCTTTTTATCCATTGAATACACTTTTGTATATGACCCATTTTAACATTGTGAACTGTCTTATCATTATAATGAGTTTATTTTTTAATTCGTTTCACCTGTTTTTAATCCATTTAAATTAACTAACCCGTCTTTTGCATTTACATACACTTTAAATATATAACTTTTAACCCATTTAAACCGTCGCATTAGTTAGGCCTAATAATGATTTGCCCAATAATAATTTAAGTATCTTAATGGACTGCATTGTTGGGCCAGTTAGTTCTCGTCATGAATAGTTAAAATAAATTTTCAAGCAATTAGTTTACAAATGATCAAAAAGACCTAAAGGCAGATCCCTTAAACTGATATTTTGTCTTTGAATTTGTTAATAACATCTATTCCGAGATAAGGAATATTTGCTTTGGATTTGTTAATAACATCCGTTCAGGGGCGAGGACATTTTAGGAACATTACAGGACTAAATTTGCACAAACAGATATCTTTCTTTATGTTCTACTTTTATGTTTGAGGGATGAGATGTGTTTCCAGGGGAGGATTTATTTAATTAATGAGTCACACGGGTCAGCACATTATCCGGTCACATGTTAAGGGTCTTGGAGTCAATTTAGCAAGCTGGGTTAGGGTTAAGTAGGTAATCAGATATGACAAAGTTAAATGGGAATGTGGTAATATGGTTGACAGAGTATATGATAATATTCATGCGCATAGCATTGGGTTAACTGAGCTGGTCACGCATCACAGGTCAGCAGGTCAAACGGGTCATAGGTCGGTAGGTAAATTGGTCACTGAACAGCTATGTGTTGAACGGCGTTTGAGAAGATGTTTTGGACTTGGGCTATGGTTGAATGAGTTTATTGGAGATGAAATTTACGAAGATAGACGTTGGGTAAAGGAACAAGTCATACTTTTACTTGATCTTAAGGTACAAAACATTAATTATATTTTTTAAGGTGACTATTAATTCACTAACCTTAAAACGACCTGAGATACTTCATTAGCATTGGTGGTGGGATTTTGGGTTATAGGGATTGGCAAGTTAGGTTTCTGACCATAGAAATTTTTAATTTTAATTTCATAGACCATAAGAATGTTCAAAACATAAGGGAAACTTTAGCACTTAAATAATGATGAATTAGCTTATGAAATTTCCAACAAGAACAACAATGATAATAATTATAAGGCAGGTGATACGTGTTATCCATCCATGCACACACCAAACTACCAAACAACTATGCAGATAGGAGTTTAATTTAGTTATTTATGTTCCCATGTTCTTTGTTTTAATCTTATTAGTCGTAAGCCTTATAAGGCCTCCATGTTTTGTTATTTGATATGAAAATTAATTAAGAAAAATGGCAGCAAAGCGTATCTCTTCTCGTCTGTTTTCTTTAAGAGTATGATCCACTCTAAGGATCTCTATCAGTAGGTAAGATAAGGGCTGGAAAAACTAAAATTTAAAAATAAGTAAAGAGCATACCTTAAATTGATCATGAGTAACACTAGTTTTCCCTTTAGCAACACCATCAATACGCTTCAGATTATGTAGGGAATCAAGTTTTATATAATTAAGACATGGGAACAAAGTGGTAGTAGATGTAGTCAATGCTTCCTCTTGATCATCATCATCATCTCTGTTGGAAACAACTTCTTCCATACCTTCACAAAATCTTATATTTATTGCCTTTAGGTTGGAAAGAAGCTTGGACATGAGAGGTGAAAACAAGTACTTTATGCTTTTGCATTTGTACAAAGATATGGTTGTGAGGTTTTGGAACGAGGATTGTGGTTGGTTTTTGTAAAGAATAAAGAATTCATTCCACTTGTTGCACTTCCACAGATGATTCAACGTGTCCATATATGATAACTTTAATTCTTCAAGACAAGGAAGTAATGGTGATTGGTGTTGTTGTAGAGTTGGTACCAGTTCTCTATTAATACTTGGATATTCCATATCAAACATCACCTCCGCTCCTTTAAATCCTTGAAAACAAACCTTACGAAGGTCATGAAAAGTGTGTTTGAGGTGATAGGATGGGAATGAAACCATAGACATATTTCCATCATCTTTTGATATCTCTTGCATCTTTGATATACCAGTAATCTGCATATCCCAACAACAAAATATGAAATTAGTGATAAAGCCATAGCTTTGAATGAAAGTAAAAGTGAACTATTTTATCAAACTTCTTTAGGAAAAGAGAAAAAAGATATTATAACAATTCTCCCAGATGTACAATGACATATATTTCATCATTTGTCTCCTAAAAAATTAATGTTGCTAATAAATCCAAAATTAATTGATTTCATCTTTGCAAAACTTTATAACAAAACAGAATATCCAATCATATTTCTATATTTTTTATACCTCAATGAAGATTTAAATACGTATAAAGTGCACCCAAAATAAATATCTGACACGAAACCCAATAAAGAAGTAAAAACTTTAAATGTTTATGTCATGTACATATACATACCTCTACCTTTGACTCTTCACCACTGTTAAATACAATAGTGATGTCCTTTAGTGCTCCAATAGCAAAATTGGCATTCGTAGGTGTGAATAGATTTCTAAATTTCTTACACATCCTTATTTTTATAGTTTCAACGGCTTCAAAGCCATCAATAAGGTGATCAGAGTTATTTTCTTCATTTATCCTCCACACCTCTCTTAGCTCTTCTAGGTTCTCACAAAGAATCCTTCTTAAGTTGCTGTTGCACTTAAGTTGCTCAAATTTACCCAAGTCTATGTTAAACAACACTTCAATGGAACAACATCTTTCAACTTTAAGCTCTTCTAAATGACTCAGTAATCGCATGGGATTCTTCGGGAAAAGATTAACAAGGCAATCACAACCAATCACTTCAATCTCTCTTAACATGGAAACATTATCTTCCTGACAATTAGTAATATCACAAGCCCATAAGCGTTTCAAATTCTTTAAACCATCAACTTTGATTTTCGACAACTTTGAAAACACAACCTGCACCACAATAAATTTACCCTCATTGAATATAGGAACTAAAAAAAACTGTATATTACTTTCTGAATCAATAAAAAAATGAAATTTAATTTTATGTAATGCTAATATGAATACAAATGGTTTACCTCTTTGTTCAATAACGACGATGTTGCAGAAATATCGTTCTCGGGAATGATGCTTGTAAAATTAGGAAGGTCATGAAGGTTTAACTCCACTAGTTGTGGTAACTTCATTACAACGGCACTGTCACATAAACTTACCAATGATTTCAAAACAGGGCATGAGGAAACTGTAAGGCTCTCAAGTTGCTTCAAACCATTTGCCGTAGAAATTTCGAAGAGGTATCTCAAGTTTTCACACTTAAAAATATGAAGGATTTTTAAATTGTAAAATGTGGAATGTCGAGGAAGAGACACAAGAATATCTTCAACATAACTCATATCTTTCACACTTAAACGAAGTTCCTCTGTTTTAGAAAACAAAACATTAATTTTGCATTCAAGAAGCTCATTGCAATTAGTCACAATCTCTAATGTATTCTTGAAGAAATATTTTTCACCATCCGGTACTGTTAAAAAGCAACCCATAGACATCCTGAACCTTTGAAGTTTCTCAAATGACACATTTTTCGGGTGAAGAATATTCTCAAAGAATTCAAGCTCTAATGCATTAAGTTTCATTGAAAGCATCTTGAACTCGTCACAATTGGATTCAGTAAACCTAATAGGTTTTCCTTCATCAACTCTCATATAAAGCTCTTCAAGTTTGTTCAAGTTTTGAAAGACGCCATCATCGATACAAAGGTCCACGCATCCTGTCAAGTCAAGTAATTTCAGCCTTTTTAACTTTCTTATTGTACATGGTAGTTTCCGGATGTCACAATTAGCGATGCTAAGTACTTCCAAGTTAACAAGATCTCCAAGAAAAGAGATATTGTTATCGACCAATGAGCATGAATAAAGGCATAATGTACGAAGGCTGATGGAGCACTGAAGTGATACCAGAAACAATGGATTACACAGTCCTTCATATGCTATGACTTCAAGCTTTTCCATTCGCTTATGAAAATCTTCCGGAAACTGACATTGCATATACCTACTCATTAGCTTTATAAGTGCAAGGTTAGGGTAGTAAAAATCATAGGGAAACTCTGTCATCTTTTGGCATGTTAATAAAAATCTTTCACAATTTGTATCTTGTTTAGGCCATTCGGACTTTTCACCTTGACTAACAAAGGAAGCCTGCTTAAATTTTGAAATATTCTTCAAAACAAAATCACGTGCGAGATCATGCATTTTCACACATCCTACTATATAACTTTCGGTCAACAAATTTGCACATATGAGGTTACTAACAGAAGCGTAGGTCCGTTTCCTTGCATCGTCTATAGTATACGCACTTTTAAACAACCGCAACCCCCATCCATACCTCAATAACTCTTCAAGAGGAATATCAAAGTCATCTGGATATAAGCCACAAAGAACAAAAATTGCTTTTTCCTCGTCCTTTTTAAGATTTTCGTAGCTTATATCAAAAATATTATACACAACGTCATCGAGGTCCTCAATGTCTTCGAGGTTATGGCGTTGTAAACTCTTCTGCGCAACTTGCCATGCATACACATCTTCGGATCTAAGAGCCAATGCGATGGTTTTTATGGCGATGGGCAACCCGCCACACTTGTTTAAAATAGCTTTACCTATCATGCAACGCTCAGTATCCTCATCTGAAATTCTTACAGTTTCCCAGAAGAAAGAATTTGCTTCCTGTTCTTCCAAACCAACCATTTTGAAAATTGAATTGGTTTCAATATCCATCTTAATGCAAGCCTTTTCAATTCGTGACGTGACCAGCAACTTGAAGCCTTTTGGGATAGGACTGGCAAGTCCAATGTCTTTGAGATTTATGGCCTCCCAAACATCATCCATGATAACCAAAATATTTTCACCGCCATTTAACATCTGCTCAAACCTGTTCCTAAGACGATCAGCCCTCGCATCTATAGTATCTTCAGATAGGGCTGAACCAGTTTGTTCTGCAATATTTTTTTGAGTAGCAATTGGGTTATACTTTGTCCCAATAACAACCTTAACAACCCATTGGAACATTCCCCTATTCTTCACTTCCTTCATTATGTCTTCCATCATTGTGGTCTTACCCACACCCCCCATCCCACATATAGCCATCATTTGTGTCTCACTATCATGTTCAAGGGATTTTAATACATCATTGAATATCGATCGTCTAGACGGGAAGATGTTTCGGGTAACATCATAATCATGAGCAGTTTCCAAGGTCGATGGCCCTGCATGAGTACCTACCATACCAAGAGGTCTTTGTTTATCAGACCACTCGATTTTGCCTTGTTTTTCAATAAGATCATCTATCTTGTTGAGAATACCGAATGATCTTTTTCCTGCTTTGTATCTCATCTTGAGATTCGGGCATCCATGTCCACCGGTTTGAATATTTTTCGCTTCTGCATTTATTTTTTCCACTCGTTCCAACCAACCTGGTAGAGTATCAGGCATAAATTGTTCATTTCTTGAAGCATCTTTCATCTTCTCTTCCATAACACCTTTTGCTTCGTTCAATTCTGTTAATTTGTCTCTCATGTTTGTAACATGTTTTGTGGATGAGAAGAAGAAACCCATGTGTTTCTTGATGGGTTCCATCAAAGATTGAACAATGGCTGTAATAACTGGAGTTACAAACTCCATTTTCCTGCATACAAACAAAGAAACAATTAGTGAAAAAAAAAAGAAACAAAACGTGATATTTACTGTGAAGAATTAGTTGAACATTATAAACTGAACTATATATGCATATACAGTGAAGAATCAATATAAGAATAATTAAAAAGCACATAAGAGTAATTATAAAGCACATAGAGCTGAAGCATTAATAGAAAAAAGAAAATAATAAGAAATATATATGCATATACATAGACATAGACACACACACAAGTGCAAGTCGTTTACAAAATGACAAGTAGATTATGAGCTTAACCCGATTGGCTCATTTAGATAAATGGATTACACGGTTGAAACAAGATCACATGATTTTTTGCTTTAAAATGTGTTTGAATTAGATTTATGTATTGGCACTAATATAAAATAAGAGTTACGTCACGGTTCAACTTTTAAATTCTACACCCATAATAACAACAGTAGGAAGATTTGTGACTTATGTTATGCGTTGTGGCATCGGTACACCGTTAGGAGGGCGGCACGTTAGATTGGTTAGGGCGGGAACACCGTGCCACCCTCCTTTTCCCGATCAATGGCGTTTAATGGCGTTTGAGGTTGGGGGAGATGGTGGTTTCTAGGGAGGTTTTGGGCAGCGAGACATAGAGAAGATGAAGGGGTTTTAGGGAGGTTTTAGACTAAGAGCATTCACATTAGGTTCTCTGTTTAGTCTTTTCTTAAAATTGTAGAAAAAAACATAAGGTTGTCTTTAATGGTTATCTTTAATTTGTACTCTTACAGATAAGGTTTAGAGAACCTACAATAGTTCTCTAAGTATTAAGATTTGCTATTCATCTCTA
The DNA here is from genome assembly GCA_032199755.1 of Ambrosia artemisiifolia. NCBI lineage: Eukaryota > Viridiplantae > Streptophyta > Magnoliopsida > Asterales > Asteraceae > Ambrosia > Ambrosia artemisiifolia. The sequence continues at coordinate 46,425,196 of CM063517.1, read as the reverse complement.
AATATAACTTTGTAAATGTATAAAACAGAGAAAATACAATAAAATAATTGTTAAATGAAACTGTGTATTTTAGTTGAATTATGGTGATTCTGTATGGACAGTTTGGTGTTTTATTATAGTGATAATATAAAAATGTATATTTTAGTGAATGCTCTAATAGAGATGCCACACCAATTTCATGTATGGACAGAGAACTGTAGGCAAATAGTACATTTACGACCCTACACATTTATCATATCGGTCAATCTTTGCTAAAATCGCGAATCTTGGGGCAGTAATCTTCGGGTTAAAAGGTGTGTGGCGTGGGGCACAACTACAAAGTTTATCGAGTTTTTTTAATTATAGGTTTAGCGTGTCAATTATAAAATTAATAATTAAAAATGAGATTTATTTTGATCTAACATATTTGAATAGATTAAGTTATGTTTTTTTTCTAAATCCAAAGTCTGATTTTTTCCTGATTTATGAGGACATGTTGAATCTCTAAAAGACTAAAACCCAAGGATTGATTGGTTTGTGACGTGAGAGAAGCATGAGTTGCTAGATATTAACACTTTAGTCGAATCCACGAGAGGCGATCTCTTACCTTGAGTTGCAACTTGCTTCATTCAAGGCTCTTTGTGTGTGTCACGTCTAAGAACAAACGAGATGTGAATAAAAGCCAAGCACGACGCATGTGGTAATAGAGAGTGTTGGACTGTTATTATAGTTACCCGAGTCCATGGGATTGGGGAGGGTCCAAGCTGTCACAAAAAGGAGTTGTGGGCAGGTGTTAATCTCGAGCAAATGAGATAACTGTTAAACAATGTTGAAGATGATTAAAAGATTTATAGTTGATTATCAGATGTATTTAATCTGGCCTCTGGGTTAGAGATAATGATGGATGTTTATTTGTAATTAGAATAGTTATTGTATTTCAACTTGTTTACTACCTCAATATAACTGATACATGAAAGGTTGTTTTTTTTTTTTAGGAGAGGGATTTAGTTTAGAGTAATTTTCAGAATTCAAGGAGAGCTTATTCCTAAATTGTCTGTTAACCGATTGGGAGTTGAATTGAGCAAGGATTTTTGTAGTTAGGAAAGGGATTTAGTTTTAAGTAATTTCAGAATTCAAGGAGAGCCTACTCCTAAATCGTGTGTTAATCGATTGGGAATTGAATTGGTATCAGGGTCGGTTCAATCTCCTATCGGTTGTTTTGTTGTTTTTCCGGTGACAAAAGGCTCAACGGGAATAGGGAGCAGCAGCAGCAGGAAGTAAAGATCAGTAGCAAAGTAAAAGTTGCTGATCGGTTTTTGTTTGTTCAAAGGCTTGGACGTTGTGGGTACGAGTTGTTCTTGGCAGCAACAACAAAGAACCATGATACAAGCTTGGGGTTACGGTGGAGATTTTTTCTGGTTGGTTCGGGAGCAGCTTATTCAGAACCAACTATACTAATGGTTACGAAGGACTGGAGTAAGGTAGCCCAACAGTATTAGCTATGAAAGATTAGAACAAAAACAGAGGAGGGAAAGTGTTCTCAATTCATAACTAACAATCACAGATTACAGACTCAATTACTTATACCCGACTCCCCGCCTAAACAAACTTCAACTAACTTGACTAATTGACACTTTTGACACTTATACCCCTTCAATTATTCTTTTATTACAAAACAGACCCTTACCTACTAACATATCATCCCCCCGCGCCTCCTAAAAACAACAGTCTTGTCCTCGAGACATAAAATTAGTGAAACGCAGGTGAAAATCAAAGGCAAACTCCCAAGTTGCTTCCGAAAGAGGTAAATCTTTCCAATGAACAAGCAATTGTTGAACTAATCTGCCACCCCTCTTGATTAACCTCTGATCAATGACAACTCTAGGTTGCAAGATGAATCGAGGCCCAATTGGAAGTGAAACCATGGGAGTGTGAGTAGCATGAGCTTTCATCAACAGGGAAACATGGAATACATCATGAATTTGGGCATCATCCGGTAAGTCCAGCTTATAAGATACTTTCCCTACTTTAGCAATTATGAGGAAAGGGCCAAAATATTTTGGACCCAGCTTTGAATGTTTTTGAACTCTCATTGATGTTTATACAAATGGCCTTAGCTTCAAATAGACCCACTCCCCAGGTTCAAAAGTTCTTTCACTGCGATGCTGGTCTGCATATTGTTTCATTCTATTTCTTGACTGTTCTAGTGAGTCTTTGAGCTTTTGAATCATTACCTCCCTGTCCCTATACAATTCCTCCACAGAATTCACTTAAGTATCATTTGATATATACGGAATATGTAAAGGAGGAGGAAAACCATTCAGCTAGACTTAGCCATTTCAACCATTGAGGAGGAGTCTGTAGGCACATATATCTTAAGTAAGCTTCTAAACACCTGTTTAAGACTTCAGTTTGGCCATCATTTTGGGGGTGATACGTTGTTGAATAGTTCAACTATAAGCCTTGTAGCCTCATGAACTCTTCCCATAATTGACTTAGGAAGATAGGATCTCTATCATAAACAATAGTCATAGGGTTCCCATGGAGTTTGAATACCGAATCAAAGAAAAGTTGAGTAACTTGGGGAGCAGTATAGGGATAAGACAATGGCATAAAATGAGCAAATTTTGTTAATCTGTCAATGACTACCAAAACAGTGTCTTTACCTTGATTCTTAGGCAGTCCCCCAATGAAATACATGGACACATCAGTGAATACATGAGAAGGAATGGGTAGTGGCTGTAGAAGACCAGGATTAGCCACAGGTTCATATTTAGATTATTGACAAACTTGACATTTTTTGACAAAACTGTACACCTCCTTATAACATCCTTTCCAATAGCAAAAACATTTGATACTTGCTAGTAGTGTTGCAAAACTCGGTTTGGGCTTGTACTCGGCGACCTACCCAGGAGCGAGTACTTGGCCTAATCGGGGGAGTACTCGGGGTCAAATCGACCTAGGAGGGGAGTACTCGGTCAACTCGTCTATAATCGGCGACCTACCCTGGAGCGAGTACTCGTGGAGTAGTCGGTCAACTCGACCTTGTTTTGCAGTAGGAACAAAACCAGAATGACCCCCACTAGGAGAATCATGAAATAGCTTGAGTATATCTTGTTTCAACCACTCATCATGTCCCACCCAAACCCTATTCTTCCTTTTCAATAAATGATTATCCTAGGTAACATTAGGAATAGACTGTTCACTCTTCAACTTTTGTAACACATCTTGTGAGTGAGGATCAGATTCCCAAGAAGCTTTAATTCTACTCAGTATCAGGGGATTAATAGCACTTATACCCATTTCAAACAGTGTTAACCCATAAACTCTTGATAACCCATCAACCACTACATTCTCAGCCCCTTGTTTGTACAAAATCTCATAAGTGTAACTCATTAGCTTTGCTAACCAAGTTTGTTGTAGGGGTGTAACAATCTTTTGAGACAAAAGATAATTAAGACTTCTGTGATCTGTCTTAATCAAAAAAAATTTACAATCAGATAATGATTTCACTGTTTTACTGCCATCAATATGGCTAACAGCTCATTTTCTTAGACAGATAAACTTTGTTGCCTAATAGACAAAGCCTTACTAATAAAGGCTAGTGGATGGCCCTCTTACATCAAAACAGCCCCATACCCTTTGGTAAGGCTAAAACTTGTGCAGTAGTTAAAGCCTTCTTTAACGGTTCAAAAGATGATTGTGCTACTTCTGTCGAAACAAAAGCTTCCTCTTTTATTAATAAATCAGTCAATGGCCTAGCTATTACCCTAAAAGACTTAATGAACCTTCTGTGATACCCTACCAAACCTAGGAATCCCCATAATTGTTTTTGATTAATTGGGACAGGCCATTGTTCAATTGCACTGATTTTACCAGGATCAGTTTGGACTCCTTGGCCAGAAATCATAGGCCCAAATATTCAACCTTTGTACCCCCAAAAAGAGCACTTGGACATTTTAGCATATAAAGAGTGTGTTCTCAAAAGAATTAGTACCTGTTCCAGGTCTTTGACATGTTGTTCAAGTGTTGGACTGTATACTAGTATATCATCAAAGAAGACTAGACTCTTTTTCCTCAACAAGGGCTAAAATGTATGGTTATTCAGTTCTTAAAAGGTGGCTGGTGCATTAGATAATCCAAAAGGCACTGATGGGTCCTAAAAGCTGTTTTGTGGATATCCTTATCATCCATTCTCACCTAATGGTGTCCAGCTCTCAAATCCAACTTTGAGAATATGGTGGCACCTCCCAAGGTGTAACTCACTAGCTTTGCTAACCAAGTTTGTTGTAGGGGTGTAACAATCTTTTAAGATAAAAGATATTTAAGACTTCTGTGATTAGTCTTAATCAAAAAATTTCTTACAATCAGGTAATGATGCCACTGTTTTACTGCCATCAATATGGCTAACAGCTCCTTTTCATAGACAGATAAACTTTGTTGTCTAATAGATAAAGCCTTACTAATAAAGGCTAGTAGATGGCCCTCTTGCATCAAAACAACCCCCATACCTTTTGATGAGGCATCTGCCTCTATAACAAATGATTTAGTGAAATCATGTAAGGCTAAAACTGGTGCAGTAGTTAAAGCCTTCTTAACGGTTCAAAAGCTGATTGTGCTACTTTTGTCCAATCAAAAGCTTCCTCTTTTATTAATAAATCAGTCACTGAGCCTAGATATTACCCTAAAAGACTTAATGAACCTTCTGTAATACCCTGCCATACCTAGGAATCCCCTTTGTTTTTGCTTAATTGGGACAAACCATTGTTCAATTGCACTGATTTTACAAGGATCATTTTTGGACTCCTTGGCCAGAAATCAATTGTCCCAAATATTCACTCTTTGTACCCCTAAAGAGCACTTGCACATTTTAGCATATAAAGAGTGTTTTCTCAAAAGAGTTAGTACTTGTTCCAGGTCTTTGACATGTTGTTCTAGTGTTGGACTGTACACTAGAATATCATCAAAGAAGACTAGAGTGTTTTTTCTCAACAAGGGCTGAAATGTATGGTTCATCAGTGCTTGAAAGGTGGCTAGTGCATTGGATAATCCAAAAGGCATCACCACAAATTCAAATAGGCCCTGATGGGTCCTAAAAGTTGTTTTGTGGATATCCTGATCATCCATTCTCACCTGATGGTACCCAGCTCTCAAATCGAACTTTGAGAATATGGTGGCACCTCCCAAGGTGTAACCCATTAGCTTTGCTAACCAAGTTTGTTGTAGGGGTGTAACAATTTTTTGAGACAAAATATATTTAAGACTTCGGTGATTAGGCCTAATAAAAAAATGCTTACAATCAGATAATGATGCCACTGTTTTACTACCATAAATATGGCTAACAGCTCCTTTTCATAGACAGATAAACTTTTAGACAACAAAGTTTATCTGTCTATGAAAAGGAGCTGTTAGCCATATTTATGGTAGTAAAACAGTGGCATCATTATCTGATTGTAAGCATTTTTTTAAGGTTGTAGAAGGCGCTAGGCAGGCGGTGAGGTCTAGCCTAGGGACTAGGCGGGACTAGGCGTTTTGGGATTTTTATACGTATTTTATATATATACACACAGATTTAGGTGTTTGTTGAAAATACGTTAAGATATATACACAATATATATGAGTAAATAAGTGATAAATATTATATTATATATTGTTTTGTATAAATATCTACTTGCTTACCAATTAATAATATTTATTATTACTTTTTAAAGGCCCTAGATATCTCTACATATTTTAACTTAAAAAATTATTTACTTTTTCAGTTTTCTAGATCTTCACGTGCTGGAGATTCCAAAGTCCAAAGCACCTAGATACTATAATATATATTATCATAATTCATAACATAATATTATCATTTCATAATATCATCTTCATCTACAACTTTCACCGGCGTATTTTCAACTTTCACCGGAATCATCTTTATCTTTCACCGTCGACCGTCGTCATCTTCAAAAGCCTAGCGCCTAGGTCCGCCTAGGACCGCCTAATACCCGCCTAATCCCACCTAATCACCAAAACGCCTAATCTCTCGCCTAGGGCTTATTTCCGATATATTGTCCCGCCTAGCGCCTAGGCGCCGCCTAGGCCGCCTTCTGCAACCTTGGTTGTCTAATAGATAAAGCCTTACTAATAAAGGCTATTGGATGACCCTCTTGCAACAAAACAGCCCTCATACCTTTTAATGAGACATCTGTCTCTATAACAAATGTTTTAGTGAAATCAGGTAAGGCTAAAACTAGTGCAGTAGTTAAAGCCTTCTTTAAGTGTTCAAAAGCTGATTGCGTATTTCTGTCCAAATAAAAGCTTTCTCTTTTCTTAATAAATCAGTCAATGGCCTAGCCATTACCCCAAAAGACTTAATGAACCTTCTGTGATACCCTGCCAAACCTAGGAATTCCTATAATTGTTTTTGATTAACTGGGACAGGCCATTGTTCAATTCTAAGCACTTAATATCGGTGAGATCTCGGTTATATCGGTCCGAGATCTCGGTTATCGGTGAAGGGCCTATATCGGTGTAAAATATCGGTAGTAATCTCGGGACCGAGAATATCGGCCGATATGACCGAGATATCGACCGAGATAAGTATTTGTAATATCGGTACAAATACCGATAATCTCGTTTTCAGTTTTTGTTTGGGCCCATTTGAAAAAACTCTTATATAACCACTAAACTTCTAAATCAGCCCAACATAAACAATAAACTACAGCCCCAATATAAACCTAAACTTCTAAAACCACCAAGTCCATCGATGTATAGTTGTTGTTTGCATATTGTTTACACAAAAAAAAACCTAACCTAAGAACCAAGAACATGAGTCGCTGCTGCTATGCTCCTCACGGCTGCTCCCATTTGAAAAAAGAACGAAGCTTGCAACTTCAATAAGTCACTGCTGCTATGCTCCTCTGCTCCTCAATCGGCCCTGTTTGGCTGTTCCTCTGTTCCTCTCTCACAACTTCAGTAAGTTAAGTTCCAATGTAACTTTGTATTTGATTATATTTGTAAGTATGGTTGATAGTTTAGTAACTTTGTATTTGATTATTTTAACTATATCAGTAAGTTAAGTTCAAATGTTTGTATATTAGTCATTAGAATCACTGAATCGGTTAATGTTAATTATTTGTATGATTGTACGATTGAAAATTGTATATATACAAATCTGTTAATGTTAATGACTTAATGTTTTTAGATTATAAATATTTTTTTTTGCTTTAATCGCTGGATTATATGCAAGATTTTTTTTTTCAATATACACATGCATTATACACATATGTAATGCAATATAACATATGTATAACTCAAATATACACATATATATAGCTGAAATATACACATATGTATAGCTGAAAAATGCTATATACACATATGTATAATTGCTATATACACATATGTATAATTGCCATATACACATATGTATACATGAAAAAAAATTCAGAAAAAATAAAAAAAAATTTCCTTGCATAAAAATGTGCGATTAAATTTTTTTTTTTTTTTTGCCTTTATATGAAATGTGTGGCCCAGAATGGTTCTCTCAGTTCTCAAATAGGGGTTGTTCTCTTAGGATCCCTACCCTATATATATATATATATATATATATATATATATATATATATATATATATATATATATATATATAATGAAACTACTGATATCTCACCGCGAAAACCGATATATCAAATATCGGCCCTCGACCGATAACCGATATTTTCCCGCATTAACTGCTTAGGTTCAATTGCACTGATTTTACCAGGACTAGTTTAGACTCCTTGGCCAGAAATCACATGTCCCAAATATTTAACCTTTGTACCCCAAAAGGAGTACTTGGACATTTTAGCATACAAAGAGTGTTTTCTCAAAAGAATTAGTACCTTAACAAACAGTAACTACCTATGGTCGAAGGAAGAAGCCATCAATGTCTGACAATGAAGTAAGACCACTTCCAGCCATGGTTAAGGACTAGAGTACAATAAGTTTGCAGTGCCCGATATTGACAACAACTATTTACAACATCTGGGAATCAAGAAAGGAGGAATACTGGGGTAGCGAATTTAGCAGAGACGGAAAGTTGGATCTGACTCTATTTATGATGAAGTGTGCGAGCGAGACACTTTACTTGAATGAGCATATGGAGGAGAACATGCGCTATTCTGATAACAGAGCTTCAAACCAAATGACGGGGAGTACATTGTTCTTTTCGTAGTGGAATGAGCGAGTAACCGGTAAAGTACGTTTCAGTGATTATTTTGCGTTAATATTGTAAAAAACTCCCATACATTGTTCACAAGCAAGACAGGTGAACGTAGATTATTGATAGAAGTATATTATATTCTGAGCCTATGTTCCAACATTATTAGTTTGGGACAACCCACAGAGTTGGGATGTAGAGTCGTTATGGAAGACGATGTGTTGCTAGTTCATTTAAAATCCAGTATTCTAATGATGAGAGTATTTCGCTAGTAGCCGATTGTACAATATAAGTATAAAAGAATGATCAAATAAATTTTATTCATACCTGATACATGAAATATATACAATAAGAAGAGGCATAATCTAGCCTACAATTAATAGTAATAAAACACTTTGACTATCCTTTGACTATCTATGACCATGACTATGACTTTGACTATGACTTGGAATTTGACTTGCAATACATATTCAAAATATATAATTAATTAGATGGCTTGATTCTTACTAATAAGCCCCCATAAGATTGAGGATCTGTTAGATAAGCCAATCTTGGAGCAGAATGAGAAAAACGGTAATCTGGGTAGCAGTTTGGTGAGGACATCGACTAGTTGATCCTTTGAACTAATATGAAAAACCTTTAGTTGACCGACATTAACTTGTTTCTGAACAAAGGGGTAGTCGAGAGCTACATGTTTCATGCGAGAGTGGTAGACCGGGTTAGCACATAGGTAAGTAGCACCGGTGTTATCACAACAATAGAATGGGGTGCGCCTCGTGCGAAGGCCAAGTTCTTGGTGAAGATTTTTAACCCATGAGAGTTCAGCCGCGACATTTGCAAGTGCTTTGTATTCCGCTTCAGATGAAGAGCAGGAGACCAGTTTTTGTCGAGAGGAACGCCAAGAGATAATGTTAGATCCAAGATATAATAGATAAGTTGTAGTAGATCTTTCTCCGTCATGTATTCTTCCCTAATCTGAATCTGAAAAAGCTTGTAAATCAAGTGAGGACTTTTATTAAAAAATAACCCATGGTGCACCGTTCCTTTCAAATAACGGAGAACCCGTTTGAGAGCTTTCCAGTGTGACTGTTTTGGGTGGTGCTTGAATTGAGAAAGTTTGTTGACTGCGATGGAAATATCCGGCCGAGTGAAAGCAATATATTGAAGAGTGCCAACAAGTTGGCGGTAAGGACTCGAGTCAACGAATGTAGAGGCATCCGAGGGGGTAAAAGGGTCGAAAATGCTTAGGCGGGGTGAGGACGTCCTTAGCACCATCCATTTTGAATTTGGTTAAGATGTCTTGAATGTGTCAGTGTTTTGAAAGAAATAAGCCTTGAGTTGTAGGGATGACCTCAATGCCCAAAAAGTGATGAAGTGGACCAAGATCTTTGATGGGGAATTTATCACTTAATGCTTGAACGAGGGTGTTCAAGAAGTGATCATGGCTACCCATAAGAACAACGTTATCTACATAGACAAGAAGGTAGGAAGTGATTCCATGCTTATTGTAGATGAAAAAGGATGGATTGGACAAGGACTTGTGAAAACCGAATTTTATAAGAAAAGCGATGAGTTCATTATACCATACCTTTCGAGTAGGTGGGAGCAACATTGAACAACTTGTCATAAGGTGATTTGTTATCCAAGATGGTTGTGGGTAGATGACTTATAAAAGTAGCGGCTTGGAAGGCATGTGACCAAAAATGTGATGGTAGCGGGGCATAGTGGAGTAGGGCAAGGCCCGTTTCAACAACATATCGGTGGCATCGTTTGGCTACTCCATTTTGCTCGGGTGTATGAGAGGGTGTGGTGTAGTGATAAATTCCATAGGTGGTGAGAAATGGTTTAAGACCAATGTATTCAACGCCAGTGTCGGTAAATAGAGAGATAAGGGGTGTTTGAAAAAAATTCCACTAGTGATTTGAATTGTAGAAAAAGGGTGGAGCCATCGGATTTTCTTTTTATTGGATATAACCAAATGTATTTAGAAAAATAACCGACAAATATGACATAGTACTTGAAGCTGTTAATGGATGTTTGGACTGGTCCCATACATCTAAGTAAACGAGTTGTAATGGTTTGTTTACAACAAATGAGTTTTTACCAAAAGGAATTTTGTGGCTTTTATTTAGCGAACAAGATTTACAATGAAAAGACTCGGGTGACACTTTATTACCATTAAGTCCTAATTTAGAAATTAAGGACTTGAAAACTTGAAATGAAGGATGTTGTAACATCCTGTTTCTGTTATATAAATAAAATGTCTTGGTTCATATTTATTTGTGAATGAAACGGGTCCATAATCGTTAAAGCAGGAGTAATAACATGTGAAATGGGTATTCGTATATTTAAATTAGTTAACGAGCAAGTGATGGGTAGCATAATTATTTGAGATAAAAGACCGTTTAGTTATATTAACAAAATATATTATATTTGACCTTGTTCCATTTTAAATGAAATTTAGGTTAAAACATAGAGAAAACAAGTGAAGTAACTGAGTTAATTAAAATAATATAATAAAAAAATAATTTAAATATATAAGCCGAATAAAAGTAATATAATAAAAAAATAATCTATATATATAAGCCGACATAGTAAAGTCGGTCAAAGTAACCTTCAAGTGTTATAAATATATTCATCTCATTTGTAAAGCAATTCAAGTGTTTGTTATAAATATATTCATCTCATTTGGACGACATATATCATTTCTAAACAACAAACAGGTTAGTATGTATTATCTTAAACAAAGATATTTGTTTTAAGTTTATTACTTAGATGTTTAGGTAAAGTAAATATAGTTATTAGTAATTATTATTTTTGTTAAGGGCGGGTATTGAGTAGCCTAGCCTTAGTTAAGTATGGACAAATCACCCATACTTAAATAAGTTAGCGTTAACCAATGTCCAACTGTAATAATAATTAGTTAGATATACTGTTACCTAACCTAGGGGTGGTATAATTGTATCAGGACCCTGAGATATTACCTGGTTGTATTAGCGTTGTCAATTGCAAAGAGCTAATAAAGAGGTGAGTTACTTAAACTATTTTTAAAAACCTGATACTTGCTCATAAAATTGTTTTGATGGTGATTGATCTTGTATATGCATCGAACCATAGGTGTGGCATCCAATGTATATATATATATATATATATATATATATATATATATTAATGATCATTATATTTTCCTAGGGGGGACATACAGTTCCTACTGGGGAATTGGTAGGCTGTGTGAATATATGACCGGATGTATCCCCGGGGGGGGGGGGGGGGGGCATATAGTTCCTGCTGGGGAATTGGTAGGCTGTATGAATATATTTTTGGTGACATGCAATGAGCTCTTATATGACCGGATGTATCCCCGGGGCGGGGGGGGCATATAGTTCCTGCTGGGGAATTGGTAGGCTGTATGAATATATTTTTGGTGACATGCAATGAGCTCTTACTTGATCAATAAAATTGTTTGTGTGATGGTTTTACTGATGGATCAGTTTATGTGGCTCACCAGCTTTGTGCTGACGTATTTTTATTACTCGAGCATGTATCTCAGGTTGAGGAGGTAAGGACTGGGGATTAGTAGCTGAGTACTGGAAGTTTGTAGCTGTTTGTTGTGTGAGCGTTAAGCGATGTGTAGTTTGGACGTACTTTTGTTAGTTTGGCTTGTAATAAATACTTAGTTATGTAATGAGATTACGTGTCCGCTTTAAGTTTGCGCCAACTGGTCACTGTAAGTATCCCGACCTAGGCAGGGTGTGACAGATGTCCAAGGATTTGGTGCCACGCGAGTAGAGATCCTGTTGTTATTGCAATGATTTGAAGAGAGAGTGTGGTCGGTCCGTAGTAAACTTCATTGACGTTCACACCCCGCATGAGACCCCCCCCCCCCCCGTGCGTAGATCATTAACTAAGAAATGATATGGAAAAAATTCAACAACAACTTGGTTAGTACGACTAAGTTCTGCAATGGAAATAAGATTATTACGAAGATTAGGAGCACTTAACACATCATTTAAGAATAGTGGTCATGAGTTTGTGTGAAGAGTTGTGTGACAAGTATATGTGATAGGAAGTGATTTACCATCACCCAAAAAAATCTCATCAGAGCCACCGTATTCGGAAAGAACTTGCACTTAGTTTTGATTAATGGCAGTGTGATCAGAAGCACCAGTGTCCCACATCCATGGATGGTTTGAAGTCACGGCATGAGGAGAGGTATGATTTACAGTTGGATTTGCAGATGAGAATCCATGAGTAGAGACTTGATGATCGCGTAGGAAGCGTCTAAGTTTGCGACAATCATTTGTTTCATGGCCGGGAATGTTGCAGTAGTGGCAAAAGGTATTGTTCCGAGTGATGCGGTTGTTAGGACTTGGGGTTGTGGGTCTGTTTGACCAGGAGGAAGAGATGTTGTGAGTATAACTGATGGACCGATTGTATTTTCGGGTGTGAATGAGTGGGGATGCCATCGAAGTGAAGTTTTGGTTGGAAAAAAAAAATAAAGGATGCAAAGTCGGATCGGTAGAATACTCGTTAGATCTTATGTGGCTGTGATACCATATAAAAGAATGATCAACTACATTTTATTCATACTTCATACATGATATATATACAATAAGAAGAGACATAATCTCGCCTACAATTAATAGTAATAAAACACTTAGTTCAAAATATACAATTAATTAGATGACTTGGACTTTGACTTGAAATACATATTCAAAATATACTATAATTAGATGGCTTGATTCTAGCTAATAATAAGGTTCACGGTTGGTTTGAGGGTATGTTTACTTTCTACGCTTGATCAAGCTTCTTAGCTCTAGCACACCCGTGTAGGCCATTTGAATTTCGATTCTAGGATAGGGTCGAAGAATATGGTTCGTGGGACGCCCCTAATTACTCATCCATCAAACATATGTGATTTTTGTTTGATTGGAAAACAAACTTAGAAACCATATCCAAAGAAGCATTGTTTAGAGCCACTAAACCGGTCAAGCTATTACATGGAGATCTTTATGATCCTATAAAACCACTTATACAAGGAGATTGCAGGAAGATGTTTTTAGTTGTAGATGATTTCTCATGCTATATGTGGTGTTTTCTTTTGAAATCCAAGGATCAAGCATCCGAGGTGTTTAAATGGTTTAAAGCTTTAATTCAGAAATATTTGAAGTTAAAGGTTGGTACATTCATCACGGATCGCATGGGTGAATTCACGTCAATAGAGTTCAATGAGATAACTCGTAAACAAAGTTGAAGGTAATTAAAAGAGTTATAATTGATTTGCATGCGTATTTATTCTTGATTAGAGATAACGATGGATGTTTATTTTTTTATTAAAAAGGTATTGTATTTCAACTTGTTTACTGCCTGCCTCTATATAAGCAGTCCAAGCAGGGATTTTTATGGTTATGAGACGGAATCAGTTCTGAGTAATATTCTAAATTCAACTTGAGAAAGGTGTGATGTGCACGTGTTTAACTTGGTTTTAATGTGTTTAATTATATGTTTTAAGTGTTTATTTGTGTAAAACTAGTTTACTTTGAGGATAATTTGCGTTACATGTACTCTGAGCTAAAAAGTTGATTTTCGAAAGCTAATTAAGGGCTTGGAAGCATAAGGGATTTACCGAGGTCGAAATACAAATAAATGGAGAAACCCCAGGGGGCGCAAGCGCAACTTCCGCCATAGCCTAGTCATCAGGGCGTAAGAGTGGCGCTAGATAGAAGGAAATTGCAATTTTATAAGGTAGGGTGCAAGCTTGTGCCCTCTAGAGAGGGACCGTGCACCTTGTGTTGTTTAATGACGCGAAATTAGGGTTTTGCAACCCCATCCAAACCAAAACATCCCATACGATTTTCGTTGTTTGGACATTAATTTTGTTACATGGGTTTTGTTATTGTTTCGAGTATCTCTTTTGATATGACAATGTTTTACATTTCGGTTCAAAATTGACGGTCGAGTTAACACCCTCGCAACACGCTTGCGTGGTTTAACGTTTTTACTTTTACCTATAAGTCGGTTTGATGGTCCCCCCATAACATATGGGTACAAAAATCTCGCTTTACGGAACCCATAATATATTAATTGAACCATAGGTAACGTACACAAATATAGGTGTGTTTACTTCAGAAAAAAAGTGTTTTATGACGTTTGTCCTCAATACTATTAATTATATAAACTACAAAACTAACAAGACTAGATCTTAACATATATTTATTTTTAGAAAACATGCTACCGATATGCATATATACTAGAGGTGCACAAAGAAACCGGTTTGGAAACTGAAACCGAAACCGGCAAATTAAATCGAAACTGAAACCAACCAGACAGAGCCGGTCCTGAGGATTTAAATGCCTAGGCCGAGCCGAGAAAAAAGGCCCTTACGAATTAAATAAAAGAAATAAATTTTTTAAATGAAGAGTAACATTATAACAATAAACACAAGAAATATACAGTAATAGAATAACATAGTATAATAGCTAAGCAATGATTCGTGAAACTCTCCAATACCTTTTTTAAACGACGATTGACCGTATACTTTTTTTTAGTGTTTAAATTAGATTAGATAATTAGATGATTGAATATTTGGATTATCAAACTGGATCAAATTTGACCCAATACAAGTTATAAGGTTTTAGATATATCATAAATGACCAATACGTTTTATAGTTCTAAATTTTTAGAGATGACTCAACAAGTTTTCGTATTCATATTTTTAAACAAACACACATATATGTGTATACATATGTATAGTATTAAAAAAATGGCCCCTCTGAAATTATGTGCCTCGGCCGGGGGTGCGGCTCGCCCACCCCCAAGGCCGGCACTGCAACCAGAAATCGGGCTAAAATCGATCAAACGAATCTGAATCTGAACCGAAACCGGCATATAAACTGGACCGAACCGAAACCGGTACGGCTAAAAAACGAGAAAAAACCGAAACTTGTTTATAAAACAACATTTTTGTCGTAAACACAAATAAAGACTTTGTTTTTTTATTAAAATTCAATTTGCTTCTTTATAAAACAATAAAAGTTAATAAAATTAAAATTTTATGTAATTTATTTAATGATTTTAAAAAGTGTGTAAAAAAAAAAAGTTTGTGGTCGACCAACCGGTATTGGACGAACTAGTTTCAAGCCAAAATCAGTTACAGGTCAACACCAAAACCAGTTTGGTTAACCTACTATTTTTTATAGTTATATTTTATCAGATTTTTCCCATCTATGTTAAAAAAAAAATATTATTATTTTTTAATAATTACTCTATAACTACTTTAGAATTTGTAGAGTAATTACGCATAATTTTTTTTTAAAGTTTTTCGGACTAAAATACATGTTAAGAGTTAAAAAAAATTTCTCTATTCACTTCTCACTTTTAAGATCTGTGTGTAGAATAACCTAACATTGTTGCAAGAAGCCTAAAAGAGAAGTCAAAATTAAAGTAAAAAATAGGAGATTACCTTTTGGTGTGGTTTGATTAAAATTGTTCAAAATGCAGCAACAACAAGGATATAGAGAGACCCAGGAAGGCTGTAGAAAGAAACCAACAAGAATTTAGGTATACCGAGTACCCAAGAAGGATTCAGAAAGAAATTGCAAAGAAAAAAAGGTTTTTAGAGAAATTAAGCACTACCAATGTAAAGGTAAACAAAGAAGGATTCACATAGAAACCATGGAAACGCAATAAATGACCAACAACGATTGAGAGTGAGAGAACGTATATAGTACAATAATTGAAAAGAAAACACGGAAACGCAATAATTGACCAACAAGAACACGTCTTTTATCTTCTTACAAGGTAAATAATAATTTGTATACGTCTTTTATCTTACTTTATCTAAAAATTGGCAGAGGGATGAATCTCGTGTGCGTTTGATCCTATAAAACGTTTGCCTTGTCTTCGGGACTCCTAGAGTGAACTCCTTTTACTCAGGTCTTGTATTGTGGTCGTTAAGTTGCTTTTTCGGTTACGGACCTATCAGCCATCTATGATTGATGAAGCGGTATCATGTTTTGATAAGACGCTCTGGGAAGCCATTAAAGACATAGTGGTATGCGGGGGACCGTTCTTTGGTGACCTACAGTGGCGGTTGGCATCCTTGCCGATGCGTTTGGGAGGACTACGAATTCTCTCAGCGAAAAATCTTAAGGCTTACGCTTTTCTGGCGTCGAGAGCTCAGTCTTAAGAACTACATGACCGCATCTTAAGGAATAGCAGGGCTTTTGGCAGGGACTCGAACTACGTGCAGGCCCTCACAAGACTAAATGACTTTTTCCCAGGTTTTGACACTGATGGTTTTTCTAACAATGACACCCCCCAAGCCTCTGAAAACTTAGGCGAATGCCCTTTTTGATAAAATCGCTAAGAGCCTGGGTGATGTTTGACTTCCCACCGGAAGGCAGTTATTGAATGTTTACAAGGCTCCCATGAGTGTTATCCCGATCAACGGTTTGGACCAAACCATGTCTGCAGTTGAATATAGGCCCATTCTTAAACACCATTTGATGACCCTCATGTACCCTGATGATGAAGTCTGTCCGATTTTCCGTAAGGCTTGCCTAGATAACTACGGGGAGCATGCAGTTCATTGCAATGAGCTGCCCGGGTTTAAATATCGACATGACTAAGTTCGGGACATTTTATGGGACATCTTAAGAGGAGCTGAGATCTCATCCAAGAAGAAGGCCCCTGTGAACTTCCTTTCGGACCCCGTAGAAGAGAGATCCACCCAGCGACCAACAAATCTTTTTGTCTTCTTGTCTTTGGGTGGGCGGTGGGGGGAACACGCTGTTGGTGAGCTCACAGGAGTATCTCCTCTAGCTGGTTTGAAGGATATGGGTTTGTAGCAGGGCAAGCGGTGCGAAGAGCCGAGGCAATAAAGTGGAAAAACATGCTAAAGCCTGTGAGGAGAACCAACACGTTTTCGTGCCCCTAGCTTTTGATACATTTGGTTCCATGGCACCGGAAGCCATTCGTTTCTTGACCAGGATCCAACGGGTTATTCATAACAATCTCTCCACTTCTGGGGGCAAGGTTTCGTTTTTAGTAAATTGGGGTTCGCCATACAGAAAGGGGTGATGGCATAGCTTGTTGCCCGCGTACCTACTATCTTGATGTAATTTTCACTTTCAAGTGTGAATAAAATGTCAATTACAACAAAAAAAAATTGACATCTTTAATAAGTTTTCAACAAATACTAGAGCGTTGGTTGTACTACAGTAAAGACAAATCACAAAGGCTTAGGTTAAATATATTTTTTTAAAGGTGAACTTCGTTAAAAAACGCCGGAGTTACTCGAAAAAAGGACCGCCACAACAACGATTACAATATATACAACTTATGTTAAATATACTAAGTAATGAGGATTAATCTATCAATTTAGTCAAACTATAATGATAAAAGACATTTGATAAGCTAATCTACCTAGTAATTAAACATTGATTAACCTATTATTTACATTATTATACTATTATTTATTATTTATATTACTATACTTGTAGGACCGGAAATTTATCAATAAACAGTTAATCAACACGATATGTATACCGTCAGGTAAGGAAACCCCAACTGTAATATATGATTAAAAAATCTTCTAGAAACTGGACAGCACAAAAGAGGACAACAATGCAATGCAATAGGACAACTCACATGTGAGATTAAATCTCATGTACACTCACCACCTACACATTCCACCTATCATCTTCATCATCATTAACCTTATACATATATCTTTTTTTTAACGGCCAACGAATCAATTTCTGAGCACTCTCGGGCACCCTTTTGGCGAATCAGGTACTCGAGAGTACCCGGGCCACCAATTGCCACCAATTCCCGGGAAAACCCGACGACTCACCCGCCCAAAGGCACGACGGTGAAATAATCGGTAAAACCGGTCGGGATCAGGACTCGAACCCAAGCTAATGGCCGGGTCATCCCCCATTTCCCCTCCACCAATGTCCTCCAAATGTAGCTAGTGGGAATTGAACCCAAGCCTCCCATAGGAAACTTTAGGCTCTCAACCAACTGGGCTACAAGTGTTGGAAATGATAGAGGAATAGAGAGAAAGGAAACGACAGAGGAATATATATATATATATATATATATATATATAGAGAGAGAGAGAGAAAAGCTTACCTCTGGTCACCTTCTTCATCACCGGTGACCGGGGACTGAACCTACAACCCTAGTTCCGACCAACACAATACCATCACCGGTCCCTCCTTCCTTTCCCTCTTTTTCTGTCGCTGAACCCACACCGGTCACCACTTCCGGTCAAGTTCCAGTAACCCACTTTCTTCTCCGCCCCACTGTCACCGTTCGATATCCGGGTAATCTCTTGTTATGACCTAACAACCACCCCATCCACCACTTCTCTTCCACCCCTTCGGTAATTTGAACCCAAAATTTAACACCCACCATTAACCACATCCCCATCTCCGGCCTCTACACCAACCCGACAATCAAAACCCACTATACTTCTATAATCCGACAGCTTCTTTGTTAAGTTTTCTGGCCTTCGATTGTGAACCGACAACCCATCTCAGTCACCCTTTTCACAAACCCAACACCCATTTTATTTTCCTAAACCAAACCTAAAATAAGTGCAGTCATTTTTTTATAAATAATAAGAAGTCAAAATTTAGTCAAAGCCTTTTAAGCTACTTCTTTGTTACTACTCATTCAACCCACTAAGTTAACTCGGTTCGTCTATTAACCCGGTTCCGAACCCGCCACCCCCGAAGAATTGAAGGTTATGTTATATTATGCTAATACGTTTATTGTTATAAAAGTGTTACGTGTGGGGCGATATTAATAAACCGAATTATTAAAACTAACTTATATATATATAGGTTTAGGATCCTGTACAAAGTACATTTTTCGTGAGAAGTGTGAGAAGGACTAAGAATTGACATGTAGACATCATGTTTTGGATTTAGGAATGATGTTTTAGGTTGTTTTAACTTGAAAAACACCAAACACAACAATCTAAAACACAATACAATGTATTATAGTCATTAAATTTAAAAAACAGCTAAAACACACTACTTAACGCTTAAAACACACTGCTAATGTTCTTAGCATGGTGTTTTAGGTTTTAAGCCTAAAATACATTGTTTTCGGTTTTTAATTGTTATGTTTGGTGTTTTTATAGGCAAAACAATCCAAAACATCACAACTATGTTCAAAAAATGATGCCTAAGTATCAATTTTTAATACTTCTCACACTTCTCACAAAAAAAACACTTTGTACACGATCTTGACCCTATATATATATATATATATATATATAAGTTGATATATGAATAATATATTGAGGCTTGGGATACAATAATAATATTTTATTCTTTGAGCCTCTTGAGCCAAGCTGTAAGAGGTCAGCTTTTCTTAGTAGTACGAGTGTCAAGTTGTAATGGTCAGCTTATTAGATTAGATGTCTGTGTCTATATAAATCCCAACTCTAGATTATTAATCATATATCAATTTATGTGTATATATATTATATAAAAGGTATAAAATATTTATAAGTAATAAGAAATTGTTCCAACACCTGCACGAGACTTACGCACGCTAATGTTTATTTGAAATATAATGGTTGCAACTAAAATTATGTTAAAGAATATTATGTTTTATTATTAAGAGTTATAAAAGATTTGCTTTATAAACCATTTACGTATCACAAAAGTTACATTTATTTTAAATTATATTTTAAATACATTAATTATCAATTTTTGAGAATAAATAAACATAGCGTGGCAAGATAGCTTCCAATAAAACTACTGTAGTATTTAACTCAAATAATAAATCTAAATGAGATATATAACTCACATGTTGTAACACCCTGAGGTGTTACGGGTCTCGTAAACGGGTCGGGTCGTACCCGACCACCCGTTTATAAAATAATAATAAAACGAATTTTATCAATTCAGCCAAACGCTCCTATTCTGCTATGAAACTCGGTGCCAAACACTCCATGAACAGCCTAAATTCTGTAGCCAAACACCCTTGAATGCATGCTGTTATACCCGCTCCCAAATACCCCTTTAGTTTATTAAGTGGGTGTTTGGGATTGAGTTTCAAAACTGCTTATTGACTTATTGGCTTCTTGAAAAAGCCAATAAGTCAATAAGCTGTTTGTGTAACCTAAAAGCACTTTCTGTTTTGACCTTTGGCTTTTAGCTTTTAAGGGTAAAAAGCTGTTTTTGAAAAGTTAGAAATCCTGGCTTTTAGCTTTTGGCTTTTGACTTTTGGAAAAAAATTACAAATTTACCACTCATACAACCAATATTCGCAATAAGTTAAGCGAAACACTTAAAAAAATAACAATTTATAGACTTTTTGACGTTTCTCATCTCAAAAGCTAATCCAAACACTTTTTTTAAAACTCCTTTTCAAAAAGTCATAAGCCAATAAGCACTTTTGAGCAAAAGCACTTTTGCATCTCCAAACTCAATCCCAAACACCCTCTAAGTATATAAACCTTGCTTTCCCTTTCATATGTTCCTCCACATTCAAACATCAGACACAACACCCACAAGAGTTCCCAACCGGAAGCCACCACCGGACCATGGACGGCCGCCGCCGCCTCTTTCTCCGGTAGCTTCCTCCTCTCCGGCTAACCATCCTCCCTTATCCGGTGAGCTTCGCCCTCGCAAAACCAATAACCACCATAATCTTATCCTTGTTTTGTTATAATTACCAATAACAATCAACCATCACAACCCTGCTCCACTTCGTTATTATAATCGGACAGTGACCAGGTTGTGGTGACTGTCGTGAGTCCTTGTAAACCGTTAATCGAACCTCAGCCCTTGTATTGTTTCTGCTGTGAATCCCGATAACCCACTTGGTTAATACCCGATAATCAACCAGAACTACCCCTCGTTATTTTCCGACCAGGTGGGTGTATCACCGGTCAGTTATTATTAGTCAAACCCGAGCCATGTTCCGATATTAAATCCACAACCAACCTGTAACCCGGTACCCTTCTCTGTTCTGATGACCGGACAGTCACCAGTTCCTGTGACTGTCATCGGGTTCCAAACTGTCACACCACGACTACGGCGGAAACACGTGGCGCGACGGTTCAAATGGATAAAGCCAAGATTAATGCAAATCATAAGTAATTAAAGAAACGGGTCATTTATTAAGACGTCAAATCATGTCATATTATTCATACATAAACGAAAAATTGTTTTTAATTGAAATAAGGAGGCTTCTCATATATATATCCCGATTCCTTGGGATAAAGAGATGAAGCCTCTAGATAACACCCGACGTCCCATTAAGAGATTCCCCCGACCCAGCTCGCCATGCTTTCCATCATTCATCAATTACCTGAAAGATATGTTTAAAATCGTCAATATATAAATATTGGTGAGTTCACAGGTTTTAGTTATCAAAACATTAACTTTTGGGAATTTTCCATGTTATGACAATTTATAGGAGTTGCAAGTTCCTACAATTCTACTTGAGCCTATAATCAAACCAAGACAAATAATAATGCCCCGCTCCAAGTCGTTACTCGGTATTCTTACGACTTAATTTCAGAATACGTGCACCCCAGGCATACGCCGATGCATAATCGACGCTATCGATTAGGGGTGGGCCTTGTCAGGCACCAATAGTACTATTCAAATATTCCTTCGGTTTCACTTTCCTGAATTAATGATTATAGTAGTGAGGTCTCAACCCCGAGTGGCGATCATAACTCAAGTACCAACCCGTCAAACATTTCCCTAACATATCTTTCCCCCGAAAACGTTAAAATAGTTTAAAGATGGGGCCGTGAAACTCACCTGAAACTGTGCTCGGCTCAAAGAAGTAAATAGCAAATTTGGTGGTCTCGCACCTACAAATGTTTCTAGGCGTATAAGTCACTATACCTATAGTGCATGTGCCTTGGCAAGTTGTACATCCAACTCCCCGACCACGTGTTATCCCAATTCCCGTTTAATTAGACGCGCATCCTAGGTCCATTGGCGATGGATTACCCTTTTCTTTATATATTAATCTTGTGAATATTATTTGTAACATGTACATTATTATTCTCGACACAACTCTACCTAACGTATAATTATTTTCCCATTTAAATAATTATACTTAGGATCGTATCGTTCAATATAATGTATTCTTATCTCCCGACCCGACTCACTTTGCCACATATTTATTTTCCCATTTAAATAAATATGCTAAGTTCTTGTCGTTCGATTCTATATTTTAACGCCCGAATCAACTTACCATGCCGTACATTTATTTTCCCATTTAAATAAATATACTAGGATTTGTTGGGACCTACACGTTCGTAGATATACTTCACCTACTTGTCTCGGTTTTCCTTCTCGCGTATCTATTTTCCCATTTAAATAGATATACTAAAATTTCGTCGAGACAAGTATGTATCTATATATCAATATGTGCGTTTTCTTTGTTAAGTCCATACGTTGTCTAACGTTTTAATTCATTAGTTTTTCTCCCTCGAATATTTGTTCCAACACTTAGGAAAGTGTTACATAAGTTTCACCCATTTTATATATTTTACTTCCTAAAATATATATTTTCACGTTTTGCCGCTATGGCATTTTCCTCTAGTTTGTCCGTTTATACGTCATCGTTAGTTTATGTTACTAAGTCCATTAGTTAACTTTTTCCACATTTTTCTTCTAATATCCGTTCTATGGTATATTATTCATACTTCCAATTCCGAACGTATATTACTTGAAGAAAATATACTTTTATATTTTTAGTACAACTAGTTACTTGTATCCCAAAAATGTTTCCGATACTTTTATATTCCCATTTATATAAAAGTAT
This sequence comes from Ambrosia artemisiifolia, assembly GCA_032199755.1. NCBI lineage: Eukaryota > Viridiplantae > Streptophyta > Magnoliopsida > Asterales > Asteraceae > Ambrosia > Ambrosia artemisiifolia. The sequence continues at coordinate 46,402,218 of CM063517.1, read as the reverse complement.
CCATTTTTGCACAAGTTTTCCTCAAGTTGTTACTCTTGTCTAATATTTTACGAAACCTTTATTTTTGTCAAAAACCTTGACTTAATCACTTATTTTTATAAAAACTTCTATTTTTATAGAAATACATTTTTCACAACTTATTAAGTATTTTGCTCAAGTTTCACAAAACTATACTTGGAAAAACTATTCTTTATGTTTTTGACACTAAATTTCCATAAACACATTTTTGGACCAAAGTTTCTAAAATACTTATTTTAGTCCATTAACCTTCAAAATCTTATCATTAGTCCTTAAACTTACACTTGTTGCATCTTTCATCCAATCTTTCAAAGTTAGCATTTTTCATCCAACTAGTGGACTTTGAAGATCCATATTTCACATGTTTGTTTCTTTTCATATTTTTCCACTTCCATTAGTCTTCTTATTCATTACTAATGCTACTATCATGTGTGTATTACGTTTTTATCCAACATATTCCATTTTCACTCATCTAAGTGAGTAGACTTTAATCACGAAACTTTTACATGCAAGTTCATCTAACCCATTTTACTATCTTTTTGATATTAGTTAGTCATCTTATGATGATCAAAACCATATCTTATCACTTATCAATTTCTTTCAAAAATAATATCTTGATCATCATCCTCTTTACATGCATGTTAATATTTTCGTATTTCATTAGCCATTTTATTACCAACAACGATTTTAAGGTTCATCCATATCATCATTCATCCATTTTGTTCTTGTATGACATATAATAACTTTTATATTTCAAAACCATATTAACCCATCAATGTACAACTTGCTCTCAAGAACACAATACATGAATATTAATAACAAAACAAGGTGATTACTTACAACTAGCTCAAGGCTAGGGAAGACAAGAACCTTGGATTGGATGGGGTTTAGTGTGTTCTTCCAATGGGTTAAGCTCCAAGCTCTTGAAACACACAATGGGGTTTTGAATGGATGATGACTTAGATGATTTGTTAGTGTAGAAATTGAAAGAAAAGTGTATGGGGGGGGGGGGGGGGGGTATGCTCACGGCAACAAGGAGGAAGAAGAAGAAGATTTCTTTTTTTTTTTGTTCAAGTGGGTGTGTGAATATACTTATATTAACTCTCAAATCTTCCAAGATCACTTGGCCTTGCTTGGATTGGGTGGAAATCTTTGGGTAAGATTATGAATGATTAGTAAAAATCTTGGGGATAATATTAGAGGGTGTTTGGCCGATTTATTTAGAGAGAGAGGAGAGAGGATTAGCCAATTTTTACCCAATAGAATTACATGCATTAAGATCCCTCATGATTGCTAATCTCTTTTAGTGGGTTAATTAAATAAAAAGAAAAGGATTAACCATGGGGGTGGGGTAGGCCGGCCCCTTGAGGGTCTTAGGTGGGGTCCACTTTGCTAAATATTTCCCATTATTAGTTATGTTTTAATCTCTTCTCGTTCGGGTCCCGTCCGGGTGTTTTTCGAGCTTTTATCTCGTGTTCTCCGGACATTAAAAATACCTTTAATAACCCTTAAATATGGTCCGGGTTAAGCGTTGATATAGTATTTAGGCTCTTGCCGGGTGAAATTATTAGTTAGGCGCGTATCGGGTGCGGTACGCGCACTTTATTCGTTACCAGGAGATTTGTATAATAAGCTTTCACGTATGGCTTTGGAGTTCCAAAACTCATCTTATTTTGTGAAATTACGTTTTATTTTATATCCCGGTTGTCCGGGATTCGTTTCGCTTGTTTAATTTTTACCGGGTAATCGCCAGTGTCCATACCGGATAGATTTATTCGCACATGACTCCGTCATGTTTTGTTATTAAACATATGCATTCCTATGCATTATTTGGGAATTGCTATTTATTCTAAGGCCTCAATTAAATAATCAACACATAATTATATTTAATTACGTTAATTACGTTAATTAATTAGTACGGAATTACCTTATTTTTGCCGGTTGTTACATTCTCCCCCCGTTAAGAGAATTCCGTCCCGGAATTCACTTCGAGTCCTCTGGTATAGGGGTCTTCTCGAATAGGGCGGGATACTTTTGCTTCATCTGGTCCCACGTGAACTCTGGTCCACGCTTGGCGTTCCAGCGCACTTTGACCAACCTGATCTTACTGCGCCTTAGTTTTTGGACCTTCCAATCAGTCACTTCGATTGGTTCTTCGACAAAATGTAACTTATCGTCGACGTGGATTTCGTCTGCAGGGATGATGAGAGTTTCGTCGGATAGGCACTTCTTCAAATTCGACACGTGGAACGTGTCATGCACACCGTTCATTTCTTGAGGCAACTTGAGCTTGTAAGCCACGGGACCTACTCTGGACAAGATTTCGAACGGTCCAACATACCGTGGGTTCAGCTTTCCGCGCTTCCCAAAGCGCGCGACACCTTTCCAAGGTGACACCTTTAGTAGGACCCGGTCTCCGACTTGAAATTCCAAAGGCTTTCGCCTCATATCAGCATAGCTTTTCTGTCGGTCGCGGGCCGCTTTGAGGCGTTCCTTTATCAAGAAGATCTTGTCCGTTGTTTCTTGAACAATTTCGGGCCCGGTTAGTTGCTTTTCTCCAACTTCAGCCCAACATAGTGGAGATCTACACTTACGTCCATATAGAGCTTCAAAAGGTGCAGCTTGAATGCTCGTGTGGTAACTGTTGTTATATGAGAATTCCACCAGTGGTAAGTGTGTATCCCAACTACCGCTGAAATCGATTGCACATGCTCGTAACATATCCTCTAAAGTCTGGATGGTTCGTTCACTTTGCCCGTCGGTTTGGGGATGATATGCGGTACTCATGTCAAGGCGAGTACCAAGGGCATTGTTCAGACTTCCCCAAAATCTCGAGGTGAAGCGACCATCTCGATCGGAGATGATAGACGTAGGTACACCATGCTTAGATACTATCTCCTTGATGTACAAACGGGTCAACTTTTCCAGTCCATCCGTTTCGCGGATCGGAAGGAAGTGTGCGGACTTTGTCAATCGATCAACAATTACCCAAATCTTATTATGGCCGCTCGCTGTCCTGGGTAACTCGGAAATGAAATCCATGGTAATCCGTTCCCACTTCCATTCCCACTTCCATTCCGGTATTTCCGGTTGCTGGAGTAAACCGGATGGTCTCTGATGCTCGGCTTTGACCTTTGCACAAGTCAAACACCGCGCAACATAAGCTGCTATATCTCTCTTGAAGTTTGGCCACCAATAAAATCCTTTCAAATCGTGGAACATCTTGTCGGCACCAGGGTGAACCGAATATCGTGAACTGTGAGCTTCAGCCAATACTAGTTCTCGTAAGCCTCCATACACTGGAACCCAAATCCTATTCATGAAATACAAAGTTTGGTCCGCCTTTGGTTCTAGTGAGTCGACCATTTTCCGCAGTCTCTCACCTTTGATATTCTCGGGCTTAAGAGCGTTAATCTGAGCTTCGCGAATTCGGTCAGTCAGATTCGTCTGAATAGTTAGACCTAAGGCTCGGACTCGTAACGGCTTGATCCGTTCCTTGCGACTTAAGGCGTCGGCCACAACGTTCGCCTTACCGGGATGGTACTTTATCTCACAATCGTAATCGTTTAATAATTCAACCCATCGCCGTTGTCGCATGTTCAGTTCTTTCTGATCGAAAATGTGTCGCAAACTCTTATGATCTGTGAAGACTGTGCACTTGGTTCCATACAAATAATGCCTCCATATCTTGAGTGCGAACACTACGGTGCCCAATTCCAAATCATGTGTAGTGTAGTTCTTCTCATGGATTTTCAGTTGTCTGGAAGCATACGCTATCACTTTCTCTCGTTGCATCAGTACGCAACCCAATCCTTGGTGAGAGGCGTCACAGTAAACTACGAAGTCCTCCGTACCATCGGGGAGTGATAGTATCGGAGCGCCACATAACTTGTCTTTTAGCAGTTGAAATGCCTCTTCTTGCTTTTCCGTCCATTCGAACTTCCTGTCCTTTTGGGTTAGCATGGTCAAAGACTGTGCTATCTTTGAAAAGTTCTTGATGAACCTTCTGTAGTAACCCGCGAGGCCAAGAAATTGTCGCACTTCAGTAGGAGTTCTAGGGGCTTCCCAATTCTTAATAGCCTCGATCTTGGCGGGATCGACATGTATTCCCTTTTCATTTACCACGTGGCCTAGGAAGTGAACTTCTCGAATCCAAAAGTCACACTTTGAAAACTTTGCATAGAGCTTCTCTTTGCGTAGTACCTCTAGGATCAACCGAAGGTGATTCTCATGGTCTTCTTTAGTGCGCGAATAGATTAAAATGTCATCAATAAAGACAATGACAAATTTGTCCAAGTATGGCTTACACACGCGATTCATCAAGTCCATGAAGACCGCCGGTGCGTTGGTCAATCCGAACGGCATTACCAAAAATTCGTAGTGTCCATAACGAGTTCTGAACGCCGTTTTCGGTACATCTTCTTCCTGGATACGTAACTGGTGATAGCCGGACCTTAGATCAATCTTGGAGTAGAAACTGGATCCTTGAAGTTGATCGAATAAATCGTCGATCCTGGGAAGAGGATAGCGATTCTTGATGGTCAACTTGTTTAGTTCCCGATAGTCAATGCACATTCGAAAGGTGCCGTCCTTCTTCTTTACGAATAAGACAGGAGCTCCCCAGGGTGAGAAGCTTGGTCTTATGAAGCCTTTGTCTAACAACTCTTGTAGTTGACCGGATAGTTCCTGCATCTCGGATGGAGCTAAGCGATATGGCGATCGCGCTACGGGTGCAGCTCCAGGAACGAGGTCGATGCGGAACTCGACTTGTCGAGGTGGTGGCAACCCCGGCAAATCTTCTGGGAATACGTCTGGAAAATCTCTAGCTATCGGAATGTCCTCTAACTTTCGCTCGTCGGCCTTCTTATCTACCACGTGCGCCAAGAATGCAATAAGGCCTTTTCTCAAACACTTTCGAGCCTTCATGCTGGTAATAATTCGTAATGGCGTCCCACGCCTTTCCCCTTGAATTGACAGAGTTTCACCGCTCGGGAGGGGAACTTGAATTATTTTATCGTTGCAGACAACGATCGCACGTTGTGCGGATAACCAATCCATGCCAACGACTATGTCAAAACTACCCAGTACTACCGGCAAGAGATCAATATCAAATTCACGACCACAGAGATCCAACTTACAACCTTTTGCTACTTCTCGGGTTTCTATAGTTTTACCATTAGCCAATTCTATAGAATACGGTGTGTCTAGTTTACTAGTTTTTAGCCCAAGCAATCTTTTAAATTCGACAGATACGAAGCTAAAATCAGCGCCAGTATCAAATAATACAGAAGCATAATGACCATTAAGAGGGAACGTACCAGTGACCACATTAGGGTCCTGTCGTGCATCACCGGCACCAATCACAAACGCCCGCCCACGAGCTTGGTTGTTGAGCTTGGGGCAATCCCTCTTCCAATGGTCGAGCGATCCACACGAGAAGCAGGGCCTCGCTCCTCCATTCTTCTGTGCACCTGACCTGCACTCTTCTGTTTTGTGTCCTGTGCGCTGGCACTTTCCACAAATTATCCCACTCTTTCCCTGATAACCTGGCTTTCCGCCATTTCCACGCCCTGTGGCTACATACCCTTTTCCCTTTTTGTTCGTTCCTCCCGATGACCCATCCTTTTTCCCGTCATTGCGCTTACGTTTCCCGAACCTTGGCTTATTTCCCTGATCACTAAACCCAACCGTTGAACTTGCACCCACATTCTTACCCTCTACACTGCTGGACTCAGTAAGCTTCAGTCCTGACACTTTCCGGATTAGAGTGCCTACTCGGATGGCGTCTTCAGTGAGGCTCATAGCGAGGTCGATAGCCTCGCGCATGGTCGTGGGTTTGGAAGCAGTGACCATGCCGCGAATTTGTGGCGCCAGCCCGAATAGGTATCGTTCCACCTTCTTGCTCTCCGGAGTAATCAGGCGAGGTACCAGTCGAGATAGATCATGGAACCTGGATGTGTACCCAGTTACGTCCGATCCAATCATAGCGTGGTTCCAGAATTCAGTCTCTAGCTTTTGCACTTCGCTTGCAGGGCAGTACTCGGCGATCATGTGCTCTTTTAACTCCAACCAGGACATGGAGTAGGCAGCATCGTCTCCTAGTGATTGCACCTGGTCGTTCCACCAAGTTAGTGCCTGGTCCAGGAACAGGTTAGTGGCATACATAACCGCTTGACGTGGAGTGCAGCTACTGATGCGGATCACCGCCTCAGTTTTCTCGAACCATTTAATCAGTTCGACAGATCCCTCAGTGCCACCGAAGTTGAATGGCTTGCAGTCCAGAAAAGCTTTGAATGTGCAGCCACGCTCTCGCGAGGCCATTTCTGCAATAATAAGGTAGCATGTTATTATGAATTAGGAGTTTCATGAAAATCTCCCATTGTATTTATTTATAACCCTCTTACCATTGGGGGAGGTTTCGCGTCGGTCGCTCCCGGTCCTATCCCGCGATCGCTCAGTGCGGGCGGCGTTTTCCGCTGCGAGGGCTTGAGCTACGCGCTCCGAGACTAGTGCCTCAAGCTCCTCGGGTGTTGCGGGTAGTCCTCCGTTTCCGCTGTTGCTACGAGTGGATGGTGCCATTTTTCTTTAATAATAATTATCAAAGGTTAATTTGGCGATTATGCATACAACATCGTCACATATATAGCGCAAACAACATCTCAAACATAAACACAATAGTCAACATAACATCACCATACCATCACAAATCACAATATATACAAGGTAAGTAACAATAATCGTAGATAATCATAACAACACATTTCACCATAACAAAATTCTCATTAATTTCAATTACCACGAGTACAATGATTGTTTGCAATAACAAAAATAGGGGATACATCCCTCATACATCGTTACTTGAAATACCATAGAAACATAATGTCAAATACCGGCATAACCCGCTCGGCTAGGCAAAAATGCAGACGAGTGCTATAACTCGTGCTATGCTATCATACTACTACTACTACTACCATGTCTTCAGATGATTCTTCGGGTGTCTCTGAGATGTCTCTATTGTGGTGGTGGTGGTGGTGGCGGGTACTGGTACTGGGGGGCATACATGCTGATGGACATGCTGATCGCCATGATGCGATCGTACAAGAACTGGCGATGAGCGAAATGCGCATCGCCTGTAATCCCACAATGTGCGTCCATGCGTAATAACTCCTCAGCGTAATATGCTAGTGCGTCTCTGGAGTCAATGATCCTGGCCCACATCAGTCGTGTCTGCTGCTCCATCTGGTTCACAGTGCGCTGCACTGTGTCTGTGAGGGTCTGGAAATCCCTCTCTAAGGAGATCACAGTGGACCATGCCGGTCCGGACAGTGGGGTCATCACATGGGGCTGTGATGGCCCGGGTATGTCGGGGTAAGTCGGCTGGGATGGGCCGACTATGTCTGGTATCGGTAGGGATGGGAAGGGTTGGGCAAAGCCCGGTGGTCCAGTGGTAAAGTGGGGTGGTATCTGGTATGGGTCTCCTGCACCCAAAGGGTATGGTGCAGGTGGTGTCATCAGGAAGGGGGTCTCTGCACCCATGGTGAATGGTGCGGGTGGGGGTACTGTCAGTAGCTCAGTGAAGGATGGCAACATGGGAAAGGTGGTAATGGGTAATGTCATGGTGGCTGGGGTGGGTGATATGAGTTCGGCCATCGAGACCATGAGAGGCTGTGTCACCGTGGTCCACTCCGGGGTGGATGCCACGACGGTGGGGGTAGGTGGGCTCGCAGTAGCGTATGCCGTCATACCGGCTCGGTGTAACTCAGAGCTACGGGCTGAGCTACCCTCAAGTATGTGCCCTGCGGAGGCTGGCCCCTCCTGTGGTACGGGCTCTGGTAGGGCGAGTAAGGCCGTCGGGGCAGAGGGGGCGTGCTCTATCACTGGAGCTATGGGCTCCTCCTGAGCAGCTGGGGGTATGGGCAGGGCTATGTGGTCCACAGACGCCACTGACTCATCGTCAGAGTCGTCCGATATCCACCCGTTCCGTCCTCGGGAGATAGGCACAAGCATCATGCCTGGGGGAACGGGAATGTGAGGGGCGGGTAGTGGCTCACGCTCAGCGCGGGTACGCCATCTGTAGGGAGACTCCACGGTCTCTGATCCAGTGGGAGCTGGTTGCAACGGACCTGCGCAGCCTACAGGGAAATCCCTGACGGCTCGGATGGGGCGTACCGGCAGTGGTGCGGTCGGTATCGGTACTAGTGGCAAGTCGGCCTGCGGTGCCTCCTCCATCGGTAGGTCAGCTGCTGCGACCACGTCATCTCCAGCGGGGGCCCAGTTCGGGTCCTCACTGGGGTCAGTCTCGTCCTCCATGCCTCCAATGGCAGCGTCTACCTCCATGTCATCACTCTCTAGGTCAAGCACTACCACCTCGATTGGTGGGGGCGACAAGATCTGGATGCTGCTATCGAAACTCGGTGCGCCACTCTCAGTGTTCGACATCCCTGGCAAAAGAACCGTACTATTATTTATATATTCTTTATTAGAAGGTTAGGGAGTACGTTTTCAGTAATCTTCCTACTTCTAATACTAAAGTAACATATATCAATACCCATGGCTAGCTTGGTCGGAATCTCTTCATACCCAATGTTTCTTTGAAAATATACTTAATTGCATTTTGCATTTATATTTTGAAAGCCTTATCTTTTCGAACCAAGTCCGGTTATAGTTTAGATTTTTAAACACTAATTCGCAATAACCTTGGCTCTGATACCACTTTCTGTCACACCACGACTACGGCGGAAACACGTGGCGCGACGGTTCAAATGGATAAAGCCAAGATTAATGCAAATCATAAGTAATTAAAGAAACGGGTCATTTATTAAGACGTCAAATCATGTCATATTATTCATACATAAACGAAAAATTGTTTTTAATTGAAATAAGGAGGCTTCTCATATATATATCCCGATTCCTTGGGATAAAGAGATGAAGCCTCTACATAACACCCGACGTCCCATTAAGAGATTCCCCCGACCCAGCTCGCCATGCTTTCCATCATTCATCAATTACCTGAAAGATATGTTTAAAATCGTCAATATATAAATATTGGTGAGTTCACAGGTTTTAGTTATCAAAACATTAACTTTTGGGAATTTTCCATGTTATGACAATTTATAGGAGTTGCAAGTTCCTACAATTCTACTTGAGCCTATAATCAAACCAAGACAAATAATAATGCCCCGCTCCAAGTCGTTACTCGGTATTCTTACGACTTAATTTCAGAATACGTGCACCCCAGGCATACGCCGATGCATAATCGACGCTATCGATTAGGGGTGGGCCTTGTCAGGCACCAATAGTACTATTCAAATATTCCTTCGGTTTCACTTTCCTGAATTAATGATTATAGTAGTGAGGTCTCAACCCCGAGTGGCGATCATAACTCAAGTACCAACCCGTCAAACATTTCCCTAACATATCTTTCCCCCGAAAAAGTTAAAATAGTTTAAAGATGGGGCCGTGAAACTCACCTGAAACTGTGCTCGGCTCAAAGAAGTAAATAGCAAATTTGGTGGTCTCGCACCTACAAATGTTTCTAGGCGTATAAGTCACTATACCTATAGTGCATGTGCCTTGGCAAGTTGTACATCCAACTCCCCAACCACGTGTTATCCCAATTCCCGTTTAATTAGACGCGCATCCTAGGTCCATTGGCGATGGATTACCCTTTTCTTTATATATTAATCTTGTGAATATTATTTGTAACATGTACATTATTATTCTCGACACAACTCTACCTAACGTATAATTATTTTCCCATTTAAATAATTATACTTAGGATCGTATCGTTCAATATAATGTATTCTTATCTCCCGACCCGACTCACTTTGCCACATATTTATTTTCCCATTTAAATAAATATGCTAAGTTCTTGTCGTTCGATTCTATATTTTAACGCCCGAATCAACTTACCATGCCGTACATTTATTTTCCCATTTAAATAAATATACTAGGATTTGTTGGGACCTACACGTTCGTAGATATACTTCACCTACTTGTCTCGGTTTTCCTTCTCGCGTATCTATTTTCCCATTTAAATAGATATACTAAAATTTCGTCGAGACAAGTATGTATCTATATATCAATGTGTGCGTTTTCTTTGTTAAGTCCATACGTTGTCTAACGTTTTAATTCATTAGTTTTTCTCCCTCGAATATTTGTTCCAACACTTAGGAAAGTGTTACATAAGTTTCACCCATTTTATATATTTTACTTCCTAAAATATATATTTTCACGTTTTGCCGCTATGGCATTTTCCTCTAGTTTGTCCGTTTATACGTCATCGTTAGTTTATGTTACTAAGTCCATTAGTTAACTTTTTCCACATTTTTCTTCTAATATCCGTTCTATGGTATATTATTCATACTTCCAATTCCGAACGTATATTACTTGAAGAAAATATACTTTTATATTTTTAGTACAACTAGTTACTTGTATCCCAAAAATGTTTCCGATACTTTTATATTCCCATTTATATAAAAGTATCCATTTTTGCACAAGTTTTCCTCAAGTTGTTACTCTTGTCTAATATTTTACGAAACCTTTATTTTTGTCAAAAACCTTGACTTAATCACTTATTTTTATAAAAACTTCTATTTTTATAGAAATACATTTTTCACAACTTATTAAGTATTTTGCTCAAGTTTCACAAAACTATACTTGGAAAAACTATTCTTTATGTTTTTGACACTAAATTTCCATAAACACATTTTTGGACCAAAGTTTCTAAAATACTTATTTTAGTCCATTAACCTTCAAAGTCTTATCATTAGTCCTTAAACTTACACTTGTTGCATCTTTCATCCAATCTTTCAAAGTTAGCATTTTTCATCCAACTATTGGACTTTGAAGATCCATATTTCACATGTTTGTTTCTTTTCATATTTTTCCACTTCCATTAGTCTTCTTATTCATTACTAATGCTACTATCATGTGTGTATTACGTTTTTATCCAACATATTCCATTTTCACTCATCTAAGTGAGTAGACTTTAATCACGAAACTTTTACATGCAAGTTCATCTAACCCATTTTACTATCTTTTTGATATTAGTTAGTCATCTTATGATGATCAAAACCATATCTTATCACTTATCAATTTCTTTCAAAAATAATATCTTGATCATCATCCTCTTTACATGCATGTTAATATTTTCGTATTTCATTAGCCATTTTATTACCAACAACGATTTTAAGGTTCATCCATATCATCATTCATCCATTTTGTTCTTGTATGACATATAATAACTTTTATATTTCAAAACCATATTAACCCATCAATGTACAACTTGCTCTCAAGAACACAATACATGAATATTAATAACAAAACAAGGTGATTACTTACAACTAGCTCAAGGCTAGGGAAGACAAGAACCTTGGATTGGATGGGGTTTAGTGTGTTCTTCCAATGGGTTAAGCTCCAAGCTCTTGAAACACACAATGGGGTTTTGAATGGATGATGACTTAGATGATTTGTTAGTGTAGAAATTGAAAGAAAAGTGTATGGGGGGGGGGGTATGCTCACGGCAACAAGGAGGAAGAAGAAGAAGATTTCTTTTTTTTTTGTTCAAGTGGGTGTGTGAATATACTTATATTAACTCTCAAATCTTCCAAGATCACTTGGCCTTGCTTGGATTGGGTGGAAATCTTTGGGTAAGATTATGAATGATTAGTAAAAATCTTGGGGATAATATTAGAGGGTGTTTGGCCGATTTATTTAGAGAGAGAGGAGAGAGGATTAGCCAATTTTTACCCAATAGAATTACATGCATTAAGATCCCTCATGATTGCTAATCTCTTTTAGTGGGTTAATTAAATAAAAAGAAAAGGATTAACCATGGGGGTGGGGTAGGCCGGCCCCTTGAGGGTCTTAGGTGGGGTCCACTTTGCTAAATATTTCCCATTATTAGTTATGTTTTAATCTCTTCTCGTTCGGGTCCCGTCCGGGTGTTTTTCGAGCTTTTATCTCGTGTTCTCCGGACATTAAAAATACCTTTAATAACCCTTAAATATGGTCCGGGTTAAGCGTTGATATAGTATTTAGGCTCTTGCCGGGTGAAATTATTAGTTAGGCGCGTATCGGGTGCGGTACGCGCACTTTATTCGTTACCGGGAGATTTGTATAATAAGCTTTCACGTATGGCTTTGGAGTTCCAAAACTCATCTTATTTTGTGAAATTACGTTTTATTTTATATCCCGGTTGTCCGGGATTCGTTTTGCTTGTTTAATTTTTACCGGGTAATCGCCAGTGTCCATACCGGATAGATTTATTCGCACATGACTCCGTCATGTTTTGTTATTAAACATATGCATTCCTATGCATTATTTGGGAATTGCTATTTATTCTAAGGCCTCAATTAAATAATCAACACATAATTATATTTAATTACGTTAATTACGTTAATTAATTAGTACGGAATTACCTTATTTTTGCCGGTTGTTACACAAACCACCTACAAGTCCTTTCCGATTACCTCATGTTCATCCATACGTGGGTTTTAGTGTGTTTATAGGTGTTCTTTATTGTATCCTGGAAGCAATTGGTTTAATGGATAAACTGATGTTGATTAAGAGCGATTCAGTTTTCAATCGGTATTTCAATCGAGTCCCAATAAACCCACCTTCTTGATTCTGCTGGTCCGAATAATCAGATAGTCACCGAGTCAAGGAAGTAGGAACGGGTCAGACATGCTCGTGTATAGAGCTCCGATTATATTTCGATTCATCTCCAATCGGTACTTCGATGAAGTTCCGGTCACTCTCCGGTGAGGTACGGCCAACTTCCGATCCTAGCTTCAATAGTAATTGGGTAAGGATTTGATTATAATCTTATTCATATACAACGGTGTATACTTTGACACGGAGTGTACGATTATTATATGATTATTGGTTATAACTGTCACACCCTCAAAATCTACTTGCAGAGTTTTACCGCGAGGCGCATGACAAACCAGGATCCAAGTCAACGATCACAATAAACAAGTCTAAATGAACATATGCAATTTCAAAAACATAGTTTAAAATCCCCAAATACAGCGGAAGCTTATTCTCAAAACATAACCAAAAGTAATCCAAAATATTCAATGTTTGAAAACCATGCAACCCTAACTAGACGCCGTGCAGACGCGTGCGCCCTAGTTCCGTAGTGCTACCTTAGCGACCTGAGAAAACATGTAAGAGTTACGTCAGCACAAAAATGCTGGTGAGTTCACAGGTTTGTAAAATAAAGTACCAAGTTCAACCTGTCCATACTATATCAAATTGTAAACCAAAGTACGCTAGCTAGGCGTATGTTTTGTTACTACTACGATTGGAAAACCATTACTAACTCGCAAACCAGATGTTGTGCCCGAATAGTAAACCTGTTCCTGTTTGAGACAATATGCACTCGCCCGGCCCTCCAAGCCGACGAGCGGGGTTGGTCACTCCCAATAGATCTATTCACATTTCCCCGTTGTGCTAACCCGCACATTCATGGTTTCCCCCCGGGACTTCCAAAGATCGTATAGTAAACCATAGAAACCCATAGTATGACAGTTGTTACCAAAACATAAGTTTAACACATGTTTTCTCCCCCAAAAAGTGAAACCAGTTAAAAGTGGGGCCGTGAACTCACCTTAGGTTGCGTTACTTCGTAATATGAATAAATTCAGCAAGCTATGCTAGCCCCGTAAAGCGGCGACCTAACATATGACAGTTACAAGTACTTAGACTAATAACCCGTAGGTTAGTTAGTCCCTAGATGTCCAGACCATAACCAAGTTCGTTTGAAAACACTGTGACTGTTAAACTAACCCAATGTACAAGACTCGACATCCCATTGGTGACCCGAGACTCCCCGTGTTATACTTGCACCCTCAAACACGCATGAGACTCCCCGTGTTATACTTGCACCCTCAAACACACAATCATGCAATCACACTTAACATACGTTAAAGTCCAACAAGTTCTAGCACATAGTTCAATTATCACATAAATAAGTCCGAGCACATGTTACTAAGTTATTAGGTATGATACGAGGTTTCTAGCATGTTCCTAGGTGTTAAATCGGGTCCCGGAATGCTAAAATACACTTACAACAGCAGTATAGACGATTAGGAAAAGTCAACTAGCAATTACGTAGGTCAACAGGCAATTGTGAGGGCTAATCGCCTATACTATAGGCGATTAGGGTCATGTGGTATGCAAATCATGAGTTATTAGGCGATTAGGGTCATAAGACATGCAATTCAGGACTTAACTAGCAATTAGGACCACAATTGCATGCAACGAAGGCAATTAGCCCCCAATCACCTATGCTATAGGCGATTAGGGTGCCTTAGCAGGCGATTAGCCTCCTAATCGGGCGATTAGGGTTCATAATCACCTTCAGCACAGCTGTTCCAGTTTTTCGCGCGTTTAACACTCCAAATCCAATCCAGAACGTGTGGAAACATCAAATATCAATCAAACAACCATATCAAACATATTTCAATCAAAATCCTTCGTTTAACCTTGTTCTACCAGCCCTGAATGCAACCATTTTTCCCAAAAACAATACACGTAGCATGAAACATCACATTAACATGCATAACCGTAACCCTAATGAACAATTACTCAGATTTCATCAACATGCTATTATCATCAATCTGTAACTACCTTAATATTATGTTAACAATTCTTCTTGAATCACAAAAATCCTATCTTTTAATTATAATCACACATACAACATGCATAATAGCTAGAATCCAATTACCAACGATTATTAACGAATTTCAGAAGACACATACGATTATTAACGATTATTAACGAATTAGGGCTGCTAATCGCCTTCCCTATAGGCGATTAGCCCCCTACTCGCCTAAAATAACCCCTTAGTCGCCTAACATGCATAGCTAATCGCCTCCCTATAGGCGATTAGACCTCCCTAATCGCCTATAGGGGTTGGTTCCATGTATTTTGCGCGTTAAACCCCGTTTTAACATATGTTAACACATTTTCACATACCGACAAGTCACATAATGATTGTAAACACATAATACTTGCAAACAAACACATTCACACTCGTTCACCAATTCCCGGGACTCGAGACTTGTATGTTCCCAATGCTTTGACGATTCTACGAATCGCCACCCCTTGTACGCTTAGTTAAGGACTGACATATAATGATCCTCTAGACTGACATCTAATGATCCTCTAGACTAAAATAACAGTTCCCGAACCATAACACGACTCAACTAACCCAGTTAAGTATAATATACGCGTGACTCGCTAAGGTAGACTTTAATCTAGACAACGTTGTTAACCTGAATTTGCCGGGTGTCACAATAACTTCCCGATTACTAAACATATGTTATGATTATTGCGAGGTACCGTTAACCGTATCGGGAACACGAGTCTAATACCGAGTCGATTCAGTGACTCGGTCAACACCCGGAATAGAACCCGGTCCAATAGCTAGATGAGGAATATTATTAGAATTATACGAATATATAATACGGGAACGTACGGACTTGATAATAATAATAAGAGAATAATAAACATATATAAAATATATATGTTTATATATATAAGATTCGATATATAAAACGATATACTAGACTCGGGTTAATAATAATATGCTGCTGCCGAGCCATCATCCGGGTAAGTTCGTGTCTAGAGTTTTTAAGGTCGTGTGCCAAGCTGTAATGGCCAGCTTTATTAGTTTAAGAGTGCCAAGCTGTAATGGCCAGCTAGATGTAGGATGTCCGGGTCGGGTCTCATATAATAAATATCAATAATGAACCCCGAGTTTAGGACTATCTAATATATACCGAATTCTATATGTATAAATTGTATATATGATATATATCCTAAGTATTACAATCTAACAAGTCCCACGCGTAACACGTATCGATATATATATATGAAATATAATTATAATAAGACGATTAGCTAGAAGATATACGCAAACCTGTGAGTATCGTGAACTCCCCACTTTTACTGTTTTATTAAGTGTTTTCGGGGGAATACATGTCATTTATTAAACCTAGAAATGCTTTACATAATAAAAGATTATCAATAGAAATAAAAGAAGTATAATAGAAAAGGGGACATAGAAACGACGAGGACAGTACTGGACGGTATCCGCCATTTCCTTTCTTGTCCAACTAGAGGACAGGAACCAGTCTTACCCAAGTAGAGGGTAGGAATGTCCAAGTAGAGGACCAAAACCATTCTTGTCCAAGAAGAGGACAGGAACGGGTATTTTATCACAATCAGAGTGGTACCATCGATAGGAATGGCACGAAATATAATCGATATGACAGAATGGAGATATAATAGAATTGATATATAATAGAGATGGTATAATAGAAATATAGTTTCCCCTTCAGAAATTATAATTGTAAAGCATGTTTATTTAAAAGAATGTTTTATATAAAAGAATGTGTAAAATATCATCCCCACGTTAAAAGATTTTCGTCCCGAAAATTGCACAAGTACCAAAAGGAATAACAAAAGAAACAGACAAAAGATAGAAACCAAGAGAGAGATTTACCCGAGTTGTCACATCATCCCCATGTTAAAAGGAATCTCGCCCCGAGATTCATTCAGCTGCAGTGGTAACATATCTCGATTCGAACGCTTCCTTAGGAAAAAGATGAGGATACTTAGACTTCATCTGATCCTCCCGTTCCCAAGTGTACTCTGGTCCCCGGTTCGAGTTCCAGCGAACCTTAACAATGCGAATCTTGCTATGACGTAGGCTACGAATCTTGTAATCAAGAATCTCGACAGGTTCCTCAACAATCCGAAGACGATCATCAACCTTGATCTCTTCCAGTGGAACAATAAGAGACTCGTCAGCCAGACACTTCTTTAAGTTAGACACATGGAAGACGTTATGTACGTTGCCGAGCTCCGTCGGTAAATCCAGACGATATGCCACCGGTCCAATCCGTTCCAGGATCGTAAATGGCCCGACATACCGAGGGTTAAGTTTGCCACGCTTCCCAAAGCGTATAACGCCCTTCCACGGTGAAACTTTCAGAAGTACTTTGTCATCAACTTGGAATTCCAATGGCTTGCGACGCTGATCGGCATAACTCTTTTGCCGATCCCGTGCTGCTGCCAACCGGTTGCGAATCTGTACGATCTTTTCCGAAGTTTCGTACACTAGTTCAGGCCCAGTGAGTTGACTCTCACCCACCTCAGCCCAACAAAGAGGGGACCTGCATTTCCGCCCGTACAGTGCTTCGAACGGAGCTGCCTTGATACTCGTGTGGTAACTGTTGTTGTAAGAGAATTCTACTAACGGTAGATGAGCTTCCCAACTTTTGCCAAAATCGATCACACATGCTCGAAGCATGTCTTCTAAGGTTTGAATCGTTCGTTCACTCTGACCGTCAGTCTGTGGGTGATAAGCTGTACTCATGTCTAGCTGGGTACCCAAAGCCTTGTGTAAGGACTTCCAGAAGTGAGAAGTAAAATGGTAGTCACGATCCGAGATAATAGAAACCGGCACCCCATGCTTAGAAACAACTTCCTTCAGATAAAGACGAGCCAAACGATCCATGGTGTCGGTCTCCTTAATAGCGAGAAAATGGGCTGATTTCGTCAACCGATCAACAATCACCCATATCTTATCATTCCCGCTCGGTGACTTAGGTAGTTGTGTGACAAAATCCATCGTAATCCGTTCCCATTTCCACTCTGGAATTTCAGGTTGTTGCAAGAGACCCGACGGTTTCTGGTATTCCACCTTGACCTTAGCACAGGTCAGGCATTTGCTCACGTATGAGGCTATATCTGACCTCATGTTTGGCCACCAATAGAGCACCTTTAGATCTTGGTACATCTTATCCGAACCAGGATGAATGGAATACCGGGACTTGTGAGCCTCATCTAAAACAAGCTCCCGAAGTCCCCCGAATAAAGGAACCCATATGCGTTCTGCGAAGTAGTGCAGGCCATCAGACCTCGCTCGAGGTGCTTGTCGACACCGTGCATAGTCTCAGCTTTAAGGTTTTCCTCCTTCAAAGCCTCTAACTGGGCAGAACGGAGTTGGTCAGGTAGAGAGGAATGAATGGTGAGTTGTAAAGCCCGAACGCGGCGAGGGTTTGGTGATTCCTTCCTGCTCAAGGCGTCTGCTACCACATTCGCCTTGCCAGGATGGTACTTAATAGCGCAATCATAGTCGTTCAGGAGTTCAACCCAACGACGCTGTCATATGTTCAGATGTTGTTGGTCGAAAATATGTTGGAGACTCTTGTGATCGGTGTAGATGGTGCATTTGGTACCGTACAAGTAATGTCTCCAAATTTTCAACGCGAATACCACTGCACCCAACTCCAAGTCATGGGTGGTGTAGTTCCTCTCGTGCACCTTGAGTTGACGAGAAGCATACGCAATCACTTTCTCGCGTTGCATCAACACGCAACCGAGACCACGAATAGAAGCATCACAGTAAACAACGAAATCATCAGTGCCTTCAGGCAAGGACAGAATAGGAGCAGAACAAAGTTTAGACTTCAGTTTTTGGAATGCTGACTCTTGCGGTTCACCCAGTCGAATTTTCTATCCTTCTGAGTAAGGGTGGTGAGGGGTTGAGCGATCTTCGAGAACCCCTTAATGAAACGACGATAGTAGCCCGCAAGGCCTAGGAATTGCCGCACCTCAGTTGGCGTCTTTGGTGCTTCCCAGTCCTTGATCGCTTCGATCTTAGTTGGATCGACATGAATTCCTAGTTCATTAACCACATGTCCTAGGAATTGAACTTCGCGTAACCAAAAGTCACACTTTGAGAACTTAGCATAAAGTTGTTCCCGTCGCAAAAGTTCCAAAACCAAACGCAGGTGTTCCTCGTGTTCGGTCTTGTTCTTGGAGTAAATCAGGATGTCATCAATAAACACGATGACGAACTTGTCAAGATACGGTTTGCAAACGCAGTTCATCAAATCCATGAAAACCGCCGGTGCGTTTGTGAGACCGAAAGGCATGACCAAGAACTCAAAATGGCCATAGCGTGTACGAAAGGCAGTCTTTGCAACGTCAGCTTCCCTTACGCGCAACTGGTGATAACCGGACCTCAAATCAATCTTAGAGTAGTAGCTAGAACCCTGGAGTTGGTCGAATAGATCATCAATACGTGGAAGAGGATAACGGTTCTTGATGGTCACTTTGTTCAATTTTCTGTAATCCACACACAATCGAAAACTTCCATCCTTCTTCTTGACGAACAAAATCGGGGCTCCCCAAGGGGAAGAACTTGGTCTGATGAAACCCTTGTCTAAGAGTTCCTGTAACTGACTGGACAATTCCTGCATCTCGGGAGGTGCAAGACGGTAGGGGGCCCGAGCAATAGGAGCAGCCCTCGGTACAAGATCAATACTGAACTCAACCTGACGATGGGGAGGAAGACCAGATAAATCATCGGGAAAAACATCAGGAAACTCGCGTACAACAAGAATATCGTCGATCTTCTTCTCGTCGGTAGAGGAAACAGATAAAAGTGCCAAAACGGCCGAATAACCCTTCCGAAGATACTTAAGGGCTTTCATGCTGGAGATGAGATTTAGCGGAGCACCGCCCTCGATACCGTACACAGAAAGGAATTCTCCATCAGGGAGAGGAATCCGAATAATCTTGTCGTAACAAACGATCTCAGCGCGATACAAAGACAACCAATCCATGCCTACAACAACGTCAAAACTACCCAAAGGTACCGGCATAAGGTCGATGGGGAAAGACAAACCCGACAACTCTAGTTGACACTCCCGAAGGATACAAGTAGCTTCAATCTTTTTACCGTCAGCCAACTCAATTACATACTTAGCCTCTAATGGTACGGGTACTACATCTAGCAGTCGACTAACTTCTAGAGATATAAAACTTTCATCGGCACCGGAATCAAATAAAACACTAACAGAGAGATTGTTTGAGAAGGAACGTACCGGTAACTGTGTCAGGATCCTGTCTAGCCTCAGCGGCTCCAATGACGAAGGCACGTGCATTTCTACCACCGCCCCCGTTGTTCCCGTTACCGTTTCTATCCCTCACGTCCCCGCCCTGCTTCAGTTTCGGGCACTCCTTCTTGTAATGCCCGGTCTCCCCACAGTTATAGCAACCCTGTTTCCCCGTAGTTCCTTGAGCAGTAGGAGCCGGGGTAGTAGTTGGGGCCTGGGTCGATGAAAGTGTCGCCCGACAGTCTTTAGCAAAATGCCCAAGTCGCTGGCAGCGATGGCAACGGTTACGGTCGCAGTCCCCCTGATGATGACGCCCACATTTGTTGCACTTAGGTAATTTCCCCGCATAACCACTCGGTTTGGTACCAGAAGAAGAAGAACCCCCGCTATCAAACCTCTTACCCTGTTGTGTTGGTGCTGGCACAGATCCCTTCCCCTCATTATCCCATTTACGCTTGTTATTCTCCGGGGCCTTGACAGTCGAACCCTTAGCAGGCAAGATACCCTCATTCACCTTCAAATGTGTCATCCTGTGAGCCGATCAGACCACCTCTGAGTATGTAGGAAGATTCCCCGCAGCCACCAACCCTGCGATCTCTGGTACTAGCCCCGAGATATAGTGTTCAATCCTCCTGTATTCTGGCACATGCAGATCAGGACACAGCACTGCCAACTCATTTCGCCTTACCGTATACTTTTCAATCTCTGACCCGGTCATCTTGAGGTTCCACACCTCATGCTCTAGTTTCTGAATTTCTTCTCTTGGACAGTACTCTCGCTTCAGTAGTTGAACAAAATTTTCCCAAGGCATAGCATAAGCCTCCCCTATACCCATATTCTGGGTGATATTGTTCCACCAGGTCAAAGCAACATCCTGGAATAACGCAGCAGAATACTTGACTCGATCCTCTGGGAGACAGTTACACATCAGAAACACTGACTCCACCTTTTCCAGCCACCTCAGCAAGCTCACCGCACCCTCAGTGCCAGAGAATTCCTGGGGCTTACAATCCTGAAACATCTTGTAGGTACACATAGGTGGGGGTGGGTTAACATGACCACCTGAAAGGAAACACATAAGAAAACCACGGAAGATGTAAACAAAGTTCACTAATGAGGCAAAAGTTGATAAGTCAACTTACCACCACCATTGTGCCCTAACTGAAAGGCAGCATGCAGCAAGTTGTTCAGATCTTCTTGTGTTAGGTTTACACCTCCACGACCACCACCACCACCACGCCCACCAGCGCGGCCACCTCCACGTCCTCCTCGTACTCCAGACATGATTCTGACAAAAAGGACGAGAAAATTTAGTATCACAGCTAATGATAACCACTAGCGTTCACAAGATCAAAGCTAGATCCAACCCAGGACTATCCATTCAAACCCAGAGCTCACTAGGGCTTTCATGCATTTCGGTTTATGATTTCGTGTGCACCCGAAATGATAAACCGCTCTACATGGTCCTCCAAGTGTTCTCCTAGTTCAAAGTTCAAATCACCGGACATAGACTCTTAGCTATACACCGTAATGCTACGGTAGTTTATGGCAAGTGTTTCTATTGGAGTATGAAAGGGAGATGTCCGAGCCTTGGACAAATCTCAAGAGTACACGATTTACCCCAATATACCACACTGCCTAGAAAGCAAGTAACCCGACATAAAAGAGAACGGATGATGTAACACAAAAGGGTCAGATGATTTAGAGACACCCCGACAAGCCCATACGTAACCCACCATAACGTTTAGTACTATGTGATCGTCTAGTTGTGCGACTCGGCTATAGACTAGACTCTACATGCAGTCCTAGTTCACTATAACCATTGGCTCTGATACCAATCTGTCACACCCTCAAAATCCACTTGCGGAGTTTTACCGCGAGGCGCATGACAAACCAAGATCCAAGTCAACGATCACAATAAACAAGTCTAAATGAACATATGCAATTTCAAAAACATAGTTTAAAATCCCCAAATACAGCGGAAGCTTATTCTCAAAACATAACCAAAAGTAATCCAAAATATTCAATGTTTGAAAACCAAGCAACCCTAACTAGACGCCGTGCAGACGCGTGCGCCCTAGTTCCGTAGTGCTACCTTAGCGACCTGAGAAAACATGTAAGAGTTACGTCAGCACAAAAATGCTGGTGAGTTCATAGGTTTGTAAAATAAAGTACCAAGTTCAACCTGTCCATACTATATCAAATTGTAAACCAAAGTACGCTAGCTAGGCGTATGTTTTGTTACTACTACGATTGGAAAACCATTACTAACTCGTAAACCAGATGTTGTGCCCGAATAGTAAACCTGTTCCTGTTTGAGACAATATGCACTCGCCCGGCCCTCCAAGCCGACGAGCGGGGTTGGTCACTCCCAATAGATCTATTCACATTTCCCCGTTGTGCTAACCCGCACATTCATGGTTTCCCCCCGGGACTTCCAAAGATCGTATAGTAAACCATAGAAACCCATAATATGACAGTTGTTACCAAAACATAAGTTTAACACATGTTTTCTCCCCCAAAAAGTGAAACCAGTTAAAAGTGGGGCCGTGAACTCACCTTAGGTTGCGTTACTTCATAATATGAATAAATTCAGCAAGCTATGCTAGCCCCGTAAAGCGGCGACCTAACATATGACAGTTACAAGTACTTAGACTAATAACCCGTAGGTTAGTTAGTCCCTAGATGTCCAGACCATAACCAAGTTCGTTTGAAAACACTGTGACTGTTAAACTAACCCAATGTACAAGACTCGACATCCCATTGGTGACCCGAGACTCCCCGTGTTATACTTGCACCCTCAAACACGCATGATGACTCCCCGTGTTATACTTGCACCCTCAAACACACAATCATGCAATCACACTTAACATACGTTAAAGTCCAACAAGTTCTAGCACATAGTTCAATTATCACATAAATAAGTCCGAGCACATGTTACTAAGTTATTAGGTATGATACGGGGTTTCTAGCATGTTCCTAGGTGTTAAATCGGGTCCCGGAATGCTAAAATACACTTACAGCAGCAGTACAGACGATTAGGAAAAGTCAACTAGCAATTACGTAGGTCAACAGGCAATTGTGAGGGCTAATCGCCTATACTATAGGCGATTAGGGTCATGTGGTATGCAAATCATGAGTTATTAGGCGATTAGGGTCATAAGACATGCAATTCAGGACTTAACTAGCAATTAGGACCACAATTGCATGCAACGAAGGCAATTAGCCCCCAATCACCTATGCTATAGGCGATTAGGGTGCCTTAGCAGGCGATTAGCCTCCTAATCGCCTATAGCATAGGCGATTAGGGTTCATAATCACCTTCAGCACAGCTGTTCCAGTTTTTCGCGCGTTTAACACTCCAAATCCAATCCAGAACGTGTGGAAACATCAAATATCAATCAAACAACCATATCAAACATATTTCAATCAAAATCCTTCGTTTAACCTTGTTCTACCAGCCCTGAATGCAACCATGTTTCCCAAAAACAATACACGTAGCATGAAACATCACATTAACATGCATAACCGTAACCCTAATGAACAATTACTCAGATTTCATCAACATGCTATTATCATCAATCTGTAACTACCTTAATATTATGTTAACAATCCTTCTTGAATCACAAAAATCCTATCTTTTAATTATAATCACACATACAACATGCATAATAGCTAGAATCCAATTACCAACGATCATTAACGAATTTCAGAAGACACATACGTTTATAAACAGGTCTGGACCATTAGGAATCCAATTACCAACGATTATTAACGAATTAGCCCCCTACTCGCCTAAAACAACCCCTCAGTCGCCTAACATGCATAGCTAATCGCCTCCCTATAGGCGATTAGACCTCCCTAATCGCCTATAGGGGTTGGTTCCATGTATTTTGCGCGTTAAACCCCGTTTTAACATATGTTAACACATTTTCACATACCGACAAGTCACATAATGATTGTAAACACATAATACTTGCAAACAAACACATTCACACTCGTTCACCAATTCCCGGGACTCGAGACTTGTATGTTCCCAATGCTTTGACGATTCTACGAATCGCCACCCCTTGTACGCTTAGTTAAGGACTGACATCTAATGATCCTCTAGACTGACATCTAATGATCCTCTAGACTAAAATAACAGTTCCCGAACCATAACACGACTCAACTAACCCAGTTAAGTATAATATACGCGTGACTCGCTAAGGTAGACTTTAATCTAGACAACGTTGTTAACCTGAATTTGCCGGGTGTCACAATAACTTCCCGATTACTAAACATATGTTATGATTATTGCGAGGTACCGTTAACCGTATCGGGAACACGAGTCTAATACCGAGTCGATTCAGTGACTCGGTCAACACCCGGAATAGAACCCGGTCCAATAGCTAGATGAGGAATATTATTAGAATTATACGAATATATAATACGGGAACGTACGGACTTGATAATAATAATAAGAGAATAATAAACATATATAAAATATATATGTTTATATATATAAGATTCGATATATAAAACGATATACTAGACTCGGGTTAATAATAATATGCTGCTGCCGAGCCATCATTCGGGTAAGTTCGTGTCTAGAGTTTTTAAGGTCGTGTGCCAAGCTGTAATGGCCAGCTTTATTAGTTTAAGAGTGCCAAGCTGTAATGGCCAGCTAGATGTAGGATGTCCGGGTCGGGTCTCATATAATAAATATCAATAATGAACCCCGAGTTTAGGACTATCTAATATATACCGAATTCTATATGTATAAATTGTATATATGATATATATCCTAAGTATTACAATCTAACAAGTCCCACGCGTAACACGTATCGATATATATATATGAAATATAATTATAATAAGACGATTAGCTAGAAGATATACGCAAACCTGTGAGTATCGTGAACTCCCCACTTTTACTGTTTTATTAAGTGTTTTCGGGGGAATACATGTCATTTATTAAACCTAGAAATGCTTTACATAATAAAAGATTATCAATAGAAATAAAAGAAGTATAATAGAAAAGGGGACATAGAAACGACGAGGACAGTACTGGACGGTATCCGCCATTTCCTTTCTTGTCCAACTAGAGGACAGGAACCAGTCTTACCCAAGTAGAGGGTAGGAATGTCCAAGTAGAGGACCAAAACCATTCTTGTCCAAGAAGAGGACAGGAACGGGTATTTTATCACAATCAGAGTGGTACCATCGATAGGAATGGCACGGAATATAATCGATATGACAGAATGGAGATATAATAGAATTGATATATAATAGAGATGGTATAATAGAAATATAGTTTCCCCTTCAGAAATTATAATTGTAAAGCATGTTTATTTAAAAGAATGTTTTATATAAAAGAATGTGTAAAATATCGGTAGTAATCTCGGGACCGAGAATATCGGCCGATATGACCGAGATATCGACCGAGATAAGTATTTGTAATATCGGTACAAATACCGATAATCTCGTTTTCAGTTTTTGTTTGGGCCCATTTGAAAAAACTCTTATATAACCACTAAACTTCTAAATCAGCCCAACATAAACAATAAACTACAGCCCCAATATAAACCTAAACTTCTAAAACCACCAAGTCCATCGATGTATAGTTGTTGTTTGCATATTGTTTACACAAAAAAAAACCTAACCTAAGAACCAAGAACATGAGTCGCTGCTGCTATGCTCCTCACGGCTGCTCCCATTTGAAAAAAGAACGAAGCTTGCAACTTCAATAAGTCACTGCTGCTATGCTCCTCTGCTCCTCAATCGGCCCTGTTTGGCTGTTCCTCTGTTCCTCTCTCACAACTTCAGTAAGTTAAGTTCCAATGTAACTTTGTATTTGATTATATTTGTAAGTATGGTTGATAGTTTAGTAACTTTGTATTTGATTATTTTAACTATATCAGTAAGTTAAGTTCAAATGTTTGTATATTAGTCATTAGAATCACTGAATCGGTTAATGTTAATTATTTGTATGATTGTACGATTGAAAATTGTATATATACAAATCTGTTAATGTTAATGACTTAATGTTTTTAGATTATAAATATTTTTTTTTGCTTTAATCGCTGGATTATATGCAAGATTTTTTTTTTCAATATACACATGCATTATACACATATGTAATGCAATATAACATATGTATAACTCAAATATACACATATATATAGCTGAAATATACACATATGTATAGCTGAAAAATGCTATATACACACATGTATAATTGCTATATACACATATGTATAATTGCCATATACACATATGTATAAATGAAAAAAAATTCAGAAAAAATAAAAAAAAATTTCCTTGCATAAAAATGTGCGATTAAATTTTTTTTTTTTTTTTTTGCCTTTATATGAAATGTGTGGCCCAGAATGGTTCTCTCAGTTCTCAAATAGGGGTTGTTCTCTTAGGATCCCTACCCTATATATATATATATATATATAATGAAACTACTGATATCTCACCGCGAAAACCGATATATCAAATATCGGCCCTCGACCGATAACCGATATTTTCCCGCATTAACTGCTTAGGTTCAATTGCACTGATTTTACCAGGACTAGTTTAGACTCCTTGGCCAGAAATCACATGTCCCAAATATTTAACCTTTGTACCCCAAAAGGAGTACTTGGACATTTTAGCATACAAAGAGTGTTTTCTCAAAAGAATTAGTACCTTAACAAACAGTAACTACCTATGGTCGAAGGAAGAAGCCATCAATGTCTGACAATGAAGTAAGACCACTTCCAGCCATGGTTAAGGACTAGAGTACAATAAGTTTGCAGTGCCCGATATTGACAACAACTATTTACAACATCTGGGAATCAAGAAAGGAGGAATACTGGGGTAGCGAATTTAGCAGAGACGGAAAGTTGGATCTGACTCTATTTATGATGAAGTGTGCGAGCGAGACACTTTACTTGAATGAGCATATGGAGGAGAACATGCGCTATTCTGATAACAGAGCTTCAAACCAAATGACGGGGAGTACATTGTTCTTTTCGTAGTGGAATGAGCGAGTAACCGGTAAAGTACGTTTCAGTGATTATTTTGCGTTAATATTGTAAAAAACTCCCATACATTGTTCACAAGCAAGACAGGTGAACATAGATTATTGATAGAAGTATATTATATTCTGAGCCTATGTTCCAACATTATTAGTTTGGGACAACCCACAGAGTTGGGATGTAGAGTCGTTATGGAAGACGATGTGTTGCTAGTTCATTTAAAATCCAGTATTCTAATGATGAGAGTATTTCGCTAGTAGCCGATTGTACAATATAAGTATAAAAGAATGATCAAATAAATTTTATTCATACCTGATACATGAAATATATACAATAAGAAGAGGCATAATCTAGCCTACAATTAATAGTAATAAAACACTTTGACTATCCTTTGACTATCTATGACCATGACTATGACTTTGACTATGACTTGGAATTTGACTTGCAATACATATTCAAAATATATAATTAATTAGATGGCTTGATTCTTACTAATAAGCCCCCATAAGATTGAGGATCTGTTAGATAAGCCAATCTTGGAGCAGAATGAGAAAAACGGTAATCTGGGTAGCAGTTTGGTGAGGACATCGACTAGTTGATCCTTTGAACTAATATGAAAAACCTTTAGTTGACCGACATTAACTTGTTTCTGAACAAAGGGGTAGTCGAGAGCTACATGTTTCATGCGAGAGTGGTAGACCGGGTTAGCACATAGGTAAGTAGCACCGGTGTTATCACAACAATAGAATGGGGTGCGCATCGTGCGAAGGCCAAGTTCTTGGTGAAGATTTTTAACCCATGAGAGTTCAGCCGCGACATTTGCAAGTGCTTTGTATTCCGCTTCAGATGAAGAGCAGGAGACCAGTTTTTGTCGAGAGGAACGCCAAGAGATAATGTTAGATCCAAGATATAATAGATAAGTTGTAGTAGATCTTTCTCCGTCATGTATTCTTCCCTAATCTGAATCTGAAAAAGCTTGTAAATCAAGTGAGGACTTTTATTAAAAAATAACCCATGGTGCACCGTTCCTTTCAAATAACGGAGAACCCGTTTGAGAGCTTTCCAGTGTGACTGTTTTGGGTGGTGCTTGAATTGAGAAAGTTTGTTGACTGCGATGGAAATATCCGGCCGAGTGAAAGCAATATATTGAAGAGTGCCAACAAGTTGGCGGTAAGGACTCGAGTCAACGAATGTAGAGGCATCCGAGGGGGTAAAAGGGTCGAAAATGCTTAGGCGGGGTGAGGACGTCCTTAGCACCATCCATTTTGAATTTGGTTAAGATGTCTTGAATGTGTCGGTGTTTTGAAAGAAATAAGCCTTGAGTTGTAGGGATGACCTCAATGCCCAAAAAGTGATGAAGTGGACCAAGATCTTTGATGGGGAATTTATCACTTAATGCTTGAACGAGGGTGTTCAAGAAGTGATCATGGCTACCCATAAGAACAACGTTATCTACATAGACAAGAAGGTAGGAAGTGATTCCATGCTTATTGTAGATGAAAAAGGATGGATTGGACAAGGACTTGTGAAAACCGAATTTTATAAGAAAAGCGATGAGTTCATTATACCATACCTTTCGAGTAGGTGGGAGCAACATTGAACAACTTGTCATAAGTTGATTTGTTATCCAAGATGGTTGTGGGTAGATGACTTATAAAAGTAGCGGCTTGGAAGGCATGTGACCAAAAATGTGATGGTAGCGGGGCATAGTGGAGTAGGGCAAGGCCCGTTTCAACAACATATCGGTGGCATCGTTTGGCTACTCCATTTTGCTCGGGTGTATGAGAGGGTGTGGTGTAGTGATAAATTCCATAGGTGGTGAGAAATGGTTTAAGACCAATGTATTCAACGCCAGTGTCGGTAAATAGAGAGATAAGGGGTGTTTGAAAAAAATTCCACTAGTGATTTGAATTGTAGAAAAAGGGTGGAGCCATCGGATTTTCTTTTTATTGGATATAACCAAATGTATTTAGAAAAATAACCGACAAATATGACATAGTACTTGAAGCTGTTAATGGATGTTTGGACTGGTCCCATACATCTAAGTAAACGAGTTGTAATGGTTTGTTTACAACAAATGAGTTTTTACCAAAAGGAATTTTGTGGCTTTTATTTAGCGAACAAGATTTACAATGAAAAGACTCGGGTGACACTTTATTACCATTAAGTCCTAATTTAGAAATTAAGGACTTGAAAACTTGAAATGAAGGATGTTGTAACATCCTGTTTCTGTTATATAAATAAAATGTCTTGGTTCATATTTATTTGTGAATGAAACGGGTCCATAATCGTTAAAGCAGGAGTAATAACATGTGAAATGGGTATTCGTATATTTAAATTAGTTAACGAGCAAGTGATGGGTAGCATAATTATTTGAGATAAAAGACCGTTTAGTTATATTAACAAAATATATTATATTTGACCTTGTTCCATTTTAAATGAAATTTAGGTTAAAACATAGAGAAAACAAGTGAAGTAACTGAGTTAATTAAAATAATATAATAAAAAAATAATTTAAATATATAAGCCGAATAAAAGTAATATAATAAAAAAATAATCTATATATATAAGCCGACATAGTAAAGTCGGTCAAAGTAACCTTCAAGTGTTATAAATATATTCATCTCATTTGTAAAGCAATTCAAGTGTTTGTTATAAATATATTCATCTCATTTGGACGACATATATCATTTCTAAACAACAAACAGGTTAGTATGTATTATCTTAAACAAAGATATTTGTTTGAAGTTTATTACTTAGATGTTTAGGTAAAGTAAATATAGTTATTAGTAATTATTATTTTTGTTAAGGGCGGGTATTGAGTAGCCTAGCCTTAGTTAAGTATGGACAAATCACCCATACTTAAATAAGTTAGCGTTAACCAATGTCCAACTGTAATAATAATTAGTTAGATATACTGTTACCTAACCTAGGGGTGGTATAATTGTATCAGGACCCTGAGATATTACCTGGTTGTATTAGCGTTGTCAATTGCAAAGAGCTAATAAAGAGGTGAGTTACTTAAACTATTTTTAAAAACCTGATACTTGCTCATAAAATTGTTTTGATGGTGATTGATCATGTATATGCATCGAACCATAGGTGTGGCATCCAATGTATATATATATATATATATATATATATATATATATATATATATATATATATATATATATATATTAATGATCATTATATTTTCCTAGGGGGGACATACAGTTCCTACTGGGGAATTGGTAGGCTGTGTGAATATATGACCGGATGTATCCCCGGGGGGGGGGATATAGTTCCTGCTGGGGAATTGGTAGGCTGTATGAATATATTTTTGGTGACATGCAATGAGCTCTTATATGACCGGATGTATCCCCGGGGCGGGGGGGGGGGGGCATATAGTTCCTGCTGGGGAATTGGTAGGCTGTATGAATATATTTTTGGTGACATGCAATGAGCTCTTACTTGATCAATAAAATTGTTTGTGTGATGGTTTTACTGATGGATCAGTTTATGTGGCTCACCAGCTTTGTGCTGACGTATTTTTATTACTCGAGCATGTATCTCAGGTTGAGGAGGTAAGGACTGGGGATTAGTAGCTGAGTACTGGAAGTTTGTAGCTGTTTGTTGTGTGAGCGTTAAGCGATGTGTAGTTTGGACGTACTTTTGTTAGTTTGGCTTGTAATAAATACTTAGTTATGTAATGAGATTACGTGTCCGCTTTAAGTTTGCGCCAACTGGTCACTGTAAGTATCCCGACCTAGGCAGGGTGTGACAGATGTCCAAGGATTTGGTGCCACGCGAGTAGAGATCCTGTTGTTATTGCAATGATTTGAAGAGAGAGTGTGGTCGGTCCGTAGTAAACTTCATTGACGTTCACACCCCGCATGAGACCCCCCCCCCCCCCCCCCCCGTGCGTAGATCATTAACTAAGAAATGATATGGAAAAAATTCAACAACAACTTGGTTAGTACGACTAAGTTCTGCAATGGAAATAAGATTATTACGAAGATTAGGAGCACTTAACACATCATTTAAGAATAGTGGTCATGAGTTTGTGTGAAGAGTTGTGTGACAAGTATATGTGATAGGAAGTGATTTACCATCACCCAAAAAAATCTCATCAGAGCCACCGTATTCGGAAAGAACTTGCACTTAGTTTTGATTAATGGCAGTGTGATCAGAAGCACCAGTGTCCCACATCCATGGATGGTTTGAAGTCACGGCATGAGGAGAGGTATGATTTACAGTTGGATTTGCAGATGAGAATCCATGAGTAGAGACTTGATGATCGCGTAGGAAGCGTCTAAGTTTGCGACAATCATTTGTTTCATGGCCGGGAATGTTGCAGTAGTGGCAAAAGGTATTGTTCCGAGTGATGCGGTTGTTAGGACTTGGGGTTGTGGGTCTGTTTGACCAGGAGGAAGAGATGTTGTGAGTATAACTGATGGACCGATTGTATTTTCGGGTGTGAATGAGTGGGGATGCCATCGAAGTGAAGTTTTGGTTGGAAAAAAAAAATAAAGGATGCAAAGTCGGATCGGTAGAATACTCGTTAGATCTTATGTGGCTGTGATACCATATAAAAGAATGATCAACTACATTTTATTCATACTTCATACATGATATATATACAATAAGAAGAGACATAATCTCGCCTACAATTAATAGTAATAAAACACTTAGTTCAAAATATACAATTAATTAGATGACTTGGACTTTGACTTGAAATACATATTCAAAATATACTATAATTAGATGGCTTGATTCTAGCTAATAATAAGGTTCACGGTTGGTTTGAGGGTATGTTTACTTTCTACGCTTGATCAAGCTTCTTAGCTCTAGCACACCCGTGTAGGCCATTTGAATTTCGATTCTAGGATAGGGTCGAAGAATATGGTTCGTGGGACGCCCCTAATTACTCATCCATCAAACATATGTGATTTTTGTTTGATTGGAAAACAAACTTAGAAACCATATCCAAAGAAGCATTGTTTAGAGCCACTAAACCGGTCAAGCTATTACATGGAGATCTTTATGATCCTATAAAACCACTTATACAAGGAGATTGCAGGAAGATGTTTTTAGTTGTAGATGATTTCTCATGCTATATGTGGTGTTTTCTTTTGAAATCCAAGGATCAAGCATCCGAGGTGTTTAAATGGTTTAAAGCTTTAATTCAGAAATATTTGAAGTTAAAGGTTGGTACATTCATCACGGATCGCATGGGTGAATTCACGTCAATAGAGTTCAATGAGATAACTCGTAAACAAAGTTGAAGGTAATTAAAAGAGTTATAATTGATTTGCATGCGTATTTATTCTTGATTAGAGATAACGATGGATGTTTATTTTTTTATTAAAAAGGTATTGTATTTCAACTTGTTTACTGCCTGCCTCTATATAAGCAGTCCAAGCAGGGATTTTTATGGTTATGAGACGGAATCAGTTCTGAGTAATATTCTAAATTCAACTTGAGAAAGGTGTGATGTGCACGTGTTTAACTTGGTTTTAATGTGTTGAATTATATGTTTTAAGTGTTTATTTGTGTAAAACTAGTTTACTTTGAGGATAATTTGCGTTACATGTACTCTGAGCTAAAAAGTTGATTTTCGAAAGCTAATTAAGGGCTTGGAAGCATAAGGGATTTACCGAGGTCGAAATACAAATAAATGGAGAAACCCCAGGGGGCGCAAGCGCAACTTCCGCCATAGCCTAGTCATCAGGGCGTAAGAGTGGCGCTAGATAGAAGGAAATTGCAATTTTATAAGGTAGGGTGCAAGCTTGTGCCCTCTAGAGAGGGACCGTGCACCTTGTGTTGTTTAATGACGCGAAATTAGGGTTTTGCAACCCTATCCAAACCAAAACATCCCATACGATTTTCGTTGTTTGGACATTAATTTTGTTACATGGGTTTTGTTATTGTTTCGAGTATCTCTTTTGATATGACAATGTTTTACATTTCGGTTCAAAATTGACGGTCGAGTTAACACCCTCGCAACACGCTTGCGTGGTTTAACGTTTTTAGTTTTACCTATAAGTCGGTTTGATGGTCCCCCCATAACATATGGGTACAAAAATCTCGCTTTACGGAACCCATAATATATTAATTGAACCATAGGTAACGTACACAAATATAGGTGTGTTTACTACAGAAAAAAAGTGTTTTATGACGTTTGTCCTCAATACTATTAATTATATAAACTACAAAACTAACAAGACTAGATCTTAACATATATTTATTTTTAGAAAACATGCTACCGATATGCATATATACTAGAGGTGCACAAAGAAACCGGTTTGGAAACTGAAACCGAAACCGGCAAATTAAATCGAAACTGAAACCAACCAGACAGAGCCGGTCCTGAGGATTTAAATGCCTAGGCCGAGCCGAGAAAAAAGGCCCTTACGAATTAAATAAAAGAAATAAATTTTTTAAATGAAGAGTAACATTATAACAATAAACACAAGAAATATACAGTAATAGAATAACATAGTATAATAGCTAAGCAATGATTCGTGAAACTCTCCAATACCTTTTTTAAACGACGATTGACCGTATACTTTTTTTTAGTGTTTAAATTAGATTAGATAATTAGATGATTGAATATTTGGATTATCAAACTGGATCAAATTTGACCCAATACAAGTTATAAGGTTTTAGATATATCATAAATGACCAATACGTTTTATAGTTCTAAATTTTTAGAGATGACTCAACAAGTTTTCGTATTCATATTTTTAAACAAACACACATATATGTGTATACATATGTATAGTATTAAAAAAACGGCCCCTCTGAAATTATGTGCCTCGGCCGGGGGTGCGGCTCGCCCACCCCCAAGGCCGGCACTGCAACCAGAAATCGGGCTAAAATCGATCAAACGAATCTGAATCTGAACCGAAACCGGCATATAAACTGGACCGAACCGAAACCGGTACGGCTAAAAAACGAGAAAAAACCGAAACTTGTTTATAAAACAACATTTTTCTCGTAAACACAAATAAAGACTTTGTTTTTTTATTAAAATTCAATTTGCTTCTTTATAAAACAATAAAAGTTAATAAAATTAAAATTTTATGTAATTTATTTAATGATTTTAAAAAGTGTGTAAAAAAAAAAGTTTGTGGTCGACCAACCGGTATTGGACGAACTAGTTTCAAGCCAAAATCAGTTACAGGTCAACACCAAAACCAGTTTGGTTAACCTACTATTTTTTATAGTTATATTTTATCAGATTTTTCCCATCTATGTTAAAAAAAAAATATTATTATTTTTTAATAATTACTCTATAACTACTTTAGAATTTGTAGAGTAATTACGCATAATTTTTTTTTAAAGTTTTTCGGACTAAAATACATGTTAAGAGTTAAAAAAAATTTCTCTATTCACTTCTCACTTTTAAGATCTGTGTGTAGAATAACCTAACATTGTTGCAAGAAGCCTAAAAGAGAAGTCAAAATTAAAGTAAAAAATAGGAGATTACCTTTTGGTGTGGTTTGATTAAAATTGTTCAAAATGCAGCAACAACAAGGATATAGAGAGACCCAGGAAGGCTGTAGAAAGAAACCAACAAGAATTTAGGTATACCGAGTACCCAAGAAGGATTCAGAAAGAAATTGCAAAGAAAAAAAGGTTTTTAGAGAAATTAAGCACTACCAATGTAAAGGTAAACAAAGAAGGATTCACATAGAAACCATGGAAACGCAATAAATGACCAACAACGATTGAGAGTGAGAGAACGTATATAGTACAATAATTGAAAAGAAAACACGGAAACGCAATAATTGACCAACAAGAACACGTCTTTTATCTTCTTACAAGGTAAATAATAATTTGTATACGTCTTTTATCTTACTTTATCTAAAAATTGGCAGAGGGATGAATCTCGTGTGCGTTTGATCCTATCAAACGTTTGCCTTGTCTTTGGGACTTCTACAGTGAACTTTTACTCAAGTCTTGTATGGTGGTCATTAAGTTGCTTTTTCGGTTACGGACCTATCAACCATCTATGATTGATGAAGCGGTATCATGTTTTGATAAGGCGCTCTGGGAAGCCATTAAAGACATAGTGGTATGCGGGGGACCGTTCTTTGGTGACCTACAGTGGCGGCTGGCATCCTTGCCAATGCGTTTGGGAGGACTATGAATTCTCTCAGCGAAAAATCTTAAGGCTTACGCTTTTCTGGCGTCGAGAGCTCAGTCTTAAGAACTACAGGACCGCATCTTAAGGAATAGCAGGGCTTTTGGCAGGGACTCGAACTACGTGCAGGCCCTCACAAGACTAAATGACTTTTTCCCAGGTTTTGACACTAATGGTTTTTCTAACAATGACACCCCCCAAGCCTCTGAAAACTTAGGCGAATGCCCTTTTTGATAAAATCGCTAAGAGCCTGGGTTACGTTTGTCTCCCCACCGGAAGGCAGTTATTGAATGTTTACAAGGCTCCCATGAGTGTTATCCTGATCAACGGTTTGGGCCAAACCATGTCTGTAGTTGAATATAGGCCCATTCTTAAACACCATTTGATGACCCTCATGTACCCTGATGATGAAGTGTGTCCGATTTTCCGTAAGGCTTGCCTAGATAACTACGGGGAGCATGCAGTTCATTGCAATGAGCTGCCCGGGTTTAAATATCGACATGACTGAGTTCGGGACATTTTATGGGACATCTTAAGAGGAGCTGAGATCTCATCCAAGAAGAAGGCCCCTGTGAACTTCCTTTCGGACCCCGTAGAAGAGAGATCCACCCAGCGACCAACAAATCTTCTTGTCTTCTTGTCTTTGGGTGGGCGGTGGGGGGAACACGCTGTTGGTGACCTCACAGGAGTATCTCCTCTAGCTGGTTTGAAGGATATGGGTTTGTAGCAGGGAAAGCGGTGCGAAAAGCCGAGGCAATAAAGTGGAAAAACATGCTAAAGCCTGTGAGGAGAACCAACACGTTTTCGTGCCCCTAGCTTTTGATACATTTGGTTCCATGGCACCGGAAGCCATTCGTTTCTTGACCAGGGTCCAACAGGTTATTCATAACAATCTCTCCACTTCGGGGGGCAAGGTTTCGTTTTTAATAGATTGGGGTTCGCCATACAGAAAGGGGTGATGGCATAGCTTGTTGCCCGCGTACCTACTATCTTGATGTAATTTTCACTTTTCAAGTGTGAATAAAATGTCAATTATAACAAAAAAAATTGACATCTTCAATAAGTTTTCAACAAATACTAGAGCGTTGGTTGTACTACAGTAAAGACAAATCACAAAGGCTTAGGTTAAATATACTTTTTTAAAGGTGAACTTCGTTAAAAAATGCCGGAGTTACTCGAAAAAAGGACCGCCGCAACAACGATTACAATATATACAACTTATGTTAAATATACTAAGTAATGAGGATTAATCTATCAATTTAGTCAAACTATAATGATAAAAGACATTTGATAAGCTAATCTACCTAGTAATTAAACATTGATTAACCTATTATTTACATTATTATACTATTTTTTATTATTTATATTTCTATACTTGTAGGACCGGAAATTTATTAATAAACAGTTAATCAACACGATATGTAAACCGTCAGGTAAGGAAACCCCAACTGTAATATATGATTAAAAAATCTTCTAAAAACTGGACAACACAAAAGAGGACAACAATGCAATGCAATAGGACAGCTCACATGTGAGATTAAATCTCATGCACACTCACCACCTACACATTCCACCTATCATCTTCATCATCATTAATCTTATACATATATCTTTTTTTTAACGGCCAACGAATCAATTTCTGAGCACTCTCGGGCACCCTTTTGGCGAATCAGGTACTCGAGAGTACCCGGGCCACCAATTGCCACCAATTCCCGGGAAAACCCGACGACTCACCCGCCCAAAGGCACGACAGGTGAAATAATCGATAAAACCGGTCGGGATCAGGACTCGAACCCAAGCCAATGGCCGGGTCATCCCCCATTTCCCCTCCACCAATGTCCTCCAAATGTAGCTAGTGGGAATTGAACCCAAGCCTCCCATAGGAAACTTTACGCTCTCAACCAACTGGGCTACAAGTGTTGGAAATGATAGAGGAATAGAGAGAAAGGAAACGACTGAGGAATATATATATATATATATATATAGAGAGAGAGAGAGAGAAGCTTACCTCTGGTCACATTCTTCATCACCGGTGACCGGGGACTGAACCTACAACCCTAGTTCCGACCAACACAATACCAACACCGGTCCCTCCTTCCTTTCCCTCTTTTTCTGTCGCTGAACCCACACCGGTCACCACTTCCGGTCAAGTTCCAGTAACCCACTTTCTTCTCCGCCCCACTGTCACCGTTCGATATCCGGGTAATCTCTTGTTATGACCTAACAAACACCCCATCCACCACCTCTCTCCCACCCCTTCGGTAATTTGAACCCAAAATTTAACACCCACCATTAACCACATCCCCATCTCCGGCCTCTACACCAACCCGACAATCAAAACCCACTATACTTCTATAATCCGACAGCTTCTTTGTTAAGTTTTCTGGCCTTCGATTGTGAACCGACAACCCATCTCAGTCACCCTTTTCACAAACCCAACACCCATTTTATTTTCCCAAACCAAACCTAAAATAAGTGCAGTCATCCATATATATATATAAAAGAAAGCATATATGCCCATTGAGAGTGTCACGTGGCTTAATAATTGAGTGTTTTTGGTGTTTTTGAGTATTTTTCTAAATTTATCTCTCTATCTCTTAATTCTCAATTACTAAAATTAAATTGAGTTATTTTAGGAAAAAAGAATTTAAAAACAAATTTAAATTTTTCTCTCTTATCTTCCTCCCATAATTTTTAAACATAAATATCTTTTATATTCGAGATTTTTTAAATACAAAAATTACACCAAATTAACGAGCGTTTTATTATCTTTCCAACGAGTACCATAGTGCTATATAAAAACGAAAAAAAAAACGACTATTACTATTTTTTGTGGGGTTATATTCATACAGAAAAAAACACAAAGTGTTCAGGTTATTCATTAATCAAATTGTAACATGTTTTAATTTACGTGAAGATGATTATATGTTGAAAATTATCCTTTTAATACTTTATTATGTTTAATATGGTTTATGCTTTTTATTTTTTTAACTTTTTAAATAAATGTTTTTTAACTAAGATTGATTATGTTTAAGTTATTTACTCTTTTCGTGATTTGAGTTTTCTTTTTTTTATCATTTTTTATTAAATCATATTAAATTTTTCAACCCCGGGACCTTCCCGGGGTAATCGGCTAGTTTTTTATAAATAATAAGAAGTCAAAATTTAGTCAAAGCCTTTTAAACTACTTCTTTGTTACTACTCATTCAACCCACTAAGTTAACTCGGTTCGTCTATTAACCCGGTTCCGAACCCACCACCCCCGAAGAATTGAAGGTTATGTTATATTATGCTAATACGTTTATTGTTATAAAAGTGTTACGTGTGGGGCGATATTAATAAACCGAATTATTAAAACTAACTTATATATATAAATATATAAGTTGATATATGAATAATATATTTAGGCTTGGGATACAATAATAATATTTTATTCTTTGAGCCTCTTGAGCCAAGCTGTACGAGGTCAGCTTTTCTTAGTAGTACGAGTGCCAAGTTGTAATGGTCAGCTTATTAGATTAGATGCCCGTGTCTATATAAATCCCAACTCTAGATTATTAATCATATATCAATTTATGTGTATATATATTATATAAAAGGTATAAAATATTTATAAGTAATAAGAAATTGTCCCAACACGTGCACGAGACTTACGCACGCTAATGTTTATTTGAAATATAATGGTTGCAACTAAAATTATGTTTTATTATTAAGAGTTATAAAAGATTTGCTTTATAAACCATTTACGTATCACAAAAGTTACATTTATTTTAAATTATATTTTAAATACATTAATTATCAATTTTTGAGAATAAATAAACATAGCGTGGCAAGATAGCTTCCAATAAAACTACTGTAGTATTTAACTCAAATAATAAATCTAAATGAGATATATAACTCACATGTAGATGTTTATACAAACACTCACGAGCCAGGTTAAAATACTATTGGAAAAGCTAAATGTACGGATCATTACCTCTCTCCTTTGTTATCTAGTTCAATTGATAAAAACCATCTTGATAACATATATATATATATAGGATTTGGTTCAAATGAGAACCTTTTCCCAAATTGAGAACTATGATAACCATTCTGGACCACAAATTTCTCTAAGGCAAAAAAAAAAAATTTATTTGCTTTAATCGTTGTTTTATATGCAGGATTTTTTTTTTATTTTTTTGTATTTTTTTCAATATACACATGTGTATGCAATTATACACATATGTATAATGCAATATACACATATGTATAACTGAAATATACACATATATATAACTGAAAATGCTATATACACATATGTATAAATGAAAAAAATTAAAAAAAAAATTCTTGCATAAAATTGTGCGATTAAAGCAAAAAAAAATAAAAATTTGCCTTTATATGAAATGTGTGGTCCAGAATGGTTCTCTCAGTTCTCAAATAGGGGTTGGTTCTCTTAGGATCCATACCCTATATATATATATATATATATATATATATATATATATATATATATATATTAAACTCCTCCGTCTTTGAGCATCAATTCATTTGACTGTCCGTTCTCTTCTTATTCTGAATATAAAGTTGACCTACATATATACATAAATCATGCGATACTTTTATAACACTCATTATCGTATGTTCCAAAGTATGTGGCATTATCAGTATTAGTTATTATTTGCATCAGATTATATGACTCAGATTTTCAGTACTCTGTTACCCTAAGCTACCGCTTCCCGTGGAGTGTCCTGCGGGCATGTTGTTGTGGCATCGGCAATATGTGCTCCACCAGTGATGGAGAGATTGTTAACGACGTCTCTTAAGTACAAGTGTGGTACATAGCAATTAGGAGGCGTATGGATCGATCCTAGTTTAGTTTCAGTTTCTGGAAATGGTTGCGGGTATGCCAACCTGCGCCATTTCATCTGTTGATAGACGGGAGTAGCTACCCGTATATCAACACGTATTATCAGAATTCAGTTTGGCTTACGGGTACATCTGTATTACATGATTCGGTTCCGTTATATGCTTGTTATGTTTCATATCAGTATTTGTATTATCAGTTTTAGTTAATTATTGCGTAACTGTTTGAGCCTATTATTCCATACTGGGCCTTCAGCTCATTCCGTAAACTTTTTTGTATCCACAGGTTAACAGGTTACTTTGGGCGGGATAAAGAGAGAATAATAAATCATAGACCTCAAGAAGTCTTGTCACTTATGTTTAATATTATGTATTTTGACCTTAAGACAATGAACCACCTATCTTCCGTAACACTATATATTTTATAATTAAATAAAAGAAACTTTGTCTTTTGTCTCTGATATGATATTGTGACACGTCAGCCCATTTCCGGCCAGGGTGTTACAGCTATGGTATCAGAGCGAAGGCTCTTTCATGTAGAAAACTTAAACATAGGTATTAGGGTTGTCAGGTTTTGGGTAGATTTAAGATAAGATTTAGTTATATTATCTATTCTGATTTTGACTGTCTCGTCTATTTTATAGATGCCTCCTTGTCGTCAAACCCGTAGGACCACTCGCACTAACCCTATACCCAATAACACTACTGCAAACGAAAACGTAGTGGATCCAAATGTTGTTTCTACTATCAATCAAGTTGTTGATGGTTTGCTTCCAAACCTTATTGCTTAAACGATTGAGGCCGTTATTCAGCAAACTCGTACCCCAGAACCTAATCCAAATTCGGGTACTGAAACCGGTGAAATCGCTACAAACAATAATGCTAATGGCATACACATATGGATCGAGAGATTCCAAAAGCAAAACCACTATCGTTTAGTCATGCAACTATCCAATAGAAGCAAGAAACTGGATAGCCCATATCAAAAAGATCTTTGGAGTTCTTGGAGTTGCAGATCACTTTAAAGTTAGGTTGGCTACTTACAAGCTAGAAGATGATGCACATATTTGGTGGGAAGGATATAAGCAAGTCAAAGGAGGAGATGCTTACGCTGCTACTCTTCCATGGGCTGACTATCATACCATTTTCTATGATAAGTATTTCTCAACTGCTGACAAAGAAGCTCACATTAGGGAATACGTTGATATTCGACAAAGGATCGATGAGACTGCTTCTGAGTTTATCACTCGATTCACAAGGTTGGCCAGTATTGTGGGAGAGGCGGCATGTTCTGATGCAGTCCAAGCTGAGAAGTGCAAGTGGGCTGTCAATGATAGGATCCGGAAGTTGATCATGTTTATGAAAGTCAAAGACCTTACTGAAGTAGCTGATGCAATTAAGACCATTGAACTCGAGAGGAAGGAATTTTTATCACGAACTGGTGAAAGCAAAAAGAGAGACAAAGATGGATTTCCCAAGAAAGCTTCTACCAATCATCTACTGCTGCAAACCATCAGGACCGTAGGGTCTAAGCAAATCGAAACCAGGGAAATCAGATACGTCCTTGGAATCCGAGACCCCTTAATCAATCCCCTCTCTAGATGCAGACTCGGCCTAATGGAGGACCTAATAGAGCTCAACAGACGAATCAGAACATGAGCCCTCCATGCAAAAGTTGTGGCAAGAAACATCAAGGCATTTGCCGCAAAGCCTCGGGAGTATGCTTTAGATGTGGCAAGACTTAACACATGATCAAGGAGTGTACTATGCCAGAAACCAAGAGGATTACAGGAGGGAATATTGCACCGCCAAACACTAGGGAAAGGGTGCTTGCACTTACTGCCACTGATGTTGCTAATGCACAAGGTACGGCATCTGGAACCCTTCAGCTCAGTGAACGTAGTATCTATGTGTTATTTGATACGGGTGTTACACATTCTGTAGTATCTCACTTATTTACTAAGTACCTTCCGATTCAACCTAGTCTGTTAGAGCACATTCTGACCATTTCCACTCCTTTAGAAAACTTTATCCTAATCACTCACGTCTATAGAGATTGTCCTGTACGTATTGAATCCCTTGTGTTTATGGCGGATCTTTTTCCGATACATATGTGTGACTTTGATATTATCCTAGGGATGGATTAGTTATATAGACATCATGTAACCATAGACTACCGTTTTCAACGTGTTATTTTCAGTTATCTTCATATGCCGAATTTCGTATATCAAGGGGTTTTGCCCCATAAGTCTCGTAAGATTATTTCTACATTGAAAGCTCAAAGTTAATATCGAATGGTTGTGAGGGATTTTTAGCATCAGTTAAAGATATTTCTGTTAGTACTAATCGTATTGTTAGCCATCCCGTTGTCCACGAATATCCCGATGTATTACTATCGATTTAATTCATGGCGCTGAGCCTATCTCTAAAGCACCATATCGTATTGCCCCATTGGAACCGAAAGAGTTGAAGGAACTACAAAAATTATTGAATCTTGGATTTATTAGAGCAAGTGTTTCACCATGGGGTGCACCAGTCTTATTGTTTATTATTCATTTTGGTTATTTATTTCATCATCATCATCATCATCATCATCATCATCATCATCATACTCAGTTTATCCCACCAATAGCAAAAGCTAAGGTAGGGTCTGAGGAGGGTAAGATGTAGACAGCCTTACCTCTAACCCGTGGGAATAGAGAGGCTGCTTCCAGTGAGACCCCCGGCTCGATAGTGGTTTTGTATCAAGCCTTGGACATAAGGCACATAACACTTAGCAATCGGGACAAACCCGATTGGTGCATGTAACCCCTTGTCTTTTAGCTATCAACGCCACCACATGATGCATGATTAACCGTCCGTCATTTTTAACGTTATTTTCACGAAATTAGTCAAATAACGTTAAATTAGTGCAACTTTACTTTTGCCCCCCGAGGGCCACACATATATACATTATATGCGCATAGCCGTAAGGGGCCTATTTTGGTTATTTATTTATTTATTATAAAATGATAATAGGATGCAAAACGTTTTGGGGGTCTGAACCGGGTTGTTACATGGATTAACTGAATAAATATAAATGTTGTTTCCCTTCGCAACGCGCGGGCACCCCACTGCTATATATATATATAAGGTATGGATCATGTAGGAAAATAGGTTTTTGTAAGAAGTGTGAGAATGATTAAAAATTGATATGTAGGGATCATTTTTTGGACATACCCATGATGTTTTGGATTGTTTTGTCTAGAAAAACACCAAACATAATAATTAAAACCTGAAAACAATGTATTTTAGGTATAAAAATTAAAAACACTATGCCAAGAACATTAAGCAGTGTGTTTAAGTGTTTAGTAGTGTTTTTTATCTGTTTTTTAAATTTAATGTTTATAATACATTGCATCGTGTTTCAAATTGTTGGTAGTTGTTGTATTTTGTATTTTTTTTTCAAGCCAAAACAACCCTAAACATCTTTTTTAAATCCAAAACATGATGGCTACATGTCAATTCTTAATCTTTCTTACAGTTCTCACAAAAACCAATTTTCTTATAGGATTATATATATATATATATAGGTATATATGGGAATGTTAATTTGAGAGCACATATATTTCGTACGAACCGCGAGAATGCTATCTAAAACCATTCAAATTCGAAATTATTTTTGCACTTGTCTTTTTTATTAAAATACAATCTCAAAAACATAGTTTACACGTAAAAATTTAAATGTATACGAAAATAAATTCTTTTTACACATGTGTAAATTTACTGTTTATATATGTGTAAACTGTTTCATTTACACATATGTAAAAAGTTAATTTTAAAATGTTTTTCAAGAAAAGATGAATTATTTAGAAAGAAAAATTATTTTTTAATGTTATATTTTAATAATAATTAGGTTTGTATTGAAAAATTTGATTTTGATTGGTTTTCTCATTTGTTTTCATGGTTCTAGTTATGGACAATAATTCTATACATGAAAACATTGAATATTTTGAACATTGAATATTTTGCACATTTTGGTTTTCTCATTTGTTTTCATGGTTCTAGTTATGGACAATAATTCTATACATGAAAACATTGAATATTTTGAATATTTTGTTTGAGTTTTGTATTGGAATATTTTGAATCGTAAATCGATTCAAAATATTTCAACTAATAATCGATTTACGATTCTTCACCTAGTTATGGACAATAATTCTATACATGAAAACATTGAATCACAATCTCATGCGACAGAAAATCAGGAAACACCCTCACAACCTTTGTTTCTAAATAGTGTTGAAAATCAAGGTATGTATGTTGTAACTATATTTCGTTTCACACATGTTTGAGTTTTGTATTGGAATATTTTGAACATTTTGTTTATATTTGGAGTTTCAATCAAGATATGATAGTAGTCAAAACGATGAAGTGTGGTATATAATATGCACATGTGTATGATAGGTAGTTAAAGGATTGTACAGTGATCAAATGTTCTCTTGTAGTAATGATTATACACACGTGTATCATAGTAGGTAAGTGATTGAACATATTCTAATGTTCTAAATGTGATAATGATATCATAGTAGGTAAAATGAATTGTGCAGTATTATATAGTCAATGAGTTAACATCTATACACAGGTGTAAAATATATGAGTTTGTAGCATGTCTAACTGCATTATTGTATATTGTAATGTTTTTTTAACGTACATTTCTATATTGTAGCGTCCTCATCGAGCAACGTATATGAATCTTCCGGTGGGACGAGATATTGGACGCCAATTGTACCAGATGATGTTAAACTGTGACAGCCGTCACCCTCATATTCTAACAAGTTGTCAATTATAGTCCTTCAAATATTTCCATTACAGTCCATGTAAGTTGCGTCGTTTTTTTTAAATTTAATTTTAGAGCGAACTAAAATATTATCATTTATTTATATGGATCGA
The DNA here is from genome assembly GCA_032199755.1 of Ambrosia artemisiifolia. Classification (NCBI taxonomy): domain Eukaryota; kingdom Viridiplantae; phylum Streptophyta; class Magnoliopsida; order Asterales; family Asteraceae; genus Ambrosia; species Ambrosia artemisiifolia. The sequence continues at coordinate 46,357,366 of CM063517.1, read as the reverse complement.
GTATAAGTTTTTAATAAAATATGTCTACGCAATGGATTTATAAAAATTTCAAGTTTTATAAAGAGTTGGAAGCTTTTAAGTTAAATCAAGCTAACTTAGTTAAGTTTCTATAAAAAATTTTTTTAACCTATTTAAGTAATACTAATTAGCAAATGTTTTTGTTGTACCTTATGCTTTAGTGATGGTTTGTGCATTGGTTAGTTGTATCTATGGCTTTAGTTGTTGTACAACATTCACACTTCACAAAATATCTCTATTACATCACATCTTCACCAACCATCCCTGCATAGCCTCTCTCTCCATCTGCCTCTTTCCTTAATCAACTTCCTTTGGTCTGAGAAGCTTTGTAATCAACTTCCTTTACTCTTGGAGGGTTCTCCTTTTATTTGGTGTTTGAATATATATGATGATGATTACTTTGTCGCCGTTATCGATGAAGATGATTGTTTTATCTAAAAACCAACACACATATACCAGGCACCAGCTAGAGAGACAGAGAGACTACCGGTCGAGTGGAACCCACGACGGCAGACGGCGACGCGTCTCCTTCTCCTGGCGCGTGAACAACCCAAACCCCACAACCGATTTGCAGTATGAATAGAAGTTGGTTAGGTATTTTTTCATATATGTTAATGATCAGGCAATCTTGAATTTAGGAAGCAATAGGTTTGACCTGTAAAGTCAATCTATACCATTTTCCTAGAACGGTTTCCGATTGCCTAATAATTTGGTGACATAATGGTTTCTTGATAACCTTACCTAGCATAAATTACGTTGCTTGGATGCTTCTTTGTCATCGGACTGGCTCCCCGTTGACTGGACAGTCAATATTTGAAAGATCGATGGCCGTACAGTCAAGGTAATTTATTTTTATTAATATTATTATTATTATGTGTGAGTTGTTTCTTTTTTGTTAAATTTTGTTGGTTTGTTGTTTGCATGTGATTGGAGGTGTGTTGGGTAGTGTTGATCTGAACGACGCCGTGTTGATTTCTAGCTATGTGTTGTTATTATGAGATAAGTTTGATGTTTGTAACAAAATTCGTCAGCTTCTTATGGTGGTATTATGTTATTCATGGCAAGAAATCTTTAATCGTTATATATATATATATAGGGCGAGGTTCCTGTACAAAGGCTATATTTCGTGAGAAGTGTGAGAAGGATTAAAAATTGACATTTAGGCATCATTTTTGGAACTTGTTCATGATGTTTTGGATTGTTTTGCCTATAAAAACACCAAACATAACAATTAAAAACAAAAAAAACATTGTATTCTAGGCTTAAAACTTAAAACACCATGCTAAGAACATTAAACATTGTGTTTTAAGTGTTAAGTAGTGTGTTTTAGTTGTTTTTTAAATTTAATAACTATAATACATTGCATTGTGTTTTAGATTGTTGTGTTTGGTGTTTTTTAAGTTAAAACAACCTAAAACATCATTCTTAAATCCAAAACATGATGCCTACATGTCAATTCTTAATCATTCTCACACTTCTCACGAAATATGTCCTTTGTACAGGAACCTAAACCTATATATATATATATATATATATATATTGTTTTAAATACCTTGAATTTCATACATGTAATGTATTTGAAAAAAATACGTGGGTTCTCAAGGTGATTGATGCATATATTTGTTAAGCAACATTTGAAACTATTATATAGATTTAAGGGGTGGAATTGAATTACATGATAGGTAAGGGGTTGAAATAGTAGTATATGGTGATGCTTTTCTTGGTTTAATTAAACATGGACAACGTATACACGGTTGGGAGCACGTATAAAAGACTTTTTAGTGACGCCTATTACTTATTTATATATATATAGTTGTATCACAAACACTTGCTTAACTACATATTTTGACTAACTTACAAACAGTTTCTATATTTCTTTTGGTTACACCAACTCATAACCCGTGCACGACGCGACACAGTCACCAACGTGCCCCCGCCGCAGCGCGCGGGGGACGACATCTAGTTTATACTAGAAACCAACAAGGTTAAACATGAGGGACCAAATCTGCCAAAACCCAAACTTTTAAAACAAACTCTCTTTCCCTCCCACTAACACAGTTTCCGGCCACCGGAATCTTTTTCCGGCGACTTTAAAAGTTGGTTTTTAACGCATCCTAGAAGCTTTTAATCGCGTCTCTTATGATTCTCCATCAATGTTTAACCGTTTCAAGTCTTTAGTTATCATTAAATGGGTTAAAGTCAGTGTTTAAATCGTGATTATTGCTTGTAACCGTCGGGTTATAACAAAGGGTCCCAACGCCCGTTTTCATCAAACAACCCCATAAATAAATCGTTGCATTTCATTTACAAGCCTTAACACATCACAAAACCACTATAATTTCGTGCTGATCGCTTCCAGAACCATGTGAATCGGATCGGAAGTTTTTTTTGGCTTTGTTCTTCATTTTTCGAACATCTATTCGTGTCGTAAGTCTTTTTTTAATTGCCGTTTTGCTGTTCACATCTTACTGATCAAAACCCCCTTATTACAGATTACTAATCATGTCTTGTTATGATTATTGAATTCGGGTATAGGGTTAGGGTTCTTAGGTTGAATTGGGGAAGACAATGACTATGTATTTTATGTATAAATACTTTTATAAATCAAGTGATATAACAAATTAAAATGTGGTGTAGTGGTTGTTAGTTTGGAGGTAGAGTGAACAGGTCTGGGTTCGAATCCCCATCCAGACCGGTTCGTTGTTTTTTTTATTTCTTTTATTTTCATTTTTAACTTTTATATAATACATATAATAGGCTTAAATCTTTAAATATTCATAGTAATTTCATTTTTGATCCAAAAATTATAAAAATTTAGGTGTAGCATCTTGACAGCCTAAAGAAAATTATCATATTTTTATTTTCTGGAAAATGGCTTATTTTTATATTTTTATCGATTTAATTTGTTTTAATCATATTTATTTGATAAAAAATTCATTTTTATAGATTTTAATCTCAAATTTGTTGGGAAATTATTTCTAATCATTATGAACTGAAATAAAAATATTTGGTTCAGAAACATTTATTTTTATTAATTTTCCTATTTTTTTATCATTTAAACATGATTTAATCTTATTAAATCAGTTTTAAATACAAATAAGTTTAGAAAAATTATGGAAAATTATTTTAATTAAGTTACATCATAATGCATTCATTTTCTATAAAAATAATATTTTTGGATCATAATTCGTATTTTTAGTCTTATTTACATTTGATTAGACATAATTAAACATTTATTTATTTATACTATTTTAACATCTATTTTATAAATATTTTTATTATAAAATATAAATATTCTTATGTTTGAAAGTAGTTCTCATTTGTTTGGATCATTTTCTAACTCGTAATTATTTATTTAAATATTTATAATTATTGTATTTATTTACACTAATTTAGTTAATGTAATTAACTAAATTATTTAGTCTTAATTATTTACACATATTTTCATCTAAATATTTAATTGGTAACAATTATACTACCTAAACCATATTTACAAACTTTGGTATATTATTTTTGATATACAACCTCTATATTAATTCAATTTATTATAAAAAAAACCTTAATTCCCCAAATCGACTTAGCAAACCCTAATGCCTTAGACTCTAGTTACCTTAGACTCTTAGACTTTTCCATTATTAGTATTAGACTCTTAGACTTTTCCATTATTAGTATTATATTACGTTATAGGTTGAATTCCCCGGAATTCCCATTACTTAGCTCACGACCACTTAAGTTGGATCGCTTTCGCAAACTGTGAGTATATCTTTCCCCTTTTTCATGTTTTACTCTTTTGGGGCTATACATGTACACTATTAACAAATATTGTTTTATCATTAATGGCAATTCTCATGTGTGTTTGCGTTATGTTATTTTGTGTGTCTATGACTGTCAAAACCATTAACCTTTGAGGGCCTGGCATTTCAATGAATAGTACTATGGTATATACCCCTTGTGACTCTATTGAGAGACCTTGGTCATTGTTGTGTGAATCATTATCATCTGTTGGTTAATCATTGAATCATTTATCATTAGGGTTGGCTTTGACTGATACTACTTAATACATAGTTACAAACGGTATACAACACATGAATTGCTAAACACTTTTTCTACTATATTTATTCAAACAGGGTATGCTCACCAATACATTTTTGTATTGACCAAATTATTTTCGTACATGTTTCAGGTTGTTTTGAGATGACTTTTAAGCTTTTGGAATTTTACTTAGATTTTGGATTCATTGTATTTCTGTTAGTTGGCATTTAGAATTGTTGTATTTCAATTCAATGTAATAAACTATGTAATCAATATATTAATATTTACACTTTTAGTCCATGAGCTGTTGAACAATCGTCACTACGTGACACCTCGATGTTTCCGCCATCGGTTGGGGTGTTACATAAACCATATGTAGGTGCCAGGTTTAGATCGTTGGATGAAGCTATTATAAAGTATGAAAATTATGGAGAGGCAGCCGGATTTGGAACTCGTTTGGCTACAAGAAAAACAGTAGATGGTGTGGCTATTGTTAGGTACATTTTGTGTTCGAAAGCAAAGTGTGACAATGGTCGGTAAGCCAGGTTTGCATCCGTACATTTTGCATCTCTTATTGCTATTACATGTGCATCATTTCACATTTTTCATGCATTATACCCCCCCCCCCCCCCCCGCCTAGTGAAGCAAGAATTAACTCAATAACGAACCCTGAGACACCTATTTAGTCATACAATGCTAGGACACTCACCAAACAAGCACAAAACGAGGTTGTTCATCCTTCAACATATGGTAACTTCCCTTTAACATATGTGTACAAAGCTCAAGGTAACAATAGTGCATGATTACAAAGGACACTAATACATGTTAATGTCGTCATCAGGCATCCTTGCCATTAAAACGACATCAAGCCACCTCTCAATACAAATAGGTGGAACATAACTTAATACAAACTAGTAACTCGTTCACATACACACTTCATTTTCATATGATGTTATCTAAACTATGTCCTTATTCAATGGCTTAGTGTTAGCCGAAACCTACCTATACTCATGTGAACATCCACACAAACCAAGGCACTAATCGCCTAGGACCTTAACTTAACAAAGACTAGACACAAGAATACTATCCTATCTACAAAACTATGCGTGTGTATATTAGATATGGCACATGTACTTACATCAAACTAGGATACAACTACACTTCTTACACCCTACAACCAAGCTTATCTTTTCGCACTTGTTTTTGTTCCAATCGATCCAAACAATGAGGTGATGATCATTTTTGTCTTGATACACACTTACATCAAAGTAAACTAGTAGAAAACCTCAAGACAACCTACAAACCTCCCACCTATTAATGATCATCGGCCTAAATTAACACCCTCATCCATCACCATCACCATCACTTGACAACTATAGAGTTATATCAATTAAGGCCTAAACCATTCTTACACCTCTTGATACCCCTTGATCTCTTGCCAAAAATACTAAGATCCTACTCAAACTAATCGGCCGAATAGAACAAACAAAACACCTCATGTATGACACCATTTCTTATACTAGAATAGGCATAAGACAAGAACTCTTAATCCCATGAGTTAGCATGATAAAACTTCCACAATTAGATGTGAAGTAATCGGCCCAAACCTATGAGAGGTCACCATCAAAGGAATGTCCAAAACTTGTGAGAAAATAACACCATGACATCACTAACATACACACTTATCACTTGATCCTTACCCAAAGCACCAAATTCTTATCCCTTGTCCTTATATCGGCCACTAACCCTCATCATAGGTCACTTTCACAAGAATTGCAAGTACAATTACCTTGGGAATAAGGCACCAATCGGATATAATGAGGAAATAAGAGGGAACCATCACTTTCATCTAGATTTTTGTCACTTCTTCTTGTCCTATACTCAGCCGAAAGTTGGCATGAGTGCAAGCTCATGATAGTTGTCAACTTACACTAGATTAGGAAAGAAAACAAACCTCTAAACAATCCCTTGATGAGTAAACCCATCCCTTATGTCCATGCCTATCCTCATTCGGCCAAGATCAAGGAAGAAACAACAATCAAGTCCTTTTCTTTCATCATACATGATTAGAGTTTCTAAACAATGACTAAATCCAAGAAGCTTACCCTTTCCTCATTTGTTTTTGTCCATACCTTGGCCGATCCCCTATATAAAGAGGCCTCATTCCACTCTCAAATGCCACGCCAAACACTTCATTCTATCTCTAAAACTTTCAGATACTATCTCATCCTAGCCGAAGCCTTACAAGCTCTTGGAGGAGTCTAGGAGACTATCCAACCTTCGATCACTGATCTAGTTTAGTCTACCCCACTTTAATCGACTCTAGTTGGTTTAAACACTTGAACACACACAATGTCATAGATTTTGTTTACTCTTGCTCACTAGTGAATACATTGTCTTAATACTACATCAATCGGCCTTTGTTACGTCTTTGGGAGGCCGAAACTATGTTTTTGTATCACAAAAATCACATAGATCACCATGTATAGAATTGGTTTTGTAGTGAATCACACACTTGATTCAAGCTTAAGATTAAAGACTAATGTGGTGTTAGTCTAACCCGTTTTCTCCCAAGAGCTCACCAATAATACTTCACGAGGCATTATTAAGTCCAAACATACAAACTTAATCCATGTTACAATCGGCTTGAGGCCCTATGTGGAGCTTTATAATCGGCTACCATCTAATGACATGTGTTAACAAAGCTAGAACATGTGTTAATCTCAACTTGGGTGTAATAATGCCCTAAACACATGGTAAGATAACTATCTTTATCACAAGTACAAAACCAAGGTTCACATAACTCAATAACCAAATTCACAAGTGTCGGGTAGACAAATTGTATGATAAACAACTAGAACTTGTGATTTACCATGCTTTTCTAATAAATCATAGGGCAATTACTATCTGGACGGTAGTAGCTACGTAATTCGGCTTCACTAGACTGCATACATCTCTATCAGGTGAGTTTCACGGCCCCATTTTACCATTTTTACATTTTCGGGGGGATAAACATGCAACTACTCTAGTTCAAATCACATATTGGGTGATAATTCTATCATGACTACCAAGTGGAACGTGAGATAATTTGGTTCATGAGCTTACTAGTCCTCGTATTACATTTACTATAACCATTAGCTATCAAAAGCAATGGAACACTTTAATAGATCTATTGGGTTGACACCCCAACTCTTGGTTAGTCGCTCTAACCGGTCACACACAAAAGAGTGATAGTATTCTACTATACATACACATTGTCTTGGTGTACAATGCACGAGGCACAACAGTCAAGAGGTTTGGTTACGGGACTCATGGTTCGCACAGTGATCATTTGCTTAGCTAGCTTATGATTGGTCATACACGAATTACACATGCGTTTTACTTAGTACATTTAAACCTGTGAACTCACTAACATTATTGTTGACAAATCTTTGTGCATGTTTTTCAGGTAACTAGATGACGAGCCGTGGAGATTTGGGAGAGGGGTTTGAGCAAACACTTAGTGGTACCTCGAAAGCATGGGTTCTGTCCGTCTCATGATATTTCCGTACTATTTTCATGAATTTAGTCACTATCTCGTCTTAAAAACAATATTATTTGAATAAATGTATGACATTATCCATCTTTTGATGGTGCTATTTTAATAATATGTGTGTTGTTTGAACCTTGTGCTTGAAAACCTTTCGATGGTCGCATTCCCGTGTTTCCGCCTTGGAGGGGTGTGACACAAAGACACCAAAATCACTTGAAGGTGACACAAATGTGGAGGAAAAGTTCGAAAGATCTCATTGCTCTAACATTAAATCTACTGGATGCAATGCTTGTGTAAGAGTTAGGCGTATCAAAAATTCAACAAATTATGAGGGTTATAAATTCATAGAAGTTCATTACCACGGTTGTGTATCCACTGACAACATTGATTTGACTCGCAAAAGAAGACAGTTAGACTATAATACACGCCAGTTTATTGCAAATTGTCGGACCATGAATATCGGCCCTACTAAAGCACATAAGCGGCATGTGGTTTTAAAGGGGGGTCCTCAAAATGTGCATGGTACTGTAACAGATTACAAGAATTGGGGATGTGATATACGTGAGTTTGTTGCAGACGGTGATGCTCAAATGTTGGTTGATAAACTTACAGAGCGTTCTAAAAATCACGATGACTATACCTTTGAAACTCGAATTGTTGGAATGGAACTTCAATCGTTGTTGTGGGCCGACAAGGTTTCAAAATCAATTACCATGTTTTTGGCGATGTGATAGCCTTCGATGCCACATACCATAGCAACATGTAAGTTGAATTCATTTTTTTTTACTATTTTAAGAACTAACCTCAAAATCTAAATTACCGTTTGCTGTCATTTATTTTGTTTTTAACAGGTACGACATGATTATGGTAAATTTCATCAGTATCGACCATCACAAAAAAGTTACCGTGTTTGGAGCTGGTTTGTTACACAATGAAACTATTAAAAGCTCATGGAAAGCAACCAACTCTAGTTTTAACTGACCAAGATGCTGCGATGAAACAAGCTGTGAAGTAAGTATTTTACAATTCCATTCATCGACTTTGTATGTGGCATGTTACTGATAAACTCCCTTTAAAGGTATACCTTTTTTTTATTTAAATACAAAATAGTCTTGGTTGTATACATTAAATCTACAGTAGCCAAAACGATGAAGTGTGGTATATAATATACACTGGTGTATTATAGGTAGTTAAAGGATTGTACAGTGATCAAAATGTTCTCTTGTAGTAATGATTATACACATGTGTATCATAGTAGGTAAGTGATTGTACAGTATTCTAATGTTCTAGATGTGATAATGAATATACACAGGTGTATCATAGTAGGTAAAATGAACTGTTCAGTATTATATAGTCAATGGGTTAATGAATATACACAGGTGTATAATATATAAATTTGTAGCATGTCTAACTGCATTATTGTATACATCTGTGTACTACAACATTAACAAAGTAATACGGTTTATGTATTTTTTAGATCGATGGAGACATGATCAATAACACAAATATTAAAAAGTTGTTTCACAAGCTTGTTTGGGACGTTTATCTGGAACCGACAACTTTCAAAGAGAAATGGCATTCATTGATGGCTGAATACAATTTGGATGACAATAAATGGTTGTCTGATATGTTTGAGATAAGGGAACAGTGGGCTCCTTGCTATTTTAGAGAACTACCAATGTATTGTTTATTGAAAACAACATCTCGTTGTGAGAGTGCAAATCACATGTTTAAATCCATATCTAGTGCGTCGAACACGTTAGTACAGTTTATTATGTGTTATGATACTGTTATTGGCGGACTCCGAAAACAGCAACGTGTTCTCGAACATGCAACTGCAACTACTAATCCCGAGTTCAGAACACCGCAGCAAATTGAACGTCATGCAAAACAAATTTATACAAGGAAAATTTTTAGGAAGGTATCAAAGGAGTTATACAAGTCCGTTATGTATGGTTACATTGTCCAGAGGAATACGTTGGACGGTTCATTTATGGTTGCTCACCAAGGTTACAAATCAAACTTTATAAACGAGGAGAATGCTCCATATATTACACATGAGTTCAAGGTTTGATTTATATACTCTACCTTATATTATTATCGTCATAAGTATCAACAGGTTACAATGTATAATAAAAAGTGTAATAATATACACAAACGTACATTTATAATATACAACAATGAAGGGTTAGGGGACACGACTCAAGAAATTGTCCGGTTAAGAAGGGAAAAGAAGTAGAGGTGGAGACAACAACAGATGAGGAGCAGTTAGCATAAGCATCTGATGACAAGAACGAATAATAGGATTTAATTTCATTTACATATTTTTTTAAACATTTGTGTTTATGTTGTTTAATTTTTTGCTTTGGAATTAATTAAAACATTCTTGGTTTTTGTTTTTGAACATGTACATGGTTTTATATATTATCGAGTATGAATTATATACACCAATGTATATGTACTGCTTTAAAGATCATCTGACCAGCTATTAACTGTAAGTGGTTAAGTACATTAATCTATACATTGGTGTATAGTACACATTTTTTTAACACTGGTGATATATACACCAACATATACATAGTTTTATATATTAGTGAGTATAAATTATATACACCAATGTATATCTACTGCTTTATAGATCACCTGCCCAGATATTAACTACAAGTGGTCAAGTAGTTTAATCTATACATTGATAATCTAATTCACCTAGAAATATCTATACCCTGATTTTTTTCACATTGGAAACCCATATAAAACACAACCACCCTTATTAAATAAGAACCACTAAAAACAAATACATGTTTTCTCCTACACTCTAACCCACAAGGCAAACTTAACCCTTAACCATCTCTCTTTAAACCACGGTCTATAACCGGTGTTTCCAGGGTTGGGTCAACATGTTTGGAGACCTAAATGAAGGTTTTATTTTAAGGCCCCTTCTATAAAGTTTTTAATCCATTTTTTTTACTAATATTGACCATGATTGTAGTCTTAATCCCATACTAATTTCATATGTGCCTAGATCATCAAAACCAACAAACAAATAATCCAACCAAGAAACACCGACACACAAATATTCAACATCAATCAATAAAACTAAACCATGTAATTCAACACATCCAAATCAAAAATAAAAAAGTCATTAAATTATGCATATTACGTATCTAGTTCACAAACCTAAGCAACAATGTGAAGTTTAGTTCATAGTTATAATCAGAAGTATAAATCTAAAGTCTTGAAAAAGAATGAATTTCTAACCCTATAAATACAAGACTAAAACTCATTCTCAGTCACAACTCCTCCTCCTCAAACCAATGAAAGATATGGGTGGCGGTTATCCTTACAAAGCTGCCGGACCTTCTGATCTCCGACGATACTCTCGCCGGTGACGACGACTACCATTTTCATCTCCTCCTCCTCCTGCACAACCAACCTTTTCATCTCCTCCTCCTACACAACCAACCTTTTCATCTCCTCCTCCTACACAACCAACCTTTTCATCTCCTGCTCTTCCTGCACAACCAACCTTTTCATCTCCTCCTCCTCCTCCACAACCAAGGTTCTATCCACCTCCTCCTGTACAACCAACATTTTCCTCTCCTCCTCCTCATCCTCCTCCACAACCAAGGTTCTATCCTCCTCCTCCTGCACAACCAATCTTCTCTCCTCCTCCTCCTGCTACTCAACCAATCTTATCTCCTCCTGCTACTCAACCAATCTTCTCTTCTCCTCCACCAGATGAAGATTTCCCTGATGAGGAGATGGTCTAGGCTTTATACCATGGCTCAGATGGAAATGGACCGTCTAAGGCTGGTGGCACCCACCCCATTACGAGGGTACACCCACCCCCCACTACCAGGGTACACCCACCCCCCATTACCAGAGTACACCCACCCCCACCACCAGCGTAACCCCACCCCAAACCCTCCTCCTCTGGAGACATATGAGGAGGAGTACAAAGCAGCTAGAGCTGCTATGGAAGAAGAATGATACTGAGTATTGCCGCATCCACTCCGATGCGAGGTCCGACGGTCGCGATAGCGACCGTTCTGTGTCACCTCCAGAGTATATGCTGGAGGACTGAGACAATTACTCCCCATAGTGGGGGTTTAGGTTTAATTATGTAACGTTTTAATAAGTAGTTTAGGATTAGGTACTGTGTTTGTAATAAGTAATTTAGGATTATATTATGTGTTTACGTAATGGTTTAAATTTAAATTTTTATATAATCTGTTTATCTAAACTAACATTAAACACAAAAAAAAAAAAATACTAAAACTAATAATTAAACATAAAACATTAATGCATAACATTAAACATTACAAATTAAAACACTAAACATTAAACATTAAAGCATAATATTAAACATTATACATTATTAAAACACTAAAACATTAAACATTAAACAAAATAAAAACGCATCATAGACTACAACAAAAGATTGGTGATGTGGAAGTCGCTTTCGTAGCGCTGTTGATAAGCGTCTTGTGTGAGTTGAATTCCCGTATATTCGCTAACGCCAGGGCGCACCTCCATCGTCGCTTCATAGATGGCGTGCCATCTCTTACAGTTATTTTGTATGGCAGACCACTTACTGGCGATCTGATCAACGTTACGGTTGTTCGTTTCGCTAATTCGGTTGTACTCGTCCAAGACATTGTGCCAAAAATCCTCCCTATTGTTTGGCGGGTTCTCCTTAGTGTTGATCCACGCCGTCACCAAATGGAGTTGATACTGATTAGTCCACCCTGCCATGCTTTTGGTTTGTGTTTGGGTTTGTGTTTGTTTAAGTATATGTGTTTGTGTTGTGTATGTGTGTATATATATATATATATATATATATATAAGTGTGTGTGTATAAAAAAAAACCCAAATGCCTTGCCTCCCCTTCCTTCCCAACGGTCAAAATTTTAAAATATCCAACGGTTAGAAAGTGCACAACGCCCGCCATCACCATAACCCCCACCCATAACACCACCATAGAGCCCGAGGGGGTGTTCCCCGGCGCTATGGTGGCCATACCGCCCCTATAGCGCTTCCACTACGCATACACTTATATATTACCTTGTTTTTTTAATTTTTTTTTAAAAATTCAACATAAAGCAACGTGCACATTCAAAAGGTTGGGGGTTACCCTATTGAATGTTATGTCATCAACGGACTATTCTTTTATGTATAGTTATTGATTCTCTGATATTTGATAATCTAATTTCAAATAAGGGTCTTTGGGATTGTGTTTCAAAACAACTTATTGACTTATTGGCTTTTTCAAGAAGCCAATAAGTCAATAAGCTGTTTGTGTAAATCAAAAGCACTTTCTGTTTTGACTTTTGGCGTTTGGGTTTTAAGGGTGGAAAAATTGTTTTTGAGAATTAGAAATCCTGGCTTTTAGCTTTTGGCTTTTGACTTTTGAAAAAAAAAATTACAAATCTACCACCCATACAACCAATATTCACAATAAGTTAAGCGAAACGCTTAAAAAACAACAATCTATTGACTTTTTGACAGTTCCCATCCCAAAAGCTAATCCAAACATTTTTTTAAAACTCCTTTTTAAAAAGTAATAAGCCATAAGCACTTCTGACCAAAAACACTTTTGCATTTCCGAACTTAATCCCAAACACCCTCTAATTCTTTTGGTGTTTATTTTGTACTTCAAGGGTAATTTTGGTTTATTTAAAGGCTTGGAGGGCTAAATGGTAAATATTGCAACTCTATTTTGGGGCAAATTGTTTGCTTCTTCTCCATCATCGCCTACAACTCATGACAGAATATTTCCAGCCTTAATAATCTAATGGAAAGAAATTTAAAAGTGAACCATTTAAGTGAAAAAAAAGCATGAGATTATCTGTTAATGTCGTTTAACAGAGATGCAAATGAAAATCCTTGAAATTCACTCACCAACAAGGATTTAGAGATAATTTAATAGAAAGGATCAAAGGAGAAACCAAAATGTGAAATTGATTGAGTGCCTGAGCGGGTATAGTACAATTATTGACAAAGATAAGACTCAACGGAGTGGGGCGGCAAAAGGGGGGCGGGAAGTGATCCCCGGGCGGGAACACCGTCCCGAGGGGCGGGAAGAGGAGGGCGGGGAAGGGGGGCGGTGGGGGAAAGCCGGGCGGTGGGGGGAGAGGTGGGGTGACTTGGTGCTTTCTGATTGGTCCAATTTTTTTTTTATTTTTTTTTAACTTTAACACAATATAATATTATTCCCTTCCCCCCCCCCCCCCCCTTTCACCCCCTTCCACTCCCCACAATTTTCACCCTTCAAACACGGTCCCCACAAGTGCCACATGGCGCATCACGCCCCTCTTTCCCGCCCCTCCACTCCCTCTAGTCTAAGAAGTGCAATAAGTGACTAGGTGACCATAATGTTTACTCTTTACAGTTTACAGCTAATAGCTAATGTGTTGGGCTGTTGGCCACTAAAATTGAACAGTTAAAAGCATAACTACTGTTATTGGAATTAATTGTGTGTTCACATGTAAAGTGGGTCACTGATATAATACTCTTGTTGGTCTCTTGGGTCTGTCAATTAAATGAACGGCTGTTTTAGTTTTTATTTATATATTTATTTATGTTTATTAGTTGGGCATATTTTTTTGTTGGAGTTCTAGTTTTTGGAGTCTTATTTTAGATAAAAAAAAAGCCACACACTTTCTGATTAAGAATATTTCGTTGCAATCAAACACAAATAATAGCTAACCCGATACTTTTATATGCTTAGTGTTTAAGAATGCGAGTTGTCTAAAGACCAACAACGCAATAACATGTTTAAATCCTTCAACCGTGTGATCCATTTGACCCATAACATGTTAGAGCGCTTTTTCGGTCTTTGGTCTCTTTAATTTGACAATCAATCCATTCAAGTTATTTCAACTTTTTGATGACCCGTAACATTTTAAGGGACTTCTTTTTTACTCTTTAATATCTTAGGTTCAAATCGTTCAAGTTATTTCAATTTTGCTAAACAATATGCTCATTTAAGTTAGGCAGCCATCTTACCCAGTGAATACACTTTGGAATATATAACTTTTAGCTTATGTGACCTGTTAGGGGGGACGGGGGTACTTACCGGCTATTGTCTTTTGAGTATCATTGCCGGTCGGCAACACCGCCGCCACCTACTCGGCAACCCTAAAAAACTTCACCACTCGGCAATAACTACCCGATCTGCAAGTCTGCAACAATAATTTTGATAATTATTTTTTTGTGGGATTTTGACGTGACAAGGTGGGGTTGGTGGGGGGCTCGACAACTTTGCCGGAAGTGCCCTGAACACCCCTGGATGTATTTTGTTTTTCAAACTTTTGACAGTGTTGACTTTTGTTTCATTTGAATACACTTTACTAACAGAATTTCTACAAACAATGATGATTGTTATGAAATGATCAAGAAATAACATCACGTGCCTTTTGACCTATGCCCATTTGAACATTTTGAGCCATCAAACCCAGCTTAATGAACTTTTAAATGGACCACTTATATCAACTTGTACGAGATATATTTTTTTTTCATTTCTTTGAAATATAACACACTTTAAAATCTATGTGGGATTTAGAATCTTCCTGGCAGCGTTGATTGCAGATTACTGAATGATAAACTGCAAGTATTTGAAAGGTCTTTCTAATTCAGAATCGTTTCTGTTAGACTACAGAACCAAATGTTCAAAATATCATGCATACACCATGATAATCACTTGTCATTGTTTTATTATCGCGTGTTTATTGTTTTAACATGAAAAATCCCATTTGATGTTGCATGGTGATACCACTATAGAGATAAATTAAAAAAATAATTAATTGAAAAGTTAGGTACGGTCACTTCACAGCTGCCGTCAAGGTGTTGTGTTCCAGTGGGGTTGCTCCTTTTGGGGAATCTATCATAAAAGCCCTTATTGACAAACATCCGGTGATGCCTCCTCCGTCCTTGCCTGCCAACTCTAACGTCATGCCCGCCCTTATTGTGGACATGGATTGTGTGCTTGGATCTCTCCGATCTTTCCCTAAAGGGACTTCTTGTGGGAGGGACGGTTTGAGGCCCCAACATTTGCTAAACGCTCTTACTGGAGAAGGGTTAGTGACTTTCACGGGGTTGCTCTCAGCTATTACTGAAGTCGTCAACCTTTTGCTAGGGGGTTTGTGCCCAAGGGTTCTAGCTGAATTCATTTCTTCGGCGCCCTTACCCTTTTATTGAAACCTGATAACGGGATTCGGCCCATTGTAGCAGGGGCCAATTGGCGCAAATTAGTTTCTAAAGTGGCTATGAGGAAGGTTGGGAAGGAAATGGCTAAGTACCTTGGGGACTTTCAATTTGGGGTGGGAACTCCCAATAGGGCGGAGGCGGTGCTTCACAGCGCAAACAGGTTCTTAAACTCCTTCCTTGCGGACGAGTCCTTGGCTATGCTCACGGTGGATTTTTCGAACACGTTTAATATGATTGACCGCACTGCCCTTCTTCGAGAGGTCCATCATCATTGCCCGTCTATCTATCCATGGGTCCAGTTCGTATATGCCCAGCCAGCTAGGTTATATGTTGGTAATGATTGCATAGGGGCTACTACGGGGGTTCAGGATGGGGACCCTTTAGGTCCCCTCCTTTTCGTCCTTGCTTTACACCCTATGGTTCTTCGGGTACAAGAAAATTGTAAACTACCATTTCATGCGTGCTTCCTGGACGATGGGACGATTATAGGTGATGCCACCGAAGTTGCTAAAGCCTTAGATATTATCCGGCTGGAGGGGCCATCCTTGGGGCTTCAGCTTAATATTAAGAAAACAGAGGTTTTTTGGCCGTCTTGTAATGGGGTGAAACTTCAGGACGGGCTTTTTCCCAGTGGGATTGGTAGGCCAGAAAAGGGGGTGAAGTTCCTCGGAGGGGCCGTTAGCCGTGACTCTTATTTTATCCGCGAATTGACAAGGCGAAGGGCATCGCGCGCGGTTGAACTTATGAAACTCTTACCCTGCCTTAGAGATCCCCAGAGTGAACTCCTCTTGCTCAGGTCTTGTATGGGGGTTGCTAAGTTTCTTTTTGGGTTACGGACCTGCCAACCCCTCATGATGGATGAAGCAGTGTCATGTTTTGACAAGGGTCTAAGGGAAGCCATTGAAGACATAGTGGTATGTGGGAGGCCTTTTTTTGGTGACCTACAGTGGCGGATGGCGTCTTTGCCGATGCGTATGGGATGATTAGGGCTCCTCTCTGTGAAGGATGTCGGCATGTATGCGTTTGTGGCGTCGCGAGCTCAGTCCTGAAACCTTCAAGACCACATCCTACGAAATAGCGGGGTTTTCGGCGCAGACTTGGACTACGTGCAGACCCTCGAAAAGCTAAATGACTATCTCCCAAGTTTTGATATTGGCGGTTTTTCTAACAAGGACACCGCCCCCCAAGCCTCAGAAAACTTTGGCGAATCCCCTTTTTAGCAAAATCGCTCAGAGCCTGGGAGATTATTGAATGCTTGCAAAGCCCCCACGCCCAAGATTTCCTGACTGTTATCCCGATCGAAGGTCTAGGCCAAAGCATGTCTGCTATTGAATACACAGCCATTATTAAATATCGTCTGATGATCCCCATGTACCAGGAGGATAAAATCTGACCGATTTGCCGTAAGGCTTGCCTGGATGAATACGGGGAACATGCGGTTCATTGTAAGGAGTTACCCGATTTCAAATATCGGCATGATTGGGTTCGTGACATTCTGTGGGACATTTTAAGACGGGCTAGAACTCAGCCAAAAAGGAGGCCCCTGTGAACCTCCTCTCGGATCCAGCAGAAGGGAGATCCACCCTACGACTAGCAGATCTCCTTGTCTTTGGGTGAGCAGGGGGAAGCATGCTTTTGTTGACCTGACGGGTGTATCTCCCCTAGTTGGGTTAAGGGATAGTGGCTTCGTAGCAGGGCAAGCGGTGCGGAAATCATATCAAAACAGAGGGAAAATGGGATAATTTAACAGAGGGAAAATGCTTTTTGTCCAGAGAAACGCAACATGGGGTCGGAGAAAACGAAGTCCATGAATGAGCAAGTGACAGAGTTGTTGAACGTAGGCATTCTACGCATGATTCGCTACCAAACATGGGTAGCCAACCTGGTGATGGTAGGAGAGTCTAACGGCAGCTGGTGCATGTGCGTCAACTACAAGGAATTAAACAAGGCATGCCCGAAAGACTACTACCCCTTTCCTGAGATTGATTTAAAAGTCGACTTCCTAGCATCCTACAGACTCAAATGTTTCCTTGATGCTTGTAAAGGGGATCACTCAAATGTTTCCTTGATGCTTGTAAAGGGGATCACCAAATACACATGGAAGAGGATAAGACCGCGTTCTGCACAGATATGGGAACGTTCTGTTACACCAAGATGCCTTTCGGGCTTAAAAACGCCAGAGCTACATATCAACTCTCATGGATACATCTTTTGTTAATCAGATTGGTGTTAACCTATAAGTATATGTGGATGACCGGGTCATCAAAAGTAAAAAGGAAGATCAAATGTTGTTGGACATACAGAAGACTTTTGATCAACTTTGCAATGTCAGAATGAAGTTAAACCTGAGTAAATGCTCGTTTGGAATGGAAGAAGGAAAACTCTTAGGGGTGATCATCACAAAGGACGGGTTCCGCGCTAACCACGAGAAAATACATGCAATTGAGCGGATTCCATCACCATCATTTGTGAAGGAAGTGCGAATATTAATGAGCCACCTGGTGGCCCTAAATTGGGTCCTATCGAACTACGCATCCAAATCATTTCCCTTTGTTGATACCCTGAAGAATTGTTTGAAGAAATCTAACTTTCACTGGACATGGAAGAATCAGAAAAGGCCTTCAAAGATATGAAGGAATGCTTGATGAACCTCCCAACACTCACCTCGCCCCTACGAGAGGAGCCACTTACGCTTTACTTGTCCATATTTTACAGCGCAGTTGGAGATGTGCTAATGGTTGATCGGAAGGAAGTCCAAACTCAAATTTATTATGTCAGCCACATGTTGTTAGACGCTGAAACCATATACTCAATGATGGAGAAATTGTTCCTTGCCCTAATACATGCTTCACGACGCTTGCGCTGGTACTTCCAGGGCCATCCTATCAACATTTTAACAGATTACAGGATCAACGAGGTACTGCGTAAGCCAGAGTTATATGGAAGGTTGGCCAAAAGGGCCATCGAGTTGGGAGAACATTCTATCACATATAAAACACGGCTGTCTTTCAAGGGACAAATTCTTGTAGACTTTACCACATAAGTCCTCATCAATAAGATAGCCGACTAACGCAAGGGACGAACCCAAAGACTGGGAATTGTTCACAGAAGACGCATGCAACGACGATGGCGCAGGCGCAAGGTTACGACTGATTACTCCGAAAGGCATAGAATTAACCAATGCCATACGTCTAGACATTCACACAACCAACAATGAAGTAGAGTATGAAGCTTTATTAGCAGGCTTACACATTGCAAATAAGATGGGAGCCTGCCATGTCGAGGCCCATGTTGACTCCATGCTCGTAGCAAATCACATCGATGGTTCCTACGAAGCAAGAGAACCTACAAGGATCTTGTAGATGGAACAAGCCAAAGTGCTAATGAAGAGTTTTGATTATTGCAAGGTCAACCACATACAAATAAGGGACTGCATAACTTACCTGAGGTCATCTTGATCATTTTGGAAAAAATTGGGTTTCCGCGATGGCGGGGGCTTCACCGTAACCTTGAGCTTTGGTCCCTTAGCAGCACCCTACGAAGGAGCCACATTCACAGGAATGGCATGTACACCCACTGCCGATTCAGTGGCAACAAGCTCAGATACGCGATCAGGAATCTGTACCTAACTCTTCGCCAAGTCTTCGCTGTGCCGCTGGAACAGCTCATGTGGCACAGTTTCCGCAGTGGGCATAGCAGTCTGCTTCCTGGGTCATTTGAGTTGGTGCTCCTCCTCGGATCCAGTAACTTCCTCATCACTTGGCACAACAGGGGATAAGGGAGCACCTTTTGATCCCTTAGTCCATATTTTCGATAGCTTCGGACCATGACATGCACGTAAGGGTGTTAGGCAAGATACTAATGACGCATCACATAAAGGTGTCAACCGAAAAACGTGTCTACCACCTCTACACACCTGCCAAGATGGGGGCAGCGAGTTAGTACACCTACACGCCGACGATTAAGCACCCTTCGGGCGTGGCAGGTGTTACCCAGATAATAAACATGTAACGAGTGGTGAAAAAATGCATGTACCCGTCCGCAAAAAATATGGAGGAGGATTCACAAACTTAAGCGTCAAGAAGTTTGGTAACGTCCTGTCCGGTAGAGGCTGCGCACCCGCAGGGTTGGGTTGAAACTCAACTTTCACGGCTGCCCTTTGCGCGAGAAGCTCAAACTTTGTAACACCTGTTTCACATAGATGAAATTCAGACTAAACAAGTAAAAATATTGCAAGACCTTTTTGATTTGGCCAGATACGCACCTTCTGCAGGTGGGCATGGATCATACCCGACAGGTACACCTAAACGACTCATGCCAAGCATCAACAAAACCCCCTCTAGGCACGCATGCATTGCCAATGGGGTGGCATGCTCACTTAACGTCTTGTACTATGGTTGTTGCTTGTAGTTCGCCATGGGTGGGAACTCCGCAATCTTATCCTTCACACTAAGGGTCATCCATTGCATCGGCGTAGGGATAACCCCTCTTTTGATGTAAAAGAGTTTTTCCTTCCAATCATACATTGACTTAGGATTCTCAGTGGTCAGCTGTGTGACTTTGCGTCGAGTACCCTGGCTATACCATCCACCAGCCCGGACTTCCTCCAGAACACATTCAATCTTTCAAAGGAGGGCTCCATGTCCAAGGCACGACCAGTTGCCTCAAAATGGATTATACAGAGAAACCCGAATCGGCTCATCTGGGTAGGGTGCACACTGTATGTTAGCAGAGTGTTCACTACAAACAGTGTAGTGGGCAGTCTAAAACAACACCTTGTGAAGAAGATTTCACACAAGGCTATCTTCCCCTTAGGGGATTCCAGAAATGTCTTACCTTTGGTTGGCAACTCAGGTTCCTAGGACTCCTTAATCCCGTATTGATCAAGGAACTGAGCAAAGCCCTGTGGTTCCCACGTAAGTGTGGTAGTATCGATACCCTTAGAAGACGAATCTTCCTTCTGTTGCTTCGTCTTACCTTTGCTTCGTCCCACTTTTCACATGATTTAATCTTCGTATCCAGGTTCTCCGTATGCGCGTGCCTCCGAACCAACCCTCTTCCCGCATACAAATTTTCTATCCGCAATGCATGGACATCCCAAAGAGACATCAAGATAAACGGATGAGCTATCATCCAATGACTCTATATTTGAGTCCAATATCCCTCCCCTAACATCACAAGTTCCGACATAGAAGACACGTTGGACTGGGGGGACTTGATGGGATTGGGTATTGAATCATGAAATGGATCAGCCTAACCCGGATATAAACCCACGCAACCCAGGACACTATGCAATGTGCACCAGGCACGCAGCTAGAAGCATGACGTCACCTGCAGCTTCCACTCTTCTACAATCACAGGAGATTGCGCGCAGATAGTTATCAAAGCGGTATCCATTCCATATTTCCTTATTTATGATCCGAATTGGTTGCTTTACTAATATAACTTAGGGAATTGGACACAACCCTAATCATGCCTCGACCCATTATGATTAGGTTTATGGAGACAACCCTAATCATGCCTCGGCCCATTATGATTTTTGGTGTCTGCATTGTTGGATATCATGCCTTAAATTTCACTCCTTTAAAATCACGAAAATGAAGTTATGTAATTATCCATGTATGATTATAAAAGTGTGTAGAATGTGTACCAAACTTGCAGAAAAGGAAAAAATGAGATTCAATAAAAGAACCTACCTTTATATAGCCACAACGATTCAACGAAAACAAACAAATCTTGCTAAAACTTAGCTACTAGTTCAATAGAATAGGTACAAGAGATTACCATTTCTTTACTCAATGTGTACCACTCCTCAACGTAAACTTCCATCACATTCGGTCAAACTTGTTACCAATTCAACTATTACTAAGACTAATATTAAATAACCATAATAAAAGAAAATCCAAATGCTAATTTACTCCAAGTTTTCCACAAATTAAACTCTTGGACTTAGCTTATTCCATGCACTTCAAATAAAAACTTATGATTAAGCCCAATAAAACCAACATGCATAAACCAGCTCACAACCCCTATAACATAGCTAAGGTCTGGCCTGGTATGAACTAAGTATCGAAGACAACCTATGACCATTCGGTACTCAGTTGGGCTAACCTCCTTGCCTTTGTCATCTTTTGTTAACTGCAGTTTATGCTCCCAGGGATATCTTGCTGCATTACATCTTGCAATTCCTTCCAACTTTAGGATTTATTTCCATAACTCTCTTGCTTCAATACTATCCCATCCTCTATTTTAATCATCTCAATCCCAAGGTAATATGACAGCTTTCGTATGTCACTCATATTAAAAACCATTTTCATCTCTTTCTTAAATTCTTGAATTTTCCCTTCTTTTGACCCGGTTACAATTAAATCATTAATGTATACTCCTACAATAAGAATAGAATCTGGTTCGTGTACCTTGTAAACGGCCTGTTCATGCACACACTTACTGAAACCGAGATCTTTAAGTACTTGATACACGCGCTCATTCCTGGCTCTCGGAGTCTGCCTTAAGCCGTAGAAGGCTTTATGCAGCTGATAGACCATTTTCTCCTTTCCCTTGACTTCAAACCCGCTCGGTTGTGTCACATATACTTCCTCCTTGAGATTGCCATTCAAGAACGCCGACTTAACTTTAAGATGATGCAGAAGCCAATTCCCATTTGCTGCAATTTCCAACAATAATCTGTGCGACTAGAGCGAACGCGTCTTCGAAATCAATAGCCTTTTGTTGCAGATACCCTTTAGCCGCTAAGCGGGCCTTGTGCCTTGTGACATTCCCTTCATCATCTTTCTTCAATTTAAATACCTACCTTAGCCTAGTTGCTTTATGACTAGATGGTAGGTGTGTAGTCCACTTATTATTCCTTTTAATTGAGGTCAGCTTCTCTTTCATAGCTTTTAACCATGATTCAACAAATACAACTTCATTAAATGATGGTTGTTACCATCAATTAACAATAACTCTGCTTCTTAGTCATACAGTTCATGTACTTGATCACCAGCCATCACATTTTATGCTTGATAAACACCATCAATTAAGAGAAAACCTTGACGGGTGTATCATCATATGGAACAATTGAATTTGGTGTTCTCTAGCTTAATGATTGAAACCTTGTTGCTGATTTTTGGAGATTGCTTCCCTGATTGCTAAAATATTGAAATTGACTTGTAGTTAAATTAGGGCTTGTAGGGGAATTAAAACTTGTGGCATTATTTTGGAATTAGGTATGGGCTCCACTACTGGGTTGGACATTAGACTCATTAACGGGCTTCCATTCAGTTAGTAGTATACTGGTCCACCAAGGCGTAATGGACTCAATATTTTGGCTTCTCTTCCAGGTCCACTTTCGACACTCACCAAATTCCACAAAACTTGGTGATGTAACCACCACTTTCATTGTATAGGGATTTAGAAGTCTGTACCCCTTTATTTCTTCAACCGAACCCAGATGCACCATAGGTGTTCCATGATCACTTAGCTTTGTAGGCTTCTTTGACACACCTTTCACATATGCAACACACCCAAAGACCTCCCAATAAGTAAGCTTGGGCCTTCTATCTTTTAATACCTCATATGGCGTTGCACCTTTTACCGACTTAGTCAGGAATTGATTGAGTAAGTAGACTGAGTGTCGGACGGCCTTCGCCCACTTCTCGTTTAGAATAGATAGTCTTCAATAGCGACCTCGTCATCTCTACCACAGTTCTGTTCCTAAGATTTACTACTCCGTTTTGATGCGGAGTATTGGGTGCGGTTAGTTGATGTTTGATCTTCATCCTTTGGCAGAAATCATTGAATTGAAGAGAATAAATTCACCACCATAATACGTTCTAAGCATCTTTAAATGGTTTGATTATTTTGTTGCACCTGAGCTTTGAATTTCTTGAACATAATAAAAGCCTCATCCTTTGTTTTCAGCAAATAACTCCACCTAAAACGAGAATTATCATCAGCAGTTAGGAGTGAAAAGATATGTACCCGCGCATGCGCACGACCCCACATCTCCACACAAGCCAGCACATGACGCTGACATGGACTTCTAGAAGCCTGCGCACGAGACCTCGTACATGACAGCTGCCATCTGACAAGGAAAAGGACACACAGCCAATCAGAGGCGATTATTCCCTGCTCCATGATCTCTTGCTGGTATGAGGTACTAAAAAGCACAAAAAGGACAATCACATGACATGTGGACCAATCACAGAGCGCCAGCGCCAACAGTGACAGCGGTCGGTGATCGTACAGCCAGCTGTCATTCTTTCTCCAGCCAATCACAGACCACCTCGAGGGTCTATAAATACCTCTCCCCATCACGGCAGAAGGGGTATTCAATTTTCAACAGAGTGATTATCAGAGAATTCGTCATATAGTTGAGAAGGATAGATTATAGTCGAAACGCTGTAACGATCTTATATTCGAGACCTGTATTGTCCGAACAGTCATTAATAAGAATCATATCTTTATTTGTGCTCTTATATCTGGAATGTTATATTGGTGTTTCTTCATTAGCGCCATCCGTATTTCGAGCATATTAGAACAACAACTCTAAAAACTTCTATCGTTCTAAAACACAACTATTAGTTCTCTACCTCCACAACTATCCTTTCGTGGTGGTAACTCAAGCACCAACGCTGCTCATGCAAGTACCGGCCAGCTTGGGAACACCACCGAAGGTCAACAAACTGATCCACATGTCGGTCTTAGCATCACTCCGTCCTCCGGGACCAGGCAGACCCCATCTTTCCACTTTGCTGTAGACAACAACCAGGCTTCTTGGGCAGGAAATGTCGCGCTGATGGTCAGTCCGGAGGTGTGGTATACATAGCAGAAGGAAGCTCTGAGGCGTGCCTACATGCAAAAGCTCAAAGAGCAGCAACTAAGGGAAACCACCCGCGTGTTGTCCTACGGCGACGGAAGGCCCTCTTCCACCTCTGAGGGGCCGTCTAGAACCGCAGGACACAACGGTGGAAGCAACTGTAACACTGATCCAACATGGAGGGAAGACTCTGACGAGTCCCAAAGTCTTTTCAACCGTGACAATAGCCATCCCTTGACCAACACTCTTGATCGAGGACATTTATTGAACGGTGAAGACGACCTTACGCAACCTTATTATCCTCCATCCTTCAGTGAAAAGTCAAAGTTCACTCCGCGCATTGCGCTCACCCCACTGCCACCAAGAACAAAAATTCCTAGCACCTTGGGAAAGTTTGATGGCACAGGCGACCCTGATGACCATTTGTTAATCTTTGAGGTGGAAGGGAAATGCGCAGGTTGGAGCTTACCAACATGATGTCACATGTTTGCGTAGACACTCACGGGTGCCATGCGAGTGTGGTTCGACAACATGCCTAATGGTAAAATTGACAGCATCAAGGAGTTCACCGACAAGTTTTCTTATCATTTCAGTCAAAACCGGTGGATAGAACGTGACTCCACAGATATCCTCCAAGTCCAGAGGTGTGACAATGAGTCAATTGAAGATTACATCACAAGGTTCAACCGAGAAGCCCTACAAATCGGCCCCATTGGGTTTGAACTCATGAAGGCAGCCTTCAAACAAGGTGTGCGATGTGACCCATTGATTCACACCCTAGCTGGTTGCACAGGAATGCCAAATACATGGGAAGGAATCATGCGAGGCGCCAAGAACTATGCAAAAGCAGAGAGAGAGGTATCAGTCTGGAATAGGGTGCAAGCCTCGCAATACACAGACGCGCAAGCCCAGGCTGTGGCGCAACTGAAATACCAGGCATGATCGAAAAAAAAGAGGTTCTGTCTGGAACAGGCTTCAAGGAGCCGTCCCAGCAGACAATAAACCCACAGAAATCTCAGAGTACAGGGGAAACACATCGTCAGACAACAGGTCAGGAAGGCGACACCACAACAACTGGACGCCACTAACAAAAACGCCAGCGCAAGTCTTGGCAACAGAAAACATTGACCTCCCCGCACCAAAAGTCATCAAAAGAAGAGAGGGTTTAGACCACAACAAGTTCTGCGCCTATCATCAGGACATAGGCCATGATACGAGCAAATGTTATCAGCTTAGACAACCCATCGAAGATGCTTTAAAATCTGGCAAGCTCGGACATCTGCTGCAAAATGTCGAGCGCAAGAAAACTGTCGGGCCGCCCTCGAAAAAGATCAAGAACATAAGCATGATGATTCACAGTGATGGACGCAGGCACCAGAAGCGTAAAACCGAGAATGTCGCGAAATGAAGGGAGCAACAAGTATACTTCCCGGTAGTTAAAGGCGGACCTTCTTCCACCCGCACAATCATTGTCACTGCCATCTTTGATCATTACCAAACCACTCGCGTATTCATGGATACAGGAAGTAACTCTGACATCATGTATGAGCAGTGTTTCAACTTGCTAGACGACGAAGACAAAGAACCCCTGCGCCCCATCAACTCTCTGATCATGGGATTCTCAAATGAGGTAGTAACTCTGCTTGGAGAAATTTCCTTTCCTCTCACCCTGGGAGCGCATGGCCGTTCAAGAACCGAGGAAGTCACTTTTCTTGTCATTCCAGCAAAATCCAAATATGACATCATCTTGGGACGTGACTCCATGGTAGCATACAACATGGTCACCTCAACAGTCCATGGAACCATCGGTTTTCCCACCCCAAACGGTGTGACAACCGTATGGGCCAATAGAGAATGCGCCATGACAACAGAGTCTCATCCAGCGAAAATGTTAAAGCCGTGCCCGGGCACAGAGCCAGAGAAGTGGGTCCTCAACCCGAAGTTCCTAGAGCAAACCATTACTTTGGGACCAGCTATCTCTGAGAACATCCGAGATCACCTTAAGCAGCTGCTTAGAAGGAACATGGATGTATTCGTGTGGCCACCATTAGACATGGTGGGAGTCCCGAGAGAACTCCCCCAACACATGGTAAACACTTACCGCTCAGTGGAGCCCATCGCGCAAAAGCGCAGAAGCATGGGCGCAGAAAAAACACAAGTAATGAACGAGCAGGTGGGCGAGCTACTGAAGGCTGGAATCTTAAGAGAAACAAGATATCAAACATGGGTCGCGAACCTAGTAATGGTCAAGAAGAGCAGTGGTGGTTGGAGGATGTGCGTGGATTACACTGACCTTAACAAAGCGTGCCCAAAAGACTATTACCCCCTCCCGGAGATCGACCTTAAGATCGACTCCCTAGCGCCTTTCAGAATTAAGTGTTTCTTGGACGCCTACAAAGGCTACCATCAAATTCAAATGGCGCTAGAGGACGAGGATAAAACAGTTTTCAGGACTGACAAAGGAGTCTTCTGCTACACCAAGATGCCTTTCGGCTTAAAGAATGCGGGTGCCACATATCAACGATTAATGGACCGCGTATTCGCAAAACAGATTGGAAAGAACCTGGAATTGTATGTGGATGGCCTAGTCATTAAGAGCAGAGAAGAGGATCAGATGCTGAAAGACATGAGGATACCTTCAAACACTTGAAAGAGATACACATGAAACTCAACCCAAGCAAATATGCGTTTGGAATGGAAGAGGGGAAGTTCTTAGGAGTAGTTGTCACCAAAGATGGCTTCCGCCTAAACCCTGAAAAGATCCAAGCTATAGCGCAAATGCCTTCTCTATCAACCCTGAAAGAAGTGCAAACGCTGAATGGGTGCCTGGTGGCAATAAACCGCTTCCTATCGCATCACGCGAGCAAGTCTATCCCATTCATCGAAACGCTAAAAAGTTGTCTGAAAAACCAGTTCAAGTGGACCGCTGAAGCAGAAAAAGCATTTCAGGATGAAGGCATGTTTGATGGACTTACCAACGCTTACTGCCCCACTCCCAAGGGGTTCACGATGTACCTTTGTGCAACGGAAAAAGCAGTAAGCGCAGTGCTAATGGTTGATCGAAAGTTGGTGCAAACACCCATCTATTACATTAGCAGAATCCTAACAAATGCAGAAACAAGGTACACGACTAAGGAGTAATTGGTGTTGGCACTTGTCCATGCCTCACGCAGACTGCGCAGATATTTCCAAGTCCACCCAATCAATGTGCTGAGTGATTACACGCTGAACAACGTCCTTTCGAAACCAGAGTTGTCAGGCAGATTGGCAAAATGGGCCACCGAGTTAGGCGAACATACCATCTTCTACAAGACCCGCCCTGCAATCAAAGGACAAATCCTAGCAGACTTCATAGCCGAGGTACCACAAGAAAAAATAGAGGAATGCAAAGCAGAGCTAGACCCACAACCAACGTGCGACGAGAAAAACATATGGAATCTCTACACTGATGGGGCTTCGAACGAAGATTGCACAGGCGCCGGCATTAGAATCGTCAGTCCTGACGGCGCGGAATTCACATAAGCAATCCGGATCGAGTTCAAAACTACAAACAATGAAGTATGAAGCTAAAGACACCTAAATGATCATGTACCTTCAATGAGCGAAAGAGCTCATGAATAATTTTGCAAGCTACACACTCGACCACATCAGCCGCAGTCAAAACAAGCCGGCGGACGCTATAAGCAAAATGGCAAGAGAAAGTACTTAATAGTCGCCATTGACTATTTCACAAAATGGATAGAAGCCAAGCCACTTGGAGTTTATCATCTATCGTTTTGGCCTGCCTATGACAATCATCACGGATAATGGGACCCAATTTACGGAAAAAGGTTTACTCAAGTGGTATGCTGACCTGCACATCTGATGAGCCGGTCGTCGCGGCACATACAAAACAATTTATAAACCTTAATTAACCTAAGTAAATAGGATAAGTAGGGTATCGATCCAAGAGGAGCATGTGGTTAATACTACACTAAATGGTTGTTTGTATAGTTTTTATTAATAAATATGAAAATACGATTATGAAGTTATAGTTCTAACAATCTACTCTTTTTCTCTTTTTATATTTTTGGATAGATTAAGCGTCGATAATAGCCACAACCAACTATATCAAGGCTCGGTACAAAATATTAACTAAACTAAATTATAACTAAAGTACTCACTCCCGGGATCGAATAGGCAAGTCCTAGAGTGCAAAAATAGATTGACAAGTATATGAATTCTCTACTAGATACGCGGTGACCCGGAACTGTAACTTAGCCATCAACAACTATCTTAGGACAGTAGTATGCTTTATCGCTTACATTCCTAAATCCTCTATATTATGCTACATCATAAATGACGGGATTCATCTCATGAAATTAAACACATAGACATATTTAATCCTGCAGTGAGTCCAATCCAACATCAAGATCATAACACAATAATTATACCATCACAGATTATAACAAAATACTTAATCAAAACATTCATACAAACCAAAAGCTTACAAATCGTCACCCGGAAGTGAAGCACAATCTAACCGAACATGATTACAATCGAACAAGCATCATTCCTACACCTTCTTGACTTCATTTTGTGGTTTGGGACTGATCTAGGATCAAGTCCCGTGAGTGATATTCGTTCCAGAGGCGTCTGGTTGCTCTTAATGGCGAAGCAAGTGCGATCCTAGGCTGGAACAGGCTGGAAAGCGAAGCAGACACGTTTTCTGCGAATAACACTCTCCCGCGGAACGCGGAGGAGATAAGGAATCTCCCGCGGACCGCGGGGAATTAAATATTCAAACAGATCTTGCTAACACGCCGCGGACCGCGGAGGACCTTGGCTACCTCCCGCGGACCGCGGCAGAGGTTTGTGTAAGGAAAGTCTTTTCCGTCTTCCGATTTTGATCGTTTCGAGCGCTCGTTCTCGTTCCGGCTCGTGTCTTCGCACTTTAAGCTCGTAATATCATCGTTTTAGCTCTTTTAGCTTGTCGTCTCACATTCTCGGTTAAGTACCTAATTCCGGGCAAACCTACACACAACAAACGATAAAAATACTAAATTAAACTATACAAATAGGATGCATGCGCCTTCGCATCACACCCCCACACTTATCTTTTTCAGTCCCTGAAAAACTTTATAAAAATATATTTTAGCAACAAACATAATTTGGTCGTTTCCAGGGCTTTCGCTTAAGGTTCAAAATCATACCTTATTTGTGACAAGCATTAGATGTGTTAATTCAACAAGCTCAATATATATATTTTCAAAAATAGAATTAACTAGATTAAGTTTAACATTCTCTTGAACTCATTTATATGCAACACACCCCTCGCAATCATCACTCCTCTCGGTATTATTTGTAGACTAGCAAAAGATGTGCTAGTATTATTCACTCAAAGACCAAAACTGAAACTTGTTAATATAAACTTGTATAACAATCAAACTTAGTAAAAATACACATATATGCAAAGGACTTATGGGTTTTGGGCTTTGGGTAAAGGTAGGAAAATATGGGTAAAAATGGTTAAAATAAAAATGTGGTGAAACCGAACTCGCCTTTGATCCTTTATTTGAAACACTACTAACTATAACATGCCGAACAACTCGACTTATAACACATATTTTCTTTTTTTTTTTTTTTTTTTTTTTTTTTTTCATTTTCTTTTTCTTTTTATGAAGTAATAAATATAAATACAATACAACATTTACTTGGATCTCATAAGGAGTTTGGTAAAATTGTTGGATGGTTGGTTGAAACATATGGTTTTGACAAACGAAAGGTTTAGGCTCAAAGTTGGCGACTAATGGTTATATTTTGGGTAAACATGGTATAGCACATAAATTGGTGTAAAAGAAAACGGTATCCTAATTTGCCTTTAACATTTAGTGCATATTCACATAGCATGTATCAAATCACACAAGTTTTATAACAAAGCAACAGTGGCCTACACTCAACAAATGAAATATATATATGTATGTGCTCAAATGTAAGTAGGCTCAAAATCTCACCAAAAGTGGAAATACGGTTACCGATATGTGCATATAATTGTTTTCACTAGCTTGCTAAACTTAATCATGCAATTCTAAGATTTTTCTTAAAAATACTTGTTGAAAACGGTTCATATTACCTATCACAAATTTAACCATGATTAAGAATCTATAGTAAAAACAACCCAAAAATGACTGTGACAAAATTTTAAATGTTTGTTTTTCTTTAGTAAAAATTTTTCAAGGACTATTTTTCCCCACCCCCACACTTGAACGTTACATTGTCCTCAATGTGGAAATGATAATTTTTAAGCACACCAAAACAAACAAAAACAAACATAAGGACAAGAACAACTCCCCTTTTGATATGACGATGTCTTGGAGTCGTCATGTCCAAATCTTCACTTTGATTGTATAGCATTTCATTCGCAATCCAAAGTGGTTAAGTTACACAAGCTAACAAAATAAACACTAAAACAAGATGCACAAATGTTAAACATTCCAATCTAAAACTTTCAATCCGTGTTTTGCTCGAATGGAGATTGAGTACGAGCAAAAGTGCAATGTCATGAAAATAGTAGATTGGCGATAAAATGGAAGTAGTCGAATTAAAATGGAACGACAAGTTTGGTTTTTATTTATTTATTTATTTTTTTTTTTATTTATTTATTTTTTTTAACAGAAATATATAAAATATAAATCTGGAAGTTTTATAAATTAAATTTTTTTTTTTTTTTTTTTTTTTATATATATATGGGCCGCGGGCCGCGGGAGAAGAGGGAACTATCTCCGCGGGCCGCGGGAGGCCAAACTTCAGCTGCAGTAACAGCAGCTTCGCAGCAGCTGTTTTCAGCCCAGTTTCCGCCTAAAACCATTCCAAACCTGTCCGAAAACATCCAAATCAAGTACAAATACCTACCACTTACCTCGGCATCCATCTTGTGCCCACTTCGCTCGTCCGTGAACCTACAAAAACACTCAAAACACACAAACACACAAAAAAAACATAAATACAAAAACACACAAAAACACACAAAAATTACAATTTAAACTTGGGGTGCCTCCCAAAAGCGCTAAGTTTATGGGTCTTCAGCCAGACCTTACCTCATTTATCCTTCAAGGTGGTCTCAATGCACATTTTCCTACCGAGTTCCCAATGAAAGCTCGGTAGTCTACATGCCTCCTCCAGAGATGCTTGATTAGCATCGGCATGTAATCTTTGTGGATCCGTTTCAAAATAAATTGCCCAAGGTCGTGCAAGCCAACCTTCTTTTCCACGGGTAACACACTCACCATTTCTTTTGGCGGCGCAATGTCTTCCTCAAAATTGATTTCTTCATTTATTTGATCCGGAGGACATATGACCGCCTCATCCACCACGTCTTCTATCACACAACCGTTGGCCATATCAATTTGCTCACTTAAAGCGAGCGTTTCTTCATGCTTGGCCGCCTCTTCTTGCTCCCGTCTAATTTGAGCTATCCCTTCGGCTAACTCGTTAAGCTTGATAAATAGAGCTTTTTGAGCTTCCATATGTGCTCGAATCAAAGCCCAATCTTTTTCAGTCATGGTGCTTGATTGTTGAGGTGCTTCATAAGCCGGTTGGTGATAATTGTCATCATAGCTATCATAGTTTTCATATCTTTCCTGACAATTAGAAAAATAAGACACGTTAGGCGCATAAGTATTATAATACCTTTCTTCCTCATAGTCTTGATAGTGTGGTGGTGGAGATGGTTCGTAGTATGAGTAATATGAGCGATTATTTTCAAATTGCTCATATTCTTCATCCACTTGAGCTTGGTAGTATTGGAAAGTTGGTTCAGGCGTGTATTCGTTAGGGTATGAAAGCTGGGTGTTCTCCCATCTTTCATGCGCTAAGAAATATCTTCGAATCGCCTCTTTTTTCTTGATCCACATTAGGCAATCTTCCTTGTCATGGATCGGACCTCCACAAAATACGCATGTATAGAGGTGACTATACATGATCAAAATTTGGCTTCTTGTACCTATGAAGAAAATCCTGCACAAGTACTAAAAACCAAAGTGAAATCTAATAAAATTAAATTTCACACATATATTTTTTTTAAATTTTCTAATTTTCTGATTTTTTTTTTTTTTTAATTTTTTAGTTTTAATAAAAATACAAACACACACGCAATGCAATACTAAGCGCACTAGCTCCCCGGCAACGGCGCCATTTGATGAGCCGATCGTCGCGGCACATACAAAACAATTTATAAACCTTAATTAACCTAAGTAAATAGGATAAGTAGGGTATCGATCCAAGAGGAGCATGTGGTTAATACTACACTAAATGGTTGTTTGTATAGTTTTTATTAATAAATATGAAAATACGATTATGAAGTTATAGTTCTAACAATCTACTCTTTTTCTCTTTTTATATTTTTGGATAGATTAAGCGTCGATAATAGCCACAACCAACTATATCAAGGCTCGGTACAAAATATTAACTAAACTAAATTATAACTAAAGTACTCACTCCCGGGATCGAATAGGCAAGTCCTAGAGTGCAAAAATAGATTGACAAGTATATGAATTCTCTACTAGATACGCGGTGACCCGGAACTGTAACTTAGCCATCAACAACTATCTTAGGACAGTAGTATGCTTTATCGCTTACATTCCTAAATCCTCTATATTATGCTACATCATAAATGACGGGATTCATCTCATGAAATTAAACACATAGACATATTTAATCCTGCAGTGAGTCCAATCCAACATCAAGATCATAACACAATAATTATACCATCACAGATTATAACAAAATACTTAATCAAAACATTCATACAAACCAAAAGCTTACAAATCGTCACCCGGAAGTGAAGCACAATCTAACCGAACATGATTACAATCGAACAAGCATCATTCCTACACCTTCTTGACTTCATTTTGTGGTTTGGGACTGATCTAGGATCAAGTCCCGTGAGTGATATTCGTTCCAGAGGCGTCTGGTTGCTCTTAATGGCGAAGCAAGTGCGATCCTAGGCTGGAACAGGCTGGAAAGCGAAGCAGACACGTTTTCTGCGAATAACACTCTCCCGCGGACCGCGGAGGAGATAAGGAATCTCCCGCGGACCGCGGGGAATTAAATATTCAAACAGATCTTGCTAACACGCCGCGGACCGCGGAGGACCTTGGCTACCTCCCGCGGACCGCGGCAGAGGTTTGTGTAAGGAAAGTCTTTTCCGTCTTCCGATTTTGATCGTTTCGAGCGCTCGTTCTCGTTCCGGCTCGTGTCTTCGCACTTTAAGCTCGTAATATCATCGTTTTAGCTCTTTTAGCTTGTCGTCTCACATTCTCGGTTAAGTACCTAATTCCGGGCAAACCTACACACAACAAACGATAAAAATACTAAATTAAACTATACAAATAGGATGCATGCGCCTTCGCATCAACATCCAACCAGTCTTTACCTCTGTCGCGCATCCGCAAGGCAACGGCCAAGTGGAGCGCGCAAACTGCAGCTTGGTAGAAGGCATCAAGTCATGAATGGGAACAAAAAGGAAAGCTTGGGCGGAGGAGTTACCGAGCGTGCTATGGGCAAATCGCACATTAACAAAAACGAGCACCGGTGAAACCCCATTCAGCTTGACTTATGGCTCGGAGGCAGTAATACCAACAGAAATCAGGTGGCCGTCCGCAAGAGTTCTTTCAGCAAGCCGCACCAACAATGACACTGAGCTGCGCCTAAACCTGGACCTGCTAGAAGAGCGCCGAGACTTGGCAGCTGTAAGAGAGGCAAATTACAAGAAACATCTAGAGAAATACTACAACGCCAAAGTCAAACTCAACGCCTTCAAGACAGTGGACGTCGTCTTCAGGAATCACGAAGCCAGCGGCGCAATACCCCAAGGAAAACTGACACCTACCTGAGATGGACCATACCGCATCGCGGAGGTCCTCGGTAAAGGAGCCTACAAACTGTCAACGCTGGAAGACAAACTTGTTCCGCGCACATGGAATGCGGCGCAACTGCGGAAGTGCTACATGTAGTTGATTCTATGATTGTAATGAAGGTTGTTCAGCCATTTAATCGAATGAATACACCAAACCTTTCGCTTCAAACATTTACTTCACTGTTATTCATTCACAACACATATATGAAGTTGACGACACCATGCATAGCACAAACCCTAAACCTAAAATTGCATGGTTAAGATGCAATTCCTTAAACGCGCAGTGCATAGTTAAAATGCACTACGCACACTAAATATTGCATAGTTAAAATGCAATGTCCTAAACTAAACATTGTATGGCTAAGATATAATGTCTAAACTAAACATTGCATGGTTAAGATGCAATGTCCCAAACTGAAATTGCATGGTTAAGATGCAATTTCTTAAACGCGCAATGCATAGTTAAAATGCACTACGCACACTAATATTGCATAGTTAAAATGCAATGTCCTAAACTAAACATTGTATGCCTAAGATACAATGTCTAAACTAAACATTGCATGGTTAAGATGCAATGTCCCAAACTAAAATTGCATGGTTAAGATGCAATTCCTTAAACGCACAGTGCATAGTTAAAATGCATTACACACACTAAACATAGTATGGCTAAGATATAATGTCTAAACTAAACATTGCATGGTTAAGATGCAATGTCCCAAACTAAAATTGCATGGTTAAGATGCAAATCCTTAAATGCGCAGTGCATAGTGAAAATGCACTGCACACACAAAACATTGCATAGTTAAAATGCAATGTCCTAAACTAAACATTGTATGGCTAAGATACAATGTCTAAACTAAACATTGTATGGTTAAGATGCAATATCCTAAACTAAAAATTGCACTGTTAGTTTGCAATCCCTAAAATGCGCGCTGTATGGTTATGATACAACGCGCAAAATAAACATTGTACGGTTAAAATACAATGTACAAAATAAACGTTGCATAGCTAAGACGCAACACTTAAACTAAATATTGCACTGTTAATTTCCAATTCCTAAACTATGCATTGTATGGGTAAGATACAATGCGCAAACCAACCGATCGTCACATAGTACAAAGGCAAACGATCAAACAAGCTATGCAAAAGGTTTTCACAAACTACGCTACAAACGCCGCGACGGCAACAAATATACGAATGCCAAGTAAAGCGCTCAAAACAAGTTGTTCCAAACAAAAGATCAAACACATGACATTAATACAACAAAGTAACATTGTTTTGAGACATTACAGACGAATCAAGAAAAAGCAAAGGGGGCCTTCAAGCTTTAAAATCCGACGAAGCGTCACTATACTCCTCCTCCTCAGAGTCTGTTAGCTCTAACTTTTCACTCACTTCAGGTTGATCACCTCCCGCCTCCGGGCCCTTCTGCACCTTCTTCATCGTGTACTTACGTCGCGTGTGCAGGATGCCTTGTTTCTCAAAGGATTGTCTCAATCCATAGCACGTAGGTTGATCTCAGTGGCTAACGACAAAATCATCCAACTTCAGGTTCAAGCGATCATACTCTGCAGCTTTCTTGTCAAGGACAGCATCAAGGTCTTTATCATGTAACGCGAACTGCTCAAGCGCCTTGCCATCCTTTGCGTGCTGATAGCCTTCCAAGAACCCTGCTTTGCGCCCAACAAGCTTCGCAGCAGCGTTGACCGCTGTCACAGCCTTGCGCACTTTATCATAGTTCTTCACATAATGAGCAACCTGCAAACACAAAAGCAAAAACATTTATTATAAAAAGTGAGAAAGACAAGAAAAGTAAAGGAAAGGATCAAGGCGAGTGTCCAACACCTCCCCCTCGAAATCAGGTGAGCAACCACTCGCGATCCTCGTGCGCCAGTCGCGTCTCTTCGCGAGTGTCCAACACCTCCCCCTCGAAATCAGCATTCTGATGCTGCAGCACCAGGTTGCGATCTTCAACTTCTGCCTTTTCTTTCATCAGCTGCACAATCTCAGAATCCTTCTCTCTCAACCTATCCTGGGCATCAACAAAAGAATCGTTACGCTGCTTAAGAATATCCTCCAAGCGTAAAATCTCTTTGGATGCCTCACTATACTTCTGGTTGGCCTCATCCTCCCTATGCGCAGCTGCCTCCAAATTTTTATTAGTCTTTGCACTGGCAACAACCCACTGCTGCTCCCTCTCCGAAATGTGATTTTTCAATTTATCACGGTCTTCACGATAGGTGACAGCATCCCACTTTGCCCGCTTCAATTCCAGATCCAACCCCCGCTCCCCAGTGATAAGCTTCATCTGCTTGTCATAAGTGTCCCGTTCATCGGCCATAGAGCCCCATTGACGAACTATCTCAGCAACAGTGGATAGCATATTCGCCACACTCATGATGTGATCATCAAGTGGATCATTGCAAGGACGAGTAGCTTGATGCTCACGCTCCGCTGGGCGGACAAGGTTGGCTAACAACTGACGACAATTTTCAACGTCCAGGTTACGAGCATCCGGAGTCAATGTCCACTCAGGAACAAAAACCCCGCTGGCACTAAAGCCACTGTTAAACGGAGAAGAGCCAGAAAAACCAACATCAGCCTCAGGAGCCACTCTCTTCTCGTCAGGATCATCCTCCGCAATCTCAATACCTCGCCCATTGCCCTCGCTTATATCAGTTGGGGAAACCCGATCAGTACCCATCACCACACCCCTAGACTCTTTAGGGCCAGTTAACTGGGTAGCAACGGGGGATGCCTGTGGTGTGGGTTGGCGAGCAGGCGTAGGTTGGCGGCGAGGTGGTGATGGCGGTGGCGGAGCATCCTGAACTGGGGACTGGACAGGAGGAGTAGGGGGCCGCATCTCCGGAGACGGGGTCTTCTGTTTATCAGTTAGGCTAACTATAAACCCTTCAGCGAACACAGCAGTCTCGACACCCCCTGCGCATTCTCCCATCAAATCCGCTGCGCAAGAAACAACACAAGCTAATAAACAACAAGTGTAAAACAAAGAAACAATGTGAAGGAAAGGTAAGACGCACGTACCAAGCAAACTGTCCTTAGCGCTGTGGACAAGCTCGTTCAATTTTACCTTCTTTCCAAAAGGGGATGACAAGCTCCCCGCTCCATCCTTTTCCACAGAGCCGCGCTGAAACTTAGAGCGCCTCGACCGTTTCTTCTTCTGCGGAGTATCTACTACCAATGGTTTTTGTACGACGACATCCTTCGCCACATCAGTCAATCCAGCAGCAACGTCTTCTTGCACAAACGCATCTGAAAGTTCAATGTAGCTGCGTTCAATGGGATTGTAAGTTTGAAGATACCTGCTAACCACTTCGTGGTTTAAAATAAAGCTGCAATCTTCACCTCCAGAGCCTGCACCATCCTTCTTCTTCTTTAGGTTACGCACCCTTTGGACAATGTAATCATCCACCTCGGTTTCTTCGTCGCTGTCGTCCACCACTAAAACGGGCGAAGGCATCTTACCATGCCGCCTGCCGGACGACACATGCGGAGATGAAGACACGTGCGAGTCAGATGACTCGTCACAGGAGATGAAAATAAAAGGATACCCCGTCCGCATAAACATGTTGACGGGAGAAGGGTTGATAAAAGGTGGAGAGGACTCACCTGCTTCAGTGATGCACAACTGCGGCTGGCCCTCAGCCTAGGGAGCATCAGCAAGTTTAGGGCGCACCAGAGTGTCTCAAGCTCTCTCAAAAATGTAAAGCTCATTATCCGCCAATTCTTTAAAAACAAAACCCATGTTGTCGCCACCCAGCAGCATACTATACAAACTCTCCACTTTTGCAAAAAAACAACAAGGAAAAGGAGTTAACAGTCTAACTTCAAAAACATAATAACAACGAGCACGTGGAAAGTGACCAACCTTTACCATCCTCCGTCAAGTAAGGATTACGACCCTCAACATCATACTTCAGACTCATTCCAGCCATCACCAACGCCGTATCTGGAATGTTGCAAACATCCACAGGGTGATTGGTTAGTGTTTTAAACCAATCCTGCTCCTTGTAGTCGATAAGCACAACCTTGCCGACTCCTTCCTCAGGATCAAGACGACCCATCTTTATCGGGACAACACCCTCATTGATCCAGAAAAACTTCGGCTTCCAAACTCTGAAACTCTTCACACCAGCCTTCGCACAAGAAGGCACCCCAACACTCGACAGGAGAGCTAACTCTCCACAAAGCATAGGTTGTAAAATACATAAAACATGTCCACCAAGGGCTCTATTTTCTACGCATTACAGCAAAACTCAAAAAACATCAAACCGGACATTAACCCAGGGTGGATTTGATTCACATGCACACCCACCGCCTGTATAAATGAACTCAAGAAACGGGTGACGGGAACCCTAAAGTTACAATCCCAGAAATACGCTGCATGCAAACCTACTTTCCCAGCCGGCGGCTCAAGTATGGTTTCCCCTGAAGCAGGCATTTCAACGTCGTATGATGAAGGGAAGCCATACTCTTTCCGAAACCTCCTAAACTCATCTTTTGTCCACACCGCCGTCACTTTGCCCACAAGCGGTGGAGCTCACTTTGACGCATCATCAGATTTCTTGCCACTAGGGGTGAGCAAAATTAACCATAACCGACATAACCGAACCATAACCGACATAACCGAACCGATTTTAACCGATAACCAACATAACCAATGGTTATAGTTATTAAATTTCTATAATCGACCGAGCGGTTATGGTTATGGTTATGAAGCTTTGGTTAACCGATATAACCGAACCGAACCGAACTTGTATTGTTAAGTTTATGTAATAGATTTATGTTCTATATTAACTATATAGAGGTTTTTTTACTATAATAAAAGTATGTTATTAACAACATGATATTGATGTAGTATTCTTTTTTTTTATGATGAATTAAACTTGTAAGTTGTAACCAAGGGGTTAAATATGTTTTTTTGTTAATATCTAATTAAAAGGGATCCCACATTGGTACTTTAACTAGAAAGTGTAGTCTTGATTAACTTATAAATAATAACCCAAGCTAAGTCTACAATTCTAGGTTCTGAGTTTTTAAGACCCATGGGCTTTTAATTTTATAATTTAGCCGAAAGTTAGCTTTGGTTGATTTTTTTGGTTAATAACTGAAATAACCATAACCGAATTCATAACCGATTAACCATAACCGAAGTTTGGTTATGGTTATGGTTACGAAAATCCCATAACCGAAATAGCGGTTATGGTTATGGTTAATGGTAAAAACCGACCCATGCACACCCCTACTTGCCACCCTTGCGTTTCTTCTTCATGATGTTAACAACATTCTCCATTTTATAAAACATACGAATTTTTTGAGTATCGGAAGAAGAATTAAGGGCAGGAATGAGGAATTCTTTGATAAAAAGTTGAAAGGAAAACTTTCAAAATGTTGATGAAAAGTGTGAAGTAAGGAAGGTGGAAAGAGGGATTAAATAGGGTGAAGCCACGTCTCTCTGAAGGTTATAGTCGTGTGGCACGACCAACGAATCAAAAACGACACGTCAGAGAAAGAGAAAAAGGGGTCGCACGAAACGACAGCTGGGACCCACCACGTCTCTGACACAGTGCGACCGCCAAAGACTTTTCGGTTACCAACCTATCGTTTCACCTACACGCTCTGACAGTCTTGATGTGAGCATTTATTACTGACGTGCACCACATTGCCACTTGCAACAGCACCACGCAGTCGGCGCAGGATACCAAACAAGAGCATAGATAACCCCCGCAACTGCAATTTCTCTTTTCTCTAAGTCTAGCATCCTGCACGCTGCGCATAAAGAATACTAGACTTGGGGGACTTGAAGAGATATGTACCCGCGCATGCGCACGGCCCTACATCTCCACACAAGCCAACACACGACGCTGACGTGGACTTCTAGAAGCCTGCACACGAGACCTCGTACATGACAGCTGCCATCTGACAGGGAAAAGGACACACAACCAATCAGAGCTGATTATTCCCTACTCCATGATCTCCTGCAGGTACGAGGTACAGAAAAGGACAGAAAGAACAATCACAGGACACGTGGACCAATCACAAAGCGCCAGCGCCAACAGTGACAACGGTCGGTGATCGTACAGCCACCTGTCATTCTTTCTCCATCCGATCACAGGCCACCTCGAGGGTCTATAAATACCTCTCCTCATCACCGGAGAAGAGGCATTCAATCTTCAATAGAGTGATTATTAGAGAATTCGTCATATAGTTGAGAAGGATAGATTATAGTCAAAACGCTGTAACGATCTTATATTCGAGTCCTGTATTGTCCGAACAGTCATTATTAAGAATCATATCTTTATTTGTACTCTTATATCTGGATTGTTATATTGGTGTTTCTTCAAGGAGGAAATACCGATTACCTCCGTATGTTTGTGGAATTAAAGGTTCGCACAAATCCACATGAACTAATTCCAGTGGTTTCGATGCCCTCCAGTGAACTTCTTTTGGCACCGATTTTCTAGTTTGCTTAGCCACCATACAACCTTTATACTTTTGTTTAGGATGACTAACACTAGGCATCCCTATTGTCAAGTCCTTTTTAGCCATGTATTCTATTGTATCAAAATTAGCGTGGCCCATTCTTGCATGCCATAACCATGTCTGTTCCTCCATGTTTACTGTCAAACATACCAGTTTTGAAATTTGCAAAACGATGTTGTATAACTGCTTTACTGACCTTTGAATCTTCAAAACCAATCATTGTGACTCATCATACATTCAAAGTGTATCTCCACGCATCCTTATATCGTACCCTTCTTCAGTTAATCACGCTTAAGATATTACTAGTTAGAGTCGGGATGTAGTACACATCCAAATCATCAGCTGCTTACCATTTTTGGATTCGAATAACAAGGAACATTTTCTGTGTATTTAAACCTTTGAACCATCACCAAATTTGACCTGCTAGGTTACGTTCCATCTAGTTTTGTAAAGAAATCTTCACATTCATCATGTGATTACTAGCACCATTATCAACATACCATACATTCTTTATGTTGACACCATGAGCCAATTATGGGTTAGGAATAAATTTATCTTTATTTAACAGAACTATGTTGGGTGATTCCTTACCACACACACTCAACAGGAGAGCCAAGTCCTCCCCTTGTGTTTGTGTCAAGTTCGCTATGCTACACTTATCTTTTGCTCCTTACATTCTGATGTGTAGTGACCATATAGGTTACAATTGAAGCACTTGCTTTGTTTCTTGTCATTGCTGTTTCTTGAATTGCTTCTGTGATCATAATTCCCAACGTGTCAACCACGATTACCCCTGACACGTCCATGTCCTCGCGAACCACCTCGACCACCCCAGCCACCTCTGCCTTTACCACCTGATTGTCAAAACCTCCCATGGCCCTTTGTGTTATGCTGTGTATAAGCCCTTAAAAACATCACACTGTTCTTACTATGTTGATGGATTTGGCATAGCTCCAACCTATATTCATATGCCTTCAAATGTGCAATGGCTTCTTCAAATGCCATCGAATCTACATCGAAACTCTGCTCTATGGATGTAACATGATTGATAAATTTCTCTGTGACGTTGTCAAAGAGTTTCTAAACCAAATCTTCATCACCCAATGTCTACCTGAAACTTTATATTTAGATATGTGTCCAGAAAATATAGAAGGAAGCCAAATTCATATCAATCCTCATAAATTACCAAAACTTTGGATTTGGTGGTTCTTTTTATATCCCAATATATTTGAGTTTATTGGATAAAGCTATGTGATCGGATTTTAATCTATGAACCCAAGCCCCTAAAAATAAGAAGGGTTTACAACTTTAGCAATACTATAACGTAGCTTAGATGAATTTGTTGATTATATTAATGAGAACATATGGTATAAACATAAGAATAATCATGTGTACCTGATATGCTTAACCATTCAGGAACCTCAGTAACGGAAGACACCATCATCTTGATCGGGTTCCCTTTAGGGTATGCAGTTATGATAGTTTATGTGTTTTTAAATTATGAACACATTGAGAGAGAGAGAGAGAGAGAGAGAGAGAGAGATAGGGGACGGCTAATGGTGTTATGTTCTTATGATTGTGTGTCAACCCTAATCTCATAATAACCTCTCTATTTATACATATCCAGGGGACACCCTAATAGGGCCCATCTAATGATAGTCCGCCCATCAAAGACATATCTGTTATTGGGCTTAGGATAATATTAATAATTGATCATCATATATAAATGATTATAATGGCTATCGATAAATATACAAACCTTACGTATATTTATTCCATCATTCTCCCACTTAGCCGAGTAATCATTTATTATGAGTATTATGTAAGTCTGCAGAGATTAATACTCATTTTAGTTCTAAACCCAAAATGTAGCAGAGAAATATAGCCGTTAAGTCTTTATACAACTTAGGACCCCCATAAATCATACTACACCCAATTTTAAAACATAACATTAGGATCAATTAACATTATGCCCTTAGTTGATTTGTTATATTATTGTCTTTATGCCG
This sequence comes from Ambrosia artemisiifolia, assembly GCA_032199755.1. Taxonomy (NCBI): domain Eukaryota; kingdom Viridiplantae; phylum Streptophyta; class Magnoliopsida; order Asterales; family Asteraceae; genus Ambrosia; species Ambrosia artemisiifolia. Next base: position 46,314,350 of record CM063517.1, on the reverse strand, counting down.
TTATGCTAGCTTAGCATACTAATAGACAAACAAATCATAATGAGGAAAATTAATCATTAGTCATTAGTCATAAATCATTCATAGTACGATATGCAGTTGTACATGGTCATTAGTAATACCCTTTTCTCTTAGTTGGATCGTTAGTGAGACTTATGGGTAATAGACCTTTAGTTATTGGATCCATAAGCATATCATGAATGCATTCAATACAAAATTATGATTTCCTCTATTTGTTCTTAATCATAAGTGAACAATAATTTGGTATCGAACTCTAATGCAGCTCCTCTCAAACTATTACTATTCGAGAAATTAGGGCAGCTGACTTTATCACAGTAAGTCTTCAACTTAGTATTTACATGGAGTTAATATGTTATGAGTCATCTGTTAAATTTACCAGCAACATTTAATGACCATTCTGCTGTTAAAAATACCAACAACATTAGGTTGTTGTTACAGTTCCTTATAACTCCTCCATAAGATAGTTATGTCTGCTGACGTTATGATATACCCCGGAATTGACACTTGATTTCCTTTGAATATAACAAAGTTAGAGTAAGAGTAGTCAATCACTTTAGGTTCTCATTTCTTCTTTAGATTATAGTCTCTTGTTTCTTAAAGATATTGTAATGTTCCATTAGAAGCTTTTCATCAATATAGACAAGTCTAGTATCAAGCAATACGAACAATATCAAAAACAAGCATAGACTTAAATTTACACCAGTCTTCTAATTAATGAAGTATAAGGTGATAATCTTAAATTATCCTATTATCCTCTAAAAGAGAGCAATGTTGTATGTTACATACTTAAGGACCCACTTAGAGTAAAACTTATGGGATGAAACTAATATCCTGTTGGGTCTATCTCAGTATATTTTGATTCCTATCATGTAAGAGGAATCCCCGATGTTCATCATGTTAAAATTATGCATGAACGATGCTTTGACTTAGGTAACATATACTTGTCAAGAGAAACGTCATCTAACTAAGGACAAGTTTTCATTAGTTGCTCCCACTCATCTTGAGGTAGGTTCTTTAATCCACTTAGTTCTTGTTGAAGAGAATTTCATTATAATTTCAACACATTTTATGCTTGCATCAACCCATACATGGATCTTATTGACTTACAGACTAAGTGTTCTTACCCTTTAGTTTAGAACTTTCAGGTTGCTTAATGAACATGTAGTTATTATGAGCTACTAGGATGGTAATGATCCTCAAATAAATATTTTGTAACACAGTAAGAAGATTCTTTGATAATGTAATCCCTCCTTGAGTATAATCTTTTACAATCAATCTTATCTTACAACGTTCCCATTCGGATCTAGTTTAATTATGAATACCTTTATGTGACAACAGTTAACAAACCAGGTCAACATCCGTACGCTTTTCATTTACTATATTCATTATATGTGTGTAATTGAAAGAATTTAGCTAAAACAGGATGTAATGATCATACAAGTCTCAAATCCAGGTGCGGAAACCCTAGATATGAACAAAATGATAATATGCAAATCAAAACACGTAAGACATCATTTTAATCACCATTTTATAGATTAACTTCAACAAAACTTGTTTACAATTGATTCACACGTTAATCTAATGATCACACACACATTCACAATCTAGACCTGAACCTGACCTCTCAACACACACTTTCTAAAACTCTAACTAACTTGAAAATGACCAAAACATATATATATAAGCTGCAGGTTTGCCCAGAGTGTTGGTGCGAATGTGGACATAGTCCACATTCGCCCACTAGTAAGGTACGAACGTGTCTTCTTCCTGTCAGCATTCCATCTTCGTCCAACAGACTTCTACCTTCGCCCAGTCTCTCACACCTTCGCCCATATTAAGCTACATTCGACCATACAGAAACACCTTCTAACACATGTTAAACTCCAATCCAATCACTAGTCGCAATACGTGCATCTACAAACTCCCCCTCGACTATTGATTGGATTGTCTTCGTTCTTCGTCCATGATCTTGTTCAGAATCTTGATTCTCAGTTGCTTTTTCTGATCTTTAGTCATTTCAGGCTCCAGCTTACGTTTCACCGGCTTAGGCACCTCAGCCATCTTCACCATCTTGCCCAGTTTAGTATCCAAGTTGCTTCCGGAGTTTATATCGTATGCAAAGCAAACTCCAACAACTTGCTGATACTTCTTTGCCTGATCTGCATCATTGGGATCACAATGTATTGGATTGTAGAATAGCATGATGATATCTTCAAACGTGCAATTAATCAACCACATAGGATCAAATACATATACATGCTTGTACTTGTCCTTTCCGTCTCTTAACACAATCACCGCCTCTGCCTTCCTCCAATCATAATACCAAAATATGAAGTCAGCACTGAAGTGTTGTGGTAAAGGCATCAATGGAATCTTTTTCATCACTTCAGGCGCTTTATATATCAAAGTAACCCTTTTCTTTCCTGTTCTCGGATCAACATCTCGATGAACCTTCCTTCTAGGGTACTGAGGCTTGAACATGCTCCATTTAGTTCTACTTTCCCAAACCAAACGATCAGCAAACCAACCAATAGCTGTATTGTTAACAGAAGCTCCAGTCATAGGGAATCGGCAAATGTCTCTGACCGCCCAGTACGGTAGAGTTAATAAATCATGAAATCTGTAGAAGTACAAGATTTCTGATTCCCATTTGACTGCCAAACACTTCAACCTTCCCAAATACTTCCAACCAAGAGCTCTGCCTTTGAACTTCTGGTTGTGGTATTTGTAGAATCCACCTTGAGCTTCAGGCTTTGGTCATTTGTCATCATCTTCTTTCAACTTTTGTAGTAATGTCTTCAAATCATCATTCTGATTTGAAGGTTTCTGCTGATCAGTACCAAACACCTTTTCTACAAACTCCTCACTTCTCTTCTCTGCTTTCTTTCTAGCCAGTCTGTTTGGTATCTCAGTAAAGTTTAGGAAAACCACATTCTCATCATTTTGCCTGAAATATTGTGGATATTCCTCGTGAGTAATATCCTCAATCTCTATTTCTTCCATCTCAGGTGTCTGTTTATCATCAGAATGATTTCCAATCTCCTTTTCAGGAAGATCTGGAATCATCTGATCCATCATAATCTCTTCCAACGACTTCCCTACTCGCTATGCAATCCCCTCCAAAATCTCCTTGGCAACAGCAGCAGGTACTTCTCCTTCTTCTAAGTCTGGATCGTTGTATTCAAGTTCATACCTCATGTCTTCCGTTTGGAAGATTTCGGCAAACTTTCCTGTGAACTCAATGGTCCATTCTCTTCTCTCAACCATATCTCTATAAACTTTCTTCGCATCATCAATCAAAGATCTAACCTTTTCGTTCCAGAAAATGCTTTCATCTGAGTCTACATTCTCACCTCCTTTCTTTTTCTTCGAACTAGACTCTCCAGCATCTTTCTTTGGCGTTCTCTTTTCAAATGTAAACTTACTCGTATCGTCTCCTCCATCATCATCATCATCGTCACTCTCATCACTATCATTATCATCCTTACTACCTGATCCCTCCGCATCATCATCATCTTTGTCATCTTTCTTACTTTCTTCATCAGAACTCTCTTCAGATTCATCATCCTCTTTCTCCTCATCAGAGGGCTCAAAATCAACTTGTTCCTCCTCTCTCTCCTTATCTTCCTCACCCTCCTTCAACTTCGGGGCTTCACCATATAGCTTGTCCAACAAATCACTTAGACGTTTGTTTTCTGTCTTAAGCTCTGTGTTGTCAGCTTTCACAATCTTAATCATTCTCCGATTCCTGTTGCACTTAACCTCAAGATCCTTATTTTCTTCTTCAAGTTGTTTCACTTTCTTTTCGATCTCATCTTGGTTAGTTTTGGATGCAACAACAATATGTAGCATTTTCTCCTCATTCTTCTTGAACTTGCTAATTTCAGCTTGTTGTGCTACAATCATTTTCATCATTTCATCCATCTTCTTGTTAACCTGTTTCATCACATCATCCGAAACAGTAACTTTTGAAGACTTGGATGTTTCAACCTCTTTAGCCTTCTCCTTTTGAGGATTCTTAAACATTTCTAACACATTATCCAAAGCAGTATTAAAATCATCAACTGTTACAGCTTCAGACTCTTTGCTTTTCTTCTGTTTCTTTGCTACTGGTGAAGATAGCTTAGATGATGTACCTGCGTCAGGTATCTTTTTGCCTTTAAGCAACTGAGCAATCTCTTTTTCTCTCAACTGTTTAGTACTCGACTTCTTTGCCATCGACTTGTGTTTCGGTTTCTTTAAATTCACAACCACAGTCGACCCTTCTTCAAGATCAGCAATGTTCACACTCAAATCTTCATCAACATTAACTGTCTTCTTCTGTAAAACTTCCTCAACCGTCTTGTTCAAAGATTCAGACTCACCAACCATAGTGGCCTTACGCTTGGTGGTCTTTACTCTTTCTTCCTCCGAATCCCACTGCTCATCAACTTCTGTCTCCTCTGAATCTACAGAATCTTCAACAACCAGACTTGTGCCTTTCTTTGCAGTTGTCTTCTTACGAGTCACTTGTTGCTTAGAACTACCTTGATCCACCTTTGCCTTACCCTTCCCTTTGGCTCCGGCATTAACCACTTTCCTCTTCCTCTTAGTATTCGCATCAGCATACACTAAGGGATCATCGTTATCCGAATCACTGTTATCGTGTCTTGCTTTGTTCAAACCAGGGTTAATGTAACCCTGATTAGCCAAAGCTCCAAACAATCTCCTGTGAGGTGGCTTCTCGTTGTCTGGCACACCTTTATAACCTTTCATTCTAACTAACGTTCTAATGTTCATGTGATCTTGACCTAGAATCATAGTTGGATCCTTCCTCAAATTAGGATACTTATGGTCAAAGATCATCATTAGAAACCTCGGGTATAGCATGAACTGCTTCTTCTTCAAACCTTTCAGCATCTCGAGCATGTGGTCCAAAATCATACCAGATACATTGAATGGTTTGTTAAGTGTTAACGCAACCATCAATGAGCTTAGGATCTTCCTCATTACATCATATCCACCGCTCACACACCCAAACACATGGATAATCACATGTGCGAAATACTTAAATTGCACACTTAACTTTCCTTTATGCATCGAACCATCAGTAATAGGACCCTTATACTTCATCCTGAGAAAACAAGCTCTCTGCTCAGTCCAGGAAAGCTCTCTGAGATCAGTACTCGTCTCAAACTTTATCTGTAACGCCTCTCTGATATCTGCTTCTGTCAAAAACATCTCCATACCCTGAATCTTGCTACGGATAATAGTCTGATCTTCCCAATAATCATATCTAGCATTCTGATAAAAGTCCTCCACTATGTCTTTGTAAATTATGGCTGGTGTGGCTAAGGCATGAATAATTCTGCTTCGCCTTAAGAACTCCACAATACCAGAAAACTCTGTATTCTTCACTACATCTCCAACGTACGCACAACAGTTATGCATTGGTTCGAACGGCCATCCTTGTGGAATGTTTTCAGCTTCTGGAATTGGTTCTGGTATAACGTTCTCTACTGGAACTTCAAGATTCTCAGGTTGTTCAGCCATCTGCACATCAAAAGTCAGAGAATACGTCAAAACACAAAAAACGACAAAAATTAACAATTTTAGGTTTTCACAGATTCCACATTCGCCCATTTTTACACGGCTGAAAGTGAACTTTTAGGTACGAAAGTATAAATTTTGGTTCGAATGTGGAAAAGATTTGGTTAAAAGTCACATTCGTCAAAAATATTTTACATTCGTCCAATCATTTCTACATTCGCCCATTTTATTTGGGTCGAATGTACACCTGTTACATTCCAAAATTTGAAAATCTGTCAAAGTTGTTTTTAACCTCTGATTTTGACTGAAACATGTTCTAATAATGCCGACTAACCCTCGTTCATTATCAATTGTTATTTGCATTCAATTATTATCAGTTTTTAATAGAAATTAGGGTTTGAAACCAAAAATCAATCGATTAATCAACTAAATCATGTTATTAACCTAATTCCTTATATATTCTCCCCCTAAAACTGATAAGGATTGAATCCCTAACAAAAACACACATAAAAAACAGTCCAATAAGTCCAGATTAATAAAACTAGGGTTCGACGAAGAAAACCCAAATTCTGATCTCAAAAACCGTCCATTACCTGTGAAATTTGGTGGAAAATGATCAGTAAAGAGCAAGGATTAATAATCGAAAGCAAAAGGAATCAAGGCAACAAGGTCTCTTTAAGTTGAAAAATTTTGAAAAAATGCAGAATGGTTGGTCGAATCTAGAGTTGGCCTTTTATAGAAGGTACCTTCGCCCGTTTAAGATGGACGAATGTGGGTATTTTCCACATTCGACCAAGTGAATGGCCCGAAGGTAGAAAGTGAACACCCGAAAGTGAAATTTGATGTTGAAATCCACTTTCGCCCAAAACGAAAACGCACGAATGTATAGATTTTTCCACATTCGACCCATTTAAGGGGCGAATGTGAAATGGAAAAATCTGAAAATTTTGCCAAATCACGAATTCGAATCCCGTTCAACATTTTTCAACCCGTTAAGTCTCAAAAACTCATTATTTCACTTTTAGAATGATACAAAGTCCAGATGGTTTCATCAAATCTCAGAAATTAACCATCAAACACCGTCGGTTATCTAAAATAAAGCGGAAATACAAAACTTTTGGTTTTTCTGAAATTTATATTAAAACACACCTAAAATCTTTTTGGGTTTTGTATCTTTTTGACAATAAAAATAAAATACATCAATGTAAACAAAGCAGTAGACATTTTGTGATGTCCGGTAAGGGGATCATATCAGTTATTTGAGAAATCTGATCACAGCGTTGATCTTTTTGTGTAATATTATCATTAGAAACAGTATGTGACACGGCAATTGCTGATATTGTGGTCCACCTAAGCTCACATGCAGACTATTACGCAATGCTTTAAAATGATACGAGTTAGGTGTATTAGACTAACACATTGTGGTGCCCACACACATGACATACTCCCGTATCAAGTAATTGCACAAAGCTTCGTCGTAACGCGTGATTATGCCAGAGTTATCCGTTAAAGTTACAAAGTATATAGCACAGAGGTGTACAGGTCAGCAAACGAATGCAGCAGAGTAACATGTGCATATATACTAGGTTGAGGCTGATATCAACTACTGATTTGCATCAGTAAGTCAGTACAATGTAATTATGATCTTTGATCAATAAAAACATGAAGTTCCTCAATTCGGTAACTTTCGGTTTTGGCATTTAAGCTCTTTTAGCAAATATTCTGATGAAACTAGGTCCGTAAATCAATACGACAAAAGTTTGATCAGAATATCCCGGATAACAATAACATAACGACCTGAATCCTCAGATTTTGGCAATCCTATCAAACGAAATTACGGTACTAAGATCATATGCCCATGAGGTGTTCAGCCACGAACGCGTAGTTCGTTATGTTTGTATCACTAATGCACGCAATTTTTAGTCTACGAAGCCTATCAGCACATCACATGTAATCAACACACGCCTCATATTACTATACATATCTTTAGCCTGTGTCAGATCCCCACTGATGTACTATCATTTCCTCTTTTTATCCTGGAAATCATTTTGATTTTTCTAATTTTTTAGGTCTTTTTAATTTTTCAATGTTTTTGGTTTTTCTGATAAAATGACTCCCCCTAAAATGTAAAACATATTTTGGGTTTTGACTTTTTCTGAAAAACAATAAAAACTTGATAGAAAATTTTAAACTAAAAAGCGATAAACCGAGGTGCTGATTAGTCCTGTTTTTCCTTTATGTTGTTAACTTTTAAAAGATATTCAAAGCGGGATCTGTCAAAAGCTTTAGGAACAAATCTGCACGTTGATAGTCAGTATGGATTTTGACCATATCTATCAATTCTTTAGCGTAACAATCACGGATAAAATGGTATTTAATCCGGATATGTTTCGCTTTAGAATGATTGCCTGTATCTTTAGTTAATGCGATCGCGGCTTCATTATCACAGTGTATAGGGGTTTTAAGAAACTGCAAACCGTAATCCACCATCTGCTGTTGGATCCAGAGCACTTGCGAACAGCAACTCGAGGCTGCAATGTACTCGGCTTCACAGGTAGACAGCGCGACCGAAGTCTGCTTCTTACATTGCCAGGTGACTAACCTGCTCCCTAAAAACTGGCATCCAGCTGTAGTGGATTTGCAATCCTTGTCACAGCCGCCCCAATCTGCATCACTAAAAGCGATAAAATCAAAATCATCATCATTAGGGTACCAAAGTCCTCTTGAGGGACAACCCTTCAGATATCTAAGGATACGCTTGACCGCCGACAGATGACTTTGTTTCGGCTTCGATTGATAGCGAGCACAGAGACACGTTGCGAACATAATATCTGGCCGAGATGCGGTAAGATACATCAGAGATCCGATGATTGCTCTGTATGTAAACGGGTCCGTCAGCTCCCCCTTAGCGTCAACTCCAATCCCGTGATTGGGTTGAATCGGGGTATCCATCGGCTTAGAATCCTCCATCTGGAACCGGCTCAAGACTTCGGATACGTATTTCGTCTGGTGAATGAAGATCCCCGTGGGTCTTTGGTCCACCTGCAAGCCAAGGAAAAACTGCATCTCCCCCATTGCGCTCATCTCAAACTTTTCCTGCATGACAGTTTCAAACTCCCTGCATAAAAGTTCGTTAGTTGAGCCAAATATTATATCATCAACATATATCTGCACTAGAAGCAAATCATCCCCTGATTTCTTCGTGAATAGGGTGCAATCGACGAGTCCGCGCTTAAATCCTTTTGAAATGAGGTATGTACTCAGCTCTTCGTACCACTGTCTTGGAGCCTGGTGCAGACCATACAAAGCTTTGTTCAGCACATAGACCTTATCTCGGTGGATAGGGTCCTCAAAGCCTGGTGGCTGCCCGACATAAACCTCTTCTTTGACTTTCCCGTACAGAAATGCGCTCTTGACGTCCATTTGAAATACCTTGAACTTCTTATAGGAAGCAAACGCAAGAAACATCCGAATTAACTCAATGCGTGCTACAGTAGCATAGATTTCGTTATAATCAATCCCTTCGATTTGATGGAAACCCTGTACGACCAGTCTGGCTTTGTTGCGAACTATAACTCCACGATCATCCTTCTTACACTTAAACACCCATTTAGTGCCGATCTTCTGTCTGCCAGGAGGTAAATCAGTGAGCGTCCAAACCCCCAATTTCTGAAATTGTAATAACTCCTCCTGCATTGCTTCAACCCAGGCATCTTCCAGCAAAGCATCCTTGTATGTCCTTGGCTCGACCTGAGACACATAACATGCAAACGACCAATCATTTTGACTACCAGATTTTTGTATTTGGGCATATAAAGCTAAAGCACCAAAACTCTCGGGAGAATTAACACTTCGTAGCTGCCCTCTTGTCATCACACTGCTTCCAGGGTCACCAATAACTTGCTCCAGCGGGTGAATACGATGAATCCGAGATTCCGGATGTTCAGGTACAGTAACTCCCGTCTGAATAGTCAAATTCTCTACAGCATCCAGATCATGACCCGTGTTTGACGATGAAGCAACATCCGGATTTGGGTTCACTGGCGGTGCCTCTGGTTCTGTTGCATTTTCAAGAATAACTTCTTCAAATTGTTCATCTTCTGACTCTGACGAATCTAAAGTTGTAGAAGCCTCTTGAAACACTTCTTCCTCCGGTACAGGAACATTGGTATCATTAGAAGCTGGTGGGGGATTTACGGTGATCGGACGCACCAACGGTGAAGTCGCCGCGTTTTCACACTCGTAAAGTAATCTGATAACAGCTTCTTCAACCAAGCTATCTAGATTGAATGATTCAAAGAAATCTTTGTAATCAAACATCCAATCAGGACCAATCCCTTGCACATTCTGAGTATATCGTTGAACTTCTACGTTAGCCCAATCCTCCACCTGACGAGTTCGCTTGTTGTATACCCGTTTGAGCGGGGTTGCATATCCAACGAAGTATCCCTCTTCAGCTTTCGGACTAAACTTCTCGCTTGGATTCAACATCGTGCATGGTGCCCCAAAAGGTTCTAGATACACTAAATTCAGCTTTCGTCGGTGTAACAGTTCATAAGACGTTTTACCAAACTTCTTCACTGTTAAAACCCGATTGAGTGTATAATTTGCTGCATAAATCGCCTCATTCCAGAACATTACTGGAAGATTCGAGTCTGCGAGCATTGTTCTAGCCGCTTCAATTAGAGTCCTGTTTTTGCGTTCAGCAACACCGTTCTGTTGTGGGGTGTACGGAGCTGAATATTCATGATGAATTCCTCTGTTTTCACAAAGTTCATCCATCTTTGCATTTTTGAACTCCGTCCCATTATCACTCCGAATTCTCTTGATCTTTAGATTGTAGAGATTTTCCAATCGAGTGAACAGAACTTTCAAGTTGTTAAAGGTGTCACTTTTATGCTGCAAACACATCACCCATGAAAATCTTGAGTAGTCGTCAGTGACAACTAAACAGTAAAGCTCTCCAAGATGACTTTTGCGTTTGACAGGTCCGAATAGGTCCATATGCAATCGCTCAAGTGGCATCTCAACAGAGTTAACTTTCTTCACTTTGTGGGACTGTCTGTGTTGCTTCCCCTTCTTACAGCTCACACACTTGTCATTCAAATGGAAATGCTTCACATTCACGCCATCGACAAGTCCATTCTTCACAAGATGATTCATTTTCCTCAGATGAATGTGCCCCATTCTTCGGTGCCACATAATCGATTCCTTCTCGGTCGCCTTTGATAGAAAACATGTTATTTGCCCCTGGGTTGTCATTGCCTTGGACATATCAAGAATATAAAGATTGTTGACGTGAGGTGCCTTCAACATTACCCACTCTTTTGGAATTTTGAAGCCTGGTTTGAGAATGTAGCAGGATTTGTCATCAAAATGAACAGTAAATTGTTTATCACAGATTTGACTGACGCTCAACAGATTATAGTCTATCTGCTTCACATATGATATCCTCTCAAAGCTTACAATCCCAATACTGACACTCCCTTCCATAGTGATATATCCGCCTTTGTTCCCGACAAATGCAACATATCCACCATTAATGTTCTTCACATCAAACAGTAACGCTAAATCCCCGGTCATGTGGCCTGAAGCTCCACTATCAACAATCCAAAGACTGCTAATAGGGCCAGCTGAAGCTCCCTGCACACATCAAGTAAATCAATTAGTTCTTTCGGGGACCCAAGCCTGAGTGGTCTTGGGTCTTTGAATATCATCGTTCAAAGAAACATTCACTTCATCATCCTGTTTTGGATCAATCTTTTTAGGATCATTCAAAACATTTTCCTTTTTCTCATTTGATTTTGAAGTTGAGGCACCTGGAGAACCATTTGGTGTCCAAGATTGTTCAGATCGTTTCAAGATACGAATCTGAGATTTTGGGGTCTCAGACTTTTTCTGAACATTGTTTGCAAAAGAAACTTTCTTGGTTACCTTTTCTGACTTAACAGATTTAGGTCCAACATTTGACTTGACAATAGGTTTTGGTGGAACCTTTTGCCTAATTTGTTGTGTTCACCACTGGTTTTCTCCATGAATTTTCCATAGCAATCCGGTTACAACGATCATACTGAAAAGGGCGATTGTTCCTTGTTTGATAAAAGTAGTTTTGATTATAAAATTGTTGTTGTTGAGGAACAAAACGTCTATGTGGTGAAACATAATGATGATCAACCGGTTTCCTCATGGATTGCCTAACTTCAACTTCGTGCCTCTTATGCCTTACATACGGGCAGTGAGCAAGTAAATGCCCTCTCTCCCTGCATTTAAAGCATGCACGGTATTCCTCAAAAACATTTGGAGCATTCGGTTGAGCAAATGATCGAACAGGATATTGATCATTATACTGTTTGTTCCTCAAACTCTCAGGGAGTGGCCCTTTTGATGTATGCAGGCTCATGAAAACCGTTTGCTTTGTTTTTGGGTTTAATAAACTCTGTGACATGAACCTTTGGTTCTTGAGGAACATCCAAATACAATTTCTTTAAAATTGCCGGTGGAATCTAATTTGTTCTCTCATGTTTTGGAAACCAAATAGTGCTTTCTTGCCAAATTTTATCAATTTTAGCATAATTGGCAAACTTAATTGGATATTCCTCGTCAGAGATGATTTTATCGGATCCTTCCATCTGATAAAACACCTTGACTGGTTTGTCACTCGGTTCAATCTTAACTTCTTTCTTAATTTCTTTCTTTTCAGACTTTTTCTCACGATGTGCGTTAGCCATCGGATGCACATGCTGAGATGATGACACTGGTTCAGTAGTAATGATGTGATTTTCTTTTGGAATATCACATGCATTAGCACTTTGGTAACTTCCAGAGTCATCACTCTCTGAGTCTGAATCAACATTTTCAACTATAACACCTTCATCATTCAAACCTAAAATCGGCCTCACATCGGAATGAGGATCACCAATACTCGAGGTATTAGATTCATTTTCCGATGATGAGTCTGATTTTACCGAGCTCTCCGGTGTCACTTGATGACAATTATGGTTTTCAAAAAGCACCAGAGATGGCACAGACTTATAGTTAGTGGTTTGATCATCAATGATGTGGTTTACAACATAAGCAATGTGCTTATAACTCTCCAATTTCTTATTGACTTTTTCAGCAAAACACTTAATGGTGGCCATTTCCAACTTTGTATTCTCAATTTCATTAATGTAGTTATTAATGGCTAGTTGTTTTAATGAAAGAGTGCTTTTAAGGTCGGAAATGTCCTTTTTATATCCATCAAGTACTTTGTTGAAAGCAATCAATTCTTTGTGAGTAGATTGACAGTTGATGATAGCACTATCACGTTGAACGCGAAGTTCTTTGTTTTCCTCTGTCAATCTATCACAAGTTCCACAGTATTTATCACTAGTAACATCAGTGCTAGATTCAGAACTTACCTGTTTAGGAGGATCTGTCATGGCCATTAAAGCAAAATGAGCTTCCTTTCCAGCGAAAAACTTCGAATAATCGATTATGGTGAAAGCGTCATCTACAATGCACGACTTCCTCGTCTTCAGAAAATCTGCTTCTGCTAGCAGCTGATCAATCTCATCATCCAACGATGTAACACTCGCTTCTGTGTCTGATTCACTGTCTGAATCTAAATAAACAGACTCACACTCATCAGGAACATCAGAAACTGTGTCAATCACCACTCCAGAACTTGCTTCCTCAGCTTGAACTTCAACAGGTTCAGTCTCCACTTTCACCTCTTCCACAAATTCATCAACTTCACTTTCAGTTTCTTCATTCTTATCAACTATCACCGACTCCTCAGTATCAAGCTGTCGGGCAACACAAGCCACATTCCCGCCAGTTGTGATCTCCTCAACACCAATTTGCATCCCAAACCAGTCAAAACTTTCATCCTGCTGGATCACCAGAGCTTGATTCTGATTCGTATTCTGTTGTTGCTCATTTGGTGTAGTGATCGGTATAACTGTTCTATTAGTGTTATTTGGTGATTGGTTTTGATTCTGGTTGGTTGTGTTTGGTTGTCTGTTTTGGTTGTTGTTTGAGGTGTTTTGTCGGTTTTGGTAGTTGTTTTGATTTTGATAGTTGTTGTTACTTTGGAACGAAACTTGGTTTTGGTTTTGTTGTTGTTGACGATTCTGGTAGTTTGAGTTGAAAGGGTTTCTGTTACCTTGTTTAGGTGGCTGAGTGCATTCCCGTTTGAAGTGACCCTTACCTCCACAATTAAAACATGTCACCTTCTCCTTGTTGAACCCGTAGGTTGTATTTGGAGAGGTTCCCAAATCAGTCCTACCAGTCTTTTCGATAAACTCAGTAGCCCTTCTCATTATACTAGCAAAAGCCCACTGAATGTCAATCAGTTCCATCTCCTCTTTGTCGATCTGTGCATAATCTTCATTGGACAAGTTATTGTTCCCAATTTGACTTGCAACCAACCCGTTATACGATGAAACCATTGCAGAGACTAATGCAATATGTTGCTGAGCAACTTCCACAGTCACATTTCCCAAATTGGAAGTCTCCAAAACCATCGGTTGCTGATTGGGTTGAGTCACTTGATTCATGTATTGTGGTTGTTGAGGTGGTTGTTGTGATTGGCTAGCAGTTTAGAATGCTGCTTGCTGCATTGGAGAGAATGGTGCAATGTAGGAATTAGTGTATTGTTGTGGTGGTGGTGTGTATGATGGTTGTGAGTAGGATGAAGTTTGTGCTATGTAATTGATGGTTGGTTTTGGTGGTTCCATGACGCTAGAAATACAAGCAATATGAGGTGCCACTGTTCCACTAGCACTCGAGTTTTCAACTGTTGCTGAAGTACTACCATAGTATAACTCTGGATTCTGAGGAATCTGTGATCTTTTGGCTTTCCTCTTCTCCTCGAGCTCTTTGTTCTCCAGCTTCTGTACAAACTCATTGATAGTCCAAAATCCGTAAGCATCCTTCTCTTTGAGAACTTCAACATGCTGATCCCAGTACGCTGGTAAAGCATCTGCTAACTTATCCACCAGATCTGTCATTGGAATCTGTATACCATAACTAGACAATTCAGTTAGTATATGACAATATCTAGGAGTCAACTCTTTTAATGTCTCATTTCCAACATAAGTAAAATTCTCAAACTCTTTTCTCAACTCCTCCATCCTCAACCTTCTCGTCTTTTCATTCCCATCATGACGATTTTTGAGCACATCCCATAACTGCTTCGACGTAGTACACGTTCCGAACTGATGTAGTAAATCATTCGTGATTGCCTGAGTCAACTGGGATTATGCTTTCTTCTCCACAACAAATTTCTTTTTCTCCTCGTCTGACATACTCTCCAAAGGAACTGGTTCACCGGTGTTCTCCAGAACCGGTGCAGTATAACCTTTAGCTATCATCCTCCATGCCTCTGCGCCCTCCATCCCCATGCCTTCCAGATGGATCTTGAATTTCTTCTGCCACTGGTTATACTCCTGCATCTCCATTAGCTTGGGTGGACGATTCCCGCTTCCTGAAGATAAGTCATTTATTAGTGTAGAAATATCATTGGTAGTTTGAGTATTTACCACCGCGGCTGCTACTCCCCAATAGTCTGTCACAGGTTGTGGTGGTGGAGGTGCAACACTCTGAGGCATCGAGCTAGTCATCGCTATGTAATTGATCGGTTGCGAAGACTGAGTACTCGTTTTCTGGGCTGCCACTGTCCATGGGTCCATCGTCACTTGCTGCTGTTGTTGTGTCGTGGCTGGTCTCGGTGTAGTCGGAAAATTCCACATGATGTTCACGAACTTCGAAAAACACTAAACTTAGAAAATTTTCCAAACTCAGTTCTACTTTCACCCCAAATGTTCTACTTTCGTCCAATTTGAGCTACGTTCGCCCTTTACTGTTGACCCGAATGTAGAACAATCACCAGAAAGTAAAATATCCTAAACCTCTTTCCACATTCGTCCAAAATGAGTCACGTTCGTCCACTCCGTTTCCACTTTCGCCCGCCCGATCAGTCGAATGTGGAAGATCTCACCCGAATGTGGAAAATATCAACACAACACTCTAGATTCGTCCAAAACTACCTCAGATTCGCCCTAGCAAGGTCAGGTTCGCCCACTGTGGTCTAAATTCGCCCATTTCTTGTTTGAAAAACGGTTACACTTTGAAAAACGGTTATTTTGATCTGAGATTTTCAAAAGTTTATAGATTTTGATGATCTTTATCAGGTTTTGATTCAGAATTGATTTGGAACAACTTTAATTCTTGAAAAACTTGATTTTATCCAAAAATTCAAATCGAAATCTTTGAAAATCACTCAAAATCCATTTTTAATCAAAAACAGATGAATATTGATCAAAATTAAGTCAAAATCAGCTCTGATATTATCAATTTTGTTCTTGTATGATCCGTATGGCTCTGATACCACTTTGTAATTGAAAGAATTTAGCTAAAACAGGATGTAATGATCATACAAGTCTCAAATCCAGGTGCGGAAACCCTAGATATGAACAAAATGATAATATACAAATCAAAACACATAAGACATCATTTTAATCACCATTTTATAGATTAACTTCAACAAAACTTGTTTACAATTGATTCACACGTTAATCTAATGATCACACACACATTCACAATCTAGACCTGAACCTGACCTCTCAACACACACTTTCTAAAACTCTAACTAACTTGAAAATGACCAAAACATATATATATAAGCTGCAGGTTCGCCCAGAGTGTTGGTGCGAATGTGGACATAGTCCACATTCGCCCACTAGTAAGGTACGAAGGTGTCTTCTTCCTGACAGCATTCCATCTTCGTCCAACAGACTTCTACCTTCGCCCAGTCTATCACACCTTCGCCCATATTAAGCTACATTCGACCATACAGAAACACCTTCTAACACATGTTAAACTCCAATCCAATCACTAGTCGCAATACGTGCATCTACAATGTGCATAATTACACTTTTTTCCTACACAATAGCCCCCCAGTCTAGGGAAGCAAGACTTAATCAGAAAACTCGACACAGAACGCTTGTTTAGTCATACAACACCCGGACAAGTCACCAAACAAGCATCTCATGAAGTTACTACACTACTAACACATGATACCTTATCTTTAACACACGTATATGAATACAAGGGCCGTCGTGGGTTGTCATTTGATAGACATATGATTCACGAACCCGTTACCTAATGAAACAAATACATGATGATGTCGTTATCCAACTCTCAAAAGACATCCCTATGTCTTAAGCTAAAACAACCTATGCTAACTCACAAACCTTCTAGACAACAACACTCACAACCATAATATATAAGTGTATGCATGCGTCATGATTACTATTACACAAGGGTATGATCACATATGTTAAACTTGCAATCTATACACATATACCTAAGCATATACACGCACACATACATGAGCGTCCAAGGAATTTAGTATCTTAACAAACTACCCCTTTTTCCCTTTGTCTCTAACCACGGCCGAAACCCAACAAAATAACCATGGGATTATCATTTCACATAACACCTTACACTTTATCCTAGACCCTAGCAATGGACATGAACATGATGACCTTGGTAGCACTCCCTTTGGCCGAAGCATGCACAAGTCCTAAACACCTCAAGTCACTTTCACACAAGGAGTCAAAACTTGCACACAAATGGAAGGAACATTAGAATTAGCAACACCCAAAACAACCACCCTTTCCCTCCTTGTATCTTGACAACTAGCGGCCAACAAGAGTGATAGGGACTTGAGATAGAAGCTTCCAACACATCACCATCATCCAGATATTTTTGTCACCACCCCTTGTCCTATACTCGGCCGATTAGAAGCATGAGAGAAGCTCATGATAGTTGGTAATTTACACCAAATTAACAATAAGACAAACCTTCCTAATCCACCTTACTAAGTCAACCCTTACCTCTCGAAACCTCTTACAACTCCTTAGCTAAGGACAAGAGTGGAAGGCATGACACTTACTTGCATAGAAGTGGATATAGGACAAGAATGATGCTCCATTTCCAAGGAAGAAGGCATACCCCTTTGTGACTATTAGCTAGCGGCCGAAGATAAGGAAAGGGACAAGGAATACTTGTGTTGTCAACATCAACACTCATTTGAGCACCTATGGCATGATCGATCCATAACTAGGAGATTTGATTGCCGTCTTTGTTCTTGTCCATTTCCTACCCAATCCACTATAAAAGGAGGTTAAGAAGCACTCACAATTGCCAAACCAAAACTCTACAAACCTCTCACAACTTTCGGACACCACCTCCTCCTAGCCGAAGCATTTCAAGAGATTAGGAAGCTATCACAAGGCCTTCTAAAGTCAAACACCTCTTGTTAAGTTCCCTAAGCTCTATTGTTTCATGCCTCTCGGCCCATCTTGTTTACCCAACCCCTAGTCGATCCCTAAGAACATCCTAAACAAACACTTGCACACACAAGGTGCTATGCATCTCATTATGCATACATTGGGTCGATTTAAAATGAGGCTTATATGGTGAACAATAATCGGCCCACAAGATGTCATGTTGATCAAAGTTCTAAGCTAATGTGATTAATCAAACTAGTGACACGTTTTTATAATCCAAACATGCTTAAGTTATACATAAAAGAAAAGGTTTAACAAAGAGGAAGCTATAATCGGTTTTAATAATACACTCGGACACATCGACTCTTGTGATTACTAATAGGAAACGAGCCATGTTTTAATCAAGCATGACTTAGAAACTGGTTTTTGTGATTAAAACATACATGGCTTATATACTAATAATCTAAGGTTATTAAACATAGTAATCATACTTGGTTTTCTCACAAAAATTCACGGGAATGACATGTGGCAACCCTACGAGATCTTGTTCAGTTCAAGCAATCAAGTTTGAGCCCTTAAACACTCGGCTTCAAGGTATTCATTGTATACACTAATCGGCTATCACCTATTAACACATGTTAAGCGAAGCAAAAACATGTGTTAGTATTTAACTTGAAAGGATTGATGGTGTAAACACACGTTAAGGCACTTATTTATCAACAAATCAACCACACATGATGAATTGGGAACTACTTGAACCCATGATACATAACAAGAGTCCACTTTATTACTATTAATATTTTCCAAACACTTTTAGTACACTAAGAATCCTCACAAGTACAAAGCTATGGCCCACATACATAATAATCGGATACACAAATGTCGGGTGAACCTTTTGATAAACAACGAGAACTGGTGAATTTACCATGCTCTTAATAAATCATAGGGCAAACAGTAGCGAGACGGTAGCTACCTCACCATACAACTTCACTAGACCACATACGACTCTATTAGGTGAGTTTTTACGGCCCCATTTTTACTATTTTACATTTCGGGGGATAAACATGCTTCAATACTAGTGTCGTTTACAAATGTGTTTACATTCTATCGTGACCACCATGTGGAACATGAGACATATTGGTTCATGAGCTCACTAGTCCTCGTACAACGTTTACCATAACCATTAGCTATCAAAAGCCATGGAACACTTTAATAGATCTATTGGGTTGACATCCCCACTCTTGGTTAGTCGCTCTAAGCTGTTACATACAAAAGAGTGTTAGTATTGTACCATACATACATTATCTTTAGTGTACAATGCGCAAGGCACAACAGTTAATAGGTTTGGTTATGGGACTCATGGTTTGCATAGTAATCATTCGATTAGCTAGCCTATGATTGGTCATACACGAATTACACATTTGGTCTACTTGTTACATTCAAACCCGTGAACTCACGAACATCATTGTTGACAAAATCCTTTATGCATGTTTTTCAGGTAACTAATGGAGCGTCGCAGGGGATTTGAGGGAGAGGTTCGAGCATGCACTACGTGGTACCGGTTTGGATTGGTTTTGTCAATCCCATGACGTTTTCAATTCAATGAATCCCACATACTATTCCATTTTATAAATGTTATCATAATTTATGCCAATATCCATCTTACATGGTGGTACAATTTTAATAAAAATGTTTGTTGCTTGAACCTTGTGCTTGAAAACCTTTCGATGGTTGCATCCCCGTGTTTCTGCCTTGGCGGGGTGTGACACTTTAGGTTATTCAGCCAAATCCCAAACGTTATCTAAATTATGGAATGAGTTATGCTACTAATAGTTTTATTCCGTGTAGAAGATTGATTGATACTAATGATTTATTAGAAGAGGTAGGATCAGTAAACTTTCCAAACATCCATTTTGTGTTAGTCAGGCAGGTTACATACTCATCAAATTAAATGGGCTTTTAGACCCAGATGACCTCCTGAGTTGAACATTGGGTTTATTATGATACAAACTTAACTTTAGTTAGGTGTTTTTATTTTCAAGTATATAAGGAGCAATATTATTTTCTAAGTGTGTAAGCGTTAGTGTAGTAAGGTATACAAGAGGAATAATCGAAGTTAAATTCGGCGTTAAACTTAATGAGTCTCGATGAGTCTCTCCCTGAATCTTATACTTCTGAAACTTCATAATAAGGACTTTTACTGCTCCCACTTTATTAGAAATCTTAATGAATTTAGCATGCTTAAGGTCTAACATTTGGAAGATCCATAGATTTTAATAGAGAAAACAACCTAATGATGTTTATTGTCATTTCTCTTGATGAGGATTACTTTAGTACACTATGCCAAAATAATCCTACGACCACACAAAAAAAAGTGTGACCATATGCCTTTCGCCACACTTTTTTTTTCCAGCTCAAGTGTGATCATATGTCGAGTCATCGTAGGTATCATACGGCCACATTCACATTTAGTGGCCGTAGCACTTAAAAAGTACGTGTGGCTAAATGATACCAATATTTCTTTTTGAAATCAAGCATTCGGTCTATTAAATGTGATTAAAAGGTAGTAACGGCCACATGAAATTACTCTAAGTGTGGCCATTATAGTTATATAGTCACTAAAAGTTTTGTTTTAGCCACATCAATTAAAAAAATATGTGGAAAAAATAATTGTTTTAATAAGCTTTCCATCTATTAACTGTGGCTAATGGGTAGGAATGTCAACATGAATTTACTGTAAGTGTGGCCGTTTCTAGTATATAGTCACATGAATTTACTGTAAGTGTGGTTAAAAACTATTTATAAACACATGAAACAATTTTGTAACTATATGTGTGACTATATTCTAACATTGGTCACACATATTTTATTTCCTATGACATTTGCTATTATTCCTTCACATAAAAAAAGTGACAATGGTGTGGCTATTGCCTAACTTTGGTGACACATAATTCGTTTTGTTCATGGCATTTGGTATCATTCCGTCACACACAATAAAAACAAATGGAGGATAGTGTGACTAGTGATTATATAAAGTCACTTGAAATACTGTAATTTTATTTGTGACTATTGTCCAACATTGGTCACCCGTATTTCATTTTACCCATGTCAATTGCTATCATTCTGTCACACAAAAATAAACAAAATTAAGATTGTGTGGCTAATTGTTATGTAAAGCCACATAAAATTTATAATTTATAGTATAACTATTGTTTAACCTTTGGTCACACATAATGGTTATATAAAGCCACATGAAATATTATAATTTTATATGTAGCTATTTTCTAACATTTGATAACACATATTTTCTATGATTCTATATGGCCATTAAAAATGAGAAAACCAAATTCCATACATAAGTTTCAAGCTTAAATAGTAAAAATCTAATTCTCGGCCGGTTTTCATCTGCTTGTTCTTTTCCTGCAATTTTTTAAACCCATCTAGAGTTGTAAAGCTCTTCTTTTGCTTCTTGGCGAACATAGTTTGGTGTTTTGTGCTTGATTGGATGGTGAACTGATAGCTGGAGAACCAAAAACAAGAAACTAACCCAAAGCAATCATAGATAACTAAATCAACAGGTTCGAACAGTAAACGAAACCAAAAATTTCTCAAATCACAAACAAACAATACTAATATGATAATGCTATGTATGTGGTAATGAAAATGCATATTGATTCCATCTAAGTTTTCATTCTACTGCCAACAACCAAATCAGAAGAGTAATAGTTATAATTACTACCATTGAAATAAAACTTATGCAATATCATGAAACAGGACTAAAACAACTAACCATACCACAATAGACGACTTCTCGTAAACGTCATCATTCCAGCTCAAAGAACTTGACACAGCTGCAGGTATCATGTCAAAAAAATGCACTCTTTACTGACATAGCCATCTTCAAACGAAAAGCAGTACCCAACTTTCAAATCACAAAGTAAAAAAAAAAAAAAAAATCAATTCCAGATTTGGACCTAGTGACTACAACTAAAAATCCGAGATCAAATTCAAAAGGAATCTCTATCTAAAGGCCCAATATGGTCTACCATTGTCCATTCTGACCCATTAAACCCAATATGGTCCATTAAGACAAATATGATATATTGTTGTCCATTATGATACATTAATGCCAATATGGTCTATTAAAACATATATATCTACTACTGTCCTCCATGATCCATTAAGGCCCAATATGTTCCATTAAGACATATATGATCTACTAGTGTCCATTATAATCCACTAAGGCAAATACGGTCCATTAACACATATATAGTCTACATTGTCCACTGTGATTCATTATGCCCAAATATAGTCCATTAAGACATATATATAATCTACGATTGTCCATTGTAATCCATTACGGTGCAGTATGGTCCATTAAGGCATATGTGATCTACTGTTGCCCATTGTAATCCATTAAGGCGTAATATGGTCCATTAAGACATGTATGACTACCATTGCCCCTTATGATCCATTAAGGCCTAATATTGTCCATCAAAACATATATGATATAAGATCATTATGATTCATAAAGGCCCAATATGGTCCATGAAGGCATGTATGATCTACCATTGTCTATTGTGATTCATTAGGCCCAATACACTCCATTAAGACATATATGATATGGTATTGTCCATTTTGATTCATAAAGGCCTAATATGGTCCATGAAGACATATATAATCTACTATTATTCATTTTGATCTATTAAGGCCCAATGTGGTTCATAAAAACATCTACAATTTACCATTTTTCATTTAGATCCATTAAGGCCCAATATGGTCCATTAAGACATATATAATCTACCATTGTCCATTGTGATCTATTAACGCATAATATGGTCAATTAAGACATGCATGAGTTATTATTGTCCATTGTGTTTTATTAAAGCCCAAAATGATCCATTAATGCATATATAATGTAAAACACCAACAACTGGGTAACAAAGTGGTACCGAAATTCTATCGATACGCCGATATTTTTGAAAAAAAAAACATACGTTTTTTTTTTTAAAAAGAATGTGTCTATAAAATAACAAAATATGTTATAAAAATGCATATAAGCGTAACTCAGTTGCATACATTGATATATTATTTAGAAAAAAAAACGAGTAACAGAAATTTGATTTAGAAGATATAATATTTAATAATAGTTTGAATTTTTGAAATACTAGTATTAAGCACCCGCGCTACGCGGCGGGGCACGTATTTTGTGTACATGTTGTAATATCCAGATCAAATCCCTGTATTATGGACGGCTGGACGGGCCACATATTTTTGCATATTTGTAGTAAAATCAAACATCTTATCAAAACTATATACCAAGGATGATTATATGATATATCTTCTTGCATTTGCATTATGATACATATCATCATCCAATGATCATATGTGTATTTTATTAACATTAACAGAGCAATTAACCTAGAAAATATACAATAACATATATCCAAGTACATTTTTTACTAACCAACAATGTTTTCACGGTCGGATCGGGCATTGAACCAGATGTCTTACTGGTTCACTGGTTAGACCGGTCGGACCGGATTATGTCATTATTAATTTAATATTAAAAACATATAAAAAGTAGCTTATTTTTACATGTATAACAGTGTATGTGTATAACCATAATCCTTTTATGGCTCATTTTCACTCCTCAAAGGCTCTAGCCATTTAAAAAAGGCCCAAATACTACAACCCGCTTTTTATTAGGGTTAAAAGTGCACACTGCCGTCACATTGTGAAAGCATCTCTTATCCATATCATCCCACCACTTGCTTTAAGTCTACAGCCCATCTTCATATATTAGTTTAAATAAAATCTTGCTAACCACCACTGAACATCCACAACCACTGTATCACCTTCACCACCGAACACTACTAACACCGCCTCACCTCCACCAACAGACACCCAACACCACCAACGAATACCTCCACTGACAGCAGGAGACCACCACCCGCATCCCCGTGATGACCACCTGCAACCACCTCCATACAGTCTCTGTACACCACCACCACCAACCCATCACCACTTAACACCATATTCGGTTCGGCGAGCCGACACACTCCCTATCTGCAACAGCTGTTGCGCGGTGCACCCACCACCGGCGGATTTCGCGTCTTAATCCGGAAGATCAAAAGAGAGATTGTCACCGGAGAAGAGATGCAGAGCGAGAGAGAGAGAGGATGAAAGAAGGAGATATGGGATGAGATTTAATATGTAGAGAGACAAAGGTGGGAGGAGCAGCAGGAGAGTAAAGTAGCTGTCATTTTCTAAAAGCATGGGTTTGGCTTTCATAGTGGGTTTTATAGAGATGCTAATGGAGGTTCAGTAGCAGTCCAAAAGTTTTTTATAGGTTTATAGGCTACTGTAGTGCAATAGTTGGAAATGTGAGAGCAACCAAACTTGGTAAATATAGGATTTTTTAATGTATGATTTAGGGGGAAACTTTAAGATGAAACATTAGAGCATTCACATCCCATCCATCATTTTTTACCCTATAATTTAACTAAAAATCACACTTTTTAAAATTTATCTCTCATTTTAAAAAACTTTCCACATCCCATCTACCATTTTTATCTTTATCTTACTCACAAACAAATATTTTATTATATTTCTCGTTTTCATACACTCACAATAATTTGGTGGAAGGTGAATAGTAGCTTTTTATATATGAAAAGCTAGGATAACAAATTTTCATAATATAAAGATGGGGTATAAAATGGTGGATGGGTTGTAGTGTGTTTTTAGTAGGATTTTTTAAAATTTAAAGATGGGGGAATGTTTGATGGGTGGGTTGTGAATGCTCTTATGGAGGGAACTTTTAGGATGAAATAGTAATTCAAAAAATTTTAAGTTTTTTTTTTTTCTGTAAAGTCACGTAAAATTTTATAATTTCATGTGTGGCTATTGTTTGATCTTTAGTCATACATTTTTTTTATCAATGACATTTGCTATCGTTCCATTATAAAAAAAAAATTATAAAATAAAATAAAGTTACGACAGTGTGGCTAATAGTGTGACTATTGGTTAATCTTTGGTCACACTTATTTTTACATGACATTTGCTATCATTTAGTTACACAAAAATGAACGTGTTGATAGTGTGACGAATGTTTATGTAAAGTCACATGAAATTTTATAATTTTAAGTGTAGTTATTGTCTAAAATTTGGTCACACAAAATAACATGTGGCCATATGTATTAGCTTTTAGTCACATTATCAAACACATAATATGGCCGTAGATCATATTTGGCCACACTTTTCTAATGTGGTTACTAATTCTCATAGTTTTTTTAAAGCGTGACTAAAAGTTTTTAAACAATGTATTTTAGTCACATGATATAAATTATGTGGTAGTAGATCACATGGGCCACACTTTTGTAGTGTGGCTAATAAATGTCATATTTGTTTCTTAAAGTGTGGCTAAAGATTTCGAATACATGTGTTTTTGGTTACATGAAACATATACCGTAACTATAGATCACATTTGGCTACACTTTTTTGAATGTGGCTAGTAAATGTCACATTTTTTTCTTAAAGCGTGGCTAAAGGTTTTGACCTATTATACAATGGTCACATGAAAACAAAAATGTGTGGCGAAAAGTGTTTTGAAATCTTATTTATGAGCTTTAGCCACACATTTAATCAAAAGTGTGGCAGGGCATTTTTGGTAAAAGTGTGGCGAAAGCCCTGTTTTGGCGTAGTGTTAAAACAATGATAGACAACCTAGGAAAAGTCAGACAAGAGCTTGCTGACACCAAGGTTGATTGTGAAAAATGGGTTGAGTCTTGTAAAGGGTACCAAATGCTGCTTAACAAACAAACTGCAGCAAATGTTAAGTTTGGCATTGGGTATACCCACACTGAATCACCAACAGATTTCACCCACAAAACTGATAATGATGGGATGAAATTGATTCAAACTTCTGATATGGAGGAATGCACATCCTACCATCAGAACTTTCTCAAAAAGGAAAGTACTGCAAAAGTTAAAACTACTGACGATAAGCCATCAGCAGTTTCAACTACATGAGGAGTTGAGATCCTGAAAACTGCTGATGACTTATTTCAAAATGCTAAGATTGTCAGTAAATTGTCTTCCAACTCTCTTGACTTATCTAAAAAGAAAGAGAAGGCAAAAGCATGTGAAATATGTGGTCTGTTTAACCACATAACTGAACTTTGCAGATATAGAAAGGTAAATCAGTTAAACAAACAAAGACAACAACTGATTGTGGGAAAACAGATAAAACAAAATTTTGAAAATACTTTCTTTCCCAACAAACAACAATCAAACAAAAACCTTTATAAGAAGAGGCTTTTATCTCAACAAAAGTCATCTTCTCAAAGTTCATCTTCAGAAGTTACACCTAACTCATCAGTAGTTTCACAAAATACTGAAGTTAAAGATTTGATAAACCTGGTTAAACTTCTGATGACCAAAGTTGATGGTGGACACCAAAAAGAACCCACCATTGTTCTTAATGACAAATCCATTGCCAAAAAGACATGGATTTCTAAAATTGGTCCACAACAAGTTGCACCTGTTCTCAAGAGCAAACCCAAAGCCAAACTGGCTTGGGTTGCCAAAACTAACTAATTTGCTATCTTGTGCAGAGGGTCTCTAGAGGTTTGAATAGCATATGGTATGTTGATAGTGGAGGCTCAATGCACATGACTGGATGCAGATACCTGATAAACAACTTTATCAGTCAAAGAGAAGGATCTGTGTCCTTTGGGAACAATGCCAAGGGATATGTGCTAGGATATGGCAATGTATCCTCAGGCAAAATGCAGTTTGACAAGGTCAATCTGGTTGAAAACCTTAAGTACAACTTGCTGAGTGTCTCACAAATGTCTGACAAAGGATATTCTTCCTTTTTCACCAAGACAGCATGCAAGATCATATCACCAGAAGGCCAGAAGTTGATAGAGAAGATTATTGAAGATCATACTTTGCTGATTGCCAAAAGGTGTGGCAATGTCTATGCAGTGGACATTGAAAAAGACAAAGTATTGAACAAGACTGCCTGTTTCTTCTCAAAGGCATCAACTTCAGAAAATGATCTCTGGCACAGGAGACTTGGCCATGTGAACTTTAAAACCATCAATAAAGTCACAAAAATGGGCTTGGTCAGGGGTCTACCTTTGAAGGAATATCAGTGCAAAGAACACTGTGTTTCCTGTCTTAAAGGTAAACAGCATAAGTCCTCCTATAAGTCTATTGAAGAATCTAAAACAACTGCATGTCTTCAACTACTCCATATGGACTTATTTGGACCAGTCAAGATTATGAGCCTTGGTAAGAAGAAGTACTGCTTGGTCATCATTGATGACTACTCAAGATTCACATGGGTCTTCTTCTTATATTCCAAGGATGAGGCAGCTGAAATCATCAAGTTCTTCATTCTACAAGTTGAGAAGCAATATTCTCTTTCTGTCAAAGTCATCAGGAGTGACAATGGGACAGAGTTCAGGAACAAAACTCTGGATGAATTCTGTCTGTCTAAAGGGATTGTTAGACAGTTCAGCATTCCCAGAACTCCTGAACAAAATGGTCTGGTAGAAAGGAAGAATAGAACCTTAATAGAAGCAGCTAGAACAATGTTAGCTGATTTAGGCCTACCTTTATATTTTTGGGCTGAAGCAGTCAACACAGCTTGTTATGTTCAGAATAGAGTTCTTATCAACAAGAGACATACCAAGACTGCCTATGAAATTCTTCATGGCATAAAGCCCCTTATCTCCTTCTTCAGGGCTTTTGGGTGTCAATGTTTTATCCTCAACATCAAAGACTCTATCTCAAAATTTGCTGCAAAAGTTGATACAGGTTATTTTCTTGGCTATTCTCCTTTGAGAAAAGCTTATAAAGTTTTTAATTCTAGAACCAAGATAGTAGAAGAAACACTGAATGTCAAGTTCAATGAATCAAGACACACTCTTATTCCAGCAAATCCTGCTGAATTATTTGATCTTGATAACTTTCATTTCGGACCTGAAAAGACTGTTGAATCATCCAAACCTCCTCAAAATGGTTTTCAAGGATTTGAAGATGATAGTCCTGCACCATGGACTCCAAACACAGTCAAAAGATCAACTATTAAACCTTCAGAAGTTTCAATAGGTTGAACTTCAGGAACTACTGATGAACATTTTGAAAGTACTGATTCAGCTGAACCTAAAACTCCTGAACCTCAAACAACAGCTGAACCAGATATTGTCAATCTCAGTGGTTTATTTGAAGAACCAGTAGAGCCATCATCAAGTACAGGTCTACAACAACTGATTGAACACAAGGATCATCCATTGGATCAAATCATGGGTGATATTGCCTCAGGGGTACTTACAAGAAATCAGCTATCCAACTTTTGCTTCTTCTCAGCATTCATTTCTCAGTTGGAACCAAAGAAATATCAAGAAGCCCTCAAAGACAACAATTGGGTGCAAGCAATGCAAGAAGAGTTGCTTCAATTCAAGAAACAACAGGTTTGGGAAATCTGTCCCTTACCTCTAGACAAGCAACCAATTGGAACAAGATGGGTCTTCAGAAACAAATCAGATGAGGCTGGTATGATCATCAAGAATAAAGCAAGATTGGTGGTACAAGGTTATTCTCAAGAGGAAGGAATTGATTATGATGAAACCTTTGCACCAGTTGCAAGACTTAAAGCTATCAGGTTATTTTTGGCTTATGCAATTTCCAACAACATTAAAGTTTATCAAATGGATGTCAAAAGTGCATTT
Organism: Ambrosia artemisiifolia; assembly: GCA_032199755.1. Taxonomy (NCBI): domain Eukaryota; kingdom Viridiplantae; phylum Streptophyta; class Magnoliopsida; order Asterales; family Asteraceae; genus Ambrosia; species Ambrosia artemisiifolia. Next base: position 46,285,783 of record CM063517.1, on the reverse strand, counting down.
TTGTATGGAAAAATAAAAGAAGAAGTGTATGTCTGTCAACCTCCAGGGTTTGAGGATCCTTCTCATCCTGATTGGGTTTACAGACTTGACAAAGCTCTTTATGGGCTAAAACAGGCTCCAAGAGCCTGGTATGAAACACTTTCAAACTTTTTACTTAAGAATCACTTCTCAAGGGGATCCATTGATAAAAATCTTTTTATAAAACATGTTGGAAATCATGTCTTACTTGTTCAAATTTATGTTGATGATATCATATTTGGTTCAACAAACTCAAAACTGTGTGAAGATTTTAAGAAACTCATGCAATCAAAATTTGAAATGAGTACAATGGAAGAATTGCAGTACTTTTTGGGACTGCAAATCAAGCAACAATCAAATGGAACATTTATACATCAATCAAAATATGTTAAAGAATTATTGAACAAATTTTCTTTACAAGACTGTAAAACATGTTCCACTCCCATGACACCAATCACACAAGTTGAACCAGATGATCAAGGGAAACATATTTATCAAACCATGTGTAGATGTATGATAGGTTCTCTTTTATATTTAACTGCTTCTAGACCAGATATTATGTTCTCAACTTGTGTCTGTGCTAGATACCAATCTGCACCAAGAGAATCACACCTAATTGCAGTCAAAAGAATCTTCAGATATCTGAAAGGAACTCCTACCTTAGGAATTTGGTATCCTGCTACAAGCAATACCAAGTTAACAGCTTTTTCAGATAGTGACTATGCAGGGTGCAAGATGTCAAGAAAATCAACATCTGGTGGTTGTCAATTTTTAGGAAACTGTCTGGTGTGCTGGCAATCAAAGAAACAAACATCTGTGGCAACTTCAACAGCTGAAGCTGAATACATTGCTGCTACAAGCTGTAGTTCACAGATACAATGGCTCTAATATCAACTGCTTGATTATGGAATCAAAGAGACCAAGACTCCACTTTTAGTAGACAGCAAATCTGCCATTAGCATCATTCAAAATCCTGTTCAGTTTTCAAAAACTAAACATATTGAAATCAGGTATCATTTCATAAGAGATTGCTATGAAAAAAGCAAGATTGAGGTGAAGCATGTCACAACTGCTAATCAAATAGCTGACATTTTCACCAAACCCCTTGATTCAACTACTTTTCAGAGGTTAGTATCCATGCTTGGGATGTTAAACTTGGAAGAAAGTCTGTAAGTGTTTCACTTTTTAGTTCTGCACATATTTTATTTTTTCACTTACTTACTTATCTGTCTCAAAACCTCTGAAGAACAATTTTTGAGAGAAACTACTGATAAACATCAAAAATGGGAAATTTTCAAAATGGAAATAACTACTGATGAGAATCAGAAGTTATTTAAGTGTTTTAAAAGTCATTCTCATCAGCAGTTGAAACTGCTGAAGAGAAGACCAAAACCACTGATGAAGAAACCTTCTTCATCAGCAGTTTCATTAAAAAGGGTAAAACAGACTTTTCACTCATCAGAAGTTTGACCTAGTCGGTTAAAAACTTCTGATAAATACCTTTTTCAAACACTTATCCATTCAAAAAGCAAAATTCCCTCTCTCTCTCTCAAATCAAAACCAAAACCCCCTCTCTAACCTAAAAATACTGTTCGATCAAACAACCATGGCTCTCGTTCTAAAACAGTGACATAATCAGCGAGGCTACTTTGAGAAAGATGAAGCATGGTCCCAGTATGATGAAATCATTGATCTCATCATGAAATCCCAATATTATGAAGCTTTCACCATTGATCCACCCATTCATGAAGAAACTCTCAACGAGTTCTGGGCTAACACAGAGACGGTGACAGTTAATAATGAAGTAATTTCCCTCAAATCTTCAATTCAAGGGAAACTGATGGCCATATCACCAGAAACATTAAGCATAAGGCTTGGTTTGAAGGATTCTAATGCTCCTGAGCATATCCCAAATTCTGACATCCATCTGACCATGGCAGAATGTGGCTATCAAGGTACTTTGGCACAAGCTACAGTTTATAAGAAATATTTTGACCCAAAATATAAACTGTTATTTCATTATATAATTATGTGCTTGAGTCCAAAAACTGGGTCTATTGATCAGATGCCTTCTACTTTTCAACCAATTTTTCATTCTATAATAAATGAAACTCCTTTTAAGGCATCTAAACTGTTTTTCAATGAGTTGGTTCTGCACCATCACAATGATAAAAAGAAGTTTTTACTGTACCCAAGATTTGTTATGCAATGCATAATCAAAGAACTTGGAGAGGGAGTACTTGTGGGGGAATCAACAACTTTAAACCCACTGACTTCACAAGTATTCTCTAGGCACAATAAACCAGCACTTGTGCTAGAAGATGACCAAGGGGAAGAACAACCAATCCCTAAGGAACCCACATCTTCCAAACCCAAAATGAAGTCCAAAAAGCCAAAACAGCAAAAACAAAAACCAACCAAACCCTTGAAAAAGACAGTTCAGGAAGTGGAGATCCCTGAAACTGCTGATGTGCAATCTGCACTTGATAAGGATGTGGCTGAAACATCCTCTCAGCACACACCTTCTCCACCTCCTAAAAGAAAACCTGTTACAGTCATTTTCAAAAGAAAAAGATTTAAGAAGGCTGTAACAACTGACCCAACCTTTGAAACTGCTGAAACTGAACCTGAACCCATACAAACTACTGAACACCTACCCCTTACAACTACTGAACCTGAATCTTCCCACACAACCATAGAAATTGCCCAACCTCTCTCAGGACTAAAAGGATCCCATCCAACACATGTCACTCCCCAGCAACACATGAAATTGGGGAGATGCCTTCACCACTTGACATGGATGTGGACCTTATTAGCCCAAACCAGGGAGATGAGGATGGACCAGAGTTTATAAGCCCAAACTTAGAAACTCTTGGTACTTTTGAGGCTGCTACTACTCATTTATCACCCAGTGGTGAACCTGAGGATAGTAGTAACATAATTAAGACCTCAAATTTGGCAACTACTGATGAAGGCCTAGTGCCTGAAGTAGGAAAACCTCAGTTCCAAGAAAAAGAGGTTCATGAGAAGACTAGTTTGGTGCTAGCTCATGATATAACTGATCCTGCCCTCTCTGAGGACACTATCAGGGATTCAGAGGATTCCATTAGTTTGGATGATGAATCAAACATTCCACAAACTGAATTGACGGTTGAAGTTGAAGATCCTGTATCTGAGGTCTCCAAGCTCAAGAAGCTGGTCACCAAGGATCGGGTTAAAGACCACTTAGCCCAAAAATCCCCAAAAGTGGCATCTTCAGAGAAATCTGAAGATGTTGGATCAGTGGCTGTTTTTATGAACACTTATGTGTTTATCAGATTTATATATGAGTTATTAAGCAGCGGAAATACAAGTGTTCAAAGGTCTAAAAGATCACTTTGATGAGGAGTTATTACTCCCCCTTGACTGAATAATAAATGAGAAACAATAAATATTCTAAGTACAAAGCAGTAATAGCAGTTTATGTTTCTCAGATGTGAAGTGGAAATTATAAGTTTAAAGCCCGAAGGATTTCAATATAAGTTCAAAGATTTTACACAAAATCACATGTATGAAAATAGATGAACAAACTCATCTATTTATAGACTAATGTACTAAACTGTAGTCTGAAGTAATCTAAGATATTTAACAAAGATATTATGCAAAGATAAGGTTACTACAGTCTGTACATTGAAACTTGAAATCAAGACTTTAACAAAACTATATAATAATCAAACTGCTGATCTTCAGTCGGTTAGAAGCTTCTGAGTGAAAGTGCTGATGAGTGACAAACTGCTGATGAGCAGTTTGTCTTCAGCAGTTCTTCAGTGAAATGTCTGGTTAGACTTCAGAACTTCTGATGAGTTTACTCTTCAGTACTTTGTGTTTGTTCTTCAGCACTTCTTCTTTTTGTTCTTCAGCAGTTCTATACTTAGGCAGATATGGAATAGACTAAGGTTATCAAAAAGTGGTTTCGTCAATCCTCTTCGTCCCAACAATCTCCCCCTGGATTGATGAAGCCAAAACCTTATCTATCCTTTATTGTTGTCCTTTTCTCTCTTCTAGCATCCTCCAGATCTCTGCTGTCATCCGGGTGGTAAGAGTACATCTTTGTTGCTCAGTGAGAGGACCAAGTTCAGGTGTCAAATGTTGTATGGTGAGAAGGTCTTTGGACGATAAAACACTCAACTCCTTTGAGTTTCTATAGACCTTACTTGAACGGTCTCTCCTGGTCACAAGTACTGAGTTGGATTCAGTAAATGACCATTTTACAATGTTTACCTTTGACCTGTCAAAGTCAGAGGCATAGGAAACCAAGCCTGTTTCCTTAGGTTGACCTGATTGAGGAATGTCTTCTATTTCAGTGACTCTCAGGTGAGACTCTTGACTTCCTTGTAATTCAGCAGCACCTTGGATTGGCATGTTGGGCAGGTGATGCTCTGTAACAACCCTTGTATGTGTCTTCTCTTGGATGGATTGTTGTAACTGATAAGCATAGGTAGCCTTGTCTCTGAATTGGGTCAAGATGGGTTTCTCTTCAACATCAAAATCACCATGTACAAGCTGATCTCCTTCTAGCAAGATCATTTTGAAGTCAGTCTTGACAATGGGATCTCCATCTGCTTTTCTTTTGGTGGCTGGCCTTTTTAATGTACCAGATGGTCTTTTGACAATAGAAGTTGTTTGGACTTCTTGGCTTTCAAATCTTTCTGGTTCAGCAACTTTCTTTGCTTTGAATTTCTTGTAAGCCTCATACAAAGTTTGTTCTTTCCATTTGCTGATTGAGGCTTTTGAACCATAGCCATTAGCCACTAACTCTTCAATCACTTCAGCTCTTTTGGCTTTCCTCTCATTTTCAGTTGCTATTCTATCAGATAGCATCTGTGCTCTTCTGGTCAGTTCTTGTGTTGAGAGTTTCTTGAGGGCCACTTGCTTTGATTTGGAGTTCTTTGTAATGAATGCTATAAGCTGTGCTCTTTTGTCTTCTTCAGCAGCAGCTTCAAGTGCTCTCTCTTCAGCCTCAAGCTCATCAAGTTTCTCTTGGTACTTGATCAGTTTTTCTTCAAAGCTCAAGTCTTCTCTAGTTTCTAGGCTGTTCCATACTCTGTCTTCTTTTGCCTTTTTAACAGCTTCTTTTAAACTCTTCTCCAAAAGGTCTTTTGACATGCTGATGGGAGTAGGGTTTAAGACAGCTGTGGAAGTTGTTGTAGGCAAAGGAGTGGGAGCAGGTTCTTTTTCAGTTGCCTTAGGAACTTCTGATGATGGTTTAGGAGGTAGAACTGCTGATGTGGTAATTGGAGTCACAACTGCTGAAGGATTGTCTTCAGTAGTTTGAGAAATGTAATCAGCAGTTCTCTCTGATGCCTTAGATAACTTGAACTCTGGTGCTACTTCTTTTCCTGGTCTTTGTGTTGGTCTATCAGCTTCTTGATCAGGAGTTTGTCTTTGTGTAGCATCTGTTGGTTCCTTAATCATCTCCCCCTTTTTGGCTTCATCCACTTCTGGAAGCCTAATGGAATGAGATGTTGCAGCAGACAACCTTGCCAGTTGATCTTGTGTTTCATCCATCTTTTTGTTCAACTCTGCAAGTCTCGAGTTGATCAACCCAAACTGATTGTTAGCTTTTAACTCCCAAGCAGTTGTGAAGGGTTTGAGTTGATCAGTTATGATTTGTTTGAGTGCCTGATACAGGGGACCATCTGGGCTGCATAGTTGGTTCAGATCTATGCTTGTGAGCCCAGTGAATTGGGTAGGTTGTTTTGGTGAAGGGGTGCTTTTTGGGTGATCTTCAGATTGCTCTGAAGATGCCAGTTTTGGGGATTTTTGGGCTAACTGGTCTTTAACCTGATCTTTGGTGACCAGCTTCTTGAGCTTGGAGACCTTAGATTCAGGACCTTCAATGTCAACCGTCAATTCAGTTTGTGGAATTTTTGATTCATCAACCAACTTAATGGAATCATCTGAATCCCTGATAGTGTCCTCAGAGAGGGCAGGATCAGTTATATCATGAGCTGGACCCAAACCAGTAGTCTCATGAACCTCTTTGTCTTGGTTCTGAGGTTTTCCTACCTCTGGCCTTAGGCCTTCATCAGTAGTTGCCAAGTTTGAGGTCTTAGCTATGTTACTACTGTCCTCAGGTTCACCACTGGGTGATAAGTGAGTAGTAGCAGCCTCAAAAGTATCAAAAGTTTGCAAGTTTGGGCTTACAAACTCTTGTTCATCCTCATCTCTCTGTGTTGGGCTAAAGGGATCCACATTCATGTCAACTTCTGAAGGCATCTCCCCAATTTGATGTGTTGTAAGGGGAGTGACATGTGGTGAATGGGTTCCTTTAAGTCCTGAGAGAAGTTGGGCAATTTCTATGGTTGTATGTGAGGGTTCAGGTTCAGTAGTTGTGATGGGTTGGTGTTCAGGAGTTTGGGTGGGTTCAGGAATGGTTTCAGCAGTTTCAAAAGCAGGGTCAACAGTTATTTGTTTCTTAAATCTTTTTCTTTTAAATATAACTGTGACAGGTTTTCTTTTGGGTGGTGGAGAAGGAGTGTGCTGAGAGGATGTTTCAGCCACTTCCTTTTCAAGTGCAGATTGCACATCAGTAGTTTCAGGTTTCTCCACTTCCTGAACTTTCTTTTTCAGTGACTTGGTTGTTTTTGGTTTTTGTTGTTTAGGCTTTTTAGTTTTCTTTTTAGGTGTGGAAGATGTGGGTTCCTTGGGGATGGGTTGTTCTTCCCCTTGGTCATCTTCTAGCATAAGAGCTGGTTTGTTGTGCCTAGAGAATACTTGAGCAGTTAAAGGGTTTAAAGTTGTTGTTTCTCCCTCAAGTACTCCCTCTCCAAGTTCTTTTATTATGCACTGCATAACAAACCTTGGATACAACAAAAATTTCTTTTTATCATTTTCATGATGTAAAACCAGTTCATTGAAAAACAGTTTTGATGCCTTGAAAGAAGTTTCATTTATGATGGAATGAAAAATAGGTTGAAAGGTTGAAGGCATCTGATCTATTGACCCAGTTTTTGGACTAAGACACATAATAATATAATGAAATAACAGTTTATATTGTGGGTCAAAATATTTTTTGTAAACTGTTGCTTGTGCCAAAGTACCTTGATAGCCACACTCTGTCATGGTCAGATGAATATCTGAGGTTGGAATATGCTCAGGTGCCTCAGAATCCTTCAAACCAAGCCTGATGCTTAGTGTTTCTGGTGAGATGGCCATCAGTTTCCCTTTTATGGAAGATTTGAGGGAAATCACTTCATTATTCACTTTCACTGTCTCTGAATTTGCCCAGAACTCATTAAGAGTTTCTTCATGAATGGGTGGATCAATGGTGAAAGCATCATAATATTGGGATTTCATGATGAGATCAAGTATCTCATCATACTGGGACCAGGCTTCATCTTTAACAAAGTAGCCTCTTTGGTTGTGTCCCTGTTTTAACACGAGAGCCATGGATGTTTTTGATCGAACAGTAATTTGTTAGGTTAGAGAAGGGGTTTTGCTTTGAATTTGAGAGAGAAAGAGGGAATTTTGCTTTTTGAATGGATAAGTGTTGGAACAGGGTATTTATCAGAAGTTTTTAACCGACTAGGTCAAACTTCTGACGAGTGAAAAGTCTGTTTTACCCTTTTAGTCAAACTGCTGAAGAAGAAAGGTTTCTTCATCAGTGGTTTTAGTTATCTCATCAGCAGTTTCAACTGCTGATGCAAATGACTTTTAAAACACTTTTCTAACTTCTGATTTTCATCAGTAGTTACATCCATTTTGAAAATATCCCATTTTGATGTTTGTCAGTAGTTTTTAAAATTTATTCATCAGAACTTTCTCTTTTCTCAAATTTTTGGTCTTCAGAGGTTTGTGACAGATAAGTATGTAAGTGAAAAATAAAATATGTGCAGAATTAAAAAGTGAAACACTTACAGACTTTCTTCTAAGTTTAACATTCCAAGCATGGATACTAACCTCTGAAAAGTTGTTGAATCAAGGGGTTTGGTGAAAATGTCAGCTATTTGATTAGCTGTTGTGACATGCTTCACCTCAATCTTGCCTTTTTCATAGCAATCTCTTATGAAATGATACCTGATTTCAATGTGTTTAGTCTTTGAAAACTGAACAGGATTTTGAATGATGCTAATGGCAGATTTGCTGTCTACTAAAAGTGGGGTCTTGGTCTCTTTAATTCCATAATCAAGCAGTTGATATTGGAGCCATTGTATCTGTGAAGTACAGCTTGCAGCAGCAATGTATTCAGCTTCAGCTGTTGAAGTTGCCACAGATGTTTGTTTCTTTGATTGCCAGGACACCAGACAGTTTCCTAAGAATTGACAACCACCAGATGTTGATTTTCTTGACATTTTGCAGCCTGCATAGTCACTATCTGAAAAAGCAGTTAACTTGGTATTGCTTGAAGCAGGATACCAAATCCCTAAAGTAGGAGTTCCTTTCAGATATCTGAAGATTCTTTTGACTGCAATTAGATGAGATTCTCTTGGTGCAGATTGGTATCTAGCACAGACACAAGTTGAAAACATGATATCTGGTCTAGAAGCAGTTAGATACAAGAGAGAACCTATCATACATCTATACATGGTTTGATCAATGTGTTTCCCTTGATCATCTGGTTCAACTTGTGTGATTGGTGTCATGGGAGTGGAACATGTTTTACAGTCTTGTAAAGAAAATTTGTTCAATAATTCTTTAACATATTTTGATTGATGTATAAATGTTCCATTTGACTGTTGTTTGATTTGCAGTCCTAAAAAGTACTGCAATTCTCCCATTGTACTCATTTCAAATTTTGATTGCATGAGTTTCTTAAATTCTTCACACAGTTTTGAATTTGTTGAACCAAAAATGATATCATCAACATATATTTGAACAAGTAAGACATGATTTCCAACATGTTTAATGAAAAGAGTTTTATCAATGGATCCCCTTGAGAAGTGATTCTTAAGCAAAAAGTTTGAAAGTGTTTCATACCAGGCTCTTGGAGCCTGTTTTAGCCCATAAAGAGCTTTGTCAAGTCTGTAAACCCAATCAGGATGAGAAGGATCCTCAAACCCTGGAGGTTGACAGACATACACTTCCTCTTTTATTTTTCCATACAAAAATGCACTTTTGACATCCATTTGATAAACTTTAATGTTGTTGGAAATTGCATAAGCTAAAAATAACCTGATAGCTTCAAGTCTTGCAACTGGTGCAAAGGTTTCATCATAATCAATTCCTTCCTCTTGGGAATAACCTTGTACCACTAGTCTTGCTTTGTTCTTGATGATCATACCAGCCTCATCTGATTTGTTTCTGAAGACCCATCTTGTTCCAATTGGTTGCTTGTTGTCAGGTAAGGGACAGATTTCCCAAACCTGTTGTTTCTTGAATTGAAGCAACTCTTCTTGCATTGCTTGCACCCAATTGTTGTCTTTGAGGGCTTCTTGATACTTCTTTGGTTCCAACTGAGAGATGAATGCTGAGAATAAGCAAAAGTTGGAAAGCTGGTTTCTTGTAAGTACCCCTGATGCAATATCACCCATAATTTGATCTAATGGATGATCCTTGTGTTCAATCAGTTGTTGTAAACCTGTACTGGATGATGGCTCTTACAGGTTCTTCAAATAAACCACTGAGATTGATAATATCTAGTTCAGCTGTTATTTGAACTTCAGGAGTTTTAGGTTCAGCTGAATCAGTAGTTTCATAATGTTCATCAGTAGTTCCTGAAGTTGAAGCTATTGAAACTTCTGAAGGTTTGATAGTTGATCTTCTGACTGTGTTTGGAGTCCATGGTGCAGGACTATCATCTTCAAATCCTTGAAAACCATTTTGAGGAGGTTTGGATGATTCAACAGTCTTTTCAGGTCCGAAATGAAAATTGTCAAGATCAAATAATTCAGCAGGATTTGCTGGAATAAGAGTGTGTTTTGATTCATTGAACTTGACATTCAGTGTTTCTTCTACTATCTTGGTTCTTGAATTGAAAACTTTGTAAGCTTTTCTCAAGGGAGAATAACCAAGAAAATAACCTGTGTCAACTTTTGCAGCAAACTTAGAAATAGAGTCTTTGATGTTGAGGATAAAACATTGACATCCAAAAGCCCTGAAGAAGGAGATAAGGGGCTTAATGCCATGAAGAATTTCATAGGCAGTCTTGGTTTGTCTCTTGTTGATAAAGACTCTATTCTGAACATAACATGCAGTGTTAACTGCTTCAGCCCAAAAATACAAAGGTAGGCCTGAATCAGCTAACATTGTTCTGGCTGCTTCAATTAATGTTCTGTTCTTTCTTTCTACCACACCATTTTGTTCAGGAGTTCTGGGAATACTGAACTGTCTAACAATCCCTTTAGACAGACAGAATTCATCCAGAGTTTTGTTCCTGAACTCTGTCCCATTGTCACTCCTGATGACTTTGACAGATAGAGAGTATTGCTTCTCTACTTGTAGAATAAAGAACTTGATGATCTCAGCTGCCTCATCCTTGGAATATAAGAAGAAGACCCATGTGAATCTTGAGTAGTCATCAATGATGACTAAGCAGTACTTCTTCTTACCAAGGCTCATAATCTTGATTGGTCCAAATAAGTCCATATGGAGTAGTTGAAGACATGCAGTTGTTTTTGATTCTTCAATAGACTTATAGGAGGACTTATGCTGTTTACCTTTAAGACAGGAAACACAGTGTTCTTTGCACTGATATTCCTTCAAAGGTAGACCTCTGACCAAGCCCATTTTTGTGACTTTATTGATGGTTTTAAAGTTCACATGGCCAAGTCTCCTATGCCAGAGATCATTTTCTGAAGTTGATGCCTTTGAGAAGAAACAGGCAGTCTTGTTCAATACTTTGTCCTTTTCAATGTCCACTGCATAGACATTGCCACATCTTTTGGCAATCAGCAAAGTATGATCTTCAATGATCTTCTCTATCAACTTCTGGCCTTCTGGTGATATGATCTTGCATGCTGTCTTTGTTAAAAAGGAAGAATATCCTTTGTCACACATTTGAGAGACACTCAGCAAGTTGTACTCAAGGTTTTCAACCAGATTGACCTTGTCAAACTGCATTTTGCCTGAGGATACATTGCCATATCCTAGCACATATCCCTTGGCATTGTTCCCAAAGGACACAGATCCTTCTCTTTGACTGATAAAATTGTTTATCAGGTATCTGCATCCAGTCATGTGCATTGAGCCTCCACTATCCACATACCATATGCTGTTCAAACCTCTGGAGACTCTCTGCACAAGATAGCAAATTAGTTAGTTTTGGCAACCCAAGCCAGTTTGGCTTTGGGTTTGCTCTTGAGAACAGGTGCAGCTTGTTGTGGACCATTTTTAGTAATCCATGTCTTTTTGGCAATGGATTTGTCATTAAGAACAATGGTGGGTTCATTTTGGTTTCCACCATCAACTTTGGTCATCAGAAGTTTAACCAGGTTTATCAAATCTTTAACTTCAGCAGTTTGTGAAACTGCTGATGAGTTAGGTGAAACTTCTGAAATTGAACTTTGAGAAGATGACCTTTGTTGAGATAAAGGTTTCTTCTTAGAAAGGGTTTTGTTTGACTGTTGTTTGTTGGGAAAAAAGGTATTTTGATAATCTTGTTTTATCTGTTTTCCCACAATCAGTTGATTTCTTTGTTTATTTAACTGATTTACCTTTCTAAATCTGCAAAGTTCAGTTATGTGGTTAAACAGACCACATATTTCACATGCTTTTGCCTTCTCTTTCCTTTTAGATAGATCAAGAGAACTGGAAGGCAATTTACTGACAAAATCTGATTTTTGAAATAGGTCATCAGCAGTTTTCAGGGTCTCAACTCCTGATGTAGTTGAAACTGCTGATGGTTTATTGTCAGTAGTTTTAACTTCTGCAGTACTTCCCTTTTTGAGGAAGTTCTGATGGTAGGATGTGCATTCCTCCATATCAGAAGTTTGAATCAATTTCTTCCCATCATTATCAGTTTTGTGGGTGAAATCTGTTGGTGATTCAGTGTGGGTATATCCAATGCCAAACTTAACATTGGCTGCAGTTTGTTTGTTAAGTAACATTTGATACCCTTTACAAGACTCAACCCATTTTTCACAATCGACCTTGGTGTCAGCAAGCTCTTGTCTGACTTTTCCTAGGCTGTCTATCATAGTTTTAATTTGTGCTTCTGTTTCAATGGATTTATCATTCAGTTTGGAAATTTCTTTGTTTTTCAACATAATTTTTCTTTCCAAATCACACTTCATTTGTGTGTATTTTCTTTCCATGTCATTGGATTTGCCTTGTAAATGCACATTAGTTTCTCTAATTAAAGCAAATGATTCTTTGCAAGATTTAGTGCAAAGCTTTAACAGAGATTGTTGTGATACCTGTGTGAGAGCAGAATTTGAAGAGTATCCTTCAAAGGCCATTAAGGCAAAGTTCTTTCTGCCATTATCAGGTTCTCCCCAGTTGACATCATAGACCTTATTGTCTGCATCCTGACTGCATTCTGATGTGTCATAAGGAAGACTGCTCCAGTCAACATACCCTGAGGTAAATAAGCTTTGTTGCTGAGGGGGTTGTTGAGTTTGTGCAGGAAGTTGAGTAGTTGGAAATGGAGGCATGAGCTGTTGTTGTTGTTGAGCAGGCATCTGTACATATTGTACTTGTGGCACATATTGGACATTTGGAGCTTGTGCCTGTACAAAATGAGCACTCCCATTAGTTCCATTATTCCTATTATATGAGGGGTTATATTGATTTCCAGAGGACATTGGTTGGTTATAGCTAGAGCTTCTACATTCTCTAGCAAAGTGTCCCAACTTCTGACACTTATGACATCTCAATTTAGATTTGTCAAAACCAACTTTTGTTGAATTGTTTAGTCCTGGAAATTTCCTTCCTGACCTTTTATAAAATTTGTTAGTTTTTAAGCTTAACAAGGCCAGTTGGTGCAATATTTCCATTTCTTCTAAGTCATCACTGCTAAAGTATTTTAAATCATCCATGATGAAACACATGTTGTCAGTAGTTTGACTTAGTTCTTCATTGTCATAAGCTGGGAAAGATCCATCTGATGAGATCCCAGCTGTTATGTCAATATGGTCAAAAGAACCAAAATTATTAGAACAGGATGGTGAGTCATGTCCTAATAAGGCTGTGCTACCCGGAGTATAGTCATCAGCAGTTTTACCAGATTCTTGCAACTTTTTCTTTTGATTGATTTCTCTTTCAAAAGTTAATAATTTACCATGTAACCTAGTTAGGTTCAAGGTGTTAAAACCTGAACTGGTTCTGAGGACTATAGAGTAAGTTTCTCATTTTGAAGGTAAAGACCTTAAAAATCTATGTAACATAGACTCAGTTGTATAGGTCTGATTGTTTATTTTTAACTCAGAGATGAGTGAAGAAAATCTTTCAAATTGTTGAGTTAAAGTTTCACCCTCTATGTGAGTAAAAGTTTCATATTGTTGAGCCAATATTTCTCTGATGTTGGCTATCACCTCAGCAGTTCCTGCAAACTGCTCTTTTAGGCAGTCCCACAGCTCTTTGGCACTTTCACAATGTAAAAGGCCAGCAAACTTTAGGAAATCTTCCTCCGTGTATTCTTTTGGATCCTTTGGTCTTTCAGTCTTACCCTCTGGATCAGTAACAACTGGTTTGTGAGGTCCAAAAACTACAGACCTCCAACAGCCAGTGTTTGTTTGTGAAATAGTATGTGCCAACCTCTTAGACCATATGTTATATTCATTTCTGACTAACATAGGAGGTTTGTTGGCAGATCCAGTATTGTAGGGATCCATTTTTAAGAAGTTTGGATTTGTCAATACTTTCTTAAAGTGATGGATTTAAAAAGTGAGCCTTTTATCCTTTTTATTGAATATCAATATTGAGCCTGTGTCTGAATCTCAATTTGTTAGATTGATTTTGATCAGATTAACCAGATGCTCTGATACTAATTGTTGGATCAGTGGCTGTTTTTATGAACACTTATGTGTTTATCAGATTTATATATGAGTTATTAAGCAGCGGAAATACAAGTGTTCAAAGGTCTAAAAGATCACTTTGATGAGGAGTTATTACTCCCCCTTGACTGAATAATAAATGAGAAACAATAAATATTCTAAGTACAAAGCAGTAATAGCAGTTTATGTTTCTCAGATGTGAAGTGGAAATTATAAGTTTAAAGCCCGAAGGATTTCAATATAAGTTCAAAGATTTTACACAAAATCACATGTATGAAAATAGATGAACAAACTCATCTATTTATAGACTAATGTACTAAACTGTAGTCTGAAGTAATCTAAGATATTTAACAAAGATATTATGCAAAGATAAGGTTACTACAGTCTTTACATTGAAACTTGAAATCAAGACTTTAACAAAACTATATAATAATCAAACTGCTGATCTTCAGTCGGTTAGAAGCTTCTGAGTGAAAGTGCTGATGAGTGACAAACTGCTGATGAGCAGTTTGTCTTCAGCAGTTCTTCAGTGAAATGTCTGGTTAGACTTCAGAACTTCTGATGAGTTTACTCTTCAGTACTTTGTGTTTGTTCTTCAGCACTTCTTCTTTTTGTTCTTCAGCAGTTCTATACTTAGGCAGATATGGAATAGACTAAGGTTATCAAAAAGTGGTTTCGTCAATCCTCTTCGTCCCAACAGAAGATCACCCAAAAACACACCCTTCACAAAAACAACCTACCCAATTCTCTGGGCTTTCAAGCATAGACTTGAACCAGCTATGCAGCCCAGATGGTCCCCTGTTCCAGACAATGAAACAAATCTTGACTGATCAACTCAAAACATTCACAACTGCTTGGGAGTTGAAGGCCAACAACCAATTTGGGTTGATAAATTCCAAACTTGCTGAATTGAACAAGAAGATGGATCAAACTCAAGATCAATTAGCAAGGTTGTCTGCTGCAACTTCTCACTCTCTAAGGCTTCCAGAAGTGGATGAAGCCAAAAAGGGGGAGAAGACTAAGGAACCAGAACCTGAAGTTACTATTAGAGAAAATCCTGAAGCTGAAAAGCCAATCCAGAGACCAGGAAAAGAAATATTTCAGGAGTTCTCATCATCTAAGGCACAAGAAGAAACTGCTGATCAGACTTATCAAACTGCTGAAGACAATCCTTCAGTAGTTGTGAAGACAGACAAACCATCAGCAGTTTCACCTTCCAAACCAACATCAGAAGTTTCTAAGGCACCTGAAAGAGAACCTGCTTCCATTCCTATGCCAACTACAACTTCCACAACTGTTTTAAAACCTACTCCCATTGCCATGTCAAAAGAATTGTTGGAGAAGAGTTTAAAAGAGGCTGCAAAGAAGGCTAAGGAAGACAAAGTATGGAACAGCCTGGAAACAAGAGATGATCTGAACTTTCAAGAGAAACTAATCAAGTATCAAGAAAAGCTTGATGAGCTTGAGGCTGAAGAAAGAGCACTTGAAGGTATTGCAGAAGAAGACAAAAGGGCACAGCTGATCACATTCATAACCAAGAACTCCAAATCAAAACAAGTTGCTCTCAAAAGACTCTCTACTAAAGAACTAACAAGAAGAGCTCAAATGCTATCTGATAGGTTAGCAACAGAGAAAGAGAGGAAAGCCAAAAGAGCAGAGATTGTAGATGAACTGGTGGCAAATGGCTATGGTTCAAAGGCCTCAGTCTCAAAGTGGAAAGAACAAACATTATATGAGACTTACAAGAAGTACAAGGCCAGCAAAGCTGCAGAGCCAGAAAGGTTTGAAACTCCTGAAGTCCAACCAACTTCAATCATAAGGAGATCTTCTGGTGCACTAAGAAAGCCTGCCACAAAGAGAAAAGCAGAGGGAGAACCCATTGTGAAGACTGATTTCAAGATGGTACTCTTGGAAGGAAATCAGTTAGTACATGGAGACTTTGATGTAGAAGAAAAACCCTTGCTTACACAATTCAGAGACAAAGCTACCTATGCTTATCAGCTACAACAATCCATTCAAGAGAAGACACATACAAGAGTTGTAACAGAACATCACTTGCCCAACATGCCTATTCAAAGTGGTGTTGACCTTCAAGGTAGTCAAGAATCTCACCTGAGAGTCACTGAAGTCGAAGACATTCCCCAATCATCCTCAGGTTTACCCCAGAAACAGGCTTGGTTTCCTATGCCTCTGACTTTGACAGGTCAAAGGTAAACATTATCAAATGGTCATTTACTGATTCCAACTCAATACTAGTGACCAGGAGAGATCGTTCAAGTAAGGTCTACAAGAACTCAAAGGAGTTGAGTGTTCTATCTTCCAAAGACCTTCTCACAATTCAACATCTTACACCTGAATTGGGATCTCTCACTGAGCAACAAAGATGTACTCTTACTACCCGGATGACAGCAGAAATCTGGAGGATACTAGAAGAGAGAAAGAATCAACAATAAAGATTGGATAAGGTTTTGGCTTCATCAATCCAGGGGGAGATTGTTGGGACAAAGAGGATTGAAGAAACCACCTTTTGATAACCTTAGTCCAAATCATATTCTGCCTAAGTATGAAAAGAACTGCTGAAGAAGAAACAAGAAGTACTGAAGAACAAATTCACAAAGTACTGAAGAGTTAACCATCAGAAGTTCTGAAGTCTAACCAGACACTACACTGAAGAACTACTGAAGACAAACTACTCATCAGCAGTTTGTCACTCATCAGCACTTTGTCATCAGAAGCTTCTAACCGACTTATACTTCAGTAGTTTTATTATTATAATGTTTTGTTAAAGTCTTGATTTCAAGTTTCGATGTACAGATTGTTGTAACCTTATCTTAGAATAATATCTTTGTTAAATATCTTAGATTACTTCAGACAACAGTTTAGTATGTTGGTCTATAAATAGATGAGTTTGTTCATCTATTTTTCACGTGTGATATTTTGTAATTTCCTTTGAAATCAATTGAAATCCTTCGGGCTTTTAACTTATAATCCATTTCACATCTGAGAAACATAAATTGCTTTACTGCTTTATACTTGAACTGTGTTTATTGTTTCTCATTTACTACTCAGTCAAGGGGGAGTAATAACTCCTCTTAAAAGTGATCTTTTAATCTTTAAACACTTATTATTCCGCTTCTCATTAACTCTTACATAAATCTGTAACACATAAGTGTTCACTAAAAAGAGGCCACTGATCCAACAGTTCGGGGTTGAAAAATCTAATATGACTTAATAAAAAATGATAAAAGAAAAAAAACATACCAAACATAAACTCAGTCATTCAGATCAAGTCTAGCAGAATACCTTCTTTATCCTTCAAAATACAAATAACCTCACCATATCAACCAATCTTACAAAAGAAACACTTAATCAACACATAGTATCAACAAAATCCAACTTTTAATACACATCTAAATATATCCTAAAAAGCACCTATAATAGTTATGCTCACCTATTGTACTAACTATGTAGTAATTTATCTTCATCTAATTGAATGGCCAAAAGAATTCTAAAAAAAGATGGCCCTATTTAGTAATCATCCACATGCATCATAATCCATGTATCAATTAGCAATGTCCCTTGCATCTTATAAATTAGCTCGTGTAAGACTTCCAAGGGTTGTCCATGCTTCTTAGTTACTAACATTACTCAAATAAGATTGTATCCTATTATTTAATTTTATATCATTACTCATCTTAATAATAAAACAAAAAAAATCAATTAAGAAAGAATTAGTAAAGGAGTTCGTATTAAACATAACCTAAACAAACCAGTATATAAGTAAATAAGCTATCTCAAAATACAACCCAGATTGACCCGTTTATAAGTAAATAATCAAGATTATTATCGTAAGGATTAAAACAACCCTGAATAGGCGTGGGCAATGTCTATCTTCAGTGCATTGCTTATGCGCGCCAAAGCAGCCTAAAGTATTTCTAAGAGCTAAATAAAATCCTGAATAGGCGTGTAGTGAATGTCGTTAGTATTTTTCTTAGTCGCGCCAAAGCAGCCTAAAGTGTATCTATAAGAGCTAAAAAATTCGCGCCTTACACCTAGGTAAAAGATGTCCAAAACAGCATAAATAATTCTGAATATGCATGCATCGTGATTGTTTTCGGTGGTCGTCTTACTAACGCCTTGCACCTAGGTGATATGCTTACTCTTTGTGCCTTTCAAATATTCTTAATAGCGCGCCTTACACCTAGGTATAAATAACCCTGAATAGGCATGCGTCGTGGATGTTTTCGGTCATCGCCTTATTAACGCCTTGCACCTAAGATTGTTAAAAAAAATGGCTTTATTTGCTGCAAATAGAAGGCTATGTATCGGTAAATTCATGATCTTGCACTAAATGGGAATGCATAGTCGTCGATCCTAACTATGCTAAATATGCCTATAAGAGCCAAAAATAATCTTGAATAGGCGTGCGCAGTGGTTGTCTTTATTAGTTTTCTTATTCGCGCCAAAGCAGCCTAAAGTATATCTTATCTAACTTGGCAAAACTTTCAAATCTCTTCTCGTTATATCCATTGTTCAATGTAGAATTTGCATTAATGTTATTTACACCACAACCATTCTGACTACTTGCAGAATTCTAAAGGTCATCAAACTTCACCAAATATAATTCATACACAACAGTACCAATTTACAGATAAGAACAATGTATACAGAACATAACTCCCTAAAATCAAAAATAAATTAGGAGTACATACCGAATATAATCATCTTACATTGTCATCTCAACATATGCATACCTTAAGCTGGTTGAATAAAGTAGTTGACAAGTCCATATTTGAAGTGTGAACAACTAAATCTGTAAATACAAAAAGGTGGATATTTAAAATTTTATCGAAGGAAAATATGAGAAATCTATACGAAGAACCTTACCGGTCATTTGGTTTAGGGTTTGGGAATTATTAATAAGAAAGAAAAAAAATTAAAACATAATAAACTCTCCACCTCATTATGCCACGTGACACATTCGGGGGGTGGGGGATGAGGGGTTGAGGCCACCATTGAACGCCACAGCAACTATCAATTCTTCAACTTCTTCAATAGACTCTGCAATCACCTACACCATCCGACCAACAAAACAAAATCTTACTAATTCTAAAAGATAAACAAAAAGATTCCAAATAACAAATTCCATGTGAAATTGTGAATCACTCACGTGTACTCAAAACAATATCATTGCAGTCAAAACACATAACAAACATATTACAAGGTCATACAATCTGCATAAAAGTCCAAAATAACCTAATATTTAACACCATATCTTAGCCAACAACCGTCTCAGTTACCATCCCTAACAAAACGTAAATAATTATGTCGAAATCATCGTTTAATTAGGGCAAATAAAAAAGCATATAAGAAAACCTTGAGTGAGGAGACGATCAACGGCTTCAGTGAACAATAATTCAGAGGTGAGAGAGAGACGATGAGATAATGAGAATGAGAAGAGGCGGATATAATTTTAGGGTTTTAAGGTTTTCCTTTTTTCATTAAAAAGCAAATTAATTAAAAAACACTAAAAACTTTCAATTAGGATGCCACATGGCACTCTCAAGGGAATGTTAAAGCCACCATTGAACGCCACGGCAACAACGTTCAATTCTTTTATATATATTAATATTAATAGATGGTTTAACAGACACTTTGTAGAGCTTTAACAATTGGCATTGAGTTTAGTTATTTGAATTTGTAGTTGTTCAAAAGAAACTACGTACACATAAGCCTATTATTCTTTTGAATGCTCTTAGTTGGATGGAGTTCAGAGTGTTCAGATCAGTCACCTAGATAAAAAGGGAACCACTTTTCTATTTAGAATATAGTACTACAAATTAATCTCTATCGTAGAGGTCCAATAATGTTTTTACGGGAGACATTTCATTCTTTGGAAGGGGAACAAACAATTGTTAATTGTTTTTGTTTAGTAGTGTATGAATTCTATTTTAAACATGTGTTAGCATTGGAGTTGTACATTGTTTTAGTTTAGGTATTAATATTAGAGTTATACATTGTTTAAGGTTAGGTGTCAACATTGGAAACATTGTTAATTGTTTTTGTTTAGGTGCTACCTGAAGCTTTCCTGCATGTAACTGTAAAGCGCATCATTTTATTTCATATGTAAAATTAATATGTCATATTAGATTTCTCAACCCCAGAACGTTTCCGGGATTTAATCTAGTGTCTTATATTTTTAAATTAACTTTAAATTTTAAATGTAATATAGAAACTTAATTTGTTATAAATTTAAACTAATATATATTTATTAGATTAATTGTAAAATATATCCGTTTCTTAATCCGGTTCAACCGGTCCAACAGATGAACCGGTAAAAAGATCGATTCGATGTTCAATCCGAAAACATTGCTTTCAATCATCATTGTTTGTTGCAATGGGTAGAATTATTGAAGTAAAATATTGCATTAATAATTCAAGGACCACTGAAACTCTGGAAACCACAACTTCATGCATGAATACAAGAAGGTCAAGTCTCAATAATAAAGACACACGGACCTACTACACATCTATATACAGGATTATTTAACCCCAACTCTCCATCTAGTGTTTGGAAGAAGACATGAAAGACTTCTGGGGTTCACTTCCTGAAGGGTTTGTAGCAGAAGCGTTGGCTCTCACCACTCCACGGGATGCTTCCAGGTTGTCCTCCGTCAATTCTTTTTTCCGGTCCGCAGCCGAGTGGGATACCGTCTGGGCCAGCTTTGTGCCACCGGAGTGCCTGGAGGAGTCAGTAGACGGTGGTCGTGGTTCGATGAAGGAGGTGTATCTTCGTCTTTGTGATCATCCAATCCTTATTGAAGAGGGAAATAAGGTGTGTCTTTTTTAAAAGAATTAAATGTTGAAAGTTGGAGGTCCCGGATTCGATTCCCACGAAGGACATAATGAGAAATGATGGACGACTCCTGGCCTATGGTCATGAGTTTGAGTCCTGATCTCGCCCGGGTTTTACCAATCCTTCACCGTCGTGCCTACGGGCGGGTGAGGGGTTGGGTTTTTCCCAGTGTTGGGAACTACATGGGCGAGCCTGACTACGCCAGCCGCCCGAGGTACGTATGGGCCCTCCAGTGGGTTGGTCGTGGGGGTCTGTCCATAGTGTGGAGACTTCCCTGAGTAGTCGGGCAAAAATGTTTGTTGGCCATTAAAAAAAAATTATATATGAAAGCCCATTAAGATAACTGAGTTTGACTTTGTATAGATCTCATTATATTGTAATCTGTTTCAAATACTAGAGTTTCTGGTTGGATAAGTTGAGTGGGAAGAAATGCTACATGTTGGCTGCTAAACAATTGTCAATTGCTTTGATGGGCTCCCCTAGTTGTTGGAGATGGACCTCTATACCAGAATCTAGGTATATTTTCTCCTATTATTATTGTTATTATTATTATCTTTTGTAGGATCTAAAATTATAACATCAGTTAGTGGAAATGATAAGAAATGTTACAAACTCTTAATATAAAGAATGATTTATGTAATTTTTGTAGTTTAAGGAAAAAAATGTAATTTATTCTTTATAAATTACAGATTTACAGAAGTGGCTGAACTTATTAGCGTGTGCTCGCTTGAAGTCATTGGCAATGTCAAAACTTCCATCTTATCTCCCAATACAACGTATGTTGCTCACCTTGTGTTTACGACAACCTCAGAAGCTTACGGTTTTGAGTACCGACCCGTGGAGGTTTGCATTGGTCCTTACGAGGATAACAAAAACACTAGAATGGTGTATTTGGACCCTCAAGCACAAAGTAGACGGAGATTGCGACCAAAGAGACGGATTGGAATCTTTGGTAGAGGAATATTTGCGAATTATGAAACAGTACCTTCTCCTTGTGAGGACAATTGTCCAAAACGTAGAGAAGATGGGTGGTTTGAAGTGGAGATAGGGGAGTACTTTAACAAGGGAGGGGATGCGGTAGAAGTTGCGATGAGCATAATGGAGGTGAAAGGAGGGAACTGGAAGAGCGGGTTAATTATTCAAGGGATCGAGATTAGGCCCAAAAAGTGTCTATAAGTGTCTAAAGTTCGGTTTATCTAGCTTTCTGGCGTCTTTCATGTGTATATTAAGGTTTCTACCTCCATTGTGATCACAACATTCAGTTTATTTTTCTTTCCAGTATCTTTTATAGTATCAATTGCTTTTTAGTGTTTACATCATTTGTGTATATTAAGACTTCTAGCCCATTCCCCAGTAGCATCTTTTACTATTTTTGCAACTTTTGACTGATTTGGACTCTTGACCTGTTTGATTGTTTAAACACCTTAAGCATTACTTAATCCGATACTGTTATGTTCTTTAACTTCATATTAATATAATTATTTGTTTTTTTTAATTATATGTCATCATACACTTTAATACAGATCAACTAAATTGGCATTGACTTTAATAAGTGCTTTAATATATTAAGTCGCTCAACCAATTATGTACTTGAATGTTAGTCGTTCGACAGAGTAATCAAAGAGAAATAAAATAGCATTCAGATCAATCTCCAAGACAAATTAATCTCAAATTTCTGAAGGATAAAGGACATATGTTGGAGAGGTCTTATAATGTTTTTATAAAGATTCTCTCTATTGATCTCGGATTTCATTTAACGTGAAATAGAATGAGGGTTAAGTCTGAAACATTCTCTGAATGGCTCAGACGTTATTCAGTCTTCCATGTGAATATAATGTTAAGAGGGCATGGCTATGAAGACGGCGATGTTTTTAATTTCCATCAGATTTGGATGCTCGACCAATTTAAATAGACGAAATGCATTAGTTAATAACATACCGTCTTCTAAACTTGAAGGTGCTGAAGAATGTTATTCATTTCCATTTGACTCGTCTGCCCCATGTAATTCACTTAACCAAGTCTAACATGATTAAATTAGTTAACTCTTATGATCGATTTGGATACACTTTTAAAATGTGAAACTTTCGACCCGCTTGACCCATTATATTTAAAAGGACTTTTTTTAATCTTTAACCACTTTTGACCCGTTCAACTTCTTTGAATTAATTTAACTTTGTGCCCATTAAAATTAATAAGAGTGTTCAGACCCATTGAATATATATAATTTTTGACCTGCTATGTTTATTTTTTTTAATTTGTAATTCTAAACATAATTTGTAGAAACAATGGAGATACTCAAAGAATAAAATTCCTTGCTGTTTGAACTATGGCCCGCTTCAAGACATTGAACCATCTAAGAACTTTTTGAAGTCTGTTTTACCCATATAGGCTTTAACCCATTTGAATTCATTGATCCACGTACGCGTGTGAATATATTTTAAATATGAACCTTTTAAATGCATTAGTGAGAGCTATCAAATTTTTGTGCATGAACGGTTGGAATGAAATATTAAGCAGTCATTCTACAAAATGGTATTTCTGGTTCAGAATCTACTACGCATTA
This sequence comes from Ambrosia artemisiifolia, assembly GCA_032199755.1. NCBI lineage: Eukaryota > Viridiplantae > Streptophyta > Magnoliopsida > Asterales > Asteraceae > Ambrosia > Ambrosia artemisiifolia. The sequence goes on along the minus strand of CM063517.1, from coordinate 46,262,433 downwards.
CTGATTGATGTAGGATCATTGCTGTTTGACTACCTAATAAACAATGACTTAGTTTTTGTTGAAAACGTTAGGACATGTAATGGTTCAGTGGTTCTAAACTTGTAATTCAAGGAAATATTTACATGACAATACAATAATACATAATATGTATCCCTGCATAAAATGATATAAATATGAAGTGAATTTTTAAAGATACATGGAAACTTTTCTAATTTGATTTATGCTTTCCAGTTGGCACTTGTTTTTTAGTCAATTAAATTCATCTTCAATGAATAAACCAATTTTTGGTCAAATTTATTTGAACTGGTGCATGTGGTTAACTCCTGGTCTAGTTACTTTCCAAAGGTTTATTTCGGCTGATCAATTATTATGTTTCAAAGCTACATTATGGATCAACATCAAGAAGATCTCAATGTTCGTATTACAGTCTGTGGATATGGGCTGGTGGTTTGATTGGTTGTTGCTCTATTGATGGTTCTATACACACGGTTTGCGTTATAGTAGTCAATTTTATTGGAATATAAGTTAGATTATTAAGATATATGTATATATAATTAATTAATGTAGTTAAATATAGATTGTAAGTATGCATTAGTTTAGTATTCGGCTACTCAAATGGGTCAGGATGGATGTGAAGGCTGCAACAATCTTAGAACATAAAGGCAAGACATGAAGTGAAATGACAACAATACCCTTGACGGTTAAACAGTTTTTGGAGGGAAACTCATACCTATTCGACATAACCGTTTATTTGGGACATGACTGTTCGTAAAGTATAGGTAGAACATGTATGCATCATAAATTAGTTACCAAGATTGTATCCGAAAAACAATTCACATAACTTGTAACCATTTCTGTAAAAACATTTGTTCATCATATTCGATTATCATTATCAGTTTTCATATCATTGTTGTGTTTGGTTTACAATTATCCGCTGCAAATTTCAATCCTAAGTCCAACAAAACTGGTATCAGAGCCACGGTAATCAGAGCCAATCAAAGAATTATTTCAGAAATCAACGTTCTTATCGATTCCAGGAAACAAACGAAAACAGAGTATAAAGGAATTATTTGAAGAAATCAAATTCAGACGTAAGAATCGATATCAGAAAAGGGAGAAATTGACGCAACAACACAAAAAGAAGGAATTACAATACTAAACTGAAGAATCTGAATCGAACGGATCAATTGCGTTCATTTACCGGAATAAACCAAAACAGAGACTGAAAGAAACGAAATCGAAATCGACAAGAACTTTGACAGAAATTGAATCAGAAGCGAAGAAAGTTTTGTTTTACAACAAACATCAGAGATCCACAAATCGAATCGTAAAATTTTTTAGAAGAAAAGAAAGGCGACAATATCGATTGAACAAAATCAATTAAAGGCCCACCAACATAATTTTTTGGAATCATTTGCCAACCAAGACATGTGGAAGAAGATCGATCACTCACTTCTAACCATTTGATAAAAGGAAGGCCACCGGAGAAGAAAAGGAAACCGGTGAACAAAGGATTCCGGCGAAACACCGGAACTTACAGATTTCAGAGGAATTCGAGATACATATACGGTTACAAATTTCTGCCAACTTCTAGTCGTGATTAATCGAATATTTAGTCATAATTCAAATCCGGATTATAAGGTTTTGATTGTTCTTGTTCATAAAACGTGTATTCTAGTTTCCCGCCAAATTTTTATAGAAAATTTTCAAAGAAAATCATTACTGTGAATACAAAACCGATTCAAAACAAGAATCAAACACCGGATTATATAATCGTTGGTTATAAACCACGTTGAATTAAGAATCTTTGTGTCGAACGAAACCGAACAAAGTTGACGAAGAAGAAGAATTATTCGATTACAGAGAAGAGTTTGATTTGGACTTAGTATTCAAATTATACAATAATATCGATTCAAAGGATTTGTAAACATCCAGAATCGAAGGAAAGAAGAAGGCACGAAATTCGGTTTTTTGGGCAGTAAAAGGAAACGAAGAAGAAGCAGTTGACTTTTTCAAAAGTCAACCTAAGGATATTTATAAAAAAGATAAAATTGGATTTTGTTTTTTTTAAAGGTCAAAGTATAAATATTTAGATGCATCACTGAAGACGACACAAGATCATGATGACATCAAATAACAGTATACTACAGATTCAAATTCCAAAATTAAATGGAAATAATTATCACAATTGGAGTATTCAAATGAAGGCTTTATTTGAATCTGAAGACCTATGGACCATTATAGAAGTTGGAATTCAAGAACCCGATGAAAGTGCCTCACTAACAGATCAACAAAGAGAAGAATTAAAAGAAAAAGAAAGAAAAGACAGCAAGGCACTACTCTACATATATCAAACCATAGAAGACGTAATATTTCAAAGAATCTCAATTGCCACATCATCAAAGAATGCATGGGATATGCTCCACAAGTCTTATCGCGGAGAAGAAAAGGTAAAACGGGTTAAACTACAATTCTTACATAGTGAATTCGATCACCTTAGAATGAAAGAAAACGAAACCGTTGAAGAATTCTACAATCGTGTGATCATATTATGGAACCAAATCCGTTTAAATGGGGAAAACATTGAAGACAAAAGAGTTGTTGAGAAAATTTTACGTAGTCTAACAAGAGAATTCGAGAATATTGTTGTGGCTATAGAAGAAACAAAGGATATCTCTGTTTTACCATTGGAAAGCCTATTAGGCTCTCTTAAAGCTCATGAACTACGTATGAAATATAATGATACTTCTACATATGAACAAGCCCTTCTTCAATCAACAAACAAAGAAGATGCCCATGACAAAAGCAATGGTTTAGAAGAAAAAGATAGAGAAAGAAAAGGAAAATCATATGTACATATTCAATGTTACCATTGCCAGAAATATGGACACACAAGTAAAGTATGCAGGAAGAGAATTAAAGAAGAAAGGAAAAGGGAGGGTCAATCCCTTCATGGAAAATAAAAGGAAGATAGAATTACATGATGACTAAGCTAACAGACCCCATAGATGTCACAGAAGAAAAACTCCTATGGACGGTACAGGTCTCATGGATGGTACAGGAAAAACAACTCCCATGGATGACACAGAGATAGCATCATATGACTAGAAATTGACGAGAAGCAAGCAACAAATATCTTCATCTAGAGACAAGCTACAAGCCCCCCAATCTAACTTAAGGGAGGGTATTGGAATATAAGTTTGATTATTAAGATATATGTATATATAATTAATTAATGTAGTTAAATATAGATTGTAAGTATGCATTAGTTTAGTATTCGGCTACTCAAATGGGTCAGGATGGATGTGAAGGCTGCAACAATCTTAGAACATAAAGGCAAGACATGAAGTGAAATGACAACAATACCCTTGACGGTTAAACAGTTTTTGGAGGGAAACTCATACCTATTCGACATAACCGTTTATTTGGGACATGACTGTTCGTAAAGTATAGGTAGAACATGTATGCATCATAAATTAGTTACCAAGATTGTATCCGAAAAACAATTCACATAACTTGTAACCATTTCTGTAAAAACATTTGTTCATCATATTCGATTATCATTATCAGTTTTCATATCATTGTTGTGTTTGGTTTACAATTATCCGCTGCAAATTTCAATCCTAAGTCCAACAAAACTGGTATCAGAGCCACGGTAATCAGAGCCAATCAAAGAATTATTTCAGAAATCAACGTTCTTATCGATTCCAGGAAACAAACGAAAACAGAGTATAAAGGAATTATTTGAAGAAATCAAATTCAGACGTAAGAATCGATATCAGAAAAGGGAGAAATTGACGCAACAACACAAAAAGAAGGAATTACAATACTAAACTGAAGAATCTGAATCGAACGGATCAATTGCGTTCATTTACCGGAATAAACCAAAACAGAGACTGAAAGAAACGAAATCGAAATCGACAAGAACTTTGACAGAAATTGAATCAGAAGCGAAGAAAGTTTTGTTTTACAACAAACATCAGAGATCCACAAATCGAATCGTAAAATTTTTTAGAAGAAAAGAAAGGCGACAATATCGATTGAACAAAATCAATTAAAGGCCCACCAACATAATTTTTTGGAATCATTTGCCAACCAAGACATGTGGAAGAAGATCGATCACTCACTTCTAACCATTTGATAAAAGGAAGGCCACCGGAGAAGAAAAGGAAACCGGTGAACAAAGGATTCCGGCGAAACACCGGAACTTACAGATTTCAGAGGAATTCGAGATACATATACGGTTACAAATTTCTGCCAACTTCTAGTCGTGATTAATCGAATATTTAGTCATAATTCAAATCCGGATTATAAGGTTTTGATTGTTCTTGTTCATAAAACGTGTATTCTAGTTTCCCGCCAAATTTTTATAGAAAATTTTCAAAGAAAATCATTACTGTGAATACAAAACCGATTCAAAACAAGAATCAAACACCGGATTATATAATCGTTGGTTATAAACCACGTTGAATTAAGAATCTTTGTGTCGAACGAAACCGAACAAAGTTGACGAAGAAGAAGAATTATTCGATTACAGAGAAGAGTTTGATTTGGACTTAGTATTCAAATTATACAATAATATCGATTCAAAGGATTTGTAAACATCCAGAATCGAAGGAAAGAAGAAGGCACGAAATTCGGTTTTTTGGGCAGTAAAAGGAAACGAAGAAGAAGCAGTTGACTTTTTCAAAAGTCAACCTAAGGATATTTATAAAAAAGATAAAATTGGATTTTGTTTTTTTTAAAGGTCAAAGTATAAATATTTAGATGCATCACTGAAGACGACACAAGATCATGATGACATCAAATAACAGTATACTACAGATTCAAATTCCAAAATTAAATGGAAATAATTATCACAATTGGAGTATTCAAATGAAGGCTTTATTTGAATCTGAAGACCTATGGACCATTATAGAAGTTGGAATTCAAGAACCCGATGAAAGTGCCTCACTAACAGATCAACAAAGAGAAGAATTAAAAGAAAAAGAAAGAAAAGACAGCAAGGCACTACTCTACATATATCAAACCATAGAAGACGTAATATTTCAAAGAATCTCAATTGCCACATCATCAAAGAATGCATGGGATATGCTCCACAAGTCTTATCGCGGAGAAGAAAAGGTAAAACGGGTTAAACTACAATTCTTACATAGTGAATTCGATCACCTTAGAATGAAAGAAAACGAAACCGTTGAAGAATTCTACAATCGTGTGATCATATTATGGAACCAAATCCGTTTAAATGGGGAAAACATTGAAGACAAAAGAGTTGTTGAGAAAATTTTACGTAGTCTAACAAGAGAATTCGAGAATATTGTTGTGGCTATAGAAGAAACAAAGGATATCTCTGTTTTACCATTGGAAAGCCTATTAGGCTCTCTTAAAGCTCATGAACTACGTATGAAATATAATGATACTTCTACATATGAACAAGCCCTTCTTCAATCAACAAACAAAGAAGATGCCCATGACAAAAGCAATGGTTTAGAAGAAAAAGATAGAGAAAGAAAAGGAAAATCATATGTACATATTCAATGTTACCATTGCCAGAAATATGGACACACAAGTAAAGTATGCAGGAAGAGAATTAAAGAAGAAAGGAAAAGGGAGGGTCAATCCCTTCATGGAAAATAAAAGGAAGATAGAATTACATGATGACTAAGCTAACAGACCCCATAGATGTCACAGAAGAAAAACTCCTATGGACGGTACAGGTCTCATGGATGGTACAGGAAAAACAACTCCCATGGATGACACAGAGATAGCATCATATGACTAGAAATTGACGAGAAGCAAGCAACAAATATCTTCATCTAGAGACAAGCTACAAGCCCCCCAATCTAACTTAAGGGAGGGTATTGGAATATAAGTTTGATTATTAAGATATATGTATATATAATTAATTAATGTAGTTAAATATAGATTGTAAGTATGCATTAGTTTAGTATTCGGCTACTCAAATGGGTCAGGATGGATGTGAAGGCTGCAACAATCTTAGAACATAAAGGCAAGACATGAAGTGAAATGACAACAATACCCTTGACGGTTAAACAGTTTTTGGAGGGAAACTCATACCTATTCGACATAACCGTTTATTTGGGACATGACTGTTCGTAAAGTATAGGTAGAACATGTATGCATCATAAATTAGTTACCAAGATTGTATCCGAAAAACAATTCACATAACTTGTAACCATTTCTGTAAAAACATTTGTTCATCATATTCGATTATCATTATCAGTTTTCATATCATTGTTGTGTTTGGTTTACAATTATCCGCTGCAAATTTCAATCCTAAGTCCAACAAATTTTTGGATTTCGGTTGAAGGTAGTCACAATTCAGCGATAGTTAAAGTTCAACTGCAGTCACAAGATTAAATACACTATATGCATTTGTTAATAATTATACTGTCTTCTAAACTTGATGATTGCTCAGGAAATGTCATACCTTGCTGTTACCTGTCTGCCCCATGTAACCCACTAAACCAAGTCTGACTCGTTTAAATACGTTAACCCTTCTGATCCATATGTTACCACTTTTAAATATAATATGTTCGACCCTCTTGACCCATTACATTATAGCTCACTTGAGCACATTGAACCATCTTACCCATTCTAGTGAACTTTTATATGTAACACTTGCCACCAGTTTGGCCAGTTACAGTTAGAGGTAACTTTTTTACCTATTTGTATTCATTGAACCATCTTACACGTTCGATTTCCCTTTTATAATAAAACTTTTAACCCGATGCATCTTTCACATTTACTCTACATCGTTCATTCTCCCCATAATAGGCATAAGCGGAGGTTAATTTTAAAAATCAGAATCCCTGCAAAAAATGAAGAAATAAAAAAGTGAGTCTCTAAAGATGTGTGACAACTTTTTAAATGTATGTTAATAGTACTTTCTATTTGCTATTCGTCATAACAAAGGAGTTGATATCTTCTTAATTGAATTCATTAGATCAAAGCCACATTATGGGTCAACACTCACTTTCCATGTTCCTGTTATATTTCTTTGGACTAATTCTGCTATATTCAACAATCTTTGGATTTTGGTCAATGGTAGTTAAAAGTCAACGATAGTCAAAGCTCAGCTGCAGTCAGCTGTCATGTGCTGCTGGCTATGCTAATTTAATCATCTGTGGAAAATTCAGAAGAAGTAAATGGTTTGTTAATTGGATTGAGTTCAACTTCTGGATAAGATATTAATTAAGATATATTCAAAAGCCATTTTTTGTCTAAAGTCAACAAGCTGCAATAATTTACCATTTGGAGACTGGTCAATATAACTGCGAAATTATGAATATTTAGTTATCTAAAAAGTTTAGAAGAAACATAGGTCACATAGGTCACATATGGTAAAAGTCAACTGAAGTAAGAAGTCAACAGTAGTAAAAAAGACTATAAACTGGATTTTGGTCAACAGCATAACAACAAAAGTAAAATGGTTGATGTATGTAAGCTATTAAAGTACCTTTTCTATCAACTAATAGTTTGTCATTGGATGAAATTCGATGGTTTAAGCTATTTAAAGTAGTCAAGTGGATGTTATGGAGACATAAGCACAAGAAGGCTACATCAGCATGGTAAGTAATATGCATAAAGATCAATTGGCCATACTAACTGTAATAAGCTTAGTAAGCACAAGTGCATAGATCGCAATTGGCCATACTAGGGTCTCTGCCGCCGCCACCGCAGTAAATATCCGTTATCACTGGCCAAAACCTAGTTGATAGCAAGTAAACCTATTCGATAACTTTTTCATTTTGTTTTATTTTTTTAATTTAATTTTATTTAATTTTATTTTTTGGAATAACACATTTTAACCCAAAGCTAATTTTGACCCAAACCAAATTGATATTTTTTTTTTTAAATCAGCCCATTTAGATCCAAACTCATTTTCACTAAAACCTAATTTGACCCCACACGTTCTAACTCACACACAATCTGATCCGTCCGTTTATGCCATACATATTTTAAATGTAATGCATTTGATCCACTTGACCATTAAAACCTGATCCGTCCGTTTTGCCAAACATATTTTAAATGTAACACATTTGATCCACTTGACCGTTACATCTTAATAAACATTTATTTACTTTAATCTCTTCTAACTTTCTGTTTAATCCACTTGACCATTACATTATTATGCACTTTTCTATTATTTAACCTCTTTTCGCTTTCGACCTGTTCAACTTATTTCGACCCATTTGAATTCACTGAGCCTTTTTATCCATTGAATACACTTTTGTATATGACCCATTTTAACATTGTGAACTGTCTTATCATTTTAATGAGTTTATTTTTTAATTCGTTTTACCTGTTTTTAATCCAAATTAACTAACCGGTCTTTTGCATTTACATACACTTTAAATATATAACTTTAACCCATTTAAACCAATTAGTTAGGCCAAATAATGATTTGCCCAATAGTAATTTAAGTATCTTAATGGAATACATTGTTGGGCCAATTAGTTCTCGTCATGAATTGTTAAATAAATTTTCTAGCAATTAGTTTACAAATGATCAAAAAGACCTGAAGTCAGATCCTTAACCGAAGAAACTTAAAATCTTCTCTGCTTTTTTTTTTCTTATTCTTCTAATTCCGAAACATTGCTAATTGATTCTTATCCTTTTTTATTCTTGATCTTGTCATGGGTCCAAACCTACATGTAACACAAGGTAAACATTCACATCAGCATATCAAAACATCAATTAGAGCCTAAGACCACATGTAGTGGTTAACTCATTTCAAGCCCATCCACAGAGGCCAGAAAAAAAAAACTTGTAGTATTCACATTATTCATCCTCGCTAGAATTTTCTTGCTCGCTAAAATTGGGCCATGGTTCTCCAAATATGTTTCCCTGCAAAAAATAATACAGAAAAAATGAAATTGTAGTGACTAACTATATGAAGATTTTTATAGTCAATTTAAATAGCATTTGGTGGAACTAAAACACCAGCTACTTACCTCTTGTTTTTTTGTTATTATAAAAGAGTTGATGTCTTCCTCTGTTTGAAAGGACCCCCAACTTGTCTGTACAAGTTTTAGCTCAGGAGCAATTAAACTCCCCTCACTGAAAACTCTTATTTCTGGGCAGTCTTTTATTAACAAGGTATTCAGTGATGGCAATGTAAAATTCTCTTTCCCTAAGCAAAATCCCTTGAGACTTGGAAGACATTCAAGTTCTAAGGACTTTAGACAAGGTAACACAATCTCGCTCACTTCCCCATCACATTCTTCTTCTTTCTTCACTATTGTCTCCATACGATTGCACCATCCTATGTATAGCTCTTGGAGTTGCTTGAGACTACCAACCATGGAAGTTGTAAAAACATATTCTAAATTATAGCATCCAAAAATATGAAGTCTTGTTAGGTTTGGAAACTCCAATGTTACCCACTGATTGCTCTTCCATATGTACTTGAGACTATCTACAGATTCCAGCTCCACTTCTTTAAGGTTTGGAAAGGTCACTACAGTTTGTGACTCATTGTTTGTCACTTCCGATGATACTTCAAATACCTCCTCTACATTTATACACCGTCGTACACTAACCTTTCTAAGGTTTTGCAGCTGTAGCAACTCACTGGATGGAACAATCTTTTTTATTTTTTTTATTTTGTCATTCTCTTCTACAGCCATTTCGATCAAATTATGAAAAGACAAAAGAGCCCCTTCTGTTGTTGGAGGGCACAAGTTTGAACTGTCTGAATTTGAGGATGAAGTCTGAAAAGACGAGAGAAAGAGATAATGAACCAGTTTTTTTATCAAACAGATGATTAATAAAAAAGCTGATTGTATTGTTGAACTCACAAAAAAGATGCATGAAACTTCTTGTTGTAATTTGATGAGAATGAAGGTTAATGTGTTTAATATGTTTTGGTTTACTGGGGATATTTGTTTTTAGATGATGCTAAAAAACAGAGATTAAAAAACGTACCTGATGAAAATTCAGGCCACATTCAACATTATGTTTGCCTAAACATGTGTGTATGTACTCCAGCTTTGGAGCTGTTGAATCACCAGATGTGAATACCGTCATTTTGGGACACTTTGAGATCATAACATAATCTAATGATAGCAACTGGAAGTTAATATTCATCCCCAAGAAGAAACCTTCAAGGTTTGGTAGATCCTCTAGTTCAATTGATTTTAAACGTGGAAACTCCACCATCTTAGATGTTTCATCTCCATTTTCTTCTCTCACAATCACTTTCATTTCCTTGCAATTCTTTATACTCAATTCTTCGAGTTTCTTAAGGCTTTCAAGTGTGGAAAACATGAATACATATTCCAATAAGTCACACTTAAAGATCTTTAATATCTTTAGGTTGGTTAGCTCATGATGCATAATAATATTGTTTGATCTTGGCAATGAGACACTTCCTGGGTCAACACTAGTACTACTTCTACAATCATCATTGTGGATCTCTTTAGTTTCAAATACCTCCACCATTGATTTACATCCATCTATGTGCAGCTCTTGAAGCTTCTGCATTTGTGTTGCTGCATAAAATGGAATAACACTGGGCAAATAATCACATTCATGTATCCGTATCTTTGTAGAGTATTGGCACAAGGACCAAGGAACAACACCCACTTGAGAAAACTGCAGTGAATGAAATATAAGTGTTAAAAATCTGAAAGTGTACTAAAATTGTATATTTTAATTCAAAATGTGTCTTCTATTCGTTGGGCTGGAAACCACATGAAGATGCAATTGGATTGCTGTGATAATCTTTCTTTTTTTTTTTTTGTGATATTTGAAGCATAGTAAATGAAACAGAGTTTTATTAGAGTACATAATATCATAAAGTAGCATCTATCTTTTTTTGCTGAACTAACATTAAGTATAAATGAAAAATATTTATAATTTCTCTCCGTTTTAGTTTAAGGTTTGGTTGCAACAATCAATATGGCCTATAAACTATTTTTAAACTCAATTCCTTGGATGCTAGCTGTTTGAAATAACAGGAGACTAGGAGAGAGCCTAGCATTCAGTTGTCTTACACGCCATTTTATTGTTTATGATAAATGGCTTTTGTTCATTTCTCTATGAATAAACATAAATGATGGCATGCTTCTTCATTTTTTGCATCCATGTTTGTTGAAAAGTTAGAACTTTTGGTTATGCATTTCTTACATGTTTTATTATCTAAAATAAAACTTTGTTAATAACATCTATTAGTGATGAGGAATTTTTTCTTTGAATTTATTGATAACATCTATTCTAGGATGCGGAATTTGTTAATAACATCTATTGGGTGTGAGGAAAATTTGGAAACATTACAGGATTAAATTTGCACAAACATATATCTTTCTTTATGTTTTAGTTTTATATTTGAGAGATGAGATTTGTTTTCAGGGGAGAGGAATTCGTTTTCTCTACTCCATGTTGGGTTAATCGGTTTACTTTACTAGTCACACGGGTCAGCACATTATCGGGTCACGTGTGAAGGGTATTGGAGAAATTTAGCAAGCTGGATCATAGTTAAGTAGATGGTCGGATATGACCAAGTTCAGTGGAAAATGGTAATGTGTTTGATAGAGTATATGACAAGATTCATTTACATAGTGTTGGGTTAATCGAGTTGTTCACACATCACGGGTCAGCAGGTAAAACAGGTCATTGGTAAATGGGTCACTGAACAACTATCTGTTGAACAGGTTTTAAGAAGAGTGTTATACCAAATTTTTCAACCCCAAATTACTTGCCAATTTTTCGACCCCAGCCAGGGGCTCTACCTGTTGGACCTTGCTCCTGGGGGCTGCCCCCGACCCCTGCAAGGGGGCATTGCCCCCTTGGAACCCCCGAGTTATTTTGGGTTGTTCTATGTTACTTTTCAAGTATTGATTGTTATATCACAAACATTGGATAATTGGTATGAATCATATCATGATGATTTTCAATGATATATTAAGCTGTATGGACTAGAGAATTAGTTCAAAGTTCACACTCGTTCCTATATTTTGATGTTCTTTTTTTTTGTTGCTTCTTCTTTAATGTCAAGTTACTTAATTTTGTCTTCATCTTTAAGTGTATTTTGAATTTAGATGGCTATGTGCTTGGTCATTCTTATGTTTTAGGTTTATGTTTGACTAGAACTTAGAATTTGTCATATTTGACATATATATATATATATATATAATATGGATTTGGTTCAAATGAGAACTTTTTCTCAAATTGAGAACTGTGAGAACCATTCTGGACCACAAATTTTCCTAAGGCAATTTTTTTTTGCTTTAATCGCTGGATTATATGCAAGAAATTTTTTTTTTTGTATTTTATTTTTCAATATACACATGTGTATAATTGCATTATACACATATGTATAATGCAATATACACATATGTATAATTGAAATATACACATATGTATAGCTGAAAAATGCTATATACATATATGTATAATTGCTATATACACATATGTATAAATGAAAAAAAAAAATTCTTGCATAGAAATGTGTGATTAAAGCAAAATAAAAATAAAAAAAATGTGTGGCCCAGAATGGTTCTCTCAGTTCTCAAATAGGGGTTGGTTCTCTTAGGATCCCTACCCTATTTAATATTAGGCGCCTCGCTACGTGAAGCTCTCACCTTGCGCTTCGAATTTTGAAACCAAAACGCCTAGGAGCGCATCGCGCTTTTTTAAACCAAGCTCAACATTGTTAATTTCAAAAGGATCCAAGATACTTCATTAGCATTGGTGGTGGGGTTTTGGGTTATATGGCCTGTCAAGTTGGGTTTCTGACCGCAGAATGATTAATTTTAATTTCATTTTACAGGCTTTCTGATTGATTTGTGGACTTTATTCTACATGATCGAAGTATTCAAAATGTAAGGGAAACTTTTGCACTCAAGTGATGATGAAGTAGCTTATGAAATTTTCAACAACAACAATGATAATACTTCTAAAGGAAGTAAGAGAAGTGCTGGAAAAACTGAATATTAAAAATAAGTAGCAAGCATACCTTAAATTGATCATGAGTGCCATTAGTTTTCCCTTTGGCAACACCACCAATACGCTTCAATTTATATAGGGAACCAAGTTCTATATAATTAAGACATGGGAACAAAGTGGTAGTAGATATAGTGAATACTTCCTCTTGATCATCATCATTATCTCTGTTTGAAACAACTTCTTCCATACCATCACAAAAGGTTATACCTATTGTCTTTAGGTTGGAAAGAAGTTTGAATATGAGAGGTGAAAACAAGTACTTTATGCTTTTGCATTCGTACAAATACGTGCCAGTGAGATTTTGAAACGAGGATTGTGGTTGGTTTTTGTAAAGAATAAAGAATTCATTCCACTTGTTGCACTTCCACACTTGACTCAACGTGTCCATATATGATAACTTTAATTCTTCAAGACAAGGAAGGAATGGTGATGGTTGTTGTTGTAGAGTTGGTACCCGTTCTCTATTAATAACTGGACATTCCATATCAAACATCACCTCGGCTCTTGTAAATCCTTGAAAATCAATCTTACGAAGGTGATGAAAAGTGTGTTTGAGGTGATAGGATGGGAATGAAACAATAGACATATTTCCATCATCTTTTGATATCTCTTGCATCTTAGATATACCAGTAATCTGCATATCCCAACAACAAAATATGAAATTAGCGATAAAGCCAAAGATTTGAATCAATAAAAAATTGAAACACCCAAATGTGTATTTTTTTTCTAACTATTTTCTCAAACTTCGTCATGAAAAGAAAAAAAAATTGAAACGATTCTCCCACACGCACAATGACATATATTCATCATTTGTCTACTAAAAATTCCTGTTGCAAATAAATAAAAATTAATTGATTTCATCTTTGCAAAATTTTATAACAAGCCAAAAAATCCAATCATATTTCTTTCATTTTTATACGTTAACAGAGATTTAAATATGTATGAAGTGCACCCCAAATAAATATCTGACACAGAACCCAATAAATAACTAAAAACTTTAAATGTTGAATGTCATGTACACATACATACCTCTGACTCTTCACCACTATTTAATACAATAGTGATGTCCTTAAGTGCTCCAATAGAAAAATTGGCAGCCGTAGGTGTGAATACATTTCTAAATTTCTTACCAGTCCTTAATATTGTTATAGTTTCAACGGCTTCAAAGCCACTAATAAGGTGATCAGAGTTATTTTCTTCATTTATCCTCCACACTTCTCTTAGCTCCTCTAGGTTCTTACATAGAATCCTTCTTAAGTTGCTGTTGCACTTAAGTTGCTCAATTTTACCCAAGTCTATGTTAATCAACACTTCAATGGAACGACAACTTTCAACTTTAAGCTCTTCTAAATGACCCAGTAATCGCATGGGATTCGTCGGAAAAAGATTAACAAGGCAATCACAATCAATCACTTCAATCTCTCTTAACATGGACACATTATCTTCCTCACAAATAGCAATATCACAAGCCCATAGGTGTTTCAAATTCTTTAAACCGTTAACTACGATTTTCGACAACTTTGGAAACACAACCTGCACCGCAATAAGTTTACTCTCATTGGATATAGGAACTCAAAAAAAAAATGCTACCCAAACAAAAATTTCTTTATTTTACTTTCTGAATCAATAAAAAAATGAAATTTAATTTTATTGTTATATACAAATGGTTTACCTCTTTGTTCAATAACGACGGCGTTGCAGAAATATCGTTCTCGGGAATGATGCTTGTAAAATTAGGAAGGTCATGAAGGTTTAACTCCACTAGTTGTGGTAACTTCATTACAATGGCACTATCACATAAACTTACCAATGATTTCAAAACAGGGCATGAGGAAAGTGTAAGGCTCTCAAGTTGCTTCAAACCATTTGCCGTAGAAATTTCGAAGAGGTATCTCAAGTTTTCACACTGAAAAATGTGAAGGATTTTTAAATTGAAAAACGTGGAATGTCGAGGAAGAGACACTAGAATATCTTCGACATAACTCATATCTTTCACACTTAAATGAAGTTCCTCTGTTTTAGAAAACAAAACATTAACTTTGCATTCAAGAAGCTCATTGCAGTTACTCACTAGCTCTAATGTATTCTTGGAAAAATATTCTTCATCACACGGTACTGTTAAAAAGCAACCCATGGATATCCTGAACCTTTGAAGTTTCTCAAATGACACATTTTTCGGTTGAAGAATATTCTTATAAAATTCAAACTCTAATGCATTAAGTTTCATTGAAAGCATCTTAAACTCGTTACATGTGGATTCAGTGAATCTAATATGTTTTTCGAAATAAACTCTCATATAAAGCTCTTCAAGTTTGTTCAAGTTTTGAAAGACGCCATCATCGATACAAAGGTCCACACATCCTGTCAAATCAAGTAATTTCAATCTTTTTAACTTTCTTATTGTGCATGGTAGTTTCCGGATGCCACAGTCCACAATGCTAAGTACTTCCAGGCCAACAAGATCCCCAAGAAAAGAGATATTGTTATCGACTAATGAGCATGAATAAAGGCATAATGTACGAAGGCTGATGGAGCATTGAAGTGATACCAGAAACAATGGAATATAAATTCCTTCATATGCTATGACTTCAAGCTTTTCCATTTGCATATGAAAATCTTCCGGAAATTGGCGTAGCTCATACCCGCTCACTAGCTTCAAAAGCGCAAGGTTTGGATAATAAAAATCATTGGGAAACTCTGTCATATCTTGGCATGTTAATAAAAATCTTTCACAACTTGTATCTTGTTTAGGCCATTCAGACTTTTCACCATGACTAACAAAGGAAACCTGCCTGAATTTTGTCATATTATGCAATACGAAATCACGTGCAAGATCATGCATTTTCACATATCCTACTGTATAACTTTCAGTCAACAAATTTGCACATATGAGGTTACTAACAGATGCATAGATCCGTTTCCTTGCTTCGTCTAAACTATACGCTTTATTAGACGATCGCAACCCCCATCCATACCTCAATAACTCTTCAAGAGGTATATCAAAGTCATCTGGGAATAAGCCACAAAGAATGAAAATTGCTTTATCCTCATCTTTTTTAAGATGTTCGTAGCTTATATCAAAAATATTATGCACAACGCCAATGAGGTCCTCAACATCTTCAAGGTTATGGCGTTGTAAACTCTTCTGCACAACTTCCCATGTATACACATCTTCGGATCTAAGAGCCAATGCGATGGTTTTTATGGCGATGGGCAACCCGCCACACTTGTTTAAAATATCTTTACCTATCGTGCAACGCTCACTATCCTCATCTGAAATTCTTACAGTTTCCCAGAAGAAAGAGTTTGCTTCTTGTTCTTCCAAACCAACCATTTTGAAAATTGAATTGGTTTCAATATCCATCTTAATGCAAACCTTTTCATTTCGTGACGTGACCAGCAACTTGAAGCCTTTTGGGATAGGGCTTGCAAGTCCAATGTCTATGAGATTTATGGCCTCCCAAACATCATCCATGATAACCAAAATATTTTCACCGCCTTTTAACATCTGCTCAAACCTGTTCCTAAGACGATCAGCCCTCGCATCTATAGTATCTTCAGTTAGGGCTGAACCTATTTGCTTTGCAATATTTTCTTGGGTAGCAATTGGGTTATACTTTGTCCCAATAACCACCTTAGCAACCCATTGGAACATTCCCCTATTCTTCACTTCCTTCTTTATGTCTTCCATCATTGTGGTCTTACCCACACCCCCCATCCCACATATAGCCATCATTTGTGTCTCACTATCAGGTTCAAGTGATTTTAATACATCATTGAATATCGATCGTCTAGACGGGAAGATGTTTCGGGTAACTTCATAGTCATTAGCAGTTTCCGAGGTGGATGGCCCTGCATGAGTACCTACCATACCAAGAGGTTTTTGTTTATCAGACCACTCAATTATGCCTTGTTTTTCAATAAGATCATCTATCTTGTTGAGAATATAGATTGATCTTTTTCCTGCTTTGTATCTCATCTTGAGATTCAGGCATCCATGTCCACCGGTTTGAATATTTTTCGCTTCTGCATTCAACTTTTCCACTCGTCCCAACCAACCTGGTAGAGTATCAGGTATAAATTGATCATTTCTTAAAGCATCTTTCTTCTTCTCTTCCATAACACCTTTCGCTTCATTCAGTTCTGTTAATTTCTCAGTCATGTTTGTAACATGTTTTGTGGAGGAGAAGAAGAAACCCATGTGTTTCTTGATGGGTTCCATCAAAGATTCAACAATGGCTGTAATAACTGGAGTTAAAAACTCCATTTTCCAAACTGTACACAAACAACAAGTAATGATTAAAAAAAGAATGAAATGTGATATGAACATACGTACCGTGAAGAATGTAGGATTACATATTTGCCAATAAAAGAGTATCTATAAAGTACATAGAGCTGGAGCATTAAAAGGCAAAATATAAATAAAAAGAAATATGTTTGCGTGCATAAAACATATTCATAAAACCTGAATGACATGTTTAACATGATTTAGCTTTTGCAATTTTGTATAACTAAAGAAACCAACAAATTAGAATCGAGAATTTAAGAGTTTAATGATGTTACCCCACTTAACAAATATTGATGATGTTTACTAGTAGAGGTATCAAGTGTCAACCATGTAGGGTTCAGGGGTTGGCGGATTAGTAGATAGGTGGGTCGACCTGTTTAACCCAAACGCGACCAATATTTTTATTCGTGTCAAGGATTTCAACAAACCAATTAACCCTTTTTTTGAATGAGTCAGACATGTTGACAAGTTGTAAGCGGGACATTGCCCATCGGTAGCACGTTCAAGGAAAGGAAATGATTATGAAAGGTTAAGCTAGTCAAACATGTTTGGGAGGTGCATGGTGATGCATGCTCTCAGCAAAAGATGCAATCACAGTGCTGATGATGTCCTCTCCTTCTCTGTGGTTACAGGAGATGGGGAGGATTTCATTGTTGGGATCCAAAAACCTCGTCACGTGACTGTGGACATGGAACCTGGTCCTTCAGGAGATGTTGTCGGGGATATATCCCTCTTAGAAAAGGTCTTCTCACTGCCCATTCAAACTGTCAAGAGCATCCCCCCAAGCTGTCGATTGGCGTTTGTCCAGGCCTTGACAGGTGCCCTACGCAAAGTGGTGGCTTCACCAGGCTCCGTAGAAAGTTGGGTCAAACTGCTTTTATTACCGCGGTGTACCATGCGGGTGGTCAAACCATCCACTAGGCAGGAGCGAAGGTCTGGGAATAGGAAATCATTACAGTGTAGCAGTGTCCTGCAATCGCTTTCTTTGTGGAAAAACGGTTCAGGGTTTGCAGATTTGGTTCCTTCTCTTTTTGATTGCATAGGGGGTGTTTCTTTTATCAAACAGGAAATAGGGGGGAGTGAGGATACTGAAAAGAGCCTCAATGTCAAACAGTGCCTCCGGAAAGTAAGGGACGGTCATTTCACAGCTGCTGTCAAGGTGTTGTGTTCTAGTGGAGTTGCTCCTTTTGGGGATTCTACCATGAAAGCCCTCATTGATAAACATCCGGTGTTGCCTCCTCCATCCTTGCCCTCTAACTCCAACATCATGCCCGCGCTTGTTGTGGATGAGGATTGTGTGCTTCGATGCCTTCGATCTTTCCCTAAAGGGACTTCCTGCGGGAGAGACAGATTGAGGGCCCAACATCTATTGGACGCCCTTAGCGGAGAGGGGTCTGTGGCTTCCACGGATTTGCTCTCAGCTATTACTGAAGTCGTCAACTTATGGCTAGGGGGTTGTGCCCCAGGGTACTTGCTGAATTTATTGCTTCGGCCCCCCTTACCCCTCTTCTGAAACCTGATAACGGGATCCGACCCATCGCAATAGGGGCCATTTGGCGCAGACTGGTATCTAAAATGGCTATGAGGAAGGTTTGCAAGGAAATGGCTAAGTATCTGGAGGACTTCCAATTTGGGGTGGGGACTCCTAATGGGGCAGAGGCGGTGCTCCACAGTGCGAACAGGTTCCTTAGCTCCTTCCACGAAGACGGTTCTTTGGCTATGCTCATTGTGGATTTTTCAAACGCGTTCAACATGATAGACCGCACTGCCCTTCTTCGAGAAGTTCTTCAGCATTGCCCGTCTATCTATTGGTGGGTCCAGTTCTTATATGCTCAGCCAGCTAGGTTGTATGTTGGCAATGATTGTATAGGGGCCACTACGGGAGTTCAGCAGGGGGATCCTCTAGGTCCCCTCCTTTTCGCCTTTGCATTACACCCTATGGTTCTCCGGGTGCATAGAAAATTGTAACCTCCCATTTCATGCGTGGTACCTTGATGATGGGACGATTATTGGTGAGGCCACCGAGGTTGCGAAAGCCTTAGACATCATTCGGAAGGAGGGGCCATCCCTGGGGCTTCAGCTAAATATTAAGAAAACTGAGGTTTTTTGGCCGTCTTTTAATGGGGTGAAACTTAGGGACGGACTGTTCCCCAGTGGGATTGGCAGGCCAGAAAAGGGGGTAAAGCTCCTTGGGGGGGCTGTTAGTTGGGACTCTTACTTTATACAGGAATTGGCAGGGCGGAGAGCCTCGCGCGCGGTTGATCTTATGAAACTTTTGCCCTGCCTTAGGGATCCTCAGAGTGAAATCCTCTTGCTTAGGTCTTGTATGGGGGTCGCCAAGTTGCTTTTTGGTTTGCGGACCTGCCAACCCGCCATGATGAATGAAGCGGTATCATGTTTTGACAAGGGCCTGCGGGAAGCCATTGAAGACATAGTGGTATGTGGGGGTCCGTTCTTTGGTGACCTACAATGGCGATTGGCGTCCTTGCTGATGCGTTTGGGAGGATTAGGGCTCCTCTCAGCAGAGGATGTTGGGGTGTATGCTTTTGTCGCATCGCGAGCTCAATCGTGGAACCTCCAAGACCACATCGTAAGGAATAGCAGGGTTGTCGACATGGACTTGGACTACGTGCAAGCCCTCAAAAGGTTAAATGACTATCTCTCAGGTTTTGATATTGACGGTTTTTCTAACAAGGACACCGCCCCCCAAAGCCTAGAAAACTTTGGTGAATGCCCTTTTTGGAAAAATCGCACAGAGCCTGGGTGAAGCTTTTGATCTGTCCCCCCGCCAAAAGGCAGTTATTGAATGCTTGCAAAGCCCCCATGCCCAAGATTTCCTGAATGTTATCCCAATCGAAGGTTTGGGCCAAACCATGTCTGGGGTTGAATACAGGGCGATTCTTAAATATCGTTTGGTGATCCCCATGTACCATGAAGATGAAGTCTGTCCGATTTGCCGTAAGGCATGCTTGGACAAATACGGGGAACATGCGGTTCATTGTAAGGAGTTGCCTGGTTTCAAATATAGGCATGACTGGATCCGGGACGTTCTTTGGGACATTTTAAGAAGAGCTGGGATCTCAACCAAGAAGGAGGCTCCTGTGAATTTCCTCTCGGACCCCGCAGAAGGGAGATCCACCCTACGTCCAGCAGACCTGCTTGTCTTTGGGTGGGCCGGGGGGAAACACGCTTGTGTCGACCTAACAGGTGTATCTCCCCTGGTTGGTTTGAGGGATAATCGTTTTGTAGCAGGGCAAGCGGTGCGGAAAGCAGAGGCGAAGAAAGTTGAGAAGCACGCTAAAGCTTGTTGAGGAGAACCAACACGTCTTTGTACCCCTGGCATTTGATACCTTTGGCTCCTTGGCACCGGAAGCCATCTGTTTCCTGACCAGAGTCCAACGGGTTATCCATAGCAGTGTCTCGACTCCGGGGGGCATGGGTTCGTGTTTAGTAGGTTAGGGTTTGCCGTCCAGAGAGGGGTGACGGCGCAGCTTGTTGCCCGCCTGCCCGCTATCTTGATGTAATTTTTTGCGGTTATGTGTTAATGATAAACCCTAACTCTTTAAATTAAGTAAAAAAAAACAATAACAGTAACGGTTTATAAAATTTTAGAAGAAAAAAGATATATATACCAACAAAACAAGAAAAATATGAGATGGTCGAACGCAAAACATTAAATACACATTTTAGTGGTGTCAAAACCAGGAAAGACTTAAACGTATAGGAATTGACTAACAGTAGCCCAGAAGAACGTGACAAAAAGCAATTAACCCTCACCACTGTTTGTAGGTGAGAAAATAATGAAAAGATAATGAAAATTACTTATCTACAGTAGAAATTAAAACTTGTTTGACGTTTGAAAAATCTGAAGTTGTTTGTTTCACTTCGTATGAGTTCATTTTTGCTTTTTACCAAAAATTTTGGTTTGTTATATTAGAGTGTGCGTATAGGGAAGAGATAACGTACAAAGCTTCTTAACGTACAAAGCGAAAGAAGAAATATCAGCCATTAGATTAACAAGATGGTTGGATGCTGATTAAAGACCCTAACCATACTTGGGTCAAACTAACGAAGGGTAAATTAGGAAAAAACGTCTAATTTTTTTTCAAATCATAACAACAGAATCAATCGAAACAAAAATTTTTCAACAATTGAAATCGATTAAACCAATCTGAATGATTACACAATCAAAATAACCAAAAACATTTTATTACAAATGAACGAAAATAAAACAATTAGAAAAACAGAGATTTACACTGGGACGATTAATCATACAAAAAACATACAATTATGAATAAACGCTCGTAATAGTTGTCAAATACTTTCGATTTTGTTTCAATAAGTATGATTAAACATAAAAATTAGGTTAAAAATAAGTTGCAGACGAAGTTGATGAAAACAGGGGCGTTTAAACGCACTTACAAAAAATTTAAACACACCTTGAAAAATCATGTATTTGACAAAACAAATAAAAACACACTCTTGTATTTGACAAATAAAAATAAAAACGCACTCATGGTTTGACAAAACAAATAAAACGCACTCATGTATTTGACAAAACAACACAAATAAAAACGCACTCATGTATTTGACAAAACAAAACAAATAGAAACGCACTCGTGTATTTGACAAAACAAAACAAATAAAAACGCACTCATGTATTTTGACAAAAAAATTGGACACACCATTTATATTTAGATACAAAATTTGGATGCACCATTTATCATTTGGATACGAAATTTGGACACACCATTTATATTTAGACGCACTCATTATATTACACTCATTGGATACAAATCAATTTGGACGCACCCATTTTATTTTAACAAAATTTAAGTTAGAGGTAATTACATGGATGGT
Organism: Ambrosia artemisiifolia; assembly: GCA_032199755.1. NCBI lineage: Eukaryota > Viridiplantae > Streptophyta > Magnoliopsida > Asterales > Asteraceae > Ambrosia > Ambrosia artemisiifolia. The sequence goes on along the minus strand of CM063517.1, from coordinate 46,240,313 downwards.
CCTTGTGGTATTCACATATTGCAACTTTGGTCCTCAAAATTTTGAAATTACATGGATGCTCCGGGTAGTATGCATGTTGTGACCTCGTTGGTCCCTAGCACTAACGACCGTCTATTAAGCATGTTAAATCCATGTAAAATGACCAAAATACCCTCGATATTTAAAAAACAATATTAAATAAAGTGTAGGACCCACCCCCTTTTCTTCCTCAAGTTCATTCTCCCTTCCTATATCTCTCTCACACACTCATGAACACCACCCACCTCCTGCTACCTACACCCACCTCCGGCAACCACCACCGCCTCGTCAACTAACCCCACCACTGGACGAAACCACAAACTCCATAGACTTTCCGGGTAACAAAGAAGAAGGAGACGAGGTGGCCGGAATAGATGGAAACCCCTAACTCTTGTGTTTTTCAAGTCACATTTTACAACGTTTTTTTCCGGCCACTGTCCAGAGAAACAAGTTACGGCGGGTGGTCGTTGGCTGACCTTTATCCTGTGGTTTAGGGTTTAGATCAATCGATCTGAAGCTTTCTAGTGGAGATACTATGTTAATAAAGAAACATCCCATCATATTTGGTCTGGTTCACATTATTAATGGTAATGGAAGTCTTAATGTGTGCATACATGTGGATCAGACACTTCCTTTGGTCAAATTAATTGGGCTGGATAATTATTCCAACAAATTAGAAACAAACAATTGAGATGGAGCTTTGGTGGTAACAATTGCTTTTGTGGGTGTGGCTTCAGTTCTTCCTCTTTAACAGTTAGAAGATTGTCACTATTGGAAATTGGAAGAGCTGCTAATGGTCGGATGTGGTGGGTATTTGGTGGGTCTTACATGGTGGTGACGGTGGCCACTTTATTGTGTATTTTTTGTTTTGCTTATTTAACTTATATAGATTTTTAAATATTGGAGGGTACTTTGGTCATTTTACATAGACTTAACTACTAAAATCGATGGCCGTTAGAGGCAAGGACCATCCGAGAGCAAAAATGTAAACCTCTAGGACCATCCGCGTTAATTGAGGGCATTTATGCTATATGCGCATATCACAGGGACCATCCGTGTAATTAACTCAATAGGAAAGACTTTGAAGCGTAGTTGGAGAGGAAGCAGTTAAGGGCAACTAGCCTGCCTGTCAACGCTTGTACTTCCTTGACGGATGCGAGAGAAGGCATTCGCTCTATTGCTTAAGCTTTTTTTGGAATGGCATGACAACCATCATGCGTGACGATTACTCCAAATGAACTTGCCTTCTTCCATCCCAAAAGAGCATTTGCTAGGATTAAGCTTCATGCACACGTTGCGTAATTGATCAAAAGTCCTTCGAATGTCATGCAACATGTCGTCTTCCTCCCTGCTCTTGATAACCAGGTCCTTGACGTAACTCTCCAAGCTTACACCAATTTCATTAACAAGGGTCGTGCCCATCAGTCGCTGATATGTGGCTCCCTCATTTTTCAAGCCGAGGGCATTTTTGTGCAACAAAAAGTACCCATGTTTGTCCAAAAGGCAGTTTTGTCTTCGTCTTCCCTTGCCATTTTTATTTGGTGATAGCCCTTGTACGTGTCCAAGAAGCATTTGAAATGGTACGGAGCAAGGGAGTCAACTTTTAGGTCGATCTCTAGCAAGGGGTAGCAATCTTTTGGGCACGCCTTATTGAGAACCTTATAGTCGACACACATGCGCCACTCCCTGTGGTTTTTTCAGACCATGAAGGGATTCGCCACTGATGTTTGGTACCGAATTTGGCGCAAGATACATGCATTGAGGAGCTCGGTGCCTTGCTCGTTCATGGCCTTCATTTTCTCCAGCCCCACACTTTGTTTCTTTTGGAAGACTTGGTCTACCTACCAGTATAGGTTGAGTCTGTGCTCCGCAACATCACGCGGAACACGAACCATATCCGATGGTTGCCAAGAAAAAAAGTCCATGTTGTTGGTTAGGAGCTACTTCAAGTGAGTGCGGATTGTGTCGGAGATTACATTGTCAATGACCACCGTCTGCTCTGTAAATTTAGGATTGTGGATTTGGCTTAATGCGGGTAGCTGGATTTGGCATTTTTGGGGGTTTATCAGCGTCATTACTGTGGCAATCATTGTTTCCCCGCAACAATGATACACCGGTATGGGTTGGAAAGCCAAAAATTTGATGTGGCTTTGAAACACGCAAGTCTTTCTTGTCCGAGAAGTATTTCATGGTGCGATGTTACCGACAGAACCATGAAGTCCCATACTTCTATTCTTTTGTGCTTTACGTCACTTATTGTGACGGGAAAAGTGATCTTGCCCCGCAACACGATGGTTTCATGAATAAAACCCGAGATTCGCTTGTTTACCGGAATGAGACCGACCTTATCTTCGGGGTCTAGCTACTTATACATGATGTTACTGTGGCCTCCGCCATCTAGAAACATGTATCGCGTGTCATACTGTCCAAATACAGCTGTGATGACCAGTTCCCGGTGGAGAATGCGCCGCTGTACTTTTGGAAGGATGGTGTCTACCTCATTCCATTCATCATTTTGGGGTTCAGCCCGGGACCGCTTTCCTTGACGGTGGTCTTTCTTCCCCCTTGGCCATGTTGTAGTAGTGACGTGGGACGTATTCAATCATGTGGTTTTGGAGATCGAGGATATGTTTTCGAGATCCTTCCACATGATTGTCATCGTCGTTATGTCCCCGCGCACTCTTGTACACGTTCTTCACCAGTTGACCGAGCTGGCCTATTTTCAGCGTGGACTCCATTTCCATCTTCAAACTTTAACAATTGTCAGTGAGATGGCGAAAATCGTTGTGGTACTCGTAAACTTGTTCGTATCCACATGCTTCCGCTTCCGAAGGGATTTTGGCTCCTTGAAGCTGATATGCTCGGTTTTCAACACCTGGGATGGTGTTTTTGTGAGCGGGGTCTAGTCGTGGTTCTTCTTGGAGTGGCCACGCTGATCCCGTGTGTATTTGTTGCTACATTTGTCGTGCATCATTGGAGGCAGAGTATTTGCCTTTATTAGTATATCCGGAGATGCGTGACTAAATAGATTATTTGCCTTTATTGTTGTGGTGGTGCTGTTGGTTACGCTGTTGGCAGAAAGATTTCTCAGAAGATGCGTAAATTTTCTCCGTGCGAATGACATCCTCCCATTACTATAGGACGCTATCCTTGCCCGTGAGGCATTTTACTTGGTCGTCACTGCGAACTCCCTAGAGCAAACATGTGGGCGTGAATTCCTTGCCGCAACTTATTTGCAGCGCCTCTTTGTTGTAGCGGACAATGTAATCCTCAATGGACTTATTGTCCTTTCGAAGACATAAGAGGATGTGTGCCTTATCGTTCTTATGTTTTCTCTGTTGAGAGAAATGTAGGTCAAACTTTGCCAATAAATCGTCAAAGTTGTCTATGCCGGTTGGGAGGTTGTTGAACCGTACCCTGGTTGCACTGGTAAGAGTTTGAACGAAAAGATGGCACCATGCGGGCATGAGCCATATAACTGTGCTCCCAACCGCTTGAAAATCGTTCAAGTGATCGTTAGGATCTGCGAGGCCATCATACTTCCCGATGCTGCTGGGAAGTTTGCACCCTTTTAGAATTGGGCACTTACGATCCTCTGTGTGAACATGGACCTCTCCACAAAGGCTCTAGGCCTGTACGGTCTGGTCATGTCATCGTCAGCACTATTCACATGAGTGTCATGCGTGGCTGTCATAGAGTGGAATGGTGCTGGAGGCTTCGATTATTGTAGTCTCCATCGCTGGAGGACCCGTAGCCATCTGATGTGTCAATCGTTTTGGTATAGCCATGAACGTATGTGTTTCCACCATGTTCCCCGCTATGACCCTCATGCCGATCATCTAGTGGTTCTTTGCCTTTATGGCTCTCTTCCTGCATAAGGGAACCAAATCTAAATGTTTTCTACATTTTTTTTTTGTTTGAGCATCATCTGCTGATTCTTCCGGCAGTTCAGGCCTACTCGCATAGTCACTCATTTGGGTTAACCGGACTCTTGTCGTCGTCGGTTTCAGCATCATGTAGCTCAAAATCGGTGTTTGAGCATTTTAGGTAGCTTTTTTGGTGAATGATTTTGGAGTTCGGGTGTCATCGTCGGCTTGACCTTGAGGGTCGTTGTCAGACGGGAACACTGAAGAATGACGGTTGGGATCAGCGACGGTCACAAATGCACCAACAAACTCCCCTTTGACCGTTGCTATCAACTCTGACAAACACTGAATCATCAGTCACAAAACATGCACTAACAAACTCCCCCTTGACTGATGATTCCAGCTCTTCTCTGATAGGACTTGATCTTCGTCTCCCAATCAGCTGTGTCTGATATCTTCACAAATCCACCGAATACTCGAAACCTTTCGCATCCAATCTCCCCTTCAATGTAAGTCTATCCAAATTACTTATATATCCACCATAATCTGCATCTTTCCTCCTTTGAAGAATTTACGCCTGATTAATAAAGGACCCAAGTAACCGGCATATGATAAGGTTCAATCTTCAACTAATTAGTAACGAACATCCAACTTCATTGCAAAAATACTTCAACAAAATCTCGCACATCTAATTTTTTCAGAGAACAATGCTCTAATAATTTTGCCAAAGAAATAATTATCTCCCCTCTTTTCTCTGCAAAATATTACCGCATTGACGTGTATATTTTTGGTTTCCCCCATTCACAACCCAAAAATGTCGGCCCACTTACAAACATCCTGTTCCATCCTTAATTTAAAATGTGGCCCAAATATAGACCATAACTAGCACACAAGGAGAAATCATGTAGCAATCCAATGTGATCAGGCCAAACAATCGTGATAGTTGACACCAATTGATGGACTACTGCATTTTACATTGATATCACATTATTATATTATGTTTAAGAATAAGACCCAATGGACTAGCATATAGCCAAAATTTGAATCTGATATATTTGGACGCAAACATCGTCCACATTCCTTGTCTCGCAAGTTGCAATTTTTCAAAATTTAAAAATGATAATCGGTCAAGCATGCAGATTTGCGAGATCTCCTTCCAAAAAAAAATCTTCACCTTTCAAATTTGAAAATAATATCCTCCAAGAATAGCTCCCTACTTTTAGAAAACTAAATCAATCCTTTAACATCCCCATCGGATCTATCCATAACCCATAAACATGATCCGTTCCAAATGAAGGCAAATAATGAACTCTCACCAGAAAATATTCTTTAAACAATATGTATATCCATAATATTATGAATCCATATGAACACCTAAACTCACTATCAAACTATGATCCGATTAACGAACATGCATACAAACCATGATTCGGTATTACGTCTCGAATGAGTTATAGCGGAAATAAAACCCAAAATCAAGAGCAATCGTGAATCGGAGAGGCGGTTAGTCCTTCCGATTCGTAACCATGCTCTGATACCACTGTAGGTCCCTTGCCCTTGAGATCTTCTCTGCAATCAAACCAAACACGAATCCTAGACGCGGAATATCTTTGATCCGTGGATATCACACAAAGAACACAAGATTACTTTTAATGCTTTTCTTATTAATCGAATCACAGATAACAATTAATAAGAACTACACCGAACTTGTAATCCTAGCTAGCTCTCTCAACTCTCTATGTGTTTTCACCAACAAACCAACCAACCCCTAAAACCCCATGTATCATTTGCTTATATACATGCATCCTCATGGGCTTTTAACTGGGCTTGTGTTGGGCTTTTACAATACTAGCTTAATTACATATTCTAGAACTAACTTAGACAAGTTCTTCTAACGACACGAACAGTATAAAGTCTTTTGTCAATAATCTCGAGCGTTTGTTTGTCCGTTTGAGTATCTGTCACAAACTTGCACCAACATCGGCCATGAGGTGGCTAAAAGACGAAAAATAAGGGAGTTCTAGCTGGTATGGATGGCGTCAATGAGGAAACAATGAGTCGTTAATTACCTTGGCAATATGTGATTATGGTTGTAACTTGTGTTACTACAGGAAAGATCCTTTGGCACACTCATGGACGAGAACCAACCTACAAGAAGAAGAACGAAAGGGTCTTACGAAGGGAGATGATTGCTAGGTAGTCAAAAGAGACTTCCACGTACAGACACAAAAATGGGGTTGGTTTTCGAAGTGAAACATAAGATGTCCATACAAGGTAGGGGTGACCTCCTTTATATAGGATATTATTGGGCCAAACATCACTAACACTTAACCACGACAATGGGCTTGGGCCCGGGTTAAGGGTTTGCCTCCCTTCGGCCCAAATAATTGGTACAAAAGGGATGTAACAATAAATCCTTATGTGAGAGAAAGAGAAAACCGCCCTGCCAAGGCGTCATGTGGCGCGACGAGAATGGTTATAAGTGTCTTCCTTTTCTGCTGGGCGGTATGGTTGACCTAATGGGCGTGTATGATATGACGTCTGACTAATTACAGGGTGACGTGCAGTGTACAGTACCTCTGACGGTACTGTACAGGCATGGCTTCAACATGTGTAGCATGAAAGTTGTCACGTCATCGTACTTGGGGCAGGGTAGTTGGATCACCCTTCCTGGCGTCATCCTCTGGTAGGTTTAGCATGCGCCAGGATCTGTCTGTCTGCGCGTGTGGCCGCACGCATTGAATATGTTGTTGCTAACGTCTTCTGCGTTGAGGGCTGTTGCGCATCTACTGCGGTTGCGTATATTCTTCCACGAAAGGGACTGCGTAAGCTTGACAACTTAGGCTGCTTTATGGATAGGCTCTACGAGTCACGAGAACACGAGTGTTATCTTTTTTAAAGGCTTGCCGACCAAGGCATCGACAAGAACATTAGTGATTCATGTGTTCATGGTTATCTATTTAACAGTGAACATAGTTCGCCAGACGATGCAAAAGATTGTAAACCCCGATCCGTGATATATATTATTAAGATCAAAAGGCTCCGATCTTGAAGAGATCACGAACCGCCAAAGAGTTCGTAATCTTGAGTTGCAGCGGGAGAGGTGCGTTACGAAAACCAAATTCAGGACGTGAGCGAGGAAGAGAAGCATCCGTTTGACCATTACCCACCATGGTTCTATGAACCGATCCATCAATAATGTTTAGCGAATGACGAACTCAAGTTTGATGAGGATGAGGTGCACCACAATGAAGAAGAGTATTTGTGGCTATCGGCTATTAATAGAACATCTAGGGTTTATTGTTTTTCATTTTTTTGATGAAGACCTATGGCTGAAAGGTCACGTTTTCGATTCTTGAGAGCGTCGGATTATACCGATTATTTAATTGTCGTGCCTTCACTTGGGTGGAAGGTATGGTTTTCCCCAAAACTGGTGGCTAGTGAGCTAGGGAGCCGCGTTGCAAAAAAAAAAAAATCACCAAAGTGGCAATTGTGGAATTAATAAAGCTGACTTAGAGAACACTGCCAATATCCATACAACCATGCGAGTTACTGCTGTGAATGGCTACTATGCACGTGGGCTACTAAATAAGTTTCATATTGGATTGGAAACTAATCGTGGGCTGTTGAATCTGGAACATCAACGTAAGGTCATTGAATTATATATGCCGAGAGTGACGAACTATGGATGTAAACCATTTAAGTGGGTCAAATCGATAGTGAACGGGAAACAACATAATGCTCCATGCAACCCAGGTGGTACAATTTTGCAGTCGGGCAAGATGAGCCGTGAATTTAGACTGGTCAGGTAATAGGCGGGCCTTGATAATAGCGCCAAAGAATCAGCTTTATGTTCCTTTTGATCCAGGTGGCTTGTCTAAAGACAAAACTTGATGACGAGTTTTTTTCAAAGACATTGAGTATGATGCAGGAGCATCAGGATTATACAGTATTTTTAAATTGAATTTCTTATCTTTATCGTTTTTTAGTTTTCTGAAGTATGATTTTTATCCTATAAATAAGACATCGAGGGTTTATTGTTTTTCAGTTTTTGATGAATTTGATTTGATAAAAACTTACGCTATGTTCCAGAGTTTACTTGAGGAGTGAAAAGGAAAAAAAAGGAAAATAAAACCCTCCCTCCATTCTTTTGTTTTCCTCTTTTTTTCTTATCTTTTCCTTTCTCTCCAAATCCTTCCGGTCTACTTTTCTCTCTATTTTCTTCCATTTCCCTTCTTTTCAATCCTTAAAAACAAACTCTGGAACACACATACTATCATTCCTTTCTTTTCCATCGTTCAAAAACTCTGGAATAACAATCATTTTTATTTTCCTTTTTTTTTCTTTTATTTTTTTCCTTCCTTAAATGAGACTCCGGAACACATCGTTAGTTCTTGGAACCTTTGGTTCGTTTATTGTATTTGATTTATCATGGGCCATTGATCGCTTCCGAAACTGCATCAATAAGTTTAAGCCACCCCAACGGCCCAAAGAAAATAAAAATTAATTAAAGTTGATTTATTTTGTTTTTAATAAAAGAGAAATAAAAGTTGATGACAGAGTGTGACTGGTTAAACCTAGCCAGTTAAATCCCAAATTTAACCGTTTTCTCCTTCAATTACATCAAGAGACACAGTCACAGCTGACACTTCTAGTAGGGATGGCAACGATACCCGAACCCGATGGGAATACCCAATACCCGAACCATACGGGACGGGTATGGGGTCGGGTAACCGGGTATGGGTTCGGGTATGGGATTTGTTTTGAATATTTGGGATGGGTATGGGATTTGATGTTTTACCCGTTTACCCGCCCCGATTACCCGATTATGTATACCCGTTTACCCGGTTATATATACCCGTTTACCGGTTATGTATACCCGTTTACCTGCCACTAGCTCTTGTCCTTTTCCTTCCATGCGGCTTATAGGACTCAAGGAAAAAAGAGTTGACTGCTAGTTCGAGACACAAAAAATATTAATGTTAATTATTATATATATGTTCTTTCATTCGGCAGTGTGGGTCTTTGGTTTCTTTTTAGTTTTTTGCCTCTGAGCATATTATTCTACTACTATATCGGTTTATCTTTTGTATTGTACTTTTGGATCAGTTTCAATTCAATAACATATCAATTCTTGACAAACCTAAACGTTAAGTATTAAATAGAAATACTTTTAAATAGAAATACTTTTACAATATCATTAAGTGGATAATTAGTATAGTCGTATAGACGGTAACCCGACCTATCTTGACTTCCGTCTTTTAGCTCAACCAATTTGTGCCCCCCCCATCCCCCATGAAAATAAATTCTGAATTCGCCACTTATGATACCCGATGGTTATGCCCGATACCCGAAACCCATGAGCATACCCGAAACCCGCGGGTATGCCCGATACCCGACGGGTAATTACCCGTCCCATACCTGACGGGTTTGGGCCGGGTATGGGACAAATTTTTGTAACCGGGTATGGGGTTGGGATTAGTCATACCCGACCCATACCCGTCCCATTGCCAGCCCTAACTTCTAGAAAATCCACGAACTCCGACGACCATTTTATGATCGAAAGGCTCGCAGTGTAAACCAAAGCAAGTCACGCATTTAGACTAATTGGTGTGCAGCCGGGGAATTCATTCGGGGAGTATAGGTGGCATCGGGGAGGTGGGGGAACACCGCCCCCCCCCCCCCGTATTATTTTCGGGGAAGAAGGGGAATAAGCACCGAGGCCACCGGATGCTTTGATTGGTTAATTTTTTTTTTAATCAAACTTTAATAATAAAAAAGAAGGGGGAAGAAGGGGAATACCATTTCCAAACTTTGGGGGAGGAGAAGGGGGAAATGACGTGGCGCTGACGTGGCACTTGGGGGAGTTGGGGGAAAGGGGAGGCACACCATATAGCCTTATCGTGAAGTTTAGACATCAAAAGCGAAACGGTCGGCGGATTTTATGGCAACGGGATCCAAGAATATGATCACAGTTTTACCTTGTTCTACCAAAAATCCTAGATCCACCTTACTTCTATAATTAAAATAAAACCTTTTGTCTCAACTTATCGAAATTTGTAACGAAATCTAGGTATCAATTAACATTACCAAACAAAGGAAAGAGATAAGAATCCATATCATATATAACAAACAATAATCTAAAAGATAAAGAAAAAACTTGGTACCTTGATTTTGTTTTGTTTTTGTTGTTAAAGAGAAATGCACACAGACTAACCGAGTAGAGTTCAGATGAGCAATGAAACAAAGTCAAAGTACGGAGGGAGATATAATGAACTTTTCATACGCATGTCACGTGTTATAGCCTTAATAAACGGATCATATTAGTTAATTTATCATTATTATATTGTATATTTTACAAACTGACCCTCAATAATGGTAGTGACTAGCGATTAAGATTCCTCGTTGAACTAATGGGTTTTTTTTTAAATAGGAAATGGTTGGTCACTACTACGGAATTATGATTCTCGGCAGATGGAAGATAAATTTTGATGGGTCTAGGAAGCTGCCTAAAATAGTGTTTCATAATTTTTTTTCTTCCTAAAAACCACATTTTCGGTGAATATCGGTGTAACGTGTTTGTTCAAATAACATTTATCATATTGTTTGTAGCAATTATATACTTATATGGCATTGTACTATTGATAATTTTCGGTCAATCTCAATGTTTGAATGATTGAATCAGATGTTTAGCTATTATAAACCTTAATCATGTTTACCATAGTTAGGTGTTAAATAGTATACTATTTGATACCTAACAACCATACTACAAAATCGGAAGAATATTAGAATTGTTTGCTAGGGATGTTTGAGGATTGCAGTCAGTTGGTTAAGTGATATTTGTGCAATTTCTTAGGTTTTTTTGGAGATCTGTAAATTGTTTTGTTGCTGATGATCTTATATTTTACAAAGTGTTTTGTTACTTTCGTAGGTTAAATCTATTACGTGTTAGATTGAGAAACTATTCAACGGTTCCCTCTTCCTCACTAGGTATCCAAGCAAAGCATGTTTTGGGATACTTTGAGGGTTTTAACTATTTGGAGGTTAGGGTAAGGTTTTTTCTTGAACAAGTGTTCTAATCTGAGTTGTTTAACCTAATTGTATGCATGTATGTATACTAGTAGGAAACCCGCGCGATGCGGCGGGCAACAATTTACAATGTAGTAATCGTTTTTTGTTACTTTATCAATCCTATATCTATGCCTTGTAGATTCGTCTACTACACGAAGTTTACATAAACTAAGTATTTGTATTAAATGATTATCCTCATCTTCAATATACCATGATTAGTTTTTGTTGATTCATTATATTCATCTTCGAAATATCATGTTAGTTTGTAACATCATAAGTACATACACCAACACATATACAACCGAAGTGTAGTGGTATATGAAAAACAATGTTGCTGCCAATGATGTTCTATATTTTAAGAATATCTACAAGTTAGTATCCATAATGTACATCAAAAACTTGTATCGTTACATACAAAACATGTGACGATTAAGAATTAAGCTGAAAAAGAAAATCTTATTTCACAGTGACGAAGTGGGTTAAAGTGAATTCTAGTGAGGTACACATAATCTTATATGGTTGCTTCATTGGTTTAAGTGAGTTCCATAATTGGTCCCTCTCCACCCTAAGGCTATAGGGTGTGGAGACACCAAAAATGTTATGTCTCAGTGCCACATATGATGCCACCTCAACATGTTGATGTTTCAAGCATCTTGAGACATGAGTGGGGTGTGGAGACCCCAACACCCCATGTCTCAAGCATTCAAAAAATAAATAAATAAATAAATAAAATAAAAGGAAAACACCCTATTGGTTTGAATTCAAAAAAAAACAAAAGTTCTCATTGGTCCGTCTCTAATGTCTCTAGGGGGACGGGAGGGACGGGGGACAAGGGACGGGGCAAGGGGCCGGTGTTGATGTCCCAGACATTGCAAAAATTGGAGAATGGGGGTGGTGCCCCATCTCCACACCCTATAGCCTAAGGTCACTTTGGAATGCATGTAATATGTACTTCACAAACTATCGTATTAATAAACACTTAGATTAGTTTTGTACGTATATAAAATGGGAAATAGATTAGTTATACAAAGTAAAAAATGGATTAGAAAAGTGTTTACCCCAGACCAACCCATTTTGAACCAAATAAGTCTTGATGAGTTAACCAAGCCGCCCCCTCTAGTATTTATCTTCATAATAGAGTACATCAAACCATATATAGAGCACACTATTTGGTTCCATAATTAACAAGAATCATGTTGCACTTGTGTTGCACCTGCTGTTGGTGGTGAAATTCTGAGGATAATATTTACTTGCATTTTTATTGTACATCTTCAGGATACTAAAGATGATGCTGAGTTTAGGATATATATAACTGTATATTGTCTTGTGTGTACATCCTGATGATAAGCTGATAGTTTACCTTATTTTTATTTAAATGCAGGTATTAGTTGAATGAGTATAATAATTGACTAAGTCTTGCATAATTCTCGGGGACCCAGTTGGTGACCGTTTGGAGCTCGTGTGAACGTGGAAGACTCATAAAAGGCTAGTAGACTTAGTTGATGATATCCCGGATATTTCGGGATGGAAATTGTAATCTCTTACTATAAATATGGGTGTGAGGAACGATCATAGGACACCTATTCTGCTATTCTTTCACTCTCTTGCTACTATCACACACGTACACAACACTTATTGTAATCTTAGTTGATCGTTCACCACATTTCAAAGTTGTATCATTTACATTTCTACTTAATAATAATAACAAAGGTAGGGACATTAGCCTCCTCTCGAGGTTTTGTGCCCGCGATCTACATTGATCAAGGGCTTTCCTCGTACACCGAGTGTTCTTGTGTTGTTTTATTTTATTTATATTAGCATAATCAAACTTTTCTATTACTGTTCCATCCTAAGGATACAACTGCCTGTTTTACGTTATTTACTTTGACATCCTGATCATAGTTGTCAAATTTACTCCTTTGCATCCTAAACATGACCATCCTCGAAATATAACTGATTTTATACTTAAGGAATATCTTTAGCACACTACGGGGCTGTTTGGTTAGCCTCTTAATGAGGCTCTGAACCACTCAGTGCTGAATGGTTCAGCATTCAGCGTGTTTGTTTCAGCTTCTGAATGGAATGGTTAATGATAAACCATTGATACTTGGAATGTTGGTGAACCATTAAACATTGAACTATGCTGAACCTTAATGAGGCTCTCCTACCAATGTGGGACAAGAAAACTAACCATTAAGAGGCCCAACATAATGATTTAACACTTAACCATTCAGACGTCACATTTCTAATTTGGAATGCAAAGTTATTTCATTGTTGTTAATTTTTGTCTAAAACACCTGTGTCAAAGGACATTCATAATAATAATAATAATAATAATAATAATAATAATAATAATAATAATAATAATAATAATAATAATAATAATAATAATAATAAAAAGACAATTAGTTGATAAAAAGAACATAACTTGACGAAAGATATGATATGCTTCAATTATATTTTGATAAAGTTCTTCGCTCCTCTGTGCTATCTCTAGCTTTTTTTCTCATTCTCCATATCTCGCTCTCTCTCTAAAAGAAAGATTAACTATGCAAATTAATAGAGAAAAGTAGATACTAGTGTATATCAATAGCTTGTTTCACTAAATTAATCAATAACTATAAAATAATTTATAAGTAGAGTTAGAGTAATTGCAAATACATTATACAAAAGTTAGAATATTCGGAATTCAATTACGTCTCTCTTCAAACTACTCTCTTCTCTCGCACAAAAAGTTCCACTTTTCTTCAAATTCTTAGTAGTATTTTAACATATCACCAAAACTAATAAGAAAATATAACAATTAGCAATCCGTAGATGCTGAAGAGATAAGTACCCGCGCGTGTGCACGACCCCACATTTTCATACACGCCAGCAGAAGCACTAAGCAAAGCTTCTAGAAGCCTGCGCATGTTTCCCAGTACATGCCAGTTGTGAGACGACAAGGAAAGGGACATGCAGCCAATCAATGGCTGCCATTCCCTACTCCATGATCACCTGCAGGTATGAGGTACAGAAAAAAGACAGAAAGGACGATTGCAGAACACGTGGACCAATCATAGGAAGACAGTACCCAAGCTCCAACGGTTGTCAACCGTGTGGGACTCGCGCAGGACAACTGTTATTCTCAAATGGACCAATCACAAGACGGCTGCTAAGCCTATAAATACCCATTTCTCCTCAGGGAGAAAGGGCATTCTGTTTCACACACAACGATACTTAGAGAATTATGTGATAGCTGAGAAAGATAGATTATAATCGAAACATTGTATTCACTTGTATTCGAGTATATTGTAATCGTCTCAATGAATATCAATAAAATTATCTCTTCATTGTGCTCATCTAAATAGGTGTTAAATCCGGTGTTTCTTCATTGGCGCCATCCGTGATTGAGCAACTTAGAACAACAGACTTCCTTTACTTCTTTCTTTCTAATAAACAACTATGAGTTCTCTACCGTCGTCTTCCCCCGTGAATAACTCAGGTACTAGTGCTACTCAAGCCGGCACTAGTAAGCCTGAAAACACTCAAGAGGGACAAGAAAATCCAGCTTAAGTGGGTCAAAATGCCACACCGTCATCAGGCACCCGTAAGATTCCGTCCTTCCAATTCGTCACTGAAAATGCGACTCTGGGCGCTCCTACTGGGAATGTCACATCGATGGTTAGTTCGGATATGTGGACGCCCAGGAAAAGGAAGCCTTGAAGCGCAGGTACTCCCAGATACTCCGAGAACAACATATCAAGGAGACGTCTCGAAAGCTATCTTACAAGGAAGGAAAGGCGGTGACAATTTCTGAGGGTCCTTCCAAAGGCGTAGGATACTTCAGTGCAAGCAAACAATGGGACCCTACTTGGAGGGAAGATTATGATGAATCTCAGAGCCACTTTCGCCGTGATAATAGCTAGTCCATTGCCAACACTGTTGCGCGGGGACACTATATGTCCGGTGAAGATGACCTCACCAAACCATACTACCCTCCATCTTTCAGTGAAAAATCCAAGTTCACCCCGCTCATCGCACTCACTCTGCTGCCACCAAAAACTAGGATCTCTAGAAACCTGGGAAAATATGATGGAACAGGGGATCCTGACGATCATCTGTTGAGTTTTGAGGTGGCATGTAAATGCGTAGGATAGGCCTTTCCAGCTTGGTGCCACATGTTCGCGTAGACACTCACGGGTGCTGCGCGAGCATGGTTTGACAATCTACCCAATGGGCAAATCGACAGTCTCAAAGAACTTACTAACAAATTCTCAGACCATTTTAGCCAGCAGTGTAGGGTGGAACGTCACTCCATGACATTCTACAAGTGCGCAAGCATGACAATGAATCAATCGAAGATTACATTACCAGATTCAATCGGGAAGCAGTGCAAATAGGGCTTATCGGTTTCGAGCTTATGAGAGCAGCCTTTAAACAAGGCGTGCGATGTGATGCACTTATCCCCACCCACACGGGCTGCACAGGAATGGCGAACACTTGGGAAGAAATTATGCGTGGAGCCAAAACCTACACGCGCACTGCAAGAAACAAACACAATTAGCATGATAGAAAGGGGGAGGGATCTATCTGGAACAGGCTTCAAGGAGCATCCCAGGCGGACCCCAAACCCACATAGGTAACAGAGTATAAGGGACATCAGCCATCTGATCATAAGCCTGCAAGGCGCAGTCACAACTCATGGACGCCCTTAACAAAAACTCCAGTGCAAGTCCTAGCAACAGAGAATATTGACTTCCAAAACCAAAGGTGATCAAGAAAAGAGATGACCTGAACCCTAATAAGTTTTGTGCCTACCATCAAGATAGTGGGCATGAAATAGACGCATGTTTCCAACTGAAAACTGCAATAGAAACAACTTTAAGTCCAGAAAGTTGGGATATCTTCTAAAGAAGATACAAAAGAAGTAGAACGAGGGATGTGACACCCGTCGAAATCACAGGTCATATCCGTACACTTAACTACACATATATATTGTGCATGGCATTACATTTTGCATGTTACATCATAATTGGACCATACAGGGTTCCAACAATTCAAACCCGATGCATACAGTCTAGCATTAGACAATCTAGTTGATACAATTTCACAACCAGTCGAATAGTTTATCATAAACTATAGGGATACCCTTACAAAATCCTAGTTTTGGGAATCAATACAATTGAACATGAAGTCCCAATTGTGATCCAATCAAGAACAAAAACAAACAATGTCGATACACAAGAATTGTTAGAACACAATGTCCATAAACGATTAGTAATACAACTAGTTAAACTCTTACACATCCATGACCCATCTATCAATCACCTAGATTCTCACTAATATGGTATGGAACTTTATCACGTATCCATCCTATAAACCTTTGACTTACCACACATGTCCACCTCCATACATACATATATATCGACACACACATGCACACACCATCACTAATCACAAAGATTCTTGATAACTAGTAACACTAAGAAGGAAAGTGGACTTTATCACTCCAACCTAAACCACGATGACTCTCCCAAATTGCCTACACACTCTTCCCCATTTTGATAATCCAATCCAACACTCAAGATTACTCTCAATTCTCTAGTATTTACACAAGAATGAAAATATTCCCTTTGCATACACAACTAAGAAGAGTTGACTATCCCAAAATAACCAACACTTACACTATAAAAAGAGGACTTAGGATCACACAAGAAGAACACACCACCCCTACCTCACATTTTTCTCCCCCTCTTGGCCCTACCCCCTCACCAAACCACCACCGTTCATCGGCCACCACCACCACTCGATCACCATCACCCAACCACTATCACCACCCTCGGCTCACTACACCACCCGAAACCACCACCATTTCCAAGGGAAATCTAGGGGTGCAAGGAGCTTAACCAAGGAATACAAGGCCCCCAATTCCCTCACTTTCTATGTCACTAGGAGGTATAATGTTGTCCTAAACTTGTGTTTTTATTATTACATTTTCTTTCATAAACAAATGGCAGAAGTGTGAGAGAGATTCGGTGGAATGGATGGATGAAGGGATGCCCAAAATGTGGAGTGGAGACATCTATTTATAGGCAATTTAGGGGCTGCACGCCCGTGCTCAAAGTTTGGCACGCCCACGCTGGACAGCAGGTACTGTTGCTGAGTCCTTTCGAGCAGAAGTTGTCTGCTGTCAGGGGCTGCACGGCCATGCCAAGGGGCATGGCATGCCCATGCTTGCTGGTACGAGTATCCGTCTTGTCAGTTTGGTTGGTTCGAAGCCTTGGGGAGCACGTCTTTAATGGCACGGTCATGCCCAAGAGTTTGGCACGCTCGTGCAACTTTGTAAAGTTGACTTTTTGCCTTCTGTTGACTTAGATATGATGACTTGTTGACCCAGGACTGGTGCATGGTTGTGCACGGTCGGAGTGCGACCGTGCTGCATCTGAAACATCGTTCTAAGTCTTCACTTCCTTGTCTTTCATTCCGTTTTCCTTTCTGGACTACAAAACTTTCATGTGGGAGACAAGGCTGTTATACTATGTACCCTTTTGTCTCCTAGAAGCTTGTTCTCTACTCAAAGTGTGCCTTTTTCCTTCTTTTTGCTTTTTTGCTTCCAAGCACCTGCATTTGTAAGTTTAATAAATGTGCAAAAAGGAGGATAACTACATATGTAAAACATATTAAATTATCGGCACATCATAACACCTCACACTTAAACGTTTGCTTGTCCTCAAGCAAACCAAACCTTAGGCAAATTTTAAAAATTGTAAGTTTTACTTGATTTGCCGAGCTCAACCTACCTCATAAGAGTCACACTTAATAGATCCTCGGGGTTTCGGGCTTGGTTGTGGTCACTCAAACATTCCTAAAATGTGATAACAGTCAACAAACTAGGTTAGCATCCGTACACATTTCAGCTATTGTTTCATTATATGTGCATATTTAAACGTTTTTGCATCCACTATACCCCCTTGTCTGGAAAAGCAAGAGTTAATCAGAGAACTCAGCATCAGACACTTGTTTAGTCATACAACACCTGGACAAATCACCAAACGAGCAATCAATGGGAGGTCACTCACTAACACATGATGACCCCACATGTTCATAGATTACCAATAACATCATATCTAAACACCTAATGACATACCTTGTGAACAAAATACATGTTAATATCGTCATTAAATGATCTACAACCTAATCAAAACCATATCATGGTTTAATGATCGAACAAAACTCAAGCTAGCTAGTGAACCATCTTATCAACACTAGACCTATACACACATATGCATACATGTACCAACGAATTCACTACCATATATACATACCTAAGAGTACTCGGCTTAGGCATACACATATACACCCAAGGAAAACACAAGAAAGGTCCATCTTTATCCATCACTATCACCTAGATCATGTACAAAGATCATGGAAACTATAACTCTTCCTTTTTCCTTCCTTGTTGGCCAAAACATGCCTTCCCGCCACCACACTTGTTCTCAATTCATTAGTAACCATGTAAGAGAATTAGAACCTTCCAATGATGGACAAATTACAACTCATGCTATGTTATACTAAACTAGGCCCTACATATGTTGATCACAATAATCATGAGCATGATTTCTTACCCAAACTCTCTCCCTTTTCCCTTTCCTTCGGCTAGCACACGACAACAAGCAAACATCCAAAAACTTCCTAGCCAAAAGTGACATAACAATGCAACATATTGTACTTGATCACCATGCAATCCTTCTTTCTTTCCTATGACACCTCACGGCCAACTCCAAGAACAAACAAGAAGTCCCTATCAACCTAAATCTAACACCCATTTGGTTAAACATCACTTCACTCCAAAGATCTAAGCTAATGCATTACCATATTGAGAAAGAAACAAACATTCCTTCCCTACCTATGAATTGCGGCCGATAGGGACATCTCATGGGCACATAAAGACAATTCTTGGATCATAGAAGGGTTACTATCCATGCTAACATCTAGGGTGTACTTGGCCGATCCTAGGAGAAGGCAACAATGACATTTCGGCTTCCAACTCACCTTCTTAGATGATGTAATCGTCCTAGAAGCATGATGAGCTCATGGATTACATGCAATTGGATAAAAAGAAAAACTAATCATCCTTCCTAACCTAATTCAACTTACCTTACTCTTGATTAGTCATCCTACTCCTAACTTACTCTAAATGATGATAACTTACACTAATCAATGCACCAAAACAAGGAGATGACCATTCCAAATTTGTTTTTGTCCATACCCTCTTCGATCACTATAGAAGGGGACTCCAAGAACTTCAACATTCACACCATCGCTTTCCTTTACTCCACAATACCCATCGGACCTCACAAATCCATAACCGAAGGGCACAAGGCACGAGCAAGAAGAGAAACAAGAAGAACCGGTTCCACATTGAATCAAACTAGGTATGTTATCCAACCTATCTTCTTTTTCGAAGCTCTAAACCTCTCGGTTCCTTGTAAACCCGACCTATACCCCATCCTAATCGGCTACCATGACTAACTCAACTGTCTACTTCTTAAACACCATAAAACAAGTATATATATACAAAGATCTTTGAACACATTGTTAGATTTTGTAACTCGTAGTCACTTGGGTGAACTATCACTTTTCCACATTATTAATGGGCCTAAACAAGATCACCATCATTCGAGTAGTATTATTCGAACATATGAACAACAAAAGAAACCAACTAATGATCGGTTTTACAAACAATAACACAATCGGTTTATACTTGAAGTTAAGAAAGTTTATGATGAGTTTTATAATCGGCATTATCACCAAACACTATTAGAATGATTAGTAACCCTCGATGGTATCTTAATATGTTGAGATCAAGCCATGTTGGTCCAAACACCCTTCGAAAATGAAGCCTAGATGGTACCTTGTTTCGGCTAGATCTATTTAACATATGGTAACATAGGGCGAAACATATGTTAGCCCTATGTTATGGTTAAAAGGGTAATAAACACACATTAAATCTTGTTTCTTCCAAAAACCAACCCCACATGACGATTTGGTGCCAAACTATAGCCCATGACGACATGTGGAGGCCATTTAATCCTACATTACATATTATGTTTCGACGAAACACCAATGTTTTAGAACTATATATTGTATAGAACACTAACAAGTGTCACGTACACTAAAACATGACCCACAACCACTAAACACAACGGTCCACAAGTGTCGGGTGAACAATCTGTATGATAAACAACGAACTGGATGACTTACCATGTCCATGATGATCATAGGTTATCATTTTTCAGGACGGTGACCATCCACAGCCTCACTAGACCTCATACATCATTATCAGGTGAGTTTTCATGGCCCCATTTTACTATTTTACATTTCAGGGGAAATACATGCATCAGTACTTGTGTCATTTTCAAGTGTGTGCGCATTCTATCGTGACTCACATGTGGAACATGAGACATATTGGTTCATGAGCTCACTAGTCCTCGTACAACGTTTACTGTAACCATTAGCTAAACAGTTAGCCATGGAACACTTTAATAGATCTATTGGGTTGACACCCCCACTCTTGGTTAGTCGCTCTAACCGGTTACATACGAAAGAGTGTTAGTATTCTACTATACATACATTGTCTTTAGTGTACAATGCGCGAGGCACAACAGTCAAGAGGTTTGGTTATGGGACTCATGGTTTGCATAGTGATCATTTGCTTAGCTAGCTTATGACTGGTCATACACGAATTACACGTTGGTTTTACTTGTTACAATCAAACCCATGAACTCACCAACATTATTGTTGACAGAACTCGTTATGCATGTTTTTCAGGTAACTAAATGGAGGGCCACAAAGATTTGAGGGACGGGTTCGAGCAAGCACTGCATGGTACCACCTTGATGGGTTTTCTTTGTCATCCTCGTGATGTTTGTTTTCAAGTGCACTAGACAATATTTCCTTTCGTTAACATTATGATGTTGATTTAAATAAATTTATGACATTACCCATCGTTTAAGGTGGTGCTATTTAAATAAAAATGTGTGTTGCTTGAACCTTATGCTTGAAAACCTTTCGGTTGTCGCATCCCCGTGTTTCCGCCTTAGCGGGGTGTGATAGATTGGTATCAGAGCACGAGGTTATAGAGAACCGAGATTCTTTTGAGTCAACTATAACTTAAAACATTTTTCAAAACGTTTTCACAAAGTACCACGATGTCACGCCTTGCACCTCTCAAATCTCAAGCCGCTCCACGAAGACATATGGGTATGATGGTTCATTTATTTATACATGTGATTATTTACATACATACATATATATATATATATATATATATATATATATATATATATATATATGCATGTCATGACAGGAACCATGGTTATTACCATTGACCTTGTTTCTTCATCCGAGTCCGAGCCGGATTATTTGGTGAACGATTCCCAGGATGATGACTTGCCTCTCACTCAGCCAGCCCCAGCCCCCGAGTCCTCTCATCATGGACGTGGATGGATCTCAGAGTTCGAGATGGACATCGACCCTCCTTCAGCCATGAGGCGTACCTCCGACGACGACGCGGACGACGACGCCCCACCTCCTCTAGCCATCCCTGACACTCACTCCTCTGTTACCCCTCCTGCTTCTCACCCTCCAGCTAGCCTTAATCCCTTCTTTCGTTTGGACACTTCGGGAAGTACGCTCAAAAAGTGTACACCGCGAAAGAGGGTACGGCCATCTCTTGTTATTGCTATACCCGCTAGAGGCCCAATCTTTTCCCTTCCCGCTGACCCTGTCCCGACCAGTGAGCCTACCCAACCCGTCGACCCCATGCCAGAGCCTTTAGCAGTGGAGGTGTGCGAGCCACTGAAGAGACTGAAGCAGCGCTCTCAGGCCCACAAGCGGCCTTACCTTCCTAGCCTCTCTAGTTGCCTGGCACACCGGGACGAGGAGGATGATCCCAAGGTCTTGAGTTTGGGAGACTCATCAGGGAGACCCCTCCACACTGAGCGTGGTTTCTTATATCCCATGATGTGCAGCTAGTGGCGTTAGGAGATCTCATTCGGGAGGTCGAGAGCTAGTGGGCCGAGGCTGAGCAGGGGAGATTGACTACTGTGATGGAGCGAGCCGAGATGGGGAGACGTCTTGAGGTGCTAGAGCGTAGGATGGCAGAGACGGACCGACGCATGAGGGAGGCGATTATTTCTCTCATTGCTGCCTTTGCACCTTCTTCTTAGTTGTTGCTTGTTGTTATGTTTATGTATGTGATGACTTATGATGGTGTATGACTTTGGGATGATGTTTAAAAACTAATTGCGGTTCAACCGCCCGTTTTGTACTAAAACTTAACTACTTTTGGGATCATGTATGGGTTTTATGACATGTGGTTGTATTAATTTAATTTAACTTGTATGCACGATTGTATTGGTTATTATGTGATTATATGTGTATATGCATCTCTTACGTTTGTTGTGTTCTTTTCACTTAGTTATGCCTACCCGACAGTCAGCACGGACAACCGGAGGCGGACCACTACCAACCACTCCCGCTAAGTTAGCTAGAGTAATTGCTGCAGCAATTGCTCAACACGATGCAGCTCGGGCTGACTCCAGTGGAGGTTCAGGAGGTACCGGTCGCCGCCGAGGAAGTGAAACAGATCACGAGGTTGAAAACTCTATTCATGGTTGTTCATACAAAACCTTCATGGCATGCAAACCATGGACTTTCCGTGGTACTGAGGGTGCTGTAGGGATTGTCTGATGGATAGAGAAGACCGAATCAGTCCTCGACATCAGTCGTTGCTCCGAGGATCAAAAGATGAAGTACTCTACTTGTACCTTTCAGGAAGAAGCCCTTACCTGGTGGAATCTGCAAGTGCAAACCCTGGGCAAAGAAGCGGCATGCAACCTTGCTTGGGCCGATCTCAAAGCACTGCTCATGGAAAAGTACTGCCCTAGGAGTGAACTCTAGAAGCTGGAAGCCGAGTTCTGGAATCTCACCATGGTGGATGCCAACGTAACTGCATATACCACTCGTTTTCATGAACTCTCTCGACTAGTCCCACACATGGTCACGCCCGAATACAAGAGAGTTGAGCGGTATATCTGGGGTCAGTCACCAAAGATCCGCAGTATGGTTACTGCATCGGCACCTTCCACCATCCAGGCTGCGGTTACCCTTGCCCAAATTTTGACCGACGACGCTGTCCGCATGGGTTCGTTAAACCAAAAGGTTACGGTTGCCAGTGAGAATTCAGGGAACAGGCGTAAACATTCCGACAACCGGAAGGGCATGAACTCCTCTCACAAACCACAAGATGCCGTGAAAGTCTTTGCTGCCCCAACTGCTGAGGAGCCCAAATGCAAGTACAACAGGCCCCATCCTCACTGCAGGAAATGAAACTACCATCACATAGGTACCTGCGAAAGCATCTTGTGCAAGAACTGTAACTGTCGTGGTCACTCAACCGCCAACTGCAAGGCCAAAGCCACCAACACTCCTCCTGCCAAAAAGAAATCCCTTGGATTAGAATCTTGTAAGTTGGAAACACGTTACACCATAAAGTTAGCTAATGGTAAGTTGATCTCATCTGAGGAAGTTGTTAAGGGTTGTGTTCTGGTGCTTGACGGCCATGATTTCCATAGCGATTTACTGCCTATTCGACTAGGTAGCTTCGATGTTATCATTGGCATGGATTGGTTATCCAAACATCATGCAGAGATCGGCTGTCATGAGAAGATGGTTCGAATCCCCTTGTCCATTGGTAAAACCTTATCAATTCGAGGAGGCCAGGGTGTACCCACTCTTCGAGTCATATCCTGCATTAAGGCGCAAAAATGCTTAAGGAAAGGTTGTGTCGTGTTTCTGGCACATGTCGTTGAACAAAAAGCCAAAGAACGGAAGCTCGTGGAAATTCCAGTGGTGCGAGATTACCCTGAAGTCTTTCTAGAGGACTTGCCGGGACTTCCACCACCGCGACAGGTCGAGTTCCGCATTGATCTTGTCCCAAGAGCTGCCCCGGTAGCCCGCACTCCGTATCGGCTAGCACCATCGGAAATGCAGGAACTGTCTAACCAACTTCAGGAGTTGTTGGACAAAGGTTTCATTCGTCCGAGCTTTTCTCCGTGGGGAGCGCTCATTCTGTTCGTGAAGAAGAAAGACGGGAGTTTCCGCATGTGCATCGACTACCGGGAGTCGAACAAGTTGACGATCAAGAAAAAGTATCTGTTGCCAAGGATTGATGATCTGTTCGAGCAGTTGCAGGGATCCATTTACTACTCGAAGATCGATCTGCGGTCAGGATATCATCAGCTGCGGATTTAGGAAGACGACATCCCGAAGACGGCATTTCGAACTCGTTATGGCCATTACGAATTCTTAGTCATGCCATTTGGGTTAACGAATGCTCCTGCCGTTTTCATGGACCTCATGAACCACGTTCGCAAGCCCTACTTAGACAAATTTATTATCATCTTCATCAATGACTTCTTGATCCACTCGCGAACTCAAGAAGAGCACGCACAACTTCTTCGGTTGATTTTGGAGTTGCTCAAAAACGAGAAACTGTTTGCCAAATTCTCGAAATGCGAGTTCTGGATTCGAGAAGTCCATTTCCTCGGTCACGTTGTGAACGAGAAGGGCATACAAGTTGATCCCGCAAAGATTGAAGCAATCAAGGATTGGATTGTGCCCAAGACACCAACTGAGGTGCGACAATTTTTGGGATTAGCCGGTTATTATCGTTGGTTCATCACGAATTTCTCCAAGATTGCCTAGCCATTGACTGTCTTAACACAAAAAGACAAGAAGTTCGATTGAGGAGTCAAGCAGGAGAATGCATTCCAAGTATTGAAGGACTGTTTATGCAGTGCTCCAATTCTCTCTCTTCCTGAAGGTACCGATGATTTCATGGTTTATTGCGATGCTTCTCATCAAGGTCTTGGATATGTACTCATGCAAAGGAATATGGTCATTGCATATGCATTTCGACAACTTAAAATTCATGAGAAGAATTACACCACTCATGACCTAGAGTTTGGTGCAGTAATCTTTGCCCTCAAGATTTGGAGGCAGTACCTTTATGGCACTAAGTGTACCATTTTCACCGATAATAGAAGCTTGCAACACATCTATAATCAGAAGGATCTGAACATGCGGCAACGTAGATGGGTTGAATTGCTGAACGACTACGATTGTGAGATTAAATACCATCCGGGAAAAGCCAATGTTGTGGCTGACGCACTAAGCCGGAAGGAACGAGTTAAGACCCTGCGTGTACGCGCGCTAGGTTCGACCATCCATACAAATATCACTACCCGTATCCGTGACGCTCAGCAGGAATCTCTGAAAGGTGAAAATCTGAAGAATGATTCGTTATTCAAGATGGTGAATCTGTTGGAACCAAGGTCTAACGGCACAGTTTATTTTGCCAACCAGATATGGGTGCCACGTTTTGGTGGTTTACGTGATCTAATCCTAGAAGAAGCCCACAAGTCTAGATACTCGGTCCATCCTGGTGATGACAAGATGTACAAAGATGTGAAGGAACTTTACTCGTGGCCCAACCTGAAAGGTGAAATCGCTATGTACGTCAGCCAATGTCTTACCTGCTCAAAGGTCAAAGCTAAGTATCAGAAGCCGTCTAGTTTGCTTCAGCAACTAGAAATTCCTGTTTGGAAATGGGAACAAATTTCTATGGACTTCATCACCAAGCTACCTAAGACGACCAGTGGTCACGATACGATTTGGGTAAATCCGCACATTTCTGGCCGATTAAGGAAACCGACAAGCTAGAGAAACTCGGCAAGTTGTACATCAAGGAGATTGTAAATAGGCATGGTGTGCCTGTTTCAATCATTATCGACCGAGACAGTCGATTTACTTCCTGATTCTGGAAAACATTGATGGACGCATTAGGCTCTCGCTTAGACATGAGCACAGCCTATCATCCTCAAACAGATGGCCAGAGTGAACGCACGATTCAAACATTGGAAGACATGCTTTGGGCATGTGTAATTGACTTCGGTGGAAACTGGGATTCTCATCTACCATTGGTTGAGTTCTCTTACAATAACGGTTACCACACCAGTATTAAGGCTGCTCCGTTTGAAGCCCTGTATGGTCGTAAGTGTAGATCTCCTTTGTGTTGGGCAGAAGTTGGAGACAAGTATTTGACTGGCCCCGAGCTTATTCAAGAGACCATCGACATGATCTTTTAGATCCGTGATCGCTTGAAAGCCGCTCGAGATCGTCAAAAAGAGCTATGCTGATCGTCGTCGCAAACCACTTGAATTCCAGGTTGACGATAAGGTACTCTTGAAAGTCTCACCCTCGAAGGGTGTACCACGGTTTGGCAAGCATGGAAAACTTAATCCCCGATACATTGGTCCGTTTGAAATACTTTCTAGGGTTGGTCCTGTGGCATACAAGCTCAAGTTGCCAGAAGAGCTAAGTGGTGTTCATGACACTTTCCACGTATCCAATCGAAAGAAGTGTTTGTATGATGAGTCCTTGATCATTCCTCCCGAAGAAATTCACATCGATGATCAGCTCCATTTTATCGAGGAGCCAATCGAGGTGACTGATTGAAAAGTCCAGAAGTTGAGAAGGAGTTGCACTAAACTTGTGAAAGTCAGATGGAATGCAAAGCGTGGTCACGAATTTACATGGGAATGCGAAGACCAGATGAGACGCAAGTACCCAGCTCTCTTCCCTAAGACTACGGAATCTAGTAGGGAAACTCGATTTCACGGACGAAATTCCAAAACAAGTGGAGAATGTGACAACAGTCAACAAACCAGGTCAGCATCCGTACACATTTCAGCTATTGTTTCATTATATGTGCATATTTAAACGTTTTTGCATCCACTATACCCCCTTGTCTGGAAAAGCAAGAGTTAATCAGAAAACTCAGCATGAGACACTTGTTTAGTCATACAACACTTGGAGAAATCACCAAACAAGCAATCAATGGGAGGTCACTCACTAACACATGATGACTCCACACTAACACATGTTCATAGATTACCAATAACATCATATCTAAACACCTAACGACTTAACTTGTGAACAAAATACATGTTAATGTCGTCATTAAACGATCTACAACCTAATCAAAACCACATCATGGGTTAATGATCGAACAAAACTCAAGCTAGCTAGTGAACCATCTTATCAACACTAGACCTATACACACATATGCATACATGTACCATCGAATTCACAACCATATATACATACCTAAGAGTACTCGGCTTAGGCATACACATATACACCCAAGGAAAACACAAGAAAGGTCCATCTTTATCCATCACTATCACCTAGATCATGTACAAAGATCATGGAAACTATAACTCTTCCTTTTTCCTTCCTTGTTGGCCGAAACATGCCTTCCCACCACCACACTTGTTCTCAATTCATTGGTAACCATGTAAGAGATTAGAACCTTCCAATGATGAACAAATTACAACTCATGCTATGTTATACTAAACTAGGCCTTACATATGTTGATCACAATAAGCATGAGCATGATATCTTACCCAAACTCTCTCCCTTTTCCCTTTCCTTCAGCTAGCACACAACAACAAGCAAACATCCAAAAACTTCCTAGCCAAAAGTGACATAACAATGCAACATATTATACTTGATCACCATGCAATCCTTCTTTCTTTCCTATGACACCTCACGGCCAACTCCAACAACAAATAAGAAGTCCCTATCAACCTAAATCTTACACCCATTTGGTTAAACATCACTTCGCTCCAAAGATCTAAGCTAATGCATTACCATATTGAGAAAGAAACAAACCTTCCTTCCCTACCTATGAATTGCGGCCGATAGGGAAAGGGCACATGGAGACAATTCTTGTATCATAGAAGGGTTACTATCCATGCTAACATCTAGGGTGTACTTGGCCGATCCTAGGAGAAGGCACCAATGACATTTCGGCTTCCAACTCACCTACTTAGATGATGTAATCGGCCTAGAAGCATGATGAGCTCATGGATTACATGCAATTGGATAACAAGACAAACTAATCATCCTTCCTAACCTAATTCAACTTACCTTACTCTTAGTCATCCTACTCCTAACTTACTCTAAATGATGATAACTTACACTAATCAATGCACCAAAACAAGGAGATGACCATTCCAAATTTATTTTTGTCCATACCCTCTTCGATCACTATAAAAGGGGACTCCAAGAGCTTCAACATTCACACCATCACTTTCCTTTACTCCACAATACCCAACGGCCCTCACAAATCCATAACCGAAGGGCACAAGGCACAAGCAAGAAGAGGACAAGAAGAACCGGTTCCACATTGAATCAAACTAGGTATGTTATCCAACCTATCTTATTTTTCGAAGCTCTAAACCTCTCGGCCCCTTGTAAACCCGACCTAGACCTCATCCTAATCGGCTACCATGACTAACTCAACTATCTACTTCTTAAACACCATAAAACAAGTATATATATACAAAGATCTTGGAACACATTGTTAGATTTTGTAACTAGTAGTCACTTGGGTGAACTATCGCTTTTCCACATTATTAATCGGCCTAAACAAGATCACCATCATTCGAGTAGTGTTATTCGAACATATGAACAACAAATGAAACCAACTAATGATCGGTTTTACAAACAATAACACAATCGGTTTATACTCGAAGTTAAGGAAGTTTATGATGAGTTTTATAATCGGCATTATCACCAAACACTACTAGAATGATTAGTAACCCTCGATGGTATCTTAATATGTTGAGATTAAGCCATGTTGGTCCAAACAACCTTCGAAAATGAAGCCTAGATGGTACCTTGTTTCGTCTAGATCTATTTAACATATGGTAACATAGGCTGAAACATATGTTAACTCTATGTTATGGTTAAAAGGGTAATAAACACACGTTAAATCCTGTTTCTTCCAAAAACCAACCGCACATGACGATTTGGTGCCAAACTATAGCCCATGACGACATGTGGAGTCCATTTTTGCCTACATTAGATATTATGTTTCGACAAAACACCAAAGTTTTGGAACTATATGTTGTATAGAACACCAACAAGTGTCACGTACACTAAAACACGACCCACAACCACTAAACACAATGGTCCACAAGTGTCGGGTGAACAATCTGTTTGATAAACAACGAACTGGATGACTTACCATGTCCATAATGATCATAGGGTATCATTTGTCAGGACGGTGACCATCTACAGCCTCACTAGATCTCATACATCATTATCAGGTGAGTTTTCATGGCCGCATTTTATTATTTTACATTTCGGGGGAAATACATGCATCAGTACTTGTGTCATTTTCAAGTTTGTGTACATTCTATCGTGACTACCGCGTGGAACATGAGACATATTGGTTCATGAGCTCACTAGTCCTCGTACAACGTTTACTGTAACCATTAGCTAAACAGTTAGTCATGGAACACTTTAATAGATCTATTGGGTTGACACCCCCACTCTTGGTTAGTCGCTCTAACCGGTTACATACGAAAGAGTGTTAGTATTCTACTATACATACATTTTCTTAACTATACAATGCGCGAGGCACAACAGTCAAGAGGTTTGGTTATGGGACTCATGGTTTGCACAGTGATCATTTGCTTAGCTAGCTTATGATTGGTCATACACGAATTACACGTTGGTTTTACTTGTTACAATCAAACCCATGAACTCACCAACATTATTGTTGACAACACTCGTTATGCATGCTTTCAGGTAACTAAATGGAGGGCCACAGAGATTTGAGGGACGGGTTCGAGCAAGCACTGCGTGGTACCACCTTGATGGGTTTTCTTTGTCATCCTTGTGATGTTTGTTTTCAAAAGCACTAGACAATATTTCCTTTCGTTAACATTATGATGTTGATTTAAATAAATTTATGACATTATCCATCGTTTAAGGTGGTGCTATTTAAAGTAAAATGTGTGTTGCTTGAACCTTGTGCTGGAAAACCTTTCGGTCATCGCATCCCCGTGTTTCCGCCTTGGCGGGGTGTGACATAAAATGTCCCAATTCATATTCCTTTCTAACTCTCGTTCTCTCGGGTTTCATTTTGGGGGTGATCACTCGGATTCTTCCCAATAGCAAGCACAGATCATACACTTGTATGCAAATCACAACTCCACCACTTAAGTTGAGGTAATGTATGTGAATCAGAAGGACTTTAAACGAGTTAGTTGAGTGAAATGGTGACGAATAGGGTAGGAATGGAGTCTACCACTATGACTAACTTCGGGTTGAGTGATTGAAGTGTTATCGGAATCTTTTAAATCTTCTAGGTGGGCTTTGAAGGTCTTTCCCTGGACTTCATAGCTCGACTGTGGCCTACTCTCGTGAATCGTTCAGCGCGCGGGCAGCCTAAAAGCCTCCACTAGGTTGTGTCAATTACTTGGTCTTTAGAAAGTCTTGCAAAACTTCTCTTTAGAAGTTCTCTTTGATTCCTATATTTTAGCAGCATCATTATCACACACTTTTTTAACATATAAACTGTTTACACTCGATGCTTTGCTGGGTGATTCTTGACACTTGGTACGCTCTTCTTGATGGCTTTTCTGTTGTCGCCATTTTTCACGATCGAGATCCGAGATCTTTGATGTGTGGCTTATGCTTCTAAGTCCAAATTTTCCCGAGATCTTCCTTAACACCTCAACACTTCCTTGCTTTTGTAATGGCGGGGGCTAAATGGATGAAAGGAAATGAAAAAGGCTAAGGCTCCAGATGGGCGGCTAGGGTTGGGGAAAATATATGGAAGGCCAATGGTAACGGAATGGGTAAATGCTAAGTGCCTAAATCATTTTCACACAATCAGCTCTAATATGGTCTTGTAATGCATAAGTCACATAAGTTCTAACCATGTCAGGCCAAAGGGGAATATCTCATAAACAAACTAACGAGCATGTAAAGTATATATGTAATGATATGCTCGATAAGGCTCAAAATACTCACATGTAAGGGTAGGAGTTAATTAAGAAATTGAAGACGCGCTAGATGGTTCTTTTAAGTACCAAAACCTCCCTAATCTCCCGCATGATTATTGGGTGGACTCAAAGGTTTGGAAAACGGTTTTTACTTAATCAAAACATTTTTGAAAAATTTGCCTTTAAATGGTTTTGGTTTGTTGATTTCAAGAGGTGTTAAAATACAAGATGTGTTTTGCAACACATCAAACATCCCCACACTTAAACCTTTTTCATCCCTGAAAAAGCATAGAATGGAATCATAACCTGGACCTTCGATTTCCAAACTTTGTTAATACTTTTTATTAATTAGGCAAAACAACATACTAACTGCAACTGCTGGTATTGTGATCCACCTAAACCCAACCACCGACTAATCAAGCCTTTTTCATGTTTTATCAATTAGGTTCAATTTAGCTCAATCATCTAAGGGTCCCACACTCAAGAGTCATAACTCTATCCTAATCCCGAATCAAGCTTATAAGGTAAAGATTAATATCTAGCACTTTATATAAACGCCCTTATGTATTTAGAACCAAATATGATGGAAGATGGATGAAGTTTATGAGCTTAGACACTTTTTTTTTCATACCTAACCCAGAGGTTGTCTCAATCAGAGTCACCATCCCCAAGAGCGACAACATGAGCTTCGGTATATAATTTTTTTTTTTTTGTAATCTAGCTCAATTGATGGATATGTGGATTTTTTTTCGGGCGCCACTTTTCACCGGATTTATTTTCATAAAAAGGATCAAGTGTGCCATTTGATTCAAAATACTTATAGGCATTTACTTATAGTGGTACTTCTTATACTATCAACGGTTTCAGACTCGGCCTATCATCCTAAGGTGAGAATCCACAAGATTTCATGATTATATTATTTCGTATATTATAACACTACTAGGGAAACTATCACAGTCGGCTGGGCCTACCAACACATCACAGGCAACATGTTCTCTACCTTTATATTCTCTTATATATAATATTGAAAAATCGAAAAATCCTAATTCTACCTATCACTTTCCATTTAAAAGCACACAAAATCAGGGACTTTTTTTTCATTTTTTTTTTGGGTATTTTTTTTTACTCAACCAACAACTAAGCAAAATAAAGACGAAGTCTCCCATCCCCACACTTAGAAAGGCACAATGTCCTCAATGTGCTCCAGGATACAACGTAAACTAAAAATAAAAATGCAAAAATAAAGTAGAAACAAACTAAATATATAACAAGAAAATAAATGGAACGAACTCCCCTGGAATATATGACGATAACTCGCAGAAAGTGTTCTGTCCGTCCATCATCTACAGCCGTATAGCATTTCCTTCGCGGCCATAGTCAGAATCCTGCAAAAATAAACTAAAAAGAAAGTGAAAGTACAATGACTCAATGACAAGTGAGATGCCTGTTTACAAAAAAATAATTTTAAGATCGACCCCCACCCGAATGGAGATTGAGTACGGGCGGGGGAGATCCATTTGTTAAAAAGGCCAAGGCAATCTCACAAGACTCGATAAAGTAAAAATAAATAAATAAATAAAAATAGAAAAAAAATTAAAATAAAGAAGAATGAAAATAAAATAAAAGAAAAAACATACCTGGCTAATGATGATACAAAACTCTACACTTGGATTCTTACTCGGAGAACCTAACCTCTACAATCACTCGAGATGAGGCTCGAGGCGGATAACCTCAACCTCATCCTCCTCCTCATTAGCTCTTCCTATGTAGAGCTTCAACCTATGTCCATTCACCTTGAACATCTCTCCATCCTTCCCCTCAATGGTAACCGTGCCATAGGGGAACACTTCCTTCACCACAAACGGTCCTGACCACCGGGACTTCAACTTACCTGGGAACAATCTCAAACGGGAATTGTACAGTAGTACTTGATCCCCACACTTAAAATCCTTGTTCCCCTTCAACTTCCTATCATGCAATGCCTTCGTACAAGCCTTATAGTCATGAGTGTGCTCGTATG
Source organism: Ambrosia artemisiifolia (assembly GCA_032199755.1). NCBI lineage: Eukaryota > Viridiplantae > Streptophyta > Magnoliopsida > Asterales > Asteraceae > Ambrosia > Ambrosia artemisiifolia. Next base: position 46,207,428 of record CM063517.1, on the reverse strand, counting down.
CATGATCTCTCAACTCCTCTAACTCGTGCAACTCAAGAAACCGTTTTCTCTTGGCCAAAGACATGTCAAGATTAACGGATCGTAATGCCCAATATGCACGGTGCTCTAACTTTACCGGGAGATGGCACGCCTTCCCATAGATCATCCGAAATGGTGTAGAACCGGTCGGTGTCTTATAAGCTGTGCGGAAGGCCCAGAGTGCATGATCTAGCTTCTCAGCCCAATCAATCCTACTTGCCCCTACAGTTTTCTTTAGGATCCTCTTGATCCCTCTATTACTCACCTCCACTTGCCCACTTGTTTGTGGGTGATAGGGTGTAGCAAGCCGATGGGTGACCCCATAGCGTTGCAAAGCCTTCTCCATCAATGAATTACAGAAGTGGGTGCCCCTATCACTAACTAAGGCTTTTGGAGTACCGAAACGAGCAAACAACTTTCGTAGGAATCCCACTACAACTCTCGCGCTATTAGTGGGGGTAGGAAGTGCCTCCTGTTGGACCGTGATCATCATCAGCAGCGGATTAACATTATCATAATCGGATTATCATCATGGAATCATCATCATCTTCTTATAATATGCAAGAACATCATGAAGAACATATGAATATTATTGATATGTGACGGTGGAGAGGATTGTATACAGAAATCGCATACCAATCCCACACACACTCAAATGTTTACAATACATTCCTATATATAGTATGGTTGTGGCGGTTATTATAACTAACTTTTAACCGCCATGTTAACTAATCCTATTACAAATACTATTAAATATACAATAAAACATATTTATGAAAGTTTAGTTTACTAAATTTCCAATACCTCCACCCACTTAGAAACGTAGTCTACGGCGACAAGAATGTACCTATTCCCACGAGACATAGGGAATGGTCCCATGAAATCAATACCCCAAAGATCGAAAACCTCACATGGATGCATAATATTCTGGGGCATCTCATCCCGGGACGAGATGTTGCCAACCCTTTGGCACCTATCAAAACTCCTCACAAATGTGGCCGCATCCTTAAAGATGGTTGGCCAATAGAAACCCGCGTCAAACACCTTCCTCACGGTCAACAAAACTCCATGATGGCCTCCCGTAGGGCCCTCGTGACAATGCCTCAACACATCTCTCAACTCCCTACCATCAACACACCTACGGACCACTTGGTCCGAGCCTATCCTAAAAAGATAAGGATCATCCCAAAGGTAATGTTTAACGTCCGCAAAGAATTTCTTCTTTTGCTGGTACGTTAAGTCCCCCCTCAGGAATCCATCAGCAAGATAGTTCGCAAAATCGGCGAACCAAGGCAACTCATCCTCCTTAGCTGTCAACACACACAAGAACTCATGGGGAAAGGCATCCCCAATATCTCTCTCCTCACTCAAGCTTCTCTCTGGGTGCTCTAAACGAGACAAATGATCGGCCGCCACGTTCTCGGCGCCACTCTTCTGCCTCAACTCTATGTCAAACTCAGAAAGCAACAAGACCCACCGAATCAAACGCGGTTTAGCATCTTTCTTACTAAACAAAAACTTCAAAGCCGCGTGATCAGAGTAAATGATGGTCTTAGACAAAACAAGATAGGACCTAAACTTATCAAAAGCATAAACCACCGCCAGGAGCTCTTTCTCAGTGGTAGTGTAGTGCTCCTGTGCATCATTAAGTGTCTTACTTGCATAATAAATCGGGTGGAAATGCTTATTGTGTCTCTGTCCTAAAACGGCCCCAACCGCGAAGTCGCTCGCGTCACACATAAGCTCGAATGGCAAGCTCCAATCGGGGGCCACCAGAATCGGGGCGGTAACTAACCTCTCCATCAACGTCTCAAATGCCCTCACACACTCCTCACTAAACTCAAACGACCTATCCTTCTCTAGGAGCTGAGTCATCGGTCTAGCAATCTTAGAAAAATCCTTAATGAACCTACGATAAAAACCTGCATGACCTAGAAAACTCCTAACAGACTTCACAGAAGTCGGCAGGGGTAAACGCGTAATGGTCTCTACCTTAGCTCTATCAACCTCTATCCCCGCTCGTGAAATCTTATGGCCTAACACTATGCCCTCCTTCACCATGAAGTGGCATTTCTCCCAGTTCAACTTCAACTTCGTCTCCTCACATCTGGCTAACATCCTCTCAAGATTCCCTAAACAGTGATCAAAAGAGCTCCCGAAAACTGAAAAATCATCCATAAACACCTCCATGGAGCTCTCTATCATATCATGGAAAATAGCCACCATGCATCTCTGAAAAGTAGCAGGAGCGTTGCACAGTCCAAAGGACATGCGACGATACGCAAAAGTCCCATAAGGGCATGTGAACGTGGTTTTCTACTAATCCTCTGGTCCAATGGGGATCTGGAAATAACCTGAGAAACCACCAAGAAAGCAATAAAATTACTGTCCAGACAAACGCTCGAGCATCTGATCAATGAATGGAAGGGGAAAGTGGTCCTTCCTAGTGGACTCATTCAGCCTCCTATAATCTATACACACCCTCCAACCTGTGACAGTACGCATAGGAATCAACTCACATGTCTCAATAGTCACAACTGTCATCCCTCCCTTCTTAGGGACAACTTGGACTGGACTGACCCATGGTGAATCAGAAATGGGGTAAATAAGGCCGGCGTCAAGTAGCTTCAACACCTCCTTCTTCACCACCTCCTGCATGTTCGGGCTCAACCTCCGCTGAGGCTGCACCACGGGCTTAGAGCCATCCTCTAACAAAATCCTATGTGTGCAAATGGAAGGGTGGATACCCTCAATTTCCACAAGCTTCCAAGCGATGGCATTCTTGTGTTCCTTAAGAACATCTAACAACTTCTTCTTCTCCTCCGCCGTCAAATCTGATTAAATGATGACGGGCAAACGTGACTCCTCATCCAGAAACGCATACTCAATATGATCGGGCAACTCCTTAAGCTCTAAGGACGGTGGGGTCTCTACCGACGGCCTCTCGACAGGCTCATCTCTCTCAATAGCTACACTCTCTACAGACTCAATGGGGCTAACACTAGACCTAGGGCTCTGTCCTAGTGGATAAGTCATCATCTCTATCCCTTGATCCTCCCAACTCTCATCAACAGAATCTGTCTCGGAACTACCCCTACAAAAATCACTCAAACTCTGACCAACATGGGATATAAAAAAGTCTAGGAAGTACAAAGTATCATCCTGAGCACCGGTGTGCTGCATAGACTCCTTCACACCGAAAGTCACGGTGTCAGTCCCTACGCGAAGCGTAAGCTTACCGTCACAGACATCGATCAATGCCTTAGCGGTAGCAAGAAACGAGCGTCCTAGAATCAATGGAACTCTCTCATCCTCCTTCATGTCAAGGATCACAAAATCAACTGGAAATACGAACTTATCCACCTTCCCTAAGACATTCTCTATGATTCCCCTAGGAAACTTAACTGACCTATCAGCTAATTGGATGCTCATGCGGGTAGGGACCGAATCACCAAGGCCTAGTCTACAGTAAATCGAATAAGGCATCAAATTGATGCTAGCACCAAGGTCAGCCAATGCATGGCTCACAGACGAACTACCAAACAAGCAAGGAATAGTAAAACTACCCGGATCTGTCATCTTCTGGGGCAGTTTGTTCTGAACCACCACAGAACACTTCTCACTCAGAGTCACTGTAGAAATCTCCTCAAGCTTCTTCTTGTTGGATAGCAGGTCCTTCAAGAATTTAGCATACTTAGGCATATGCTGTAATGCCTCAACAAATGGAAGATTCACCTTGAGTTGCTTAAACAAATCAAGGAAGTGACCATACTCATTCTCATACTTCTGCTCAATCAACCTAGTGGGATAAGGAATTCTACCAAACTTCCTATCAACTACCTTCTCCTTAGGAGGCTCCTCTGTCTGTGCTGTACTTGCTGGGCCCAGCCTAGGGTGCACATCGCCAGCAAGAGTCTCCATCTCAATCTCCTCATCAACCAGTTCCTCTACCTCAACTGGTTTTTCAACTTCCTTCCCTCTACCACTCCTAGTAGTCACTGCCTTAGCAGTGGTATTTGGGTTAACCTGGGTACTACTAGGGAATGATCCTACGTGCCTCTCAGTCATCCTACTAGCCATCTCTCCTACTGTCCTCTCTAGACTCTGAATGGTGGAACCCTGATTCCTAAACATTAGCTCAAACTCCTGGTTCTTTTTCTGTTGCTCCTGATGTCTAGCTTCACCCTGCATAACTAGAGTTTCTAAGAGTTTATTAGTTCTACTCCGACTCTCCTCACTTTTCTTAAGAAACTCACTCATCTCAGACTTAGACTCTCCACTACTCTGCCCATTAGCAGGGCCTGAAACAGACTCTGGCGGGGCTGGAATCCAGGAGGACCCCCGCTCCTCCAGTTTGAGGACTGGCGTGGCTGCCAACCTCGTCCCTGGTTCTGGACAAAACACAACTCCTCCTCAGATCCTACAGGGCAATCAATCGTATCATGCCCACCTCTACACACCTCACACTTAGCAGAAATCTTAACTTGAATGTCCTTCATCATTATCGCTAAGGACTCTACCTGGGCAGACAAGGCTACGCTAAAATCTACGGAATGAATACCATTGGGGACAGAAGTAACGCCCCCAGAGCCAGGCTCAGTATAAGTGCTAGAGGCAAGATCCTCTATCATCTCGAGACAAGCAGTAGCGGTTTTGGTTTTCATCATGTTACCGCCTGCTGTGGAGTCAAGGAGTCTCTTGGTCGCATTAGAAACTCCACTATAGAATATCTCAACGACCCTCCAATCCTCGAGACCATGATTAGGGCACTTATTCAGAAGTCCCTTGAAGCGGTCCCAAGTCTCGTAGAAAGACTCCCCCGGCTGCTCAGTGAAAGCATAGATGAGGTTCCTAAGACGAGCAGTCTTAGCAGGGGAGAAGTATTTCTGAAGGAATTTGGTTTGAAGATCAGTCCAAGTGGTAATGGCTCCTTGTGGGAGGGAATCTAACCAAACAGCGGCCTGATCAGTGAGAGAAAATGGGAACAACCGAAGATTAATGGCGTCCTCAGTAACGCCATTCAGCTGGAAAGTGCTACAAACCCTACCAAACCTAGTCAGATGAGCATGCGGATCCTCATCACGCAATCCATGAAACTGAACCGAGTGGGAAATGGTGTTAATCAGAGTGGGTGGGATGGTCCAGTTGTTCGCCTCGACATTAGGAAGAGTGATGCTAGAGCGAACGGTGGTGGGTGAATCACTAATGTGCTCATGAACAGTCCTAGTGTCAGCCATAACTAAAGCAGAATGAAGATCAGAAAGAGGTACCTGTGGCTGGCGTAAGCGACGGTGAAACTCTCGTTCGGGCTCAGAGAATGGTGTAATATCAAGTGGGCCCGAGGAACGTGTGTGCATACACTAAAAAGAGAGTGGAAAAAGCACGAATCACACACACGCTGAAGGAAAGACTAAACAAACAAACTACCAACAGTAGGTAACAAAGTAGGCAAATAAAGCTAGCAAGCAAGAAAAACAATCTAACACACGAACAAGATAAGCAATTAATCCTAAGCACACAAACTAACAAGCAAGCAAGCAAACAAAGCAAAACAAAATATAATATAACTATTGAATTTTTTTTTTTTGCCAAAAAACTTGATGTGTGAAATGTGTGATAAATATATATTAAGTCCAATTAATTTCAAAACAAGTTTTAAATGGGAAATACTCACTAAACCACACACTACCGGCAAGTGTACCGGTCGAAAGTAGTAAAGTAAATAAGTCCGAGTATCGAACCGTGGACACAGTAATAGCGGCTCTCGTTACTAAACTTTCGTCGAGTCCTAGCCTAATAAATTGAAGTGATGGTGATTTAATTAAACTACTAAAAATTATAAAATTAAAGTAAATCAAATACGAACAACTCAACAAAGCAAGCGAACAAGTAAAACTGGATGAGATCAAGTAATGAGAAAATGGCTACCTAGGTAAGAATCAAGGTGACTGACTAATAGCTCTCGAGATTGGATAAATGGGTTTTGGCTACCGGGATCTTAAAATACACTAAACTAGACCAACACTGGAACGCGAATCACTCTCCAACATGTCGCAATACTGAATCTAGGGAAGTGTGTCCTCTCGGCCCCCTCAGAAACAATACATTCGGGATGTGTAAGGGATGCAAGGGATAGTTATTCTCTAAGCAGTTAATGCGGTAAAATATCGGATATCGGTGAAGGACCGATATTTGAGATATAGGTTATCGCGGTGAGATATCGGTGGGATATCGGCAATTTTTATATCATGCAAAATCCATACATGTAGCAATTTAACACTAACAATTCAATATACCCTCATACCATTAACAAATTAACCTTTTACAACTTGCAAAACACTAACAATTGTAGCAAGTGGGAACTTGTTAAGACTTAAAATCCTAATATTTAACACTAATTATTAACAATTAAGACTTAAAACAGTACTAACAACTATAAGAAGTAAGAAAAATGGAAGAACTAAGAAGAAAAACACCAATATCGGGAATTTCGGTGATATATTGGTCAAATATTGGTAAAATATCGGTCAAATATCGGCCAGTATCGCCGATAATATCGGTACAAAATATCGGTCAAAATATCGGTACCGATATATCGGTTGATGACCGATAACCGAGATATCGGTGATATATCACCAATATATCGGCCGAGTTAACTACTTAGGTTATTCTAACACGTTTCTAACACAGGATGCTAACAAAACAGGCACGCTAGGGGTGACTCACTCTCGTGCAGACCACGGTCCCGAATACCTACCAAGCTAGACACCCTGACACCTAATCTCCTCTCGGTCTCAAAGGTGGTAGAATGCTAAATTACCAAATAATTAATTAACTTGTTTATAGGGTTTACTACGTCTAGCAACCACAAAATGTATCAAAAACACCAAGTCTAAGATACTCACAAAATCCTAGGTCAAAAGATACAAAATCAATTAAACTAGAATCAAGCGAAACAAGTATTAATATTTAGATATCAAGCACGCATATACAAAAGAAACCTTATTAGAAAACTTTTTACCAAAACATAATCCAAAACATTATATAAATCCAAACCGAAAACTACTATTCAATTGTCACCTATCATCAATATCTAGGTAGCACTAAATATTTAGCCACTCATAGTCATGGAAATCAATGAAAACATAGGTTTAACAAAATAATAAAACATAGTATCAAGTAGTTGAAAAACACAAAGTAATCAAAACTCAAATTTGTTGGCCGTTAAAAAAGCCATTGGGGTTGGTGGCCCAATGGTAGAAGCAATGCTTCTAGGAACACCTAAAGGGGAGGTCATGGGTTCAAGTCCCACAAAGAGAAGAAATTTGCGGTTCAAAAAAAAAAAAAATCAAAACTCAAAACTAGTGTTTTAGATAAACAAACCCAAGCCTTCCTCTCCTTGAAAACTCCCACTCAAAGCTTGTGCTAAGCTTCTGTCGTAGTCTGTCCTTGGCGGCTGCTATTGTTCCTTCGAAAATAATATTACTCCCTTCTTTTAGCGGCTCCCCTAATATTGATAATACACTCCGTCCAAAACAAAATAATGTCTCCAACCAAAAAGTGCCGTTTGTTTGGACTTGGGCCACGAGCCCAAGTCATTTCTTTTCTTTTCTTTTTTTTTTTTTAAAAAAATCTTTATTATTATTATTATTATTATTATTATTATTATTATTATTATTATTAGGAGTAGTAATAGTATGCTCCAAGATCACTTCTCGGGTGTTTCTTGGCTCGACCAAAATTCCTCGTTTATGCTCCAACGTCCATGAACGTCTGATCTCAAGTGTTGGTGTCTTGATTAAAATTCTTTTATTTTGAGCTCATTTTCTCCAAACACCTATAAAATAATAAAATAAATAAATAAATACTAAAAATGACTCAAAACTAATAAAAAATCTAATAAAACACTATAATAAATAAAATAGAGAAGTACAAGCCTAAAACTAATAAAAACACTAATAAAAAGACCAGGAAATGACTACAAAATACATAGGAAATTAGATGTGTTTTGCAACACATCAATACACCTCACACTTAGTTCTTTAGCATATTTTAAAATTATAGATTTTAAGATATATTTTATGTTTAAAGAAATAAGTGGGACAAAGACAAATGCTCCCCTAATTAGTTTTCTAGAAGAAAACTGTTCGGGTGACACCCACAACTACCTGACCACTGATCCCTTTTTTAGTGAAATCACTTGGCATGAATTAAATAGCTAAAACTAAAAACAAGAAAAGTAAACTACTAAAAGAGAAAATACTAGATCCTAGTGCCGAGAGGGCATACCTGGTGGTTAGAAAGAAGTAAAAGTTAACGATCATACCTGAGGGTCCTCAAATGCCTTTCCTTATCATATGCACCAACCTCTCAACTTATTCTTCATCGGGCTAGTCCCAGAAACACTACTTTAACCAAATTCAATCCCGCAATTTATGATTTTAGGATTATAGTGAAACTTGATAAGTCGCGCACCACCACTTGAAATTTCCTAGATCAAACTTCACTATGTGCAAGTAGTGAAGAAGTCGGTCACCCCGACACACCACAAGTGGGTTGCCGAAATAACTCCACTTCTTCCTTGTGAAGTGATCCTCCGAGTCATACGCTTAACCCCATGAGTCGTCAACAAGTTTAGCCATTGGGGGGTTATCACTCGTGAAAAGTGGCAACTGAGGTATTACTACTTCCTTTCCTAAGTTGTCGCAGTCTGGTTCTTTCCGTCCGTCTGGCACCTTTTCATCCACTACTCCACTTCCACCCATGTTTTCTTCAACATTGCCTGCACCCGCTTCCTTTTGTTGTACTTCCAATGCCATTACTCTTGCTTCTTCATCCATTGCAAATTTCTTCAAAAGATAGTTTTTGACTATCTCGAGATTCTCAGCAAACTTCTCCAAATCGATGATAGGCTCGAGTTCGGACTCAGAGAAAGGATTTGGTGATGGAGATGGCAAAAAACGATGGTAAATTTTAGGGGGTATTTTTCCTCAAAGGATAAGGTAAGAAAGTTGAAGAATCAAAAAGTAGTGTTATATGAGATTATGGAAATGGTGACGGGTTATATGGAGGTGGTTCGTAGGAAGGTAAAAGTGGAGGGGGTTCTAGTGGGGTGAATATGGAGAAGGTTCACAAGGGTAAGACTCAAAAGTGGGAAGACAAGGAGAGATGTATTCTTCGCATTTACGGGGGTAAGAAGGTCCACCGCAATAGCTACATGGAAGAATACAAAACAAATAGTCTTCACAACTGTGGGGAAAAGGAGGTCCACCACAATAGTCACATCCTTGTTGAACGTAGCAACAATTTTCAGCAACTTGATGATCCATCCTGCAAAATAAGAAAACTCGACAAACGGGTTAAACTAGCAACTTAAAACCTTTCTATGGAATATGTCGTGTCCCTGGCAACGGCGCCAAAAACTTGATGTCGTGTGGATTAAAGGTTTTAATGACTTAAATTACTTTTCTTTTAATGGAAACAAGTCCCTGACTGATGTGCCAAAAGTTGTTCAAAAAGAGATTTAAGTCAAAACTTTAAGATAAAACACTTTTCAAGTTTTAAATTTATAAAATAAAACGATAATTGCTAATCGTTCTAAACCCACACAATAGGCAAGTGTACATATCGAATGTAGTATATACCCAAGCAAGTACTGAGTATCGAACCCAAAGACCCTCACCTTAAGTTACTTTTTTATTCAAGTTGCGCACTTTTGCTTAACTTCAAGTTGCCTAATGATGCATTCTCTAGAGGTGACTGTTATCGCATAACTAGTTTATGTTCTTGTTTAAAGTGAAGGTCTCCTAAACCGTTAAGCTCACATCTCAACAATGAAGGACGGACTACTCAAGACTATGCATGCCCAACCCCGAAGAATCCACCTCCCAATGTTGCGATAAAGACATCTAACTACTGTAATATTTTGTGAAGAACTTGCCGGCGGCCGAAGCATGGCCGAACAAGCTACCACTTGATATCATAAAGGAGTCGTGACTAACCAGAACATGTGCATTCCTTACTTGAATTAATTATCTTTTCAAAAGTGATTGGCCTATTATTAACCGTGCGGCAGTATAATAATTGAAGAGGATAAAGATCGTCTGCTTCCAACATGGGTTCACCAATTCTTGGTCTGCGCCAAAGCCAACACATAGACAATGAGGTTAAGTCGCATAACCAAGTTTTGGCTTATCACCAGGACCAAGTATAAAGACCGTACCGACCCTAAGTGGGATTTTGATAGCCGAGGATCAAGCCACAAAGTGTGATTGTTTCCAAACACAAATGGGTCAATCTCTACACGTGGAGTTAAGGTTAGCTTACAAGTGCATGGGTTGTTACACACTATGGGTACATTCATAAGTCCCTCCACTTTCTATCAAAACACCCACAAGACCAAATACTAAGTGTTAGTTTTAATTAATTCATCAAACAAAGTTTTAAAGTAGAAAGAATTAGACAAGAACACAAAACACCACTCAAGAAATAAAAACTATATAATCCATTACCAAAGAAGTCTTCACCCTAGCAACGCTCAAGAATCCTAGCCAATGATTGGCATTACAACTTTCACTCTATGTTGGTTGTTCAAAGAACACATAGTAGTGGTTGTTTGGAGGATCAAAGAGGGTTTTTGGGATGATTTGTAGTGATTTCTCTCAAACTCTCACTCAAGTAGTGTTTATGGAGTGATCCCAAGCTACAAATGTCACTTACAATACCCTAAAAATGGCAGAAGTGTGAGAGAGATTCGATGGAATGGATGGATGAAGGGATGCCTAAATGTGGAGTGGAGGCCTTTATTTATAGGCAATTCAGTGTTAGAGAAGGATTTTATACCGAAACAGGATTATATGATCATACAAGTAACAAAACCAGGTGCGAAAACCCTAGCTTTGAACAAACTGATAGAAACTCAAATCAAAACACAATCAAAGTCATTTTCAAAGGTTTTCATAGATTAACTTTTCAATAAACTTGATTACAATGAGTTTTAGGTTAATCTAGAACAATCACACACAATTTCAATCTATCCTGGAACCTGACCTCAAAACACACACAACTAATAACTCCCTTTACATTACAAAATCACAATTTCTATTTATAAGCATTGCACATTCGCCCATATGCACCGGTCGAATGTGGACTTGTTCCACATTCGCCCACTTGCATGGTACGAATGTAATCCTTCAGTCAAGCTCAATTCTTCCTTCGCCCATATTGTCTACCTTCGCCCACTTTATAATCACCTTCGCCCAGACCTGTTTCACCTTCTACCCATCAGCACTTTAACATATGTTAATATCCAATCACTAGTCGCAAAACGCATCTACAAACTCCCCCTCGACTATTGATTGGATCGTCTTCTGTCTTCGTCCATGGCTTTGTTCAACAACATAATTCTGAGCTGTTTCTTCTGCTCTTTGGTCATTTCAGGCTCTAACTTTCTCTTCACCGGTTTAGACACATTCGCCATCTTCACCATCTTGCCAAGTTTGCCATCCAAATTACTTCCTGCATTTATATCATATGTAAAGCACACACCAACCACTTGAGTGTATTTCTTTGCCTGATCAGCGTCATTCGGCTCATGATGAATCGGATTGTAAAAGAGCATGATGATGTCTTCGAAAGTATAGTTTATCAACCACATCGGATCAAATACGTGAACATGCTTGTATTTATCCTTCCCGTCTCTCAACACTATCACCGCTTCTGCCTTTCTCCAATCATAATACCAGAAAATAAAGTCAGCACTGAAATGTTGTGGCATGGGCATCAAAGGTATTTTCCTCATCACTTCAGGTGCCTTATATATCAAAGTAACCCGCTTCAGCTTGGTTCTGGGATCAATATCCCTATGAACTTTTCTTCGGGGATATTGTGGCTTGAATCTATTCCACTTCGTCCTACTTTCCCAAACCAGCTTGTCTGCACACCAACCGACATGAGAATTGTTCACTGAAGCTCCAGACATTTGGAATCTACATAAATCTCTGACCGCCCAATACGGTAGAGTTAGCAAATCAATGAATCTGTAAAAGTACAAGATTCCCGATTCCCATTTAGCAGCTAGACACTTCAGCCTGCCTAAATATGTCCACCCGAGAGCTCTGCCTTTGAACTTAGCATTATGGAATCTATAGAAGTTTCCTTGAGCTTCAGGCTTCGGTCGGTTCTCATCCATTTCTCTTAATTTCTTCAAATAACTCTTCAATTCATCAGATTTATTTGAAGATTCTTGCTTATCAGCACCAAATACTTTCTCCACAAATTCTGCACTTCTTTGCTTAGCTTTCTTCTTCGCCGAAGTGTTTGGAATTTCAGTAAAATCAGGAAATATCACATCTTCATCAGTCTGTCTGAAGTACTGTGGATATTCCTCATGCGTTATGTCTTCAATTTCCACTTCCTCAAATTCTGGAGTATCTTTATCATCTGAGTGACTTCCAATATCCTTTTCAGGAATATGTGGAATCGACTCATCTACAATGAACTCCTCAAACGTTTTCCCTACTCTCTGTGCAAGACCATCTAGAATCTCCTTTGCCACAGATGCAGGTACTTCACCTTCTTCTAAATCAGGATCGTTGTATTCCAATTCATATCTCATGTCATCTGTTTGGAATATTTCAGCAAAACGACCTGTGAACTCAATGGTCCATTCTCTTCTTTCTAACATGTCTTTGTAAACTTGTTTAGCATCATCAGTCAAAGACCTCTCCTTTTCATTCCAGAAAATACTTTCATCTGTATCAACGTTCTCACCTTTCTTTTTCTTCGAACTTGATTCTCCAGTATCTTTCTTCTTTGAAGGTGGTCTCTTCTCAAATGTAAACTTTGACGAATCATCTCCTCCATCATTATCATCATCACTACTACTATCATCTTCTTTCTGACTTCCCGACCCTTCTGCATCATCATCATCATCATCCTTATCATCCTCATCATCACTTTTATCCGATTCTTCATCATCCTCGTCATCATCTTTCTCCTTATCCGATTCAGATGGTTCAAAATCAACTTGCTCTTCTTCTTTTTCTTTATCTTCTTCACCCTCTTTTAACTTGGGTGCAACATTGTACAGGTTATCAATCAACTCACTAAGGCGTTTATTCTCAGCCTTCAGTTCTTTGTTGTCTTCTTTGATAGCTTTAAATCTGTTCTTGTTCCTCAAACACTTACCCTCAATCTTTTTATTCTTTGCTTCAAGCTTCTTAACCTTCTCGTCAATCTCATCTTGATTCGACTTAGAAGCTACAACAATCTGAAGCATCTTTTCTTCATTCTGCTTGAACTTGGCTATTTCTGCTTGTTGAGCCACTATCATCTTCATCATGTCATCCATCTTCTTGTTCACCTGCTTCATAACATCATCATCCACAGTGACTTTCTTAGATTTGGATCTGGATGGCTCAACTTCAACTTCTTTCTCTTTTCTGAGGCTTTCAAAACATGTCAAGTACATTATCCAGTGCTACATTGAACTCATCAACTGGTAATGTTTCTGCCTCTTTAGATTTCTTCTGTTTCTTAGCGACCGGTGAAGATAACTTTGATGACGTACCAGCATCGGGTACTCTTTTACCTCTCAAGAGTTGGGCTAACTCTTTCTCTCTCAGCTGCTTAGTACTTGTCTTTTTAGCCATGGTCTTGTGCTTAGGCTTGGGCAAGTTAACTACCACAGTCTCTCCTTCATTCAACTCATCCATGTTCACACCTAAACCTTCATCCTCAGCACCAACAGACTTCTTACTTTTCTCAGCTTCTGCAATCGATCTGTTTAATGATTCAGACTCACCAACCATAGTGGCCTTACGTTTGGTGGTCTTGACATTCTCAGCATCAGAATCCCACTGTTCCTCCTCCTCAGTTTCTTCTGAATCCACTGATTCTTCATCCACCAAACCAGTACCTTTCTTAGCAGTTGTTTTCTTTCTAACTCCCTGTTGCTTTGAACTTCCCTGATCAGTCTTTCCCTTACCCTTCCCTTTGGCTCCGGGATTGACCACTTGTCTCTTCCACTTAGTACTAGCATCAGCATATACTAAGGGATCGTCATTATCAGAATCACTTCCAGGATGCCTAGCCGTATTCTTTCCAGGATCAGTGTAATCCTCTCTGGCTAAAGCTCCAAATAACCTTCTGTATGGTGGCCTTTCATTGTCTGGCACACCCTTGTAGCCCTTCATTCTAACCAATGTACGAATATTCATATGATCTTGAACAAGTATTTGTGTTGGATCCTTCTTCAAATGAGGATACTTGTGATCAAAAATCATCATAAGGAATCTAGGGTATAACATGAAATACTTCTTTTTCAACCCCTTGAGCATCTCCAGCATGTGATCCAATATCATTCCAGAAACGTTAAATGATTTGTTGAGGGTCAACGCAACCATTAACGAACTCAGACTCTTCCTCATCACGTCATAGCCTCCACTAACACATCCAAACACATGGATTATGACGTGTGCAAAGTATTTAAACTGCACGCTCAGCTTCCCTTTGTACATTGAACCATCAGTTATAGCCCCTTTGTATTTCATTCTGAGAAAACATGCTTTCTGCTCAGTCCATGATAATTCTCTTGGATCTTCACTCACTTCAAACTTTATCTGGAGTGCTTCTCTGATATCAGACTCTGTAATGAACATCTCCATGTCTTGTATCATGCTCTTTATAATAGTCTGATTATCCCAGTAATCATACTTGGCATTCTTGTAAAATTCTTCAATGATGTCTTTGTAAACAATCGTTGGAGTTGCCAAAGCATATACTACTCTGCTTCTCTTCAAAAACTTTATAATATCAGCAAACTCAACATTCTTCTCTACATCTCCCAGGTAAGCACAGCAATTATGATTTTTCTCGAATGGCCAATTGCTTCCACTTGATGATTCTCCTTCCTGAACAGTTTCTGGGACTGGTTCTGTAACAACATTCTCTACTGGAATCTCAACATTCTCAGTCTGGTCAGCCATCTGAACATCAAAATAAAAAACAAACGTCAAAACACAAAATCGACAAAAATTTAAAAATTTTAAGTTTTTAGAATTCTACATTCGCCCCTTTTATCAAGGTCGAATGTAAGTTTTTCTGGTCGAATGTAAAACATTTTGGTCGAATGTGGACTAGTTTTGAGTAAACATCACATTCGCCCGTTTCAAAGATACATTCGTCCATCAAATTTCACCTTCGCCCGTTCGTCTAACCGAAGGTGGAATCTGTTCTTCCCCAAAATTCAAAAATTTTGTAACTTTGTTTTTAACATGTGATTTTGATTGAAAAACAACCTAATATGGCCGATTAACCTTCGTAAATCATCAATTGTTCCTTTTAATCAATTTATATCAGTTTTAAAGTAGAATTAGGTTACTCTAGTTTCCCCACAATGTAAATAACCTAATTCTATCAAACCTCTCCCCCTAAAACTGATATAGATTGATCGTATATCAAAAAGAAATGCAAACAAACACTCAAAGTCCCTAAAATGTAAAACCCTAAGTCCGGTCAAACAAACAACGATTCCGGTTTCATTCTTTATCCATTACCTGTAAAATTGGTATGGAAATGATCAGTAGGTTATAGGGAATCAAACGCACAAACAATAAAAATCAAAACAACAAGGTGTCTTCGTTCGAAAGAAAAATTTTGAAAAACAGAATGAGGGTTCGAACCTGGGTTTGGCTTATATAGATGTTCCACCTTCGACCGTTTTGGTGGTCGAATGTGGGGATATTCCACATTCGCCCAAAACAAATTGACCGAATGTAAAACTTGTCTACCCGAATGTGAAGTGTGTATAAACAACCCACATTCGCCCGTTTTTAAACAACCGAAGGTGAAGAATTTTCCACATTCGACCCAATTAAGGGGCGAATGTGAAATGGAAAATTCTGAAAAATTTGCCAAATCACGAATTCGAATCCCGTTCACCATTTTTCAATCAGTTAAGCTTCCGAAACACATATTTTCACTTTTTGAATGATACAAAGCCCAGATGGTGTTATCAAATCTCAGAAATTGACCATCAAGCATCCCCGGTTATCAAAAATAAAGCAGAAATGCAAAAATTTTGGGTTTTTCTGAAATTTTATCAAAACACACCTAAAATCTTTTTGGATTTTGTATCTTTTTGACAATAAAAGTAAATTGCAACAAAGTAAAATGCATCAAAATAAATGAAAGCAGTAGACATTTTGTGAAATCCGATAAGAGGATCATATCAGTTTTCTGAGAAATCTGATCACAGCGTTGATCTTTTTGTTTAATATTATCATTAGAAACAGTATGTGATACGGCAATTGCTGATATTGTGGTCCACGTAAGCTCACATGCAGACAATTACGCAATGCTTTAAAATGATACGAGTTAGGTGTATTAGACTAACACGATGTGGTTCCCACACACACGACATACTCCCGTATCAAGTAATTGCACAAAGCTTCGTCGTAACGCGTGATTATGCCAGAGATATCCGTAAAAGTTACAAAGTATATAGCACAGAGGTGTACAGATCAGCAAACTAATGCAGCAGAGTAACATGTGCTTATACACTAGGTTGAGGCTGATATTAATCACTGATTTGCATCAGATAATCAATACGATGTAATAATGATCTATGATCAATTAAAACATAAAGTTCCTCAATTCGGTAACTTCCGGTTTTGGCAATTAAGCTCTTTTAGCAAATATTCTGATAAAACTAGGTCCGTAAATCAATACGACAAAAGTTTATCAGAATATCCCGGATAACCATAACATAACGACCCGAAACCTCAGATTTTGGCAATCCTATCAAACGAAATTACGGTACTAAGATCATATGCCCATGAGGTGTTCAGCCACAAACGCGTAGTTCGTTATGTTTGTATCACTAATGCACGCAATATTTAGTCTACGAAGCCTATCAGCATATCACACGTAGTCAACATACGCCTCATTATACTATACAATTCTTTAGCCTGTGTCAGATCCCCACTGATGTACTATCATTTCCTCTTTTTATCCAGGAAATCATTTTTGATTTTCTAATTTTTAGGTCTTTTTGAATTTTCCAATGTTTTTGGTTTTTCTGATAAAATGGATCCCCCTAAAATAAAGAACATATTTTTGGGTTTTTGATTTTTCTGAAAAACAATAAAAACAAAAAAAAATTTGAAAGAAACAATCCACTCGAAAGCATCAACTTCTTTGAGGACTAAATAATCCCCTCGAAAGAATCAACTTCTTTGAGGATTACGATAGTAAAGAGAAATTCTCAATTAGCAAAGAGAAATTCCCAATTAGCAAAATATTAAAACTAAAACTAAAAAGCGATAAACCGAGGTGCCGATTAGTCCTGTTTTTCCTTTATGTTGTTTACTTTTAAAAGATATTCAAAGCGGGATCTGTCAAAAGCTTTTGTGAACAAATCTGCACGTTGGTAGTCAGTATGGATTTTGACCATATCTATCAATTCTTTAGCGTAACAATCACGGATAAAATGATATTTAATCCGGATATGTTTCGCTTTAGAATGATTTTCAGTATTTTTAGTTAATGCGATTGCGGCTTCGTTGTCACAGTGTATAGGGGTTTTAAGAAACTGCAAACCGTAATCCACCATTTGCTGTTGGATCCAGAGCACTTGCGAACAGCAACTCGAGGCTGCAATGTACTCGGCTTCACAGGTAGATAGCGCCACGGAAGTCTGCTTCTTGCATTGCCAGGTGATTAACCTGCTCCCTAAAAACTGGCAACCGGCTGTAGTAGATTTACTGTCTTTGTCACAGCCTCCCCAATCTGCATCACTAAAAGCAATAAAATCAAAATCATCATCATTAGGGTACCAAAGTCCTTTTGAGGGACAACCCTTCAGATATCTAAGGATACGCTTGACCGCCGTCAGATGACTTTGTTTCGGCTTCGATTGATAGCGGGCACAGAGACACGTTGCGTACATAATATCTGGTCGAGACGCTGTTAAATACATCAGAGATCCGATGATTGCTCTGTATGTAAATGGGTCCGTCAGCTCCCCTTAGCGTCCACTCCAATCCCGTGATTGGGTTGAATCAGGGTATCCATCGGCTTGGAGTCCTCCATCTGGAATCGGCTCAAGATGTCGGATACGTATTTCGTCTGGTGAATGAAGATCCCGTTGGTTCTTTGGTCCACCTGCAAGCCTAGGAAAAACTACATCTCCCCCATTGCGCTCATTTCGAACTTTTCCTGCATGACAGTTTCGAACTCCCTGCATAAAAGGTCGTTAGTTGATCCAAATATTATATCATCAACGTAAATCTGCACTAGAAGCAAATCATCTCCCGTCTTCTTCGTGAAGAGGGTGCAATCGACGAGGCCGCGCTTAAATCCTTTGGAGATGAGGTATGTACTTAGCTCCTCGTACCACTGTCTCGGAGCCTGGTGCAAGCCATATAGAGCTTTGTTCAGCACGTAGACCTTATCCCGGTGGATTGGGTCCTCAAAGCCTGGTGGCTGCCCGACATAAACCTCTTCCTTGACTTTCCCGTACAGAAATGCGCTCTTAACGTCCATTTGATAGACTTTGAATTTCTTGTATGAAGCAAACGCAAGGAACATCCGAATAGCTTCAATTCGTGCTACCGGTGCATAGATTTCGTTATAATCAATCCCTTCGATTTGATGGAAACCCTGCACGACCAATCTGGCTTTGTTACGAACAATAACCCCACGATCATCCTTCTTGCACTTAAACACCCATTTAGTGCCGATCTTCTTCCTATCTGGCGGCAAATCTGTGAGCGTCCAAACTCCCAATTTCTGGAATTGTAATAACTCCTCCTGCATAGCTTCCACCCAGGCATCATCCTTCAAAGCGTCCTTGTATGTCCTTGGCTCTACCTACGACACATAACACGCAAACGACCAATCATTTTGACTACCAGATTGTTGAATTTTGGCATATAATGCTAAAGCACCAAAACTCTCTGGCGAGTTAACACTTTTCAGCTGCCCTCTGGTCATAACACTGCTTCCAGGATCACCGATAACTTGCTCCAGCGGGTGAATACGATGAATCCGAGATTCCGGATAATCAGGTACAGTAACTCCCGTCTGAGCAGTTAAGTTCTCTACAGCATCCAGATCATGACCCGTATTTGATGATGAAGCTACATCTGGAGTTGGAGTTGGGTTCACTGGCGGTGCCTCCTGTTCTTCTGCATGTTCAAGAATGACTTCTTCAAATTGTTCATCTTCAGATTCTGAAGATTCTAATGAAGTTGAAGCCTCTTGAAACACTTCTTCTTCTTGTATAGGAGCATTGGTATCATTAGAAGCTGGTAGGGGGTTTACGGTGATCGGACGCACCAATGGTGAAGTCGCCGCGTTTTCACACTCGTAAAGTAATCTGATAACAGCTTCTTCAACCAAGCTATCTAGATTGAATGATTCAAAGAAATCTTTGTAATCAAACATCCAATCAGGACCCGTGCCTTGCAAATTTTGAGTATATCGTTGAACTTCCACGTTAGCCCAATCCTCCACTCGACGAGTTCGCTTGTTGTATACCCGTTTGAGCGGGGTTGCATATCCAACAAAGTATCCCTCCTCAGCTTTAGGACTAAACTTCTCGCTTGGATTCAACATCGTGCATGGCGCCCCAAAAGGTTCTAGATACTCTAAGTTCGGCTTTCTTCGGTGTAACAGTTCATAAGATGTTTTACCAAACTTCTTCACTGTTAAAACCCGATTTAATGTATAATTTGCTGCATAAATCGCCTCGTTCCAGAACATTACCGGAAGATTTGAATCAGCGAGCATTGTTCTAGCCGCTTCAATTAGAGTCCTATTCTTTCGTTCAGCAACACCGTTCTGTTGTGGGGTGTACGGAGCCGAATATTCATGATGTATCCCTTTGCTTTCACAAAGTTCATCCATCTTGGCGTTTTTGAACTCCGTCCCATTGTCACTCCGAATTCTCTTTATTTTCACATTGTAGAGATTCTCCAATCGAGTGAACAGAACTTTTAAGTTGTTAAAGGTGTCACTTTTATTTTGCAAACACATCACCCATGAAAATCTTGAGTAATCGTCAGTGACGACTAAACAATAAAGCTCTCCAAGATGACTTTTGCGCTTGACCGGTCCGAATAGATTCATGTGCAATCGCTCAAGTGGCATCTCAACAGAGTTAACCTTCTTCACTTTGTGGGACTGTTTGTGTTGCTTCCCCTTCTTACAACTCACACACTTGTCATTCAGATGGAAATGTTTCACGTTTACTCCATCGACAAGTCCATTTCTCAAAAGTTGGTTCATTTTTCTCAGATGAATGTGCCCCATTCTTCGGTGCCACATTATCGATTCTTTCTCTGTCGCTTTTGATAGAAAACACGTTATCTGCCCCTGTGATGTCATCGCCTTGGACATATCAAGAATATAGAGATTGTTTACGCGAGGTGCTTTCAACATTATCCACTCTTTAGGAATTTTGAAGCCCGGTTTCAGAATATAGCAGGATTTGTCATCAAAATGCACAGTAAATTGTTTATCACAAATCTGACTGACACTCCACAGATTATAATCGATCTGTTTTACATACGATATCCGCTCAAAGCTCACTATCCCATTACTCACGCTTCCCTCCATCGTGATATATCCACCTTTATTACCCGCGAATGCGACATACCCTCCATTGATGTTCTTCACGTCGAACAACAACGCAAGATCCCCTGTCATGTGGCCTGAAGCTCCACTATCAACAATCCAAAGACTACTAATAGGGCCAGCTGAAGCTCCCTGCACACAAAAAGTAAATCATTTAGTTCTTTCGGGGGACCCAAGCCTGAGTCTTGGGTCTTGGAACATTAGTTTTCACAGAAACATTTTCACAAACATTTTCAACAACTTTTTGATCAATCTTTTTCTGATTGCTCAAAACAGTTTCCTTTTTCTCATTAGCCTTTGAAGTAGAGGCTCCTGGAGTACCATTGGGTGACCAAGATTGTTCAGTTCGTTTCAAAATGCGAATCTGAGTTTTTGGATTCTCAGTCAGTTTCTGAACATTGTTAACAAATGTAACTCTCTTGGTTACCTTATCTGATTTAACAGACTTAGGTCCAACACTTGACTTGACAATCGGTTTCGGTGGAACCTTTTGCCTATCAAATGTTGCGTTCACCACAGGCTTTCTCCATGATTGTTCCATAGCAAGCCTATTCCTTCGATCATATTGAATTGGACGATTGTTCCTCATTTGATGAAAATTGTTTTGATTATAAAACTGTTGTGGTTGTTGAGGAACAATTCTCCTATGTGGTGGCACATAATGATCAATCGGTTTTCTCATGGAATTCCTCACTTCAACTTCGTGCCTTTTATGCCTTACATATGGGCACTGAGCAAGTAAATGCCCTCGTTCTCCACATTTAAAGCACGCACGGTACTCTTCAAAAACATTCGGAGCATTTGGTTGAGCAAATGATCTAACAGGGTATTGATCATTATACTGTTGCTTCCTTAAACTCTCAGGGAGTGGCCCTTTTGAGTAAGTAGGCTCATGATAACCATTAGCTCTGTTTTTGGGTCGAATGAACTCTGTGACATGGACCTTTGGTTCTTGAGGAACATCCAAAAACAATTTCTTTAAAATGGCAGGTGGGATGTCATTTGTTCTCTCATGTTTTGGGAACCAAATGGTACTTTCTTGCCAAATTTTGTCTATTTTAGCATAGTTAGCATTTTTTATTGGAAATTCCTCGTCAGAGATGATCTTATCGGATCCTTCTATCCGATAGAACACTTTGATAGGTTTGTCACATGGTTCATTCTTATCATTCTTTTCAAGATCTTTCTTAACCACATTCTTCTCAAGATCTTTCTTTACAACATTCTTTTCAGACTTTTTCTCACGATGAGCATTTGCCATCGGATTCACAATCTGAGATGGTGAAACTGGTTCATTTGTAATGATGTAATTTTCTTTTGGAATTTCACATGCATTAATAGTTTGATTAAAACCAGTATCATCACTCTCAGTGTCTGAATCAACACTTTCAGCAGTAACACCCTCATCATTGAAGCCTAAAATCGGTCTCACATCGGAATGTGGATCACCAATACTCGAGGTATTAGATTCATTTTCCGATGATGTGTCTGATTTTACCGAACTCTCTGGTGTCACTTGGTGACAATTATGGTTTTCAAAAAGAACCGGAGATGGCACAGACCGGTAATTAGTGGTTTGATCATCAATGATGTGGTCTACCACATAAGCAATGTGCTTATAACTTTCTAGCTTTTTGTTTACTTTCTCAGCAAAGCATTTGATGGCGGCCATTTCCAACTTGGTATTTTCAATTTCATTGATATAGTTGTTAATTGCAAGTTGTTTCAATGATAAAGTATTTTTCAAGTCGGAAATGTCCTTTTTATAGCCATCTAATACCTTGTTGAAAGCATTCAACTCTTTGCGAGTAGATTGACTGTTCATGATAGCACTATCACGTTGAACACGGAGTTGTTTGTTCTCCTCAGTCAATCTATCACATGTACCACAATATTTATCACTTTTAATATCAGTGCTACACTCAGAACTTACAGGTTTTGGCGGATCAGTCATGGCCATCAATGCGAAATGAGCTTCCTTTCCAGCAAAGAATCTGGAGTAGTCAATCTTGGTGAAAGTATCATCTGCAATGCACGACTTCCTTGTCATTAGAAAATCCGCTTCTGCTAGCAACTGATCAATGTCATCATCTAGAGAAGTAACACTTGCTTCCGTCTCCGATTCACTGTCTGAATCTGAATAAACCGATTCACACTCCTCAGGAACCTCGGAAACAGTATCTATCACCACTCCAGAATTAGCTTCCTCAGCTTTAACCTCAACAGGTTCAGTCTCCACATCCATTTCAGCCTCAGACTCATCACTTTCAACCTCAGTTTCTATCTTCTCATCTACTGTCACCGAATCTTCAATATCAACCTGATATGCAACACAAGCCACATTTCCACCAGTAGTAATTTCCTCAACACCTATTTGCATACTCGACCAATCAAACCTCTCATCTTGTTGAGTCACCAATGCTTGATTCTGATTGGTGTTCTGATGTGTCTCATTCGGTGTAGTAATTGGTATGACTGTTCGGTTAGCATTGTTAGGTGATTGGTTTTGTGTCTGGTTTGGTGTGTTTGGTTGTCTGTTTTGGTTGTTATTAAAGTTGTTTTGACGGTTTTGGTAGTTGTTGTTGTTTTGGTAAGAAACTTGGTTTTGGTTTTGTTGTTGACGGTTCTGATAGCTTGCATTGAATGGGTTTCTATTACCTTGTTTTGGTGGCTGGGTGCATTCTCTTTTAAAGTGACCTTTTCCTCCACAGTTAAAACAAGTAACTTTCTCCTTATTGAACCCGTAGGTTGTGTTAGGAGAAGTTCCCAAATCCGTTCTACCTGTTTTCTCAATAAACTCTGTAGCTCTTCTCATGATGCTCGCAAAGGCCCATTGGATATCAACGAGTTCCATCTCTTCCTTGTCAATCTGTGCGTAGTCTTCATTGGTTAAGTTGTTATTCCCAATTTAACTAGCAACTAATCCATTGTAGGATGAGACCATTGCCGAGACTAATGCAATGTGTTGCTGAGCAACTTCAACCGTCACATTTCCCAAGTTAGAAGTCTCCAAAACCACCGGTTGTTGATTCGGTTGTGTAACTTGGTTCATTGGTTGTTGAGATTGGCTAGCAGTATAGAAAGCAGCTTGTTGCATTGGGGAAAATGGTGGAATGTATGAATTGTTGTATTGTTGTTGTGGAGGTGGGTTTGATGGTTGTGAAAAGGATGATGTTTGTTGATGGTAGTTGATGGTAGGTTTTGGTGATTCCATAACATTGGAAATGCATGCAACATGTGGTGCCACTAGCCCTCCTGAGCTTGAGTTACTAGCTGGAACTGGAGTACCTCCAAAATATAAGTTGGGATTCTGAGGAATCTGTGCTCTTCTAGCTTTCCTCTTCTCTTCCAATTCTTTGTTTTCCAGCTTCTCTATAAACTCTTGAATAGACCAGAATTGGTATGCATCCTTCTCCCTGAGAACTTCCACATGCTGATCCCAATTTGGTGGTAAGGCATCTGCAAACTTATCCACCTGCTTTGTCATAGGAATCTGTATACCATAACTAGACAATTCAGATAACAAATGACTATATCTAGGAGTTAATTCTTTCAAAGTTTCATTGCCAATATAAGAAAAATTCTCAAACTCCTTTCTCAATTCTTCCATCCTTAGACCTCTAGTCTTCTCATTACCATCATGCCTTCTTTTAAGCGCTTCCCACAATTGCTTAGACGTTGTACAAGTCCCAAACTGATGCAACAGATCGTTTGTGATGGCCTGTGTCAATTGGGAAAAAGCCTTCTTCTCCACAGCAAACTTCTTTTTCTCATCCTCAGCCATACTCTCCAATGGAACTGGTTCACCTGTATTCTCCAAAACTGGTGCTGTGTAACCTCTAGCAATCATGTTCCATGCCTCTGCACCCTCCACTCCCATGCCTTCCAAATGTATCTTGAACTTTTTCTGCCACTGATTGTATTCTTGTATCTCCATGAGCTTCGGTGGCCGATTCCCGCTACCTGAAGACAAATCATTAATCAGTGTGGAAATAGCATTTGTAGTTTGAGTGTTTACCACCGCTGCTGCTACTCCCCAGTAGTCAGGTTGTGGTGCTGGAGGTGCACTTGGAGCCATGTAGTTAATCGGTTGTGAAGACTGTGTGCTCGTCTTATGTGCTGCCACCATCCATGGGTCCATCACTTGCTGTTGTGGTTGTGTTGTTGCTGGTGTCGGAGTAGTCGGAAAATTCCACATGATCACGAACTTCGAAAAATTCAACACTTAGAAAATTTTCCAAACTTTAGTCCTAGGTTCGCCCAAATAATCTTCACTTTCGTCCCTTCTGATGCTGGTTCGCCCAAACAGTAACTATCGAAGGTAAAATCTCACCAGAATGTAAAAACACACTAACACAATTCCACGTTCGCCCAAAATGATTCTAGGTTCGACCGTTTTATTCCAGGTTCGCCCGCCCGATCAATCGAAGGTGGAAATTGTGACCCGAATGTGAGAAATTCAACAAAAACTTTCCAGGTTCGCCCAAAAATACCTAGGTTCGACCAGAAAAGACTCAGGTTCGCCCAAAAACTCTCAGGTTCGACCACTCAGGTTCCAGGTTCGCCCATTTCAGGTTTGAAAAACGGTTACACTTTGAAAAACCGTTATTTTGATCTCTGATTTTCAAAAGTTTGTGGATTTGAATGATCTTAATCAGGTTTTGATTCGGAATTGATTTGGAGCAACTTTAATTCTTGGAATTTTGAATTTTAACCACAAAATCAACTTCAAATCAATCAAAAACACTCAAAAACCATTTTTATGCAAAAACAGATGTGAATTGATAAAAAATAGGTCCAAATCAGCTCTGAGTTTATCAATTTGTTGTTGTATGATCCTCTATGCTCTGATACCACTTTGTTAGAGAAGGATTTTATACCGAAACAGGATTATATGATCATACAAGTTACAAAACCAGGTGCGGAAACCCTAGCTTTGAACAAACTGATAGAAACTCAAATCAAAACACAATCAAAGTCATTTTCAAAGGTTTTCATAGATTAACTTTTCAATAAACTTGATTACAATGAGTTTTAGGTTAATCTAGAACAATCACACACTATTTCAATCTATCCTGGAACCTGACCTCAAAACACACACAACTAATAACTCCCTTTACATTACAAAATCACAATTTCTATTTATAAGCACTGCACATTCGCCCATATGCACTGGTCGAATGTGGACTTGTTCCACATTCGCCCACTTGCATGGTACGAATGTAATCCTTCAGTCAAGCTCCATTCTTCCTTCGCCCATATTGTCTACCTTCGCCCACTTTATAATCACCTTCGCCCAGACCTGTTTCACCTTCTACCCATCAGCACTTTAACATATGTTAATATCCAATCACTAGTCGCAAAACGCATCTACATTCGGGGGCTGCACGCCCGTGCTCAAAGTTTGTCATTCCCACGCTCAACAGCATGTAATGTTGTGGAGTCCTTTCGAGCAAAAGTTGTCTACTGTCAGGGGCTGCACGGCCGTGCCCAGGGCATGGCATGCCCGTGCTTGCTGGTACGAGTAACCGTCTTGTCAGTTTGGTCGGTTCGAAGCCTTGGGAAGCACGTCTTTAATGGCACGGTCGTGCCTAAGAATTTGGCAGGCCCGTGCAACTCTGTAAAGTTGACCTTTTGCCTTCTGTTGACTTGTTGACCCGGGAGAGGTGCACGGCCGTGCACGGTCGGCGCGCGTCTGTGCTGCATCTGAAATAGCGTTCTAAGTCTTCAATTACTTGTCTTTCATGCCGTTTTCTTTCTGGACTTCAAAACTTGCATGTGGGAGACAAGGCTTTTGTACCATGTTCCATTTTGTCCCCTAGAAGCTTGTTCTCCATTCAAAGTGTGCCTTTTTCCTTCTCTTTGCTTTTTTGCTTTCAAGAACCTGCATTTATCTTATAAGAACATTTTAGCTATATTTTATAAAGATAAAAGCATAATAAATGTGCAAAAAGGAGGATAATTACATATGTAAACATATTAAATTATCAGCACATCAGTAACACAATCACTATTTATTAATAATCAATACTATGTAGCATATCAATCAATATCGAATTTGGAATTCCCGATTTTCAAGTAGTAAAGAACCCAAATCCATTATACAATGTTGTTTAGAGTTCGTGTCTTATTTACGTAGACTCGGACTTGAGCAACTCTAATGTTGCTCTTGTCTATCCCGGTAAGCTAAATAGGAGTATATTTGAGATCAGCCTCATAAAACAATTTAATTAGGTTTGTATTATTCTCAGTGATCGATATCGTGGTTGAGACAGTGTTTATCTACTTAGAAGTGATCCATATGTCTCAGGGTTATACATTCGTACTTATACGTATTCACATTCATATTCATATTGAGACAATGTCTCCTTTCCTTTGGGTGTTCATAAACATTCATACAATATTAGACTATGTATTTTTCCTACGACCAGTTTATACACATCAACTACAAATATATACCACACATTCCTCAAAACCATATATATATATATATATATATATATATATATATATATATATATATATATGCGAACTACTTTTGTGAGTATTTAAAGTTTTGTAAAACAAATGCAGCTGATAATGTTATTAATATTCAATTATATGTAGACACCATGAAACATTTTTCAAGTATGACAAAACAAAGTTAATCAATATCCATCTTTTTAATATGATGTAATTAAAGTGAAATAATGGTAAATAAGGATGTATATATTCTTGCCACAACCCAAATCTATAATATGTTCAAGAAGAAATGGTTTATCCATGATATCCAAAAAATAATTGAACCAAAGCTAACTTACACACACATCTATACTATATTATAATACATGAGGCAAGGATTTCTTAAAATTTAAACAATACAAATTTGATTGCTCAATGTACAACACATACTACATGGGTTAAAAATTTTGTAATGGTAAATATGTCCTTTATACATCAACAAATTAATAGGAAGGTTAATAGTTATTCAGTTATGGGGGGGCACAATATGCGCTCTCTTCTCAGTTATTCAGGCGTATTGGAGTCTGGATTAGTTTTTTGTGAAAGGTCTACTGTTAGTTAATAAATAGTATAGGGACTAGATTGTAATTGTCTAATAGTTAGGTAGTTGTATTGTGTATAAATACATGTAATGAGGGTGAATAATACTAGCTATTGATTTGGATAATCCTCCTCTCTTGTTTTCTTCTCTAATTCATTAGCTCTTCCTTTGATCACCATTTGTATCATAACAATTGGTACCAGAACAGTCGAACCTTTCGACCTCCGACCACCATCTAACAAGCACCCACCATCATAAACAACCACCAACCACCACCATAAACCACTACTAACCACCATCTTCATTGTTCCATCCATTTTTTTTTTCGTTTCAATTTTGTTCTTATCATTCCATTACCATAATCCATCGTCTACAACCTTCTAATATTCTTTAAAAACATCTGAATTCCACCATTATTGATTACAGATCAATCCTTTCATATTCCATTCCTATTCTATTCTTTTCATTCAGTTCAATCTATTTTCAATTCATTACTCTGTTCCTTCATTTCTTTTTCAATTCCTTTGTTATTTCTTTTCTTTCATTCCATCATTTCAATACATTGATTCTACAACAACAAACAATCAAATTTCAGTTAACGTGCGTGATTGAAACCACCCAGGTGGCGCAGCGGATTAGCATTAACAGGTTTAATTGTAATGATTACATTAAACTTAATTTCTTTACTAATGAAATACATAAAATGTAGCCATAGCATCGTCTTCTTATCCAGATCTTCTATTCGTCAGCTTTCTCTTTATTATCTTGTATAAATACCTGACCACATGCTTAAAAGTACGTTAGTATTTTCATACTAGTGAGACATGCCGAGATTTAGACATACTGATAATAATAACTCAGGTTTAACAAACATACAACTCTTTCTATATGGTTCGGTCATTCTAAGGTGGAATATATTATCGATGGAGCACCATACAAATGCTTATTGTGGTTCCAAACCTCTACTTGGTTTAGAAAAATATATTCCTGTGATACCGAATGGATCCATTCTACGTGATTTCTATTCGACCGAATTCTATTATATAACATGATCATGATTCGATGATATTCTATTAACAACTCGATAACGCTTTTATAATATAAACCATATAAAATATCTTGATAATGACCGGACAAGCATGTAATCACCCCAAAAGCTTTATAAATAAAAAGGGGAAGGGTCATGTACTCACCTTTATAATATTCTTCTGATTCTGTAGTCTATTCCTTATCAGTATATTCCAAGATCTATTGTACCTATTATATATTATTAACATTAGCGCGTGCAAGGCTTGTGCACGTGATAACACCGGGGACAATCCTTTATATGTATTCTCTTGTATATAAATATATATATATTTGTTACTCGGTTTATTATCGTTATTCTGTTTAATATTGTTGGGTTTTATCGTCCCACACGTTTCACGTTTATAATAATAATAATAATAATAATAATAATAATAATAATAATAATAATAATAATAATAACAACAACATAATAATATATAACTACGTCTCTAACCTCTCTGTTGACTTCGACGGATTGAACGAGCTCGGACCCGGAACAGAACCAAGGTAACCGGTTATAACATTCCAAAGCATGGCGAACGATGGTAAGTAACAGGGGTTCAACTGAACGTCGCATACCATAATCAATAACCGGTCACCGAAGGTGGCCGGAGGAAAAGGTAACAGGGATGGTTTGTTTCGGGTGTTCAACGGTCGACTGTAAACGGGTTATAACCCGGGTTTGATAATAACAAGGTTCGGTTAGGTGAACAGGTTTGAATGCAACATCGTATGGTGACGGGATTGATGACCAAAACTGGTCTTATAGTTCTAAACAGAAGTTGTGCTATGATGAACGATGATCGGATATGGTATATCATCATTGTAACGATGATGGGGTTGGGTTATCGATGAGGCTTGGCAACTGTTATGGTTTGTCGGAACTGGTTCACCGGCCGGAGATGGTCAGTGGTTGACGGATGATGACTGGTCTGAGGTGACAGGAGCAAGGAGTCGTTTGGTGGAGATGGTAGGTCGGAACTGAACCGGTGGGGGTTGCTGAGTCTTCGGAACAGAAAGGTGAAGTGGTGGTTATGGTGTTTGGTGTTGTTCGGTTGTCGGGGAAGGACCGGATAAGAATACGAAGCCGGTTACCATCCCCTCGTGACTCTCTCTCTCTCTCGTAACCTTTCTGTCTCTCTATTCGATTATTACAGATTGATATATGTGTGTGTGCATTATGAAGTTGATGTAGAGTATGTGTGTATCATGTATGCATGTATGCGTGAGTTTCCAAACAGAACGGGAGGAGTACTTGTGGATGTAGTGTAGCACACATGTATTTGTAGTAACCTTGATGCATGAATCCAATGATTGGATGAGGATGAGGATTGATAGGTGGATGGATGTGACTGTGTGCGTAATTTATAAGCTGAGAAAGGAGCTGGATAAGAAGCAAAGGAGAGGTGCATGTATGTGGAATATGCATGCATATGCATTAAATGAGAGCAGGTAAGGAACTAGTAGGAGATAGACTTGAAGCAGAGAAGGTGTGGATTTGTCTAAAAGATCTAGTGGGCCGACATGTTAAATGGGTAGAAGGGGCATTGGGCTTTTACAAATGGAGTCCAATTGTTATAGGCTAATATGTTTTGGTCTTCTATTATCGGGTGGACTCGATATATTGGGCCGATTCCATTGGGCCGGATTAGCTTAGTTATAATATTAGATAATTATGTTAATTAATCATTATTAACGAATGTTTATTCTTTCGGGCGTTACATTCTCCCCAACCTATTAGAATCTCGTTCTCGAGATTCGAGTTGAATTATCTTATAAATATCTTTTGGTTATTATTTTTGTTAATCTTTGTTTTATAATACTTATTATTAGGTTCTCCCCAACCTGTAGAACTTCTGGGTGTTTTCTATAATATTTCTTTATCATTGGCCAATCCTTTGGCCATACCTAGTCTTATCATAAAATTCTAAATTCTTATACGGACACGGTTAAAAATTTATGGATGTCTAATCCTGAAGCTTTCCCTTGAGGGTTGTATAAATCAGACTATAAAACTAAGGTTACTTTCTATTTTTAATGGTTTCTCACAATATTATTTATTTTTGGCCAATCCTTTGGCCACATCGATTATCATTATAAACTTTCTTGTGGTGGTATAATATCCTCATAACTTAGTATCTCTCTTAAACAATGATATTCATACTCATCTAATGTATATAGTTTACCTATCTATACGAATTATAATTCTTATGATAAATTATTCTTTGCTAATCTTCTGGCTATACTGATTCTTATTATGGATTTTCTGGTGGTACCAAGATATCATTATATCTTAATCCTTTTTTTTTGTAATAATTGCTCGATAAATAATTATCTCTGGTTGTTCTCGATAGTACACGCCATCTTGAAATATTTTACATTTTATAATAGATTGTTTTCTTAGAATTTTGTTCTATAATACGTTTTAAAATATATTCCATACTTTAATAACAAACATTCTATAGCTAAATCGAATGGCTTAATTCGTGGAATTATTTAATTTCTATAAAATTTAAACTTCTTTTATATATATTCTGAAGTTGAACTACTGGAAAGTCACTTATCAGATTGTCGTAGGCATATAAAATCGTATAAATATTATAACCTTAGATCATGAGTTTTGTTTTCTATAATATATCTGCTTATTCGAGTTTGATAAGTATAAACGATTATTTTCAAGAATAGCGAGCTATAAATATTTTCGAGCTGTATTAAATATTCGGGTTGAGACTAGGCTTCGCTGAAATAACCGTATGAAGTGGATCTTTATAAAGCATTATCCATACCGTAGAAATAATTTCAAGAGATTCATGGAGTGGAATCTTCTAAAAATCAAGACGGTGATTAGGAATGATACTTTATGATATCGTGGCAATAATCTATCTCAGTAGATATGCTAAGAGACACTCATATTTATACTGTAAAATGATCCCTATCGTATAGGATATTTTCTATGTATGCGAATGATTATAATAGCGTTCTCTATTGATGTGAAATGACCAGAATATGACCGAAGTCAATCTATTTGTAAGATACTTGATAATCTAGTAAAATAATTTTTAGAGTAGTCCAATCTTGTATAGAATAAAACATAGATATTATGTCGACCAAACTGAAGGATCTCCTGATACTATCTTTAAGGTATTGACAACATCTGTTAGGAAGTACAAGAATTCTCTCCGACATTGGATAGGGCACCTTTTCCTTTATAGTATCCTATGTCCTTACACAGAATCATGTGGGAAATGTCCGGATATACCTCTTATAAGGGTCCGGATCTCTTTTTGCCACAGGGGTTGCATAGAGGACATGCAACCATCTTTGATTCTACATACTGATTTGATCGCTAGATTTTAATATACGGGTGTATATGGTTATGAACAAGATTCTTATTTCAAGATCTAGGCTGCCATGGATGTGCCTAATTCACAGAATCTCAATTTACAGACGGCGGTTTATTGCTACGATATATTACACCTTTAGTATAATCAAAGCTCTCTTATCATATTGTCACAAGTTTCAGGTTTCGTGACTCAATGGTTGAGGTTACCGAGCGTAATGATTGTTTGAGAATTTCTCCAAATTTCTTAAATAAATTCGGAATTAAGAATGATAATGGTTTGCACTTTTCTAAAGAAGTACTTCTTAGGTTAAATATCACTTTTTCCAACGTTAGACCAATATCATGAATGACTTCATAATCGTTGAGGGTTCTACTAGTTATACTGATAGAAATGTTTTTGAAATTCTTCTAATTGCAACCATGGCCGTCACAATTTTTACATAGCGAGTTTATTGTTTAAAGTTCTCTAATTCTTTTTATATCAAATATTTTATTCTTTTCTTCGAGGCTCTAGACAATGGAATAATATTGGAAATACTATTGGTGTATTACAGTTTCACATCTTTCTCAAATTAGCAAGTCTTCGAACTTGATTTCATTTGAACGACGCGAAGAAGATAGATATACACTAGGATATATATATATTTTTCTTTATATTCTTAGAATAAATAACTAACATCATATTTGAAAACTTAATTTGTCACGGGGAGACTTATAAATTTCCAGAAATTAACATGTCGTTAGATTATCGGTGGGACCTAATATTCGGGTCGGAGTTTTAAAATGTTTATTTTGAAAGAATGGTTCAAGGTATCATAAGTTGGGATAAATAACTAAAAGATCTCGATAGACTACAAAATCTTACCTAAATATGGGATACTTCGGCATATGCTTTATTCATACGAAGTTAAGAACATGATAAACTGAGGTTGATGATATTGATTGGGTGAGGGTAGCTTCTAGGATTCTAAAGTAATGATTGACAATAGTACTGATAACCAAAGCGCTTATATATTATGTTTTCTTGATAATCATAGCTCTGTTAAGACCGAGTTTAAGAACTTTTGATGATTAGACAGGATTGTAAAAGTTTTACAAACGATGTCGATGTGATAGGTTTTTATATCGGAGGTGTTTTTAGACATGGTTTCGAATTAAACATTAATATTCGATTTAGAAATGAAAGATGATCGGATTATTTCTGATGGAAGCTTTGAATATCCAAAGTATTCTAGAATTTCTAGTGACTTGTGAGAGACATGCTTTAGCCTATAAGTGAATGCTCATCCCTAGAATTCCCAGGTAGGCATACGGGTCCCGTGGTTGATTAGGATTTATACGAAATGCCAACCTTAGACAGAAAACTCAGGATACAGGTGCTCACCCTTCCAGATTGCACGTGTTTCGTCATACTAGTGATCTCAAAACTTTTGGAAAAGAACGTGATTATATACTGATAAGGTTTCGAATTGTAATACAAGGAAGTTTTCAGGTGAAACATTTTAATTAAGTCTAACGAGATAGACTTTTGAACTTTAAGATTTCATTCGTATGGGATGAAAATATCTTTTAAATTTCCCGATTTAATAT
The DNA here is from genome assembly GCA_032199755.1 of Ambrosia artemisiifolia. Classification (NCBI taxonomy): domain Eukaryota; kingdom Viridiplantae; phylum Streptophyta; class Magnoliopsida; order Asterales; family Asteraceae; genus Ambrosia; species Ambrosia artemisiifolia. The sequence goes on along the minus strand of CM063517.1, from coordinate 46,173,727 downwards.
AAGCTTTAATCTTACTTCTGTTGATTCGTTCAGATCGAGATGACACTGATACTATTTCTTGATAATACGAGTTGGATTCTGATATTCTTTTATCAATTTCTTATAAGATTTCTGAGTTGGAAATAGTTTCCTAGATTCAAGAAATGATCTTGCAAAGCGGATAGCACAAAGTTTAAAAGGATTTATAGAATATATATATATTTTCGGATATATTCGTGAAAATATTTGTACTGATGGTTTCAAATGATAAGTTATACGAAATGGTATATTCTTATAGAATATATTTATGTTCACTTGGTTTTTATTAGAATGGAATTTGCATATGCTGCAAATAGAACGGAGTTGTCAGAGAGATAATATCATTCTAGGAAACTTGATCATATGAATGCTCAAGTGGGAGTACAATACTTGTACGGATTTATAACTTTTCCTTAATAAACAGATATATTCTTCTAGTTATGTCTGATTTTCAATACTTTTAAACATAAATTTCTTCTGAAGAAGGTTACTACCTTTGATTTTCTTATCTTTCAAATAGGTATAATAAATTTGATAATTTCTCATGTAATATGATATGGAATTTATATGTGGATTCTTATTCTTAACATGTTGCTCTTATATTTTTCTAACTGATACGAGAAATAGAAATAATACTTTTATAATAACTTATCTATACCTCATAAAATTCTATTTATAGATAATTCGTATTTCTTGAATTTCTTATATTTTGGTATTACCAAAGAATTTTCTAGAAATCAATCGCCTGTAAACTCACAATTTCCTGGCCACAAAAATTGTCAATTTACCTCACAAAATTATTCTAGTAATTTCCTTGATAATTTTCTATATTTTCTTATAATTTCTATTGACACATATTTGTTTCTAAAATACTTTTGGTTGATCTTGGATCAGAAGAGGATTTCTATTAATTAAACCTGCTGCTCTGATACCACCTGTAACAGCCCAGGTGGCGCAGCGGATTAGCATTAACAGGTTTAATTGTAATGATTACATTAAACTGAATTTCATTACTAATGAAATACATAAAATGTAGTCATAGCATCCTCTTCTTATCCAGATCTTCTATTCGTCAGCTTTCTCTTTATTATCTTGTATAAATACCTGACCACATGCTTAAAAGTACGTTAGTATTTTCATACTAGTGAGACATGCCGAGATTTAGACATACTGATAATAATAACTCAGTTTTAACAAACATACAACTCTTTCTATATGGTTCGGTCATTCTAAGGTGGAATATATTATCGATGGAGCACCATACAAATGCTTATTGTGGTTCCAAACCTCTACTTGGTTTTGAAAAATATATTCCTGTGATACCTAATGGATCCATTCTACGTGATTTCTATTTGACCGAATTCTATTATATAACATGATCATGATTCGATGATATTCTATTAACAACTCGATAACGCTTTTATAATATAAACCATATAAAATATCTTGATAATGATCGGACAAGCATGTAATCACCCCAAAAGCTTTATAAATAAAAAGGGGAAGGGTCATGTACTCACCTTTATAATATTCTTCTGATTCTGTAGTCTATTCCTTATCAGTATATTCCAAGATCTATTGTACCTATTATATATTATTAACATTAGCGCGTGCAAGGCTTGTGCACGTGATAACACCAGGGACAATCCTTTATATGTATTCTCTTGTATATAAATATATATATATATATATATTTGTTACTCGGTTTATTATCGTTATTCTGTTTAATATTGTTGGGTTTTATCGTCCCACACGTTTCACGTTTATAATAATAATAATAATAATAATAATAATAATAACATAATAATATATAACTATGTCTCTAACCTCTCTGTTGACTTCGACGGAGTGAACGAGCTCGGACCCGGAACAGAACCAAGGTAACCGGTTATAACATTCCAAAGCATGGCGAACGATGGTAAGTAACAGGGGTTCAACTGAACGTCGCATACCATAATCAATAACCGGTCACCGAAGGTGGCCGGAGGAAAAGGTAACAGGGATGGTTTGTTTCGAGTGTTCAACGGTCGACTGTAAACGGGTTATAACCCGGGTTTGATAATAACAAGGTTCGGTTAGGTGAACAGGTTTGAATGCAACATCGTATGGTGACGGGATTGATGACCAAAACTGGTCTTATAGTTCTAAACAGAAGTTGTGCTATGATGAACGATGATCGGATATGGTATATCATCATTGTAACGATGATGGGGTTGGGTTATCGATGAGGCTTGGCAACTGTTATGGTTTGTCGGAACTGGTTCACCGGTCGGAGATGGTCAGTGGTTGACGGATGATGACTGGTCTGAGGTGACAGGAGCAAGGAGTCGTTTGGTGGAGATGGTAGGTCGGAACTGAACCGGTGGGGGTTGCTGAGTCTTCGGAACAGAAAGATGAAGTGGTGGTTATGGTGTTTGGTGTTGTTCGGTTTCCGGGGAAGGACCGGATAAGAATACGAAGCCGGTTACCATCCCCTCGTGACTCTCTCTCTCTCTCGTAACCTTTCTGTCTCTCTATTCGATTATTACAGATTGATATATGTGTGTGTGCATTATGAAGTTGATGTAGAGTATGTGTGTATCATGTATGCATGTATGCGTGAGTTTCCAAACAGAACAGGAGGAGTACTTGTGGATGTAGTGTAGTACACATGTATTTGTAGTAACCTTGATGCATGAATCCAATGATTGGATGAGGATGAGGATTGATAGGTGGATGGATGTGACTGTGTGCGTAATGTATAAGCTGAGAAAGGAGCTGGATAAGAAGCAAAGGAGAGGTGCATGTATGTGGAATATGCATGCATATGCATTAAATGAGAGCAGGTAAGGAACTAGTAGGAGATAGACTTGAAGTAGAGAAGGTGTGGATTTGTCTAAAAGATCTAGTGGGCCGACATGTTAAATGGGTAGAAGGGGTATTGGGCTTTTACAAATGGAGTCCAATTGTTATAGGCTAATATGTTTTGGTCTTCTATTATCGGGTGGACTCGATATATTGGGCCGATTACATTGGGCCGGATTAGCTTAGTTATAATATTAGATAATTATGTTAATTAATCATTATTAAGGAATGTTTATTCTTTCGGGCGTTACAGTGATTTAGAAACCAATTTAGGGAAACAGTTCTTTGGAGCAATTAAGGCTACAACAAGCAATTAACAACAATCAGAAACCAACTGTCAATCAAGATAAAGAAGATGAACGGGTGACCAACTGTGGATCAAGATAACCAGGAAGTCACAATCAGCCAATCGGATCAATTGAACCAAGAGTTTGAGACCAAATTCGTACGTTTCTTGAAGGAGGATTTTCCATTTTTCTTTGAAGGAGATTTGGAAGAATGGATGCGACAATGTGATCGGTTGTTCTTACTTGAAGAAGCACCAGAAAACATCAAACGAAGATGGGTAATTCTATATCTTAAAGGTAATGCTTTAGAATGGCATAACAATTTCTTGAGAAATAATGATGATACAATAGATGAGTTGCATTGGATAGATTATTTGAGAATAGTATTCAAAGGTTTTGAGTCCGCACCTAAGATGTTTGATGAAATGCCCGAAGGATTTGGGAATGAGATTCAAGAAATGTTTGTAGAGGAAATAGTTTATAATGATGTTTGGGTTTTTAAAGGAAATGGGTTTGATGATAAGGCTGCATTTAAGGTGTTTGATGAAATGCCTTGCAGTTTCAAAAATAATATTCAAAAACCTGTTAATGTTGAAGTAGTGGAAATTCAAAAAGAATCTACAAATGAATCGTATATTCCATCTAAAATTGAGAAGAAAGAACCGGATGATGATGTTAAGGAAATCGAGAAGGAACCGGTTGTTGATGTTAAACGATTCGAGTGGAAACCGGGTTGGTTGTGTTGTTCAAATGGAACATTGAGGGAAGTTCAAGATTATCGTATCCAAGATCCGTGTGAGAGTGTGGATTTAAAAGAAGGGAAAATTTATAAGAAGATGATTAAAAGGTTTTGTGATGAGTTTCAAGAATGGTTAAGTAGCATTGATTCAAATAAGAATGGAACTCGTGAACATGATGCACATAGGAACTTAGTAATGGGGCATGGATGTGATTTTGCTGAGGTGGTGTTTAAGAGGACTGGAATTGTAGCCAAAGTTGGAGTCAAGACAGAGTTCTTGTCTTACACATATTGGCCAAAAATTGAATTTGCATATTTGATTAGTAAAGAAGGTGCATTTATACTATATGATTATCACCTTCCTGTGCTAAATGATACTAGCACTAAAGTATGTCCAGCCATTAAAATACTGCTCAAAGACAGGTTCAATGGGCCAACAATCTGGGAATTGAGTGCTGAGTTGGAGAATAGTGCACCAATCAAGCTTAACTCAGGTGATTTAGATTTTACTTGTATGAGGGACTCAAACCATAAAACTATGTGTTTTTTATGTATTGGTGTCAGAAGGTTTATAGTGTGGGACCTAAACAAGATTGGAGATATACAATTGGAACAATTTAGAGCATGGAATATAGTTTTGCCGAATGAGTTGGTACACTACTTGAAGTAAAAAATTAGAAAGAAAAGAAATGTGGAAATTGTTTTGGTCTATCTGCATTATGTTACTAATATCGAGTACATTTTCTACAAAGACATGCAAAGAAATAGGCTGTCTTTGAGGGAAAATCCAGTGAGCCTGTTAAAAAATGATGCATTCATGGACAAAGCAAAAGGTTATGCAGCTGACTATGTTAGTGTGAAAGATAGAAAATTGGTGTTTGAATAGGTATCTTTTTTCATGGTTTTTTATAATTGTCTATTATGTTTATTATTGTTAGAATAGTTTTAGTGATTTGGTACCTTTGAAGACCAAAAGTTATTAATGTAAGTGATAATTTTGTTTTAGGTTGGAGTTGGACTTATGGTATTGCAAGCTATTGCATTTTGTGCTAATTTTATCTTCATTTATGCTGGTAATGGTCCAACTTTTTAGTTTAAGGCTTTAAGTCTAACGTTGATGGGACCATTCATTTCCGAGAGTCTCGAGAGAGAAGGAAGCCGGCGGCTGGAAGTTTTATGGTGATCTTCTCATACGGCGATGCATCTAGGGTTTTAAATTGAAGTACAGGTGGGGTGAGTAACCGCTAGGTTCGACACTTTCTCGATTACATTTTTTGTGGGCTTATTGCGGGTTACATATATTATGTGGAGGGGGTATGGATGTAGAACTTGTATGCTTGATCATTGATGGAATTAGGTATGATAATGTTTGAGTCTTTGGTGTTTATGTTGAGTGTAGATTGTTTATTTGTTGTCTTTTACCTTATAAAAGGGCTTGCTTTTAGTGCCAATTCAATATAATGATATCATCGCAGTGGATTGTCTTCTTGTTGTATGCTTGTATTCTGAAATGGTTTATATTTTATTTTGGTTTCAGTTTTTTTCAGAAAAGATGCTTAGAATGTCTACTTCCACATGTGATTCACTTCTGCAAGTGGAAACAACATATGGATCACTTCTTCATGGATTACATGTATTCTTTTCGGATCACTTCTTTATGATTCACTCCTGTAAGTGGAAACAACATATGCAAGTACTGGATATATATGGTTATATTTACGTATGTAGCTGGGGTCTTTAGCTAATATTCTCTGGCTCGATAACGTGAGAATTTCGACCCTCTTCAATCTCAACACTCAAACTATGCACATTACTTGATGTTGAAATTTCATTTTTTATGTGTGTTTTTTTTTTTGTAACACATAATCTCCCAATTCGGGTTGTTTGTAGAACTAGACATTCATTTCACTAGGCTAAAGCGACAAAATTAACTACAAAAGATAAACTGTGCGCTACATTGACTTTTTATACTAAAATAAAAACTTTTTACTTTATTTTATTCGATTATTGTAAGAAAGTTATATGAGACTAATTCTGGTTCTTTACCAAAATTTAGGTTAGTCAAATTGAAATATATTGCACAACAAGGTAACCTAAATGAAAAGATGAGAGCTATACTAATTAAATGGCACACCTCAATTACTTTTTCTCCAGGGAAATAGACTTGCTGTCTATGCCAAACAATACTGGAATTTATATTAGTTCAATGGCGTCTATCTCTGTTAAGCAGCATGATAACATTTTAGTGTAATAGATAACAACCAATAAGAACATTAATTTGTCACATACTGTAAGCTATAGTTGCAAATGCTAGATTTAAATCGCCTTCAGCCAATTCTTTTAAGCCAACTTTGTTTCGACCTTATTCAAAGTGAAAGAGGGGAAATGTGGGGCCCAACCTGGATAGGTCTGGTAGTTTTGAGAGGGTGCAAAGACTCGGATGTTTGGTTCGGGATTTGTTGTAACACGAATGGGGGAATGGGGAAGTAGCACATCAGTAGTAGCATGTAGTTTACCACCCTTGTCTAAATGTCCCTTGAGCCAATTCAGATGGGTAAGCGGAAAAGTGATTAGTCATTTTCATTAAAAAGTGTTACCGGTCTTATTGTTAGAAGCACAAATTAAGATAATTCTTCTGGGAACTAAGCATTTTTTAAGATTAGAAACTAAAGTTATTAGTGAGTGAATTTATTTTTAATAAAATATCTTGGTGGAACAAAATTATAGTATTACACTTTGTGTGAAAGAAGCTCCTCTTTAGTAACTGGATTATTTGCTTCTGCATATAAACATAAACCATTGTTTTAGCGTCTTGAATAAGCAGTTTCAGATTGCTTAAACCAATCTCTAATTATTTTTTGTTAATTTAAATTTATAAGGTGAAAGAAATCAGACAAATGAAACAAGAAATGTAATGATACATGTTTTCATGTTACTTTTTCTATGAGAAAGAAGGTACGCTACTTAGCTATTTAGGGTTGACTTTACAACTTTTAAGGGTTAGTGAAACACCTATGGTATCAAGATTCACCATTTTATCCTGTAGTTAAGCGGCATATTAAATCTCAGACACATTCCGGTAGAGGTGGTAGTTTCAACCTTGTAAAATGGGTCAATTTGGTTATAGAATAAAGCTTTGGCAGTGGTCCATTTTGGTAGTTATGATTCTTTTCGACAGGCACTAAACGAAATGGTCCATTTGCAAATATATGTTTTACATTATTCCATCAAACAAACTATTAGCTTATTTCATGATTTTTACATGATTCTGTTTTATTGAACATACCTTTGTCATGATCCATAGAGTCATAAAGGAAGGCTAACAATGATCATATGATTTTATAAAGCTACATTCCCCTAAACGTATTATATGAACATTTATATCCTATGTTTAGAAGGAATGTCTATTTTTTTGGACGTTTTGTATGTTTGCTATTTTCAATCAACTTGAGGAAGGAGATAGATGTTCCTATGCTTATCGATAGTCGATCTTCATCGAACCTTTTGTTCTAAGCAGGTGTGTGATTTTTCAAGTGAGATAGAAGAGGGACACACAAATCAACTTGTCATGCAAGCATGTTTATCATACCCACCTAGGCTCAAAATGGTTCACCTTCGTCAAGGTAATTCATTCTTCATCAAGGCCTTGTTTTTAAATAAGCATGCCTGACGCGTGGGACAATCTGGAAAATACCTTAGGTCCTTGAGGTGGATCCCCGTGCGCATCATGTATTTAGAGCATCACTTGGCGTTGTGAAGCTCTTGACATACGCCACAACTTTAGGGACCTACACGCTGTTAGGATTAAGTGGCGCAGCGGAATAACCGATTCACAACGAACACGCAATAACAACCGAGAAAATATAAAGCACGACACACACGAACACGAGAATTTTACGTGGTTCGGTTCCAGTGGGGAACCTACGTCCACGGGCTGCAACTAGGGATTTATTATTAAGCTCTGACAAATATTACAATTACATAGACATGATATATATAGAGACTAATCTAGGGTTTAGGCTTAGTGAACAAGAAAACCTAAACGGGCTTTCTAAACATCCAATAAAACAAGCCCAATAGCAATAACTAGCCCAAGGACTTCACACCCAACAATCTCCCACTTGAAGGCCTTGCAATAAACACCAAGTCCGCCAACAAGCACAAAGCAATCCATGTCTTCAGTAATCCGTAAAGTTCAAACACACACAGGAACAGAAGTCTTCCAGGTCCAGCTCCCAAGAACAAACCAAACTTCAAACCATGTATCCCCAATCAACCTAGTTACAGCCGACCCAATCATCAGTAAACAGAAAGGCCCGTTGAAGCCCCAGATGGCTTCAACCCGGTCTCAAAAGACCCCGTCTTTACATCCTCAATCCCAACTGATTCCCATAGACACAAACCATCAGATACAGGGATTCTCAAAGGAACACTCCCCACTAGCAGAAACTTCTCAGGAGAGATTTCATTCGGAATCCCGGTCTTCTGAACCCAACGTCGATTTCCAGACGGTGTCGGAACACTCCTCGTGCTCCCACTGCTACAAAAATTCCGTACGTGTTCAGACCTCCGAATATGCTCAAGCTGGTTACCTGAAGTCCCAGAGTCCTTTTCTGCAAACTGGACCCGTTTAACTGTCGAATCAGCGAGCCCGACTTTGGCGTTCGTCTTAACAGAGGTTGTCACTTCCCCAGACGGAACAGGCACCATATACAATGACCCCTTCTTGAAACCACTAGCAACCACGAGATTACCTTTGACGACCTTCCACTTTCCACCACCAAACTTAACGTCAAACCTTGTTCGTCCAACTGCCCAACGGAGATCAACTTCGTTTCAAGCCTTGGAATAATCCTGACGTCATACAAAGTCCAAGTAGGGCCCCAAGTAGTAACCAGATCCAAATCTCCCATGCCAGTCACATCAAGAAATTCACCATTTCCCAGCCTAACCTTGCCAAAATCACCTTTTTTAACATTCCGCATGCCATCATTGCTATGGGTAGCATGGAATGATGCACCGGAATCCATGACCAAAGATTCCACACTGCTTTCAACACACAGTATCAAAGCGTCATCCTCATAATCGCTTACCGCGGCAGTGTTCAATCTACCAGAATTCTTCGATCCTCCATCAGAATTCTTATTCGGAAATTCATTCCGATAATGACCCTTTTCATTGCAGTCCCAACAACGCACACTCGGACGAGCCCTAGACGAGCTCCTGCCCCGACCTTTGCTGCTCCCAGTGTTTCTACTATTTCCCCTTCCCCTGCCAACATGTAACATCTCAGAAGACGACTCTTTAGTATTCCTACGGCGAACATCCTCACCCAATACCAAATCCCGGATCTTTTCAAATGTTAACCCTTCAGGCCCAACTGAGTTAGTGACAGCAGTCACCGTCCCGGACCAACTATCAGGCAGTGAAGATAGCAAAATCACAGCTTTGGTCTCATCATTGAATCTCATTCCCACAGATGACAATCTGGACAGAAGAGAATTCAGATTATTCATGTGCTCGGTCACTGAACTTCCCTCTTTCATTCTCATCGTGAACAACTCTCTCATCAAGAACACTTTATTAGCTGCAGACGGTTTTTCATACATGTTCGACAGAGCCAACATCATACCACGAGCCGTGGTTTCAGACATGATGTTAGATGCAACGCTCCTCGTCAACGACAATGTAATAACACCTCTAGCTTTCTTGTCCTTGGCATTCCACAGAGCTTCTTCAGCTTCATCCATTTTCTCCGGTTTTTCTTCCAGTACCATATCCAAGTCCTTTTGACCCAACAATGCATCTATCTGCATTTTCCACCAACTAAAATCCGAACCGTCAAACATTTCAATCTCCAATTTTCCGTCTTCAGCCATAATGACAAACGAAAAATAAGATCAAAATAACCCGGTTCGAAGTTGATAATAACCGGTCAAAAACTGACAACCAAACCAAACCAGAACAACCCGACCAATAACCCGAAAACTTGAACACCCAAAACCCGAACAACAACCGAACAAACCCTAATCAGAAAACAAGAACAAGTGAACCTGTCTCCCCTGATCGCGGCTAAAAACCGATTGTTAACGGCACGTTCCCAGCAACGTCACAATTAGCGGCGTCGATTTAATTGGTCTAACCTGGTACTTTCCTTGATCGATTTTGAACAGAAAATCCGGCGGCTCTCAAGGGTTATTGCAAACCCTAACCTCCAATCTTCAAACTAGAATAAACACCTCTGCGAATCGTTACGTGAATCCAACGAGCCGTAGCTCTGATACCACTTGTTAGGATTAAGTGGCGCAGCGGAATAACCGATTCACAACGAACACGCAATAAAAACCGAGAAAATATAAAGCACGACACACACGAACACGAGAATTTTACGTGGTTCGGTTCCAGTGGGGAACCTACGTCCACGGGCTGCAACTAGGGATTTATTATTAAGCTCTGACAAATATTACAATTACATAGACAAGATATATATAGAGACTAATCTAGGGTTTAGGCTTGGTGAACAAGAAAACCTAAACGGGCTTTTTAAACATCCAATAAAACAAGCCCAATAGCAATAACTAGCCCAAGGACTTCACACCCAACACACGCCTCGGAACATCATGCTCTTCCTAAAACCAAGATCTAAACCCAATGTAGCTCTAGTTTGACTCTTCCTTATCATACTAATCATTCGTATAATTTACATACATGCCTTATTTGCAACATGGAAATGCTCGGGGAGGAATCAAGGCAACACAAACTCAGATCATTACATCTATTTTTTATTTGGGATTTTTATATACACAAGTAGCAAAGTTTGTTTTCAAATGATTACATGATCTATAGGATATGTCATTAGGTTTATAAAGGTCCTTTTTATTTTCGTACAAGGTGTGGAATGGATCCTATTTTTTTATGCAATTATCAGTTAGAGGGTGTTTGAGATTGAGTTTGGAAATGCAAAAGTGCTTTTGGTCAAAAGTGCTTATTGGCTTATGACACCCTTTGAAAGGTATTTAGGATTCACACACCCCTTATTTAGGATTCATACACCCTGGCCCACATCACACACCAATAGAAAGCTGCCACATACCCCAAAATGTGATGTCACACCACCAGAATGTGACGTCACAGGTGTATGAATCCCATAACCCTTTTGAAAAGGAGTTTTAAAAAAAAGTGTTTGGATTAGCTTTTGGGATGGGAAACGTCAAAAAGTCAATAGATTGTTATTTTTTTAAGTGTTTCGCTTAACTTATTATGAATATTGGTTGTATGGGTGATAAATTTGTAATTTTTTTCCAAAAGCCAAAAGCTAGGATTTCTAACTTTTCAAAACAGCTTTTCCACCCTTAAAAAGCTAAAAGCCAAAAGTCAAAACAGAAAGTGCTTTTGGGTTACACAAACAGCTTATTGACCTATTAGTTTTTTCAAAAAGCTAATAAGTCAATAAGTTGGTATGAAACTCAATCCCAAACACCCTCTTAGATTTAATCATTTTTGATGTGGTATGCATTCGATACAGCAAAATATATCTAAAGCTTCGCTTTCTGTAATTAACAAATATTTTTTTATTTCAACAAACAAAAGGTTTTATTTATTTATTTATTTTTTTGAAGTAGGAAATGTCGGAGGCGTAATTCCCAACAAAAATACACACAATATGGGTATGTTTGGCAAAGAGCTTTTAAGAGCTTTTAGGAGCTTCAAGCTTTAAGCTTTTAAGAAAAAGCTCATACTCAATAAAAAGCCTTGTTTGGTTAAAGGAGCTGGAAGCTTTTAGGTTAGAGAAAAAGCTCTATAGTGAAAAGCTACTAGTACTAGCTTTTAAGAAAAAGCTATACTAGCTACAAGCTTTTAACTAGTAAATGACACAACTACCCATTCTATTTTAAAAATAAAATAAAAATCTTCTTTACAAGCTTTTAATTATGCCCATTTTGGTCATTTTATACAATTTATTAAAAGCTCCAGCTATTCTGCCAAACACAAAAATATATTTAAAAAGCTTCCAGCTACCAGCTTCCAGCTAACAGCTTGCAGCTGCCAGCGTGCAGCTTCCAGCTACCAGCCTCCAGCTAGTTTTGCCAAACATACCCTATGTATCCAAAATACTCATGATGTTTCTCACGTGGTTCATGTGGACGAGACTTTCATATCTACTGGTGAAATCAGACATTTATTTAAGGAAAATAAGTTCAGGAAATTTAGATGCAGTCATTTAAAAAATAGGTGTTTTTTTAACTTATGACAATGTATAAAGCCTAGGCATGGGGTTCTTTTTCGTGTGTTTGTTAGTATTTAATTGAGATCTGTAAGGCATAGATAGACTACACCGATGCCACAAATAAGAAAGCTACCAAGAGCATTATACAATATATCATGAGAGGATTTGTAAAATAACATAAACAAGTACCGCACTTTAAATTGTCGTCGCCGCATCGCGCGGGTTTCCTGCTAGTATATACATATACTGTATAGGTACAATTATTGACAAAGATAAGGAAAAACAATAATTGACAAAAGGGGGAACATATATGCTTTATTTCTAGTTTGCTTTTCAAAAAGAATGTGTGCTTTATTTATTTTACAGCTAATATGAGTGGCCCATTAAGTTTAAACTGTAAGGTTGAAGAGGCACTAGACATCTATTTTTTTTAAGGTGATTTTTCTATGTTGTGGCAGAGATCATCACAACCCCCCAGAAGGGGAATCCCCTAGCCACTCTACAATGGTCAGACTATGTTGTTTTAACCGGTTCCACGCTGACGCGAGAGTGGCCGGCCCACAAGCGACAGCTGCTGCTGCTATGACTACCAGTATTACTATTACGACAGTCTTAGTCCAGCTAGTAATGAATCTTACTGATTCAGAATCGTTGCTGTTAAACAATGATGTAGATTTTGTTGAAAACATTGTAAAAGAATTATCCTTTATTTCTTGATCATGTAATTAATGGGTCTAAACCAATGAAACTTTTCAAATACATTTTAATAGTACTTGCCACTTTTTTTTTGGTAATTATAAAGGAGTTGATATCTTCTAAATCAAATTCATCTCTAATGAACAAACCGATTTTTGGTTAAATTTATTTTTACTGTCATGTGCTGCAGTCAATGTTTGATCTTCTGTTGGAATTTCAGTAGACATAAATGGTTTGCTCAGTGGATTGTGCACATACTTTGCCAATGGTCAATAGTCAAGGAGCTGCAAAAGCGTAACACTTTGGAGACTGGTTAATATGATTGAGATATATTTAATTCTGAATGATGCTAATATATATCCTTTTAAAATTAAGGATGAGCATTAAGAATATTATGTTAGCCAAATAACCAAAAGAAACATATGTCAAACATGGTCAAAGTCAACTGCAGTAAAAAGTTAGCTACAGTCAAAATCAGCAGCAGCGAAAAAGATTGTAAACTGGATTTTGGTCAACACCATAACATCAGGAATTAAGATGGTTGCTGTAAATGGGCTAGTTATTGGTTCTATTTTATCAACTAATAGTTTCTCATTGGACGAAAAATGGAGGGTTAAAGCACTAATACAAGTCAAGTGGCTGCTATGGTGATTGGAGATGTGAGCATAATAAGGCTACATCGGCTTCATAAATATAGCGAGTCAACCCATTTGACATTTTTGTTTGTAAAACGACAAATTTCAACCCAAAGTTAGTCTCATTCCAAACTTGTTTTGCCCCAAACCAATGTGATATTTTTTTTTTTTCAAATGGGTCGTTTTTGACACCAACTCATTTTCACTCAAACTCGATCTGATCTGACCCAAACCCATTCTGACCGAAACCCAACCCAACCAACCAGACGAATTCATTTTGCCAGGCATATTTTAATTATAACACATTTGATCCATTGGACCCCATTACATTTTAAAGAGCTTTTCTAGTCGTTAATCTCTTTTGACCCGTTCAACTAATTTTTGCCCATATAAATTAAATGAGCCTTTTTACCCATTGCATACACTTTTGTATATGACACACTTTTTCATTGTTAACCATCTTACCAATTTTAATACTGCACTTCGCACCAATTTGTCCGGTTACAATTTGAAGTTATATTCTTATTACCTATACAAGCTTTATCCCTTCTGAAATCACTGAACCATTTTAAGTTTTAATTGACCAGTCTTATGCATTTGGACACTTTAAATATAAAACTTTCAACCCATTCAACCTGCTGCATTAGTTAGGCCAGATAAAGATCTGCCCAAAAGTAATGGACTGCATTATTCAGATGAAAATTTAAGCAATCATTTACATAATGCTCAAAAAGACCTACTGATACAAATCAAAGTAACATTACGGGTCTATGAAGATACAAAATTCACCACCTAAACGTGTGATTAGATTCCCAAGAACACCACCCAAGCAGCCAAACACAGTCGAAAAATTTACTCATAAAATCACCACCTCTTCATTCATTAAAAGATTCAGTCTGACCCGATCAACCCAATTTGATGCCAACCTGTTTGTTGAACCCGACCCATATGACTATCTTTGTCCTGACTCCTGATTGTACCAAGGGGCTAGCAATTTCATCTAGTGTGGCTTTACTGGGTTGCTATTGCGATCACCTAAAGGAGTGTTCAGATCGCTGTAGCGAATCTTGATTCTTCACTGCAGAGTCGATTGCAAATTACTGAATGACGAAAGATATATATTTAAGAGGTCTATCTGTAACCCATGGTAAACATTCACATCACCATATATTTTATAAACATGAATTGGTGACATGAAGTCATAGGTAATGAGAAAAACAACTAATTAAAGTAAGATTAACCTTCACGTTTTACTTTACATTATTCATCCTTGCTAGAATTGGACTTTGGTTCTCCAAATATGGTTCCCTGCACAGAATTAATAAATAAAAAAGTGAAATTTTAATGAATGGATGGATCTATAAGAACTTTTGAAATCTAATTACCTCTTGTTTCTTGGTGATTATAAAGGAGTTGATGTCTTCCTCTGTTTGAAAGAACCCCCAACTTGTATGTACAAGTTTTAGCTCAGGAGCAATTGCACTACCCTCACTGAAAACCCTTATCTCTGGGCATTCATATATTACCAAGGTATTCAGTGATGGCAATGTAATATTCTCCTTCCCTAAGCAAAATCCCTTGAGACTTGCAAGATAATGAAGTTTTAAGGACTTTAGACAAGGTAACACAATCTCGCTCACTTCCCCATCACATTCTTCTTCTTTCTTCACAATTACCTCCATACGATTGCAATCAATTATACATAGCTCTTGGAGTTGCTTGAGACTACCAACCATGGAAGCTGTGAAAACATATTCTAAACTTTCGCATCCATCAATATGAAGTCTTGTTAGGTTTGGAAACTCCAATGTTACCCACTGATTGCTCTTCCATATGTACTTTAGACTATCTAGATATTCCAGCTCCACTTCTTTAAGGTTTGGAAAGGTCACTACAGTTTGTGACTCATTGTTTGTCACTTCCGATCCTACTTCAAATACCTCCTCTACATTTTTACACCATTGTACACTAACCTTTCTAAGGTTTTGCAGCTGTAGCAGCTCACTGGATGGAACAATCCTTTTAAGATTGTTATCATCTTCCACATCCATTTCAATCAAATTGTGAAAAGACAGAAAAGTCCCTTCTGTTGTTGGAGGGCACAAACTTGAATAGGGTGAATTTGGGGATGGAGTCTGCAAAGACGAAAGAAAGAAATAAGAAACCATTATTTTATCAAACAGATGATTAATAGTGCTTATTGTATTGTTGAACTCACAAAAAAGATACATGAAATTTCTTCTTGTAATTTGATGAGAATGGAAGGTTAATGTGTTTAATATGTTTTGGTTCACTAGGGAGATTTGTTTTTAGTTGATGCTAAAAAGAGATTAAAAATGTACCTGATGAAAATTAAGGCCACATTCAAGATTATGTTTGCCTAAATGTGTGTGTATGTACTCCAGCTTCGGAGCTGTTGAATCACCAGATGTGAATACCGTCATATTGGGGCACTTTGAGATCTTAACATAATCTAATGATGGCAACTGGAAGTTAATATTCATCCCCAAGAAGAAACCTGCAAGGTTTGGTAGATCCTCTAGTTTAATTGATTTTAAACGCGGAAGCACCACCTTAGATGTTTCATCTCCATTTTCTTCCCTCACAATCACTTTCATTTCCCTGCAATTCACTATACTCAATTCTTCGAGTTTCTTAAGGCTTTCAGCTGTGGAAAACGTGAATACGTATTCCAATAGGGCACATCCAAAGATCATCAATATCTTGAGGTTGGTTAGCTCATGATGCCTAATACTATTGTTTGATCTTGGCAATGGGACGCTTCTTGGGTCAACACTAGTACTACTACTACAATCATCACTGTTGATCTCTTTAGTTTCAAATACCTCCACCATTGATCTACAACTATCTATGTGCAGCTCTTGAAGCTTCTGCATTTGTGTTGCTGCATAAAATGGAATAACACTGGGCAAAGCATCACATTTATCTATCTCTATCTTTGTAGAGTATTGGCACAAGGACCAAGGAACAACACCCACTTGAGAAAACTGCAGTGAATGAAATGTAAGTGTTAAAAATGTTTGAGAGTTTGCAATTATAATCCTTTTTTCAGTATTTGAACCTTAAAACCAAATGAAAAACAAAGGAATCATGTGTTTCAACTATAGAATCGTAGTAAATGAAACAGAGTTTTATTAGAGTACATAATATCATAAAGTAGCATATATAGTTTTGGTTGAACTAACATTAAGTATAAATGAAAAAATATTTATAATTTCTCTCCCTTATAGTTTAAGGTTTGGTTGAAACCATCTATACCTATAAACTGTTTTTAAACCATTTTATTGTTTTTGTTAAATGGCTTTTGTTCATTTCTTTATGAATAAACATAAATGATGGCATGCTTCTTCATTTTGCATATGTGTTTGTTGAAAAGTTAAAGCTTTTGGTTCTCAATTTCTTACATTTTTTATTATCTAAAATAAAACTTTGTTAATAACATCTATTAGTGATGAGGAATTTGTTCTTTGAATTTGTTAATAACATCTATTTTGAGATGAGGATATTTACTTTGGATTTGTTAATAACATCCGTTCAGGGGCGAGGACATTTTGGGAACTTTACAGGACTAAATTTGCACAAACATATATCTTTCTTTATGTTCTAGTTTTAGGTTTGAGAGATGAGATTTGTTTCCAGGGGAGAGGAATTAGTTTTCTCTACTCTATGTAAGGTTAATCGATCAGTTTACTTAACGAGTCACACGGGTCAGCACATTATTGGGAATGTGGTAATATAGTTGACAGACTATATGATAATATTCATGCGCATAGCATTGGGTTAATCGAGTTGGTCGTGCATCACGGGTCAGCAGGTCAAACGGGTCATATGTTGGTAGGTAAATTGGTCACTGAACAACTATGTGTTGAATGGCTTTTGAGAAGATGTTTTGGACTTAGGCTATGGTTGAATGAGTTTACTGGAGATGAAATTTAGGATGATAGATGTTGGGTAAAGGAACGACTCATTCTTTTACTTGATCTTAAGGTACAAAACACTAATTATATTTTCTAAGGTGACTATTAATTCACTAACCTTACTCAACATTGTTACTTTCAAAAGGACCCGAGATACTTCATTAGCATTGGTGGTGGGGTTTGGGGTTATAGGGATTGTCAAGTTAGATTCTGACAATAGAAATTTTTAATTTTAATTTCATTTGATAATCCTTCTGATTGATTTGTAGACCCATAGATATTCAAAACCACCAACCACCAACCAACTATGCAGATAGTTAGGAATTTAATTGAGTTATTTATGTTCCCATGTTCTTTGTTTTAATATTATTAGTCGTAAGCCTAATAAGGCCTCCATATTTTGTTATTTGATATGAAAATTAATTAACAAAAATGGCAGCAAAGCGTATCTCTTCTCTTCTGTTTTCTTAAGGAGTATGATCCACTCTAAGGATCTCTATCAGTAGGTAAGAGAAGGGCTGGAAAAACTAAATATTAAAAATAAGTAAAGAGCACACCTTAAATTGATCATGAGTAACATTAGTTTTCCCTTTAGCAACACCACCAATACGCTTCAGATTATGTAGGGAATCAAGTTGTATATAATTAAGACATGGGAACAAAGTGGTAGTAGATGTAGTCAATGCTTCCTCTTGATCATCATCATCATCTCTGTTGGAAACAACTTCTTCCATACCTTCACAAAAATTTATATATATTGTCTTTAGGTTGGAAAGAAACTTGGACATGAGAGGTGAAAACAAGTACTTTATGCTTTTGCATTTGGACAAATATATGGTTGTGAGGTTTTGGAATGAGGATTGTGGTTGGTTTTTGTAAAGAATAAATAATTCATTCCACTTGTTGCACTTCCACACATGATTCAACGTGTCCATATATGATAACTTTAATTCTTCAAGACAAGGAAGTAATGGTGATTGGTGTTGTTGTAGAGTTGGTACCAGTTCTCTATTAATACTTGGATATTCCATATCAAACATCACCTCCGCTCCTTTAAATCCTTGAAAACAAACCTTACGAAGGTCATGAAAAGTGTGTTTGAGGTGATAGGATGGGAATGAAACCATAGACATATTTCCATCATCTTTTGATATCTCTTGCATCTTTGATATACCAGTAATCTGCATATCCCAACAACAAAATATGAAATTAGTGATAAAGCCATAGCTTTGAATGAAAGTAAAAGTGAACTATTTTATCAAACTTCTTTAGGAAAAGAGAAAAAAGATATTATAACAATTCTCCCAGATGTACAATGACATATATTTCATCATTTGTCTCCTAAAAAATTAATGTTGCTAATAAATCCAAAATTAATTGATTTCATCTTTGCAAAATTTTATAACAAAACAGAATATCCAATCATATTTCTATATTTTTTATACCTCAATGAAGATTTAAATACGTATAAAGTGCACCCAAAATAAATATCCGACACGAAACCCAATAAATAAGTAAAAACTTTAAATGTTTATGTCATGTACACATACATACCTCTACCTTTGACTCTTCACCACTGTTAAATACAATAGTGATGTCCTTAAGTGCTCCAATAGCAAAATTGGCAGTCGTAGGTGTGAATACATTTCTAAATTTCTTACACTCCACTATTTTTATAGTTTCAACGGTTTCAAAGCCACCAACAAGGTGATGAGAGTTATTTTCTTCATTTATCCTCCAAACCTCTCTTAGCTCATCTAGGTTCTCACACACAATCCTTCTTAAGTTGTTGCTGCACTTAAGTTGCTCAATTGTACCCAAGTCTATGTTAAACAACACTTCAATGGAACAACATCTTTCAACTTTAAGCTCTTCTAAATGACTCAGTAGTCGCATTGGATTCCTCGGAAAAAGATTTACAAGGCAATCACAACCAACCACTTCAATCTCTCTTAACATGGAAAAATTATCTTCCTCACAAATAGTAATATCACAAGCCCATAGGTGTTTCAAATTCTTTAAACCGTCAACTTTGATTTTCGACAACTTTGGAAACACAACCTGCACCACAATAAGTTTACCCTCATTGGATATAGGAACGCAAAAAAAATTTGATTTATATTACTTTTTGAATCAATAAAAAAATGAAATTTAATTTTATTGTTATATACAAGTTATGTAATCCTAATATGAATACAAATGGTTTACCTCTTTGTTCAGTAACGACGGTGTTGCAGAAATATCACTCTCGGGGATGATGCTTGTAAAATTTGGAAGGTCATGAAGCTTCAACTTCCCTAGTTGTGGTAACTTCAATAACGACGGCGTTGCAGAAATATCGCTCTCTGGGATGATACCACATAGACATACCAGGGATTCCAAAACAGGGCATGATGAAACTGTAAGGCTCTCAAGTTGCTTCAAACCATTTTCCGTAGAAATTTCGAAGAGGTATCTCAAGTTTTCACACTTAAAAATATGAAGGATTTTTAAATTGCAAAATGTGGAATGTCGAGGAAGAGACACTAGAATATCTTCAACATAACTCATATCTTTTACACTTAAATGAAGTTCCTCTGTTTTAGAAAACAAAACATTAATTTTGCATTCAAGAAGCTCATTGCAATTAGTCACAAGCTGTAATGTATTCTTGAAGAAATATTTTTCACCATCCGATACTGTTAAAAAGCAACCCATAGATATCCTGAACCTTTGAAGTTTCTCAAATGACACATTTTTCGGTTGAAGAATATTCTCAAAGAATTCAAGCTCTAATGCATTAAGTTTCACTGAAAGCATCTTGAACTCGTCACAAGTGGATTCAGTGAACCTAATAGGTTTCTCATTATGAACTCTCATGTAAAGCTCTTCAAGTTTGTTCAAGTTTTGAAAGACGCCATCATCGATACAAAGGTCCACGCATCCTGTCAAATCAAGTAATTTCAGCCTTTTTAACTTCGTTATTGTACATGGTAGTTTTCGGATGCCACAATTAGCGATGCTAAGTACTTCCAAGTTAACAAGATCTCCAAGAAAAGAGATATTGTTATTGACCAATGAGCATGAGTAAAGGCATAATGTATGAAGGCTGATGGAGCACTGAAGTGATACCAGAAACAATGGATTATCAAGTCTTTCATATGCTATGACTTCAAGCTTTTCCATTTGCTTATGAAAATCTTTCGGAAACTGACATAGCATATAATAGCTGCTCATTAGCTTCATAAGCGCAAGGTTTGGGTAATAAAAGTCGTTAGGAAACTCTGTCATATCTTGGCAACTTAATAAAAATCTTTCACAAGTTCTATCTTGTTTAGGCCATTCGGACTTTTCACCCTGACTAACAAAGGAAGCTTGCTTAAATTTTGATATATTCTTCAAAACAAAATCACGTGCAAGATCATGCATTTTCACACACCCTACTGTATAGCTTTCGGTCAACAAATTTGCACATATGAGGTTACTAATAGAAGTGTAGGTCCATTTCCTTGCTTCGTCTAAAGTATACCCACTTTTAAACAACTGCAACCCCCATCCATACCTCAATAACTCTTCAAGAGGAATATCAAAGTCATCTGGATATAAGCCACAAAGAACAAAAATTGCTTTTTCCTCGTCCTTTTTAAGATGTTGGTAGCTTATATCAAAAATATTATACACAACGCCATCGAGGTCCTCAATGTGTTCGAGGTTATGGCGCTGTAAACTCTTCTGAGCAACTTGCCATGCATACACATCTTCGGATCTAAGAGCCAATGCAATGGTTTTTATGGCAATGGGCAACCCGCCACACTTGTTTAAAATATCTTTACCAATCGTGCAGCGCTCACTATCCTCATCTGAAATTCTTACAGTTTTCCAGAAGAAAGAGTTTGCTTCTTGTTCTTCCAAACCAACCATTTTGAAAATTGAATTGGTTTCAATATCCATTTTAATGCAAGCCTTTTCAATTCGTGACGTGACCAGCAACTTGAAGCCTTTTGGGATAGGACTGGCAAGTCCGATGTCTTTGAGATTTATGGCCTCCCAAACGTCATCCATGATAACCAAAATATTTTCACCGCCTTTTAACATCTGCTCAAACCTGTTCCTAAGACGATCAGCCCTCGCATCTATAGTATCTTCAGATAAGGCTGAACCAGTTTGTTCTGCAATATTTTTTTGAGTAGCAATTGGGTTATACTTTGTCCCAATAACCACCTTAACAACCCATTGGAACATTCCCCTATTCTTCACTTCCTTCATTATGTCTTCCATCATTGTGGTCTTACCCACACCCCCCATCCCACATATAGCCATCATTTGTGTCTCACTATCATGTTCAAGGGATTTTAATACATCATTGAATATCGATCGTCTAGACGGGAAGATGTTTCGGGTAACATCATAATCATGAGCAGTTTCCAAGGTCGATGGCCCTGCATGAGTACCTACCATACCAAGAGGTCTTTGTTTATCAGACCACTCGATTTTGCCTTGTTTTTCAATAAGATCATCTATCTTGTTGAGAATACCGAATGATCTTTTTCCTGCTTTGTATCTCATCTTGAGATTCGGGCATCCATGTCCACCGGTTTGAATATTTTTCGCTTCTGTGTTTATTTTTTCCACTCGTTCCAACCAACCTGGTAGAGTCTCAGGCATAAATTGTTCATTTCTTGAAGCATCTTTCATCTTCTCTTCCATAACACCTTTTGCTTCGTTCAATTCTGTTAATTTGTCTCTCATGTTTGTAACATGTTTTGTGGATGAGAAGAAGAAACCCATGTGTTTCTTGATGGGTTCCATCAAAGATTGAACAATGGCTGTAATAACTGGAGTTACAAACTCCATTTTCCTGCATACAAACAAAGAAACAATTAGTGAAAAAAAAGAAACAAAACGTGATATTTACTGTGAAGAATTAGTTGAACATTATAAACTGAAATATATATGCATATACAGTGAAGAATCAATATAAGAATAATTATAAAGCACAAAAGAGTAATTATAAAGCACATAGAGCTGAAGCATTAATAGAAAAAAGATAATAATAAGAAATATATATGCATATACATAGACATAGACACACACACAAGTGCAAGTCGTTTACAAAATGACAAGTAGAGTATGAGCTTAACCCCATTGGCTCATTTAGATAAATGGATTACACGGTCGAAATAAGATCACATGATTTTTTGCTTTAAAATGTGTTTGAATTAGATTTATGTATTGGCACTAATACAAAATAAGAGTTACGTCAGGGTTCAACATTTTAACTCGTCAATTCTACACCCATAATAACAACAGTAGGAAGACTTGTGACTTATGCTATGCGTTGTGGCATCGGTACACCATTAGGAGGGCGGCACGTTAGACTGGTTAGGCCGGGAACATCATGCCACCCCCCTTTTCCTGATCCATGGCGTTTAATTCTAGGGAGGTTTTAGGCACCGAGACATTAGGTTCTCTGTTTAGTCTTTTCTTAAAATTGTAGAAAGAAAAAAAAAAACATAAGGTTATCTTTAATTTGTACTCTTACATATAATTAAGGTTTAGAGAACCTACAATAGTTCCCTAAGTATTAAGATTTGCTATTCATTTCTAAATATAACTTTGTAAATGTATAAAATAGAGAAAATACAATAAAATAATTGTTAGTGAGTAATATAAAAATAAAGATAGAAAATATAATGTAAGAGGCTTTTAAAAATATACAAAGCTAAATGAAAATGTGTAATTTAGTTGAATTATGGTGATAAATATAGAGAACTGTATGGACAGTTTGGTGCTGAATTATAGTGATAATATAAAAATGTGTATTTTAGTTGCATCATTTATAAATAGAGAACATGTAGTGATGCTCTAATAGAGATGCCACACCAATTTCATGTATGGACAGATAACTGTAGGCAAATAGTACATTTACGACCCTACACATTTATCATATCGGTCAATCTTTGCTAAAATCGCGACTCCTGGGGCAGTTATCTTCGGGTTAAAAGGTGTGCGGCGTGGGGCACAACTACAGTGTTTATCGAATTTTTTTAATTATAAGTTTAGCGTGTCAATTATAAAGTTAATAATTAAAAATTAGATTTTTGTTGATCTAACATATTTGAATAGATTAAGTTATGTTTTTTTTCTAAATCCAAAGTCTGATTTTTTCCTGATTTATGAGGACATGTTGAATCTCTAAAAGACTAAAACCCAAGGATTGATTGGTTTGTGACGTGAGAGAAGCATGAGTTGCTAGATATTAACACTTTAGTCGAATCCACGAGAGGCGATCTCTTACCTTGAGTTGCAACTTGCTTCATTCAAGGCTCTTTGTGTGTGTCACGTCTAAGAACAAACGAGATGTGAATAAAAGCCAAGCACGACGCATGTGGTAATAGAGAGTGTTGGACTGTTATTATAGTTACCCGAGTCCATGGGATTGGGGAGGGTCCAAGCTGTCACAAAAAGGAGTTGTGGGCAGGTGTTAATCTCGAGCAAATGAGATAACTGTTAAACAATGTTGAAGATGATTAAAAGATTTATAGTTGATTATCAGATGTATTTAATCTGGCCTCTGGGTTAGAGATAATGATGGATGTGTATTTGTAATTAGAATAGTTATTGTATTTCAACTTGTTTACTACCTCAATATAATCGATTGGGAATTGAAATGGTATCAGGGTCGGTTAATCTCTTATCGGTTGCTTTGTTGTTTTTCCGGTGACAAAAGGCTCAACAGGAATAGGGAGCAGCAGCAGGAAGTAAAGATCAGTAGCAAAGTAAAAGTTGCTGATCGGTTTTTGTTTGTTCAAAGGCTTGGACGATGTGGGTACGAGTTGTTCTTGGCAGCAGCAACAAAGAACCGTGATACAAGCTTGGGGTTACGGTGGAGATTTTTTCCTAGTTGGTTCGGTTCAGAGAGCTTATTCAGAACCAACTAAACTAATGGTTCCGAAGGACTAAAGTAAGGTGGCCCAACAGTAACCTATAGTCGAAGGAAGAAGCCATCAATGGCTGACAGTGAAGTAAGACCACTTCCAGCCGTGGTTAAGGACTAGAATACAACAAGTTTGCAGTGCCCGATGTTGACAACAACTAATTACAACATCTGGGAATCAAGAAAGGAGGAAGACTGGGGTGGTGAATTTAGCAGAGACGGAAAAGCTGGATCCGACTCTGTTTATGATGAAGTGTGCAAGCGAGACACTTTACTTGAATGAGCATATGGAGGAGAACATGCGCTATTCTGATAACAGAGCTTCAAACCACATGACGGGGAATACATTCTTCTTTTCGTAGTGGAATGAGCGAGTAACCGGTAAAGTACGTTTCAGTGATTATTCTTGCGTTAATATTGTAAAAAAAGCCCATACATTGTTCACTTCTTGCCTATGTTCCAACATTATTAGTTTGGGACAACCCACAGAGTTAGGATATAGAGTCGTTATGGGCAGAATTCTAATGATGAGAGTATTTTGCGCTAGTAACCGATTATACAACATAGGTATAAAAGAATGATCAAATACATTTTATTCATACTTCATACATGATAAATATACAATAATAAGTGTCATAATCTAGCCTACAATTAATAGTAATAAAACACTTTGACTAGACTTTAACTATAACCATGACTTTGACTATGACTTGGACTTTGACTTGAAATACATATTCAAAATATATAATTAATTAGAGTCGGTCAGGTCGTGGTGGCAGATGAGTGGTTGTCGGGTTGTGGTGAAGAGTCGGTCGTGGAGGAGGGAGGTGGGATCGTCACTGGGGTAAGTGTGTTAATGGGTGTATGTTGGGTTACAGGTGTGGGATGGCTTTCGGGTGAAGGTGAGGTAATGATTGTAGGCTGGTATAAGATTGTGGGTAGTAGTGAGTGGGTGGAAGTGAGGTTCGGTGGTGGGACAAGGGCTGATGTAGGATTAGGTAAGGTGGGTGAAATCAAGGTTGCAGAAGTCGCTAGGCGCTAGGCAGGCGGTGAGGTCCAGCCTAGGGACTAGTCGGGACTAGTCGGGACTAGGCGAAAATTAGGCGGAATTAGGCGTTTTGGTATTTTATACGTATTTTATATATATATACACAAATTTAGGTGTTTTTTGAAAATATGTTTAGATATATACACATAATACTAAGAAATACTTAGAAATTTAATAAAAAAATTAAAAAAAATAAAAAATACCACCGCCTAGGACCGCCTAGGCTCCGCCTAGGCTCCGCCTAATCCCCATTTCGCCTAATTCATCGCCTAGGGTCAAATTCCGATTTTTTGTTCCGCCTAGCGCCTAGGCGCCGCCTAGGCGGCCGCCTAGGCCGCCTTCTGCAACCTTGGGTGAAATGGTATGTGATGAAGTTTTAAGGTTTAGCAAGGATTCAAATGAGATGGCAATGGGTGAAGCGAGTGTGTCATGAAGAAGGAAACAATGTGGAATGAACTTAACATGTTGTGACTAATATAATTTGTTGCCAGCCGGATCAAAGCATTTGTAAGCGGATTTGGAAGAGGAATAACCAAGAAAATGCATAAGGCGGAATGTGATTCTAATTTGGAGGTTGTGTATGGGCGTAACCAAGGGTAACAAAGACATCCAAATGGTTTTTGTTTGGAGTAGGTGGGAGCAATACTGAACATGTCATAAGGTGATTTGTTATTCAAGATGGTTGTGGGTAGATGATTTATAAAAGTAGCGGCTTGGAAGGCATGTGACCAAAAATGTGATCGTAGTTGGGCATAGTGAAGTAGGGCAAGGCCCGTTTCCAGTGTAGTAAAAGGCGGGCTAGGCGGTCGCCTAGGCGCCGCCTAGTCCCTAGTCGGCCTTCAAAATCGGAATAAGGGGGTAGGCGAAGTTCTGGGCGTTTTGGCCATTAAGCGGCTCTAGGCTGTGGTTTTTTTTTAATTTCCACAAATTGATATAGAGAAGTACCCAGCTTAGTCTTTTAGAGCAGGTCTGAAAGAGGAGGCTGCCTAGCTTCGTCGTTTAGAACATGTCTGAAAGAGTAGATGAGGCTAAGTAGTGTTTCAGGAAACCACAGGTAAGATGAGAGGAGGTTTGAGCTAGTCACTTTTTCTTAACTATTAAAGACTGAAACTTGCCTTAATATATTTGAAAAGCATTAATTATTATTATTATTTTACATATTATAAAAAATTGTCATTTATATTATCATTTTATATAAATAGTATATATATCTTAACATATTTTCAAAAAACACCTAAAATTGTGTGTGTATATATAAAATACGTATAAAAATACCAAAACGCCAAGTCCCGACTAGTCCCTAGGCTAGACCTCACCACCCACCTAGCGCCTTCTGCAACATTGCCAGTTTCAACAACATTCGATGGCGTCGTTCGGCTATTCCGTTTTGCTCGGGTGTATGAGAGGGTATTGTGCATTGAGAAATTCCATGGGTGGTAAGAAATGGTTTAAGACCAATGTATTCACTGCCAGTGTCGGTAAATAGAGATATAAGAGGTGTTTGAAAAAAAAAATTCCACTAGTGATTTGAATTGTTGAAAAAGGGTGGAGATGTCGGATGTTCTTTTTATTGAATATAACCAAATGTATTTAGAAAAATAATCGACAAATATGGCATAATACTTGGAGCCGTCAATGGATGTTTGGACTGGTCCCCACACATCTGAGTAAACGAGTTGTAATCGTTTATTTTCAACAAATGAGTTTTTACCAAAAGGAATTTTGTGGCTTTTATTTAACGAACAAGATTTACAATGAAAAGACTCGGGTGACACCTTTTTACCATTAGGTCCTAATTTAGAAATTGAGGACTTGAAACGAAGGAAGTCCAAGGATATGGTGCCACGCGAGTAGAGATCCTGTTGTTGCATTGATTTTGAGGAGAGAGTGTGGTTAGTCCATAGTAAACGTCATTGACGTTCACACCCCGCATGAGATGCGCCCTCGTGCGTAGACCCGCAACCAAGAAATTATATCGACAGAATTCAGCAGAAACTTGGTAAGTTCGACTAAGTTTTGTAATGGAAATAAGATTATTGCGAAGATTAGGAACAATTAACACATTATTTAAGAATAGAAGTCATGAGTTTGTGTGAAGACTTGTGTGACCAGTATATGTGATAGGAAATGATTTACCATCACCCAAAACAATCTCATCTGAGCCGTATTCAGAAAGAACATGCACTGAGTTTTTATTAATGGCGGTGTGATCGGAAGCACCAGTTCCCACATCTATGGAGGGTTTGAAGTCGCGGCATGAGGAGAGGTATGATTTACAATTGGATTTGCAGATGAGAATCCTTGAGTAAAGACTTGATGATCGCATAGGAAGCGACTAAGTTTACGACAATCCTTTGTTTCATGGCCGGAGATGTTGCAATAGTGGCAAAAGGTATTGTTCCGAGTGGTGCAGTTGTTCGGACTCGGGGTTGTGGGTTTGTTGACCAGGAGGAAGGGCGGTTGTGGGATGGTGGGTTTGAGGCCGAGGAGCGATAGTTGCGGGTATCATTGCTGGATCGATTGTAGTTTCGGGTGTGAAAGAGTAGGGATGCCATCGGAAGTGAAGTTTTGGTTGGAAAAAAATAAAGGATGCAAGGTCGGATCGGTTGGATACTCGTTATATTGTATGTGGCCGTGATACCATATAAAAGAATGATCGACTACATTTTATTTATACTCCATACATTATATATACAATAAGGAAGAGACATAATCTTGCCTAAAATTAATACTAATAAAATAGATCTTTAACATATTTAAGATTTATTTTTAAAAAACATACTAATGAGCTAAGTAGTTAACTCGGCTAGGGTTGTTCACGAGCCGAGCCGATCCGAACGGAGCTTTGCTCATGCTTGGCTCATTTACAAACCGAACCGAGCGGAGCGGCTCGTTTATAATCGAGCCGAAAACCGAACGAGCATCTTCGAGCGAAAATTTTCCGAGCGAGCGCCGAGCGAGAATCGAGCGGAGAATAATATGGACGATTATAAAATTGGGATGTTTCCTTCGATGTTTTCATTGACAACTAAGGTCAAAATGTCCGATGATAGCACTAATATTGAGATACAGTGTCCAATGATAAGGCTTAGATTGAGGCTAGTGAGGTGATGAGCATAAATCACATAACAATTGTTGAATTTTGACGTAGGTGTGATATCATGCGACAATTAGCGATGGACGACTATTAACATAAAGAAGTCAAGACTGTCACCTCATGACTTATTGTTTTACTATTAAATGTAGTGTTAATTTTTTTATTGTGTTAAGTGGGTTGGTTATATTTTGTGTGCATATACTGAGTCAAATCCAATAGAATCTTATATATAAAGCCATAAATTTATCTGTAAATTGTATGTATATTTATTATTAAATAAATAAAAATTTATTCAAGCCGAACCGAGCCGAGCGTGCCTTTGCTCGTGCTTGGCTCATTTACAAACCGAACCGAGCCGATCGGCTCATATACAACCGAGCGGAAAATCGAACGAGCAATTTCCGAGCAAATTCCGAACGAGCGGCGAGCGATCGGCGAGCGCCGAGCGTTTTGAACAGCCCTAAACTCGGCTGATATATCGGTGATATATCACCGACATCTCAGGGTTATCGGTCATCAATATCTTCCCGATATATCATCGATATTTCCGATATCAGTATCTTTCTTATTAGTTCTTCTATTTGTCTTGCTTCTTATTGATCTTGTTAGTGTTTCAAGTTTAATTGTTAATTGTCAGTGTTAAATATTAGTGTTTAAAGTCTTAATAAGTTCTCACTTGCTACAATTGTTATTGTTTTGCATGTTGCAAGAGTTCAATTTGTTAATTGTAGGAGATTATATTTAATTGTTAGTGTTAAACTTCTATATATATGGATTTTGCATTATATAAAAATCACCGATATCCCACCATTATATCACTGCGATAACCTATATCTCAAATATCGTTCCTTGACTGATAGCCGATATTTTACCTCATTAACTGCTTAGCTGATGAGTCTTTCGTGATATCACTTATATGCATATATATTAGAGGGTGCACAAAGAAACCGGTTTAGAAACTGAAACCGGTAAATTGAATCAAAACTAACCCGGTCAAAATTGGTTTTATATGAAACCGGTACTAAAAAATCCCGAACAGAAATAGGGCGAAAACCTACACTAAAACCGATCAAACGAATCTGAACCTGAACCAAAACCAGCATATAAATTGGACCAAACCTAAACCGGTACCGGTTGAAACCGGGAAAAAACCGAAACCGGTTTTAAAAAACAACGTTTTTTGCCATAAACACAAATAAAAACTTTGTTTTTTTATTAAAATTCAATTTGCTTCTTTAGAAAATCCTAAAAGTTGATAAAATTAAATTTTTTTTATGTAATTTAATGATTTTAAAAAGTGTGTATGTGAACCGAAATAAAAAAAAATAGATTTGTGGTCGATCGAACGGTATTGAACGAACTAGTTTCAGGTCGAAACCGGTTTGACTTGGAACCGGTCAACACCAAAACCAGTTTGGGTTTAAAAAAAAAACCCTCAAAGTGTGCATTCTTAATATATATACCACGTACACACCTTTATACATATGTGCATATTTTTATACTTTCAAATAATAAAAAAAAAACTAGGAAATGGGATAAATCACAAAGAAATAGTAGGTACATCAAATAGGGTTATGATCAAATACACAAGACACTTTTTCTAGTAAGGGTAAGAAAGATTGTGATCCATTGATCTTATATTTGAAGGGTAGAGATTAATTTGTTTGAAAAAAATAAATAATAAATTAGAGGAAGGGCATAAAAGGAAAAGTGGAAAACCACATTTGTTGACTTTCTCTCTCCACATGTAATGCACATGTCAATTCCCCCATCATTTTAAAACGTCTATAACTTTTTCATACGATATTCTTTTTAAAAAAAATCACCATATTAACGAGCGTTAAGCGTTTTTTTATCTTTAATATGAGTATCACATTGCTACATTAAAATTGAAAAAAAAAATTGTGTTACATGGGTTTTCTTCTTCATTGTGTCTTCTGCTCGTTCATTGTGTTATATTATGCACGTGTGCTTTATAAATATGTTATTTATGTTTTTTAGTCTACACGTGATTTAACTTTGTCCATTGTGTTTTTATTATGCTTTCCATTGTTTTTCACGCAAATAGGTTTTGTATTTATGGTGTACATTATGTTTTATTACTTTGTTCATTGTGTTTAAGTTTACAATTCATTGTGTTTTGATAAACTGTTCATTGTGTCTTTAGTATGTCGTCCATTGTGTTTTATTAGACTGTTCTTTGTGTTTTATATCCTATTGTTCATTGCATATTTAATTGGTACTCGTTGTGTTTTACGTTATCTCCATTGTGTCTTACGCAATTGGGTTTTCTACTTTTTTCAAAAGTATTCATTGTTTTTTAGTTTTTTGTTCATTGTGTTTTTATTATGTCGTCCATTGTGTTTTACACAATCGGGTTTTCAACTTTTTTTCAAAAGTATTCATTATGTTTTAGTATTCTGTTCATTGTTATTTTAGTATGTCATCCATTATGTCTTACGGAACTGGTATTCAACTTTTTTTTTCAAAAATATTCATTTTGTTTTATTCTTCTCTTCATTGTGTCTTTAATATGTTGTCCACTGTGTTTTATTAGACTGTTCATTGTGTTTTATACCCTATTGTTCATTGCATATTCAATTGGTACTCATTATGTTTTGCACTCCATTGTGTCTTATGCAACTGAGTTTTCGACTTTTTTTTCAAAAGTATAACAATATGGTACTCATATTAAAGATAAACAGACGCTCATTTTATGGTATAATTATTTAAAAAAAAAAGATAACATGTAAAAAGTTACGGAAGTTTAAAAATGAAAATTGAAATGGCATCTGACTTGCATGTGCATATCTTTTGACAAAATTACTATTCTTGCTTGTTTAATTTTTTGAACACATGTCATTTTCTAGTGGCTTCTCACATTTCTCATTTTTGTAGCCTCTGTAGAATAACTCAACCCGGGTCAAATAATCCATTCTTTTTAAAATATAAAAACTTTTTTATTACGTTGCTATGGATACATGTTTTTGTGATTCTCACAGTTTTCAGTTTTCACGATTATATAACTTAAAGATTAAATGAGGTTAACCTACTATTTTTTATAGTTTTATTTTATCAGATTTGTTTTCTCATCTATTTATAAAAAAATATATTTTTTAAATTACTCTAATAACTACTTTCGAATTTGTAGAGTAATTATGTATATTTTTTTTTAGTTTTCAGGACTAAAATCATGTTTAACAAAATAGGAAAAAAGATTTAAAAAAAAAATTTTTCCTTCAGTTCTCACTTTAAGATCTGTTTGTACAATAACATATTATATAAATACACACTCAAACAAAATAATCCATCATCAACAGGTAATAACCTAGCATTATGGCAAGAAGCCTAAAAGGGAAGTCAAAATTAAAGTGAAAAATACGAGATTACCTTTTGGTGTGGTTTAACAGAAATGGAAAGGATTTAGAGAGAACCCAGGAAGGCCGTAGAAAGACTCCAACAAGAGTTTAGGGATACCCAGAACCTAAGAAGGATTTAGAAAGATATTGCAAAAAAAGGTTTTTAGAGAAATTATTAAGCACTACCAATGTAGAGGTAAACAAGGAAGGAAACATGGAAACGCAATTATTGACCAACAATAATTGAGTGAGAGAAACGTATATAGTACAATAATTAACAATTTTTTATTTATTAGCCATATTCTTTTCATTGCATATTATAATAAGGGAAAATGGCCAAAATAGGCCGTTGATCGTGTGATTTGCCTAAATGGCCCTCTTCCGGCTTTTTAAAGAGACCGGTCATGGTTTTCAAAACGGCTGAACCGTCTTCCGAGAGGCTTTGGTTTCCAACCAGTAGGAAGCCAACACGTGGCGTTTACAATCCCAATGACTGCCAGCCGTCTCCCGTGGGGCCCTTGAGACGTGTCAGAGCCGCAAAGCCGTCTCCGGTGGGGTCCTTGAGACGTTTCACAAACGGCTCAGATGAAGCCGTCTTCGGCTCGGCTGAGTGGACTACTTTTTGGCTGAACCGTCTCCAGCCGTTATTAAATTTAATTTTTTTTTTTCAAATTTACTTTGGGTATAAATATGTAGGTTTGTTTGAAAAAAAAAAACACATTTATCTTTCTTTCCACTATTATCTCCTCCAATTAATCAAAGCCAAAATGTTTTACCAAATCAAACAAAACCTTCTCAAATATTCAATGGAAACATATCTTCTAAAATATTTCACATGGTTCAAGGCATATATCTTTTTGATTATTCGACGTGTTTTTGAGTTTCAGAAAACCAGAATATTTTTTCGATTAAAATTATGCCGCTTTTTAAACCTAAACCTTTGGGATTTATCTAATCCCATTCAATTGAGAGTTTCTGCTCCTCTCCCCGCTTACCTAAATTATCATCATCAACATCTACACCCCTTTCACCCGTTTTCTTTGTCCTTAAGTTGATGTCCAATCACTTGGGAAGACATTTGGAGCGAAAGGTTGAAGTGATGGATAGGTTTCGGTCGGAGTTAGTGAGAAGCAAAGCGAAAAAGGCTTCGCGGGAAAAAGAGGAAACCGGGTGTAATGATAAAATGTTTTGCAACGCTGTGGGAAACGAGCTTCCAGCCCATAGAAAAGATAGATTAGTGACATTGCTGTAAAGATGTTTGTTTATAATATAATTTTATAATTTCGAATGTTAATTTGTTATAAATTTAAAAAATCAAATATTTGAAAATAACCAAGCCCCCTCGGGAACCGTGAAACGGCACAAGCCGTTTCCCCCTAGGTAACCGGGAAACGGCACAAGCCGTCTCGGTAAGTGTTATAGCGGCTCTACGGTTCGTATAAATGTCCACTTTTGGTTGATGAAATTTATAACCAATGTCCGTCATGTATTATAAATCTAAAACCCGATCACCGTTCCAACTAATGACGTTTTTAAACCCTTTAATTTTCCAACCCAAACCTACCTCCTCGTCTAAATATAGTCTTAGAATTTTTGGATTGTTGTTACATCTATATAATACTACTTGGATTGTTGATACATCTACACGTGGGTTAACCCGTGTAATTTGCATCTACAATGTGGTAGTCTATTTTATTGGCAAATTCATCCTCTTCCTAAATCTCTTTCATGATTTGCTGGATCATCCGTCTTTTACGTGTACAAGACGGTCGGATGTGGTATTTAGGAGAGTTTGTTCTTTGTCTTGTCCGGACCGTTGGTAAGCATCTTTCTGTACATATATTTATGTATTAAGGATGACGAAGATGAGACTGGACAGTGGGTATAAAGCACACTGGGAAAATATGTCTCGGCGGTCTAAGCAACGGAAATGTCTCGGTGGTCGACGTGTGGAACGACTTCGTGAATCATTATTGTTTGTATATTGTAATTGTTGTAATAGTTTAGTTGTTGTACATTATTTTTATGGGATCCCTATTATTATTTGTTTAAATCATTATTTGTTTAAGGTCATGTGTTCTCTACTTTTTGGGGTTACGGTTTTATAAATTTAAACAATCCCTTTAAACAATATAAACTTAATTGGAGGAGGATGATGAAGATGATGACTGAGACATGATGATGGTACATAAATCCTCTTGACGATTGATGATGAACGGGGGGTGGTAGGTATATTTATAAAAAACGAAATTTATAAATCCGACCCTTAAGGTATTACCACTAAACAAATTCCACCCGATATTGGTACAGCTATCAACCTAGGTCCTTATATACACCCCCATTTCACATGTATTTTAATAGCATAATGACTAACATACCTGCTGTAACACCTCAATTTTTGTGATCAAATAAAATAGAAATGTTTATGAAATTTATGTCGTGTGTGTTATATGATCTAGGCATGAATAGCATGATTATTTGATATATAAGAATCTAGTCGAGCCAATAGTATTATAAGAAACCGTTTAGTTACATTAACAAAAGATAGTATATTTGACCCTACTCTATTTTAATGAAACTTAGGTCAAAGCGTAGATAAAAATTAGCTCGTCTAAAGTGTATATTTAAAAGTTTATAAAACGTTATAGTTTAAAAGTTATACGAGAAAAACGAGTGAAGCAGCTTAAATATATAATAATATTATACTACACTAATAAAACTTAACAAATCTATACCTATAATAAACCAAAGCCATTTTAATGACATGGCACCCAAAGAGGAATTCTCCTCCTTGAGTGTGCCATGTGTCATCCCATGTGGCATTGAGATATTTTAGGAAAAAAATAATTTAAAAACAAAATTGGATTTTTCTCTCTTATGTTTCCTCCCACAATTTTTAAACGTTTAATATATTTTATATACGAGATTTTTTAAAGAAAAAAATTACACCAAATTAACGAGCGTTTTATTATCTTTCCAACGAGTACCATAGTGCTATATAAAAACGAAAAAAAAACGGCTATTTTTTTGTTTGGTTTCGTTCATACAGGAAAAAAACACAAAGTGTTCAGGTAAATCATTAATCATGTATAGGCAAGTCACTAATTATGTTCAAATCAGTAAATATGAATTCTATTTTCTACATGCGTTAGCATTGATGTTATACATTGTTTTAGGTTAGATATTAATATTAGAGTTATACATTGTTTAAGGTTAGGCGTTAACATTGGAGATACATTTTTAATTGTTTTAGGTTAGGTGCTTCCCGAAGCTTTCCTGCATGCAACTGTAAAACGCATCATTCTATTTCATATGTAAAATTAATATGTCATATTAGATTTGTCAACCCCAGGACGTTCCCGGGGTATAATCTAGTGAATATATACGTAAGTAGTAGTATTATTATTATTTTGAGGGTTAAGTTCACGTACAAATAGCTTTATCGTACGAACAGTACGAACTGAAGTAAAAAACACACGGTGGCATTTCTGTAAATATTGGAAACTTTATATAACTAGAGTAATTATATAATTACTCTAGTTATATAACTAGCGTAATTACTCTAGCGTAATTATATAACTAGAGTAATTATAAAATTACTCTAAAGTAATTATATAGCGTAGTTATATAACTAGAGTAATTATATAATTACTCTAGGGTAATTACTCTAGAGTAATTATATACACTAGAGTAATTATATCAACAGGAGTGGTGGTCATTAATATAACTAGAGTAATTATATAATTACTCTAGGGTAATTACTCTAGAGTAATTATATACACTAGAGTAATTATATCAACAAGAGTGGTGGTCATTATTTACGAAAATGCCACCGCCACTTTTTTTTTGTTCCATTCAGTTCGTACAGTTCGTACGAAAAAGTTGTTTGTATTTGATCTTTTGTCATTATTTTGATGCCTCACATATGATTTAATTGGCAAATGGAGTTGAGAGTTCCATATCTAAAAGAAGAGTGAAAGGCAAATTGTATAAGGAAATGGGAGGTGGCTGTGTGGCTGCTAAAGTCTGATCACACATCGGTTGTTTGAAAAAAGTCACCGTCCATGTACCACTATAAATATGCGCCTCCAGTGTAACATCTAGATATATAAGTTTTCTTTGGGAACACTCTAGTCTAGAGGATCCCAGGCCTACGATACCCCGTTGGGTGTTGTTAATAGTCGTTTTTGGAGTACGAGTAGGGAGACACTACGTTAACGTGCCATAGATAGTTTGAGGTATGTTCTCATTTAAGTTATGCTTTGTCAATAATTATTTTTATTAGTGTTATCAGTGGTAGTTTAGTATTATTATTTTTAAGTATTAGGATTATTAGGGGTGGGTATTGGGTTGCCTAGCCTTAGTTAGGCATGGACTGATCACCAATGCTTAAACAAGGCAGCGTTAACCAGTATCCGACCATGATAATAACTAGTTAGGTGAACCATTACCTAACCTAGGAGGCTAGGATGATGTAATTGTATCACGACCTTGGGGTAGTACCCAATTGGAATAGCAAGGTGTTAAGCAACCGTGAAACAGGTGAGTTTTATGAATGTTTTCAAATGTGAGCATGCTTGTCCAAACTGGTAATTGTTAATATTGCACTCATGACTGTTAGTACGCATGTGTATAATCTAATCACACATACACACGATATTTGTGGTCCCTTATACGTGCTGCTACGGCAGGATTTGTCGGTACTATATCTAGGGTATAGTGGGCATTGACTGTATGATGTTTGAAGTCTTGTTGACACCGTCACGAGGGCCCATGCGTGGGTGCCGGGCGTGGCGGAAAGATTATAGTGACATGGGCAGATACAAGTCATGAATGATAAATGAATGTGTTTTACAACTTGTCTATATTCATGAACTCACCAGCATTGTCTGACGTCCTTTTTAAGCATGTGTCACAGGTAGTGAAGGCTAGTGCGTGTACCTACTGTTTATCAGGAAGCTATATGACCAATGGAATAGGATATGCTAGTTCGTGTGTTTTGATGATATATGCCTCCGGTTAAGAATGGTTGTTGAAGTTTGTACTTTTAAGTTTCCAACTTTTGTACCTTGTAGTTATATTAATATTAATAAATAAGAAGTTTATGTGTAAGTTGGTATCAACTGTGTATGGTGCATCCTTATCTGGGTGTGGGCGTCACACCTGCTCCCGTAGAGAACACAATTTGGGTAAATCCACATAACCAATCATGTTTTTAGGCTCCAAATGTTCTTGAGTTTTACTACGATGGTGATAGCACATGTTGCTATACAACCTATATGGGGCATACACCATTAAGCAAAGAGTGGTGGGGTGGTATTTTAGGGTACTGTGGAAGCGGATATCTTGAGAAAACGGTAAATACTATGACTGTTACGTTATACGTTATATGAAATGGTAATATTTTTGTGATTTTATTAACATTTCTTTACAGCATGTTCGTGCATGGTGCAACAAATTGATGTCGTTGAGGGACATTAAACGACAAAGAAGACCAACAACATGTAGTTATGGTCTTTAGAGTGTTCTTCCCCCTAATTTCTATAGCCTAATTATTGAACAAGATCACCATGCTTATAGCTACGCAAACGGCTCGAGAAGAAT
This sequence comes from Ambrosia artemisiifolia, assembly GCA_032199755.1. Classification (NCBI taxonomy): domain Eukaryota; kingdom Viridiplantae; phylum Streptophyta; class Magnoliopsida; order Asterales; family Asteraceae; genus Ambrosia; species Ambrosia artemisiifolia. Next base: position 46,136,319 of record CM063517.1, on the reverse strand, counting down.
ATATCCACCTCTTTGGGAAGTTGATATGGTAAAATACTGTTTTTTTATATATTTATATCTCTTTATCGTGCTGTATAAAATCTACATTTTGTTTTGGACTGTAATTTTCAGGTATATATACCAGCCTCGATAGACGATGAAAACTGGTTTGTTCTACAAGTTGACATGAAATTACTACAAGTAACAGTGTATTTCCCAAATAATTGTAGTGCCATAGATTGCGGTGATACTTTTTGCATTCATAGAAAAATTCATCAAATTCTTATAGAATTTGAATCTGCTTTCGTATGGTTTCTGGGAGCTATAATGTACTGGCAAAAGTATGGTAGAAACGAAGTTGAATCATTAGAATTTTAGGGGGATGTTGTCTGGCCTGTCACCAATAGTCGCAATGGTCGACATTCAGGGGTAATCGTTTGTATGTTGCTGAGAAATCTTGTTCAAAACATGTCATTGACTTGGAGAGAAAGCAGCCTACATGATGTTTGCATGAGATTCAGACGTTTCATGGCAGATGAAATTTATGTTGGTCGTTTTGCACTGTCAAATATTTAAATCTTTACCTGCCTATTTTATGTATTGATGTACAACTTGATATATCGAACTTATTTGTAATTTTATGTTATAAATATTGTTAAGTAAATAAATTAAAGTAAATAGCACCACTAAAAATCAGCAAGGTTAACAGTCGAACACGTATTATGAATTACATATTCTTCAAAGTCATCTGCTTCAACGAAAGTGGGGGACGGTGTTTGATGATGATTTTCTTTCTTTGAACCACGCCTGGCAGATCTTGATCGTGAGGCAACAGGAGTTGAACATCGGTAACGTTGATGACCGTAAGTTTTACAACGACTGCAATATACAGGCGTAGGTTCCTCGCCTCTTGATAAAATTCGTCTATTTTCACAAGGACGTTCCGACTGTCGTTTTGTGATATGTGGTGGTTGTAGAGGAATCAAATACTCTGGCATCTCCCATTCAGACCTGTGGGGTAAAGGATAAATGGCCTCTTCATATGTTGTTTTATATAACTGGTTGCTATACCAAGATGCTGTATAATGACTGCAGTCCTTTTCCTTCAATAATTTTGATACTGCAATCATGTGGCCACATGGGAAACCAGATATCTGGGGAACACAACAACTACATGTTTCATTAGACAGATCAACAAAACCATTTTTGTTACCGTCTAGAACTTGAAAAGTGTTAACCCCAACGCCATAAGCCTTCCACGTTCTAGACCCTTCAATCTTTTTAATAATTTTTTGTACCGCGAAAGGAGTCAGTACGTGTTTATTTTGAATAGCCTCATTTCGGCGTTTGTAATACCATTGTTGAAGTTTTTGTCTAAAAAATTCAACCAAATGGGTGATTGGAACTTTCCGCGCGTCCTTAGATAAGGCGTTCATTGACTCTGCACTGTTAGATGTCATATAATGATATCGTTTTCCCGAACAGTGTGCTCTTGACCACTTATGAAAACCGATACTCAATAGAGTATTCCTAACCCGTGGTACGGCTGCACACAGTGCGTTAAAACTTTCTTCAAAATCAGACACCCGGTAAGCTTTACAAGTGTTCCACCACAGTGTCTCTAAATCCTTCTTTCTGCTTTTTGGTAACTTTAAGTTCACCATCAAATGTCGACAACACAACCCGTGAAAGGCATTAGGAAAAACCGTCCGAACTGCCAAATCTATTGAGTTGGCTCTGTCAGATATGATCGCCAAATCCGGGTGCTCACCGATACACTATTTAAGTTTCGATAAGAACCACGTCCAACCCTCACCGTCCTCGGATTTGCCGATACCATATCCAATGGGTAAAATTTGGTTGTTACCATCCATGCCAACAGCAAGGAATAACGTTCCCTTAAACTCACCTTTTAAGTGTGTCGCGTCTATAATAATGACCGGTCTTAAAGACAGAAGAAAACTCCGAATCTATTTAATAAAATGAAAAAAAGGTAACTTTTAGACTTCAGTAAACCAAAACAACAATAATTTATTTAAGTTGGTATAAAAATAGGTAAAAATATTTTACTGACCGCTGCACCAATGGCAATAAAAAGCATTTCAAACCGATTGTCTTCATCAGTTCTAATCTCAGTAACAGTCCCTGGATTTGCATTTCGCAAATTATAGCAGTAGAATGGAAGCTCAGAAAACAATTGTTTGCTACTTCCTTGCAAAAGCTCAAGTGCACGACAATTCCCCCGCCATGCTTGAGTATATGATATGTCAACCTTAAATCTTTCTCGAAAATCTTGTACTATTTCGTTTCCACGATAAACACGTCTGGTATCTCGTAATTGGTGCTTTAGTATGCTACCAATTACTTGTGGGTTAGCTTGACGAAGATGGGGATGTGTTTGAGTTTTAGAACATGTGTGGTTGTTGTTAAAAAATGTAACATAAAACGTGCCTGAAGTTGGGACAGAACGTGACCTAAATTGCCAATCACAATCATCAACTACACATGAAATTTCGTACCTGGTTTTAGATCATGACCTGTCGACTTTATAGGAAAAACGTTCTGACAAACAAAAATTTCCTAACTGCAATTTCAATTCATCTTTGTTACGAAATACAGAACCTTCAGAAAAAACTGAAGAGGTTTTGGTAATCTCTGAAAACAATTCAGGACTTGGCTTTCCATAAAATTCTTCATTTTCAGCTTTCTCATCATTGAAATTTCCAAAACACCCATATGGTGTGTAATGATCAAAATTTTCTAAAGAAACATTTAGATCAGGGACTTTTGAATCATTTGAAGGTACCTCATTTAAATGAGCATTACTAGAAGAACCCACACCTGGTTCATCTACAACATACAACTTCAATACTTCATGGGGGTTTTGCAAAGCAACTTTAAAAACAAAAGATACATCAGGATCATTAAAAATGTCGATTGGATAACGGATAAGCGAGCAACAAGTTGCGTCGTAATCCCTTTTTTAATAGCAAAATCTATTCTACTAAATACAAACCCTTGGTTCCTCGGGTTTTGCGAGTCATTGCGGACCACCTTCTGCACCCGCTCCAAAAAGCGAACTGCCTCAGGGGCTAGGGATCCAAAAGTGTCGAAGGCAAACGGAATGAACACATGTTGATTCTCTAAACACGCTGCCTCATGCTTAACAACCTTCCTAGCTTCCGCCTTCAAAACCACATGTCCCGGAACGAATCCACTATCTCTTAGCCCCACCAGTGGGGACACCCCAGTGAGTTTAACACACGCGTGCTTATCCCCGCCCAGCCAAACACAAGGACATCCGCAGGACGCAGGGTAGATCTTCCCTCTCGTGGGTCAGTCAAAAAGTTAACAGGTGCTTCTTTCTTAGCTGATAAGCACATCCCATAAAACATCTCGAACCCAGTCATGATGATACTTGAACCCCAACAATTCCTTACACCTCGAACCCAGTCATGACGATACTTGAACCCCAACAATTCCTTACAGTGGAGGGTATGCTCGTCAAATCTATCCAAACAGGCTTTTTTACAAATGGGGCATGAGCCGTCTGGCGGGAAAAGGGGAATCATGAGACGGTATTTAAGGATGACTCTGTATTCAACTGCTGACATCCGTTGCCCAAGACCTTCAATAGGCGCGACAGTAAAAAAATCTTGGGCATGAGCCCCCTTGAGACAAGCCAAAACTGCCTTTTGACACGGGGTCATATACAACCGCTCCTCCATATCCTGTGCGTGTTTACCATAAAGAACACTTGCCAAAGTTTGTTGAGGTTTATTGGGGGCGGTCTCCTTATCGGTAAAACCACCTAGATCAAGGCCCGGAAGAGTTGTTCCAATATTACCAAGAGCAAGGGAGTAGTCAGGATCCACCCCCACAACACCAGCGCTTCGCAAGATGTGGTCATGCAATTTCTACGACTGGGCCCTGGACGCCACAAAAGCATATGCGGAGACGTCTTCCGCCGAGATAAGCCTTAAGCCCCCGCAACTCATAGGGAAAGAAGGCAACCTCCACTGAAGGTCCCCAAAATGCGGTCCCCCGCTAACAACAATGTCTTCAACTACCCCTCGCAGGCCTGCATCAAAGATAGACACAACCTCTTTGACATGTTCGGGTTGACAAGTCCGAAGCCCAAACACTAATTTAGCAACCCCCATGCACGAGCGCAACAGGAGGAGCCCACTTTGGGGGTCCCTCAAGTCCGGCAGTCGTTTCATAAGATCAACCGCCTGAAGAGCTCTTCTAGATGCCAAAGAAGGATGGACAAAATGCTCGCGACTCGCAGCTCGTTCGAAACTCACTCGAAAAAACTCGACTTGAAAAAGCTCGTTTTATTATCGAGCCAAGCCGAGCCGGCTCGATTACAAATCGAGCCGAGCTCCAGCTAGGAGTCTTGACTCGTGGCTCGACTCGGTAGCTTGGCTCGATGGCTCGGTTCGTGGCTTGGTTCGAAGGCTCGGGTCGTTAGCTCGACTCGTGGCTCGATAAACATACATTCTGACTCATGGGGATGTTTTTTGAAAATTGAAAATACTATTTCCATATTATTATACCATAATTGTGCCTCAAATCAAGCCGATCACCGTTCCATATTCCATAATTAATGTTAATAATAACTAGGTTTTCTACCCGCACACGTTGCGGCGCGCAGATAGTGATTCCTGTTTCATCTTCAACTTATTTTTACTCGTTAAGTTGCGCGAAACTTATTAAGATTTGCATTATGTTGATGACATAAACTTCTCTTGGCTTCTTTGTCAATGACACAGACTCAGGGTGCATTTAAGCATGTACACTTAAGCAATGACAATGAGCATATTATCAACATCAGTATTTACCTTACCAAATTCAAATATTTCTTATCGATGTCAATTGTAATCACCTCTCAACACTTCCAGTTCTAACTACAAATTTCTTTGCACCCAACGACCTCGCCCAACTCGTCATTTCTTTCTCCAATGAATCAAGATCCGCCACCAACGTATCTGTCTCTCAGTAAGCCATTCTTCCAAATCATTGTTATTTTCCCCAATCTTTCTATAAGTTTCAAGCTCAAGTCATAGTTGCAAAAGTCGTCCGAGTTGACCGACTACTCGACGAGTACTCGCTACAGGGTGGGTCACCGAGTATAGCCGAGTTGGCCGAATATTCCGAGTACTCCCCGCATAGGCCGATTCGACCCCCCGAGTACTCGCCCGACTAGGCCGAGTTCTGCAACCATGGCTCCAGTGACATTTGCTCTTCTTACTGGTCAATTTGGTCATAAAACTTATGCACTTCTTGCTTGATTTAGTACTTCCAGCAATAAGAGAATGATGAAAATACTCCAATATTAGATTAACTTAGTAAAAACTAAAAATGAACCACACGTACATCCCTTTCTATGACAATCCACACATTAAATACTCTCTTACTGTTTCCACATTGAAGTAATGAATTTTCTCTTATGATTTCTTACCAGTTTAACCATTTCAATATATGTTCAGCATACACGTAACAACCACATCAACAATGGGAGTTCTTAGTAGTTTGACTATGGGTTTCCATGTATATGTTGAAATGAAAGCTATATCAAACCTTTTATTTTCATCTTTGGCACTTAGAGGTACTGCATCAGACATTCAGACCCATAAAAAATTAATCTAATTTTTTCTCATTTAATAGCATTTAATTAAAAATTTTAAGAATTAAAGAATTTCATACCTTGGTAGCTTGAAACTGAAGTTCAAACATGAACTGGAATCAAAACATGATCACTGAAATCAAGCTAGGGTGGTCTATGAATCAGTCATCAAATTGGGGTTTTTATATATGTATCATAATCTACATAAACAAGGATATACATGGAATTACCTTCTATATTAAAACAAAGACACTTCAATAGTGTCTTTGTTTTAATATATATATTGGCCACTAACTTTTAGGTTAACTTTATTTTCTGCCACTAACTTTTATGTTAACTTTATTTTCTTCTAATTTGACCACCAAACTTAGACCAATAAACTTTTAGCTATTAGGATTTAAAACTTTGACCACTAACTTTAACTTAACTTTATTTACTTCCAATTCGACCACCAAACTTTTAGCTTTTAGGATTTAAAACTTTGACCACCAAACTTTTAGCTTTTAGGATTTCAAACTTTGACCACTCAACTTTTTTAAACTTGCATTGCACTTTGGCCAAAATTTTACCTTTTAGGCTTTCAAACTTTTAGCTTTTAGCCGCGAGTATTTTTTTGAAGCCCACGCGAGAATAACAGTCACTTAATATTATCTTTTATGTCCACGAAACTCTCCACGCAACAGGAGCTCCCACAGCGATGCGCAATCTTTAACGCCCGCCAAACACTCAACGCAAAATGAGTTCCCGCCGAGTTTCGCACAACAGCCGCACCCGCGGCGAAGCGCGGGCAACTAATACCTAGTTAAAACATGAATTTAAGAATCTTGAGAAATGACATAACACAAACACATGGGAATACTCAGAAAAGTAGTGCATAGTCATTGTAGCATGTGAATATATTTACCACTTTATTGCTTGTTGCAATCTCCATTTTTGTTCCATGTTCCCAACCACATAAAACATGATTTTGATAAAATTATAATTATTGTTTCGTTTTTGTTCTAAAGTTTGATTTAAACAAAAACATCATGTAATGTTAATAATAGATAATTCAACTCCTTGATCATCAATCACTCATGATGTTATGTAAAAGAAGCAGTAAAAGATCATGAATTGAGTTTGATTCTAGCAATAATTAGATCCCAACAAATTTCAATGTTTGTCCTATTTCCTCTACAACCATTATGACCATGTTTTTTTGTCTTACTACTGCTAGTAGCATGTCACAGATATGCATGCACAATGTACAACCTCATAATGCATCTGACAAGTTCAAAATGAATATGTCTCATAATTTGTAAACCAGAAACAAACTCTATAGATCATTGCTTTAGGTCTCAAAATGTTAGAAACTCTAATTAATACATGAAGGCTTTAGCTCAGTTCTTGTGTTGGGAGGGATATTTGACTTTGTGTTTTGGGTCCAAGCTATGGTGGCTAGTTCCATGTTTGACAATGCTAGTAATGAGGTTTGTGGACCAGAAAAGCAACCATGGCCACACCTTGATGGGACAGTAGACTCGGTCGAATAGCCTTTTAAGAAACTTACACCCAATTCACTAGCTCTTGTTTGGCAAACTCGATTGCGAAATGATCCAAACCTCAAATTGTCATTCACTATCAACGTACACACACATATGAAGAATCACACATAGTTAACACTAACGGAACTCCCACATAAAAATATATAAAAAAAAATCAGTGCAAGACAACCTAAATCCTACCGAATACAGCTTTACGCATTAAAATATACATAATTTCACATGTATATACCTCAATTGATGACAATGATGGCATTGAATAATCATCGTTGGCGATAGAATACCAAACAGACGATATAGAGAGAGCATATAAATATGAACACGTATCACGGTGTTGTCATTGTATAGTGTCGGTAACCACCACACAGTGTCTGAATCCTTTGCATAAGTGGCTTAGTTATTAGATTACAAATTATAAATGGGTGGTTCAATAGAAAAGTTGTGTTTTTGGTAATGCTTCTAAACGGTTTAGCGGCTTCAATCATCAAAGTATAGGGTTCTGCAAAAGTTTCTGTGATGCCGCTGAATGGATTGGCGGCATCAGTGATGCCGCTGAATGGGTTGGAACTTTCAGACCTGATGCCGCTGAACGAGTTAGAACTTTTACTTATGTTTCAAAACTATATAATTTTGATTGATACTTGATAACAAGATCCAAACCAGCAGCAGCCATGAAAAACTTAGAATAAGCAGCAACATGATATTCTCATTTTAACCAGATGAATAGCAGCATCAGGATATAAGGTCACAAGTTCACAAAAACACAAAACATCTCAATAAGAGTTTTCATATCCTCAGTATCAGCAGCATCTACAAAGTTTGGGTGTAAACGACCAACCCAGATAAATCCAGAATGCAGAACCAGAAGACACCAAAACAAATAGCAGAAGAGAACACGCGAATGCAGATATACAACCACCATGATATTTTTATAATGCCAGGAGCAGAAGCAGCAGTGAGTCATCATCTGCAAAGAAACAAATAATAAGTTAAAATGCAAGATCAAAATATAGCACCTAAGCAACATCGTCAGCAGCAGGAGAGATTGAGTCACCTTGCACCGGCAGCAAATTACAGCCACAAATGATGATTAGCCATATAGTAGTAACACAAATGATGACTAGCCAATGTTTCATCTCTACCGAATGACCCATTGGCTCATAGGACACAAAAAAAAAATGTTGCACCAGCAAGTACCAAAACAAACAGCAGCCTTTCTGAAAGTTCCAACCCATTCAGCGGCATCACTGATGCCGCCAATCCATTCAGCGGCATCACAGAAACTTTTGCAGAACCCTATACTTTGATGATTGAAGCCGCTAAACCGTTTAGAAGCATTACCAAAAACACAACTTTTCTATTGAACCACCCATTTATAATTTGTAATCTAATAACTAACCCACTTATGCAAAGGATTCCACAGTGTCTCTCTTTCAACAACGGGCGTAAAAACAAAATGTTGAGCAGGGTTGGTTGGTACCAGCTGTGACGTGGCTAGGATGGGGCGACCCGTGCCACGACCGTCCAGATAATCTAATAACTTCCATGTCTTTACATTTGATTTTTATGATGCAAACATGTCAAACGATACTGAACCACAACTTCAAAACACACTAAACGAATTTATACGACACACAGTTTTGAGTTTATAATAAAATTTGTCAAATAACACTGAACCACAACTTTAAAACATACTAATCAAATTTATATGACAACGATGCATTCATATCATATTTAAATTTAAAGCAGATTCCAATATGTATACAAAGTTCAGCACAGATCAATTGATGTATTCAACGACAGAGAGGACACCGGAGCTCTGCAACAACACGTTCAACGGCATATACATCGCAATCATCGTCCACCGTTGCTTTCAAAGACATGGCAACAATGCGGTCTCTCTTTTTCCCTCTGGTAAAGTCACTAAATCAAGCCAATTACACATACGCAAAGTGCGTTTTGTCAGAGAACAGGGATATAATGTTAAAAACAAACCCAAAGGTCGAAACTTACCTCAATCGACGCGTAACCTCTGAATGAACCCTAGCTGCCACCAAATTGCCTAACCGCGGGGGATTGATGTAGGTAGATCCATTTTGACTGACCACCGGTAAAAGTTAATCTAGGATTGAAACCACTATCGAAGAAATAAGTTATTTCAACAAATTTTAGGGTTGAAAATTACTGAAAGAAAATCATGAGGATTTGAAGAAGCTTTTATGGTTGGAAGTTGTGAAGAGATCTGACATGGAAGTTTACCTTGAGGAGACAAGTTTCTTCTGCAATGTGTATAAGCTATCAAGAGGGTGTGAATGTGGCAACCATGTATTGTAATGACCGGAAGAAGTAATGTCTATTCAATTGATTTGTCCTCACCTAAAACAACAATTACGAAAATGCCATTTATTACTATTCACCTCATTCTTCTTTAATACTCCCTCCGTCCCAATTTAAATGTCCTAGTTCAAAAAACACACATTTTAAGAAATATTTTGTTTGTATGTGATAAAATGACAATAATATCCTTAAAAGAGGTGATTGTGTTTTGTCTTTTATTGACAAAACTGGAAATTACATTTCTATTTTTAGAAAGGGACATTTAATTTGGGACAAACAAAAAAGGAAAGTAGGACATTTAAATTGGGACGGAGGGAGTACATAGTATAATATAATAATAATATACATTGAGAGTGAGACCTGCTTTTCACCTATAGTTCTCTCTCACAATAACAATTCACCACCGTTGAATCCCTATCACCGCCGTAGCGAGTCTTCTCTTGATTCAAGGTAATGTTTCATCTTGTTATTGCACTTCTTCTATGAACTTGTGATATAGAATGAGAACTCATTTAGTTATTATATGCACTAGCTGATTACACCAGGATTGTCCCGGAATTGAAAAATTTGATATGACCTTAATAAAAATGATAAAAGTAGAAAACATACTAATAGGTTGGTCTTGGGGAGATGTGTATGCTGCCTAACTTTTTCTATATTTTCAGGAAGTAAAAATCAGTAATACGGATCATTAATTCCTATTTGCATTCACTGACCTGAACCTTGAAGCAAATGTGGCGATTCATAGCTCCTTTAAGCAGTAGCGCCGACTTTCTCTTCATACTCATATGGTGGCTGAAGAGTACATTTGAGGTTGTGGTCTCCATACACATTGTCTACACGACCTGTTACATAAAGACACATTAGAATATAAGGAAAAGAAGAAAAAAAAACAGTGTTTGGAATAGGAATTTTGATGGTGGGAGCGAGAGACGAACATGTTGTAGGCCAGAACTTAGCAGCACGAAGCCATGGGACAGGGTACGCTGCATATTCTCCATAATACGGTTTGATCCACTTATCATCCATGAGGAGTTGCGGCAGGTGAGGAGCACCTTGCAAAAAAAATGGATTGCTTACATAGCTAATGAAATTGTCAAAAAAAAAAAATCTTCTGTTAGCTCGTTTCTTGTGCGCCAGTAGCTAATGGATTGCTTCACACATATCATGTAAAAGTAGACAAAAGATATTAAACATTGCGAAAAATAAATATAAACTAAAAATTAATACATAAAACCACTACCTCCAAAAGTGATAATCCGCCTTCATCCTATCGTTCGGTTACTCAATTCACCTGCAACAACAACCAAAACTGAAAAAATGAAAACAATTGATAAATGTACTCTGGGGTTAAGACCACACATTTCTCCTTCATGATCCCAACCGGACCACCTTTAAACCCGTATAAAGTGCTCCTTTTGCAGCGTTCCTACAAGTAATCTACAACAGAGGGGAAAAATAATTAAATAGTCAATAAATATTTAGATTTTTGCATACCATTTATAAAATTAATAACCGAAAATTCCGGATATACCATTGTGCCCTCCTGGAGCTTGACCTCCAGATGACACCACTCCTATCTTCAAAGCCGATCCTAGCTCATTCGATTCACTTGGCTTCAACACTGCTGAAGGTTGTCCAAAGAGACGGAAAAAGCTTTGCAATCTCATCTACATAAAATTAATCCACAAAAATTAATTCAAAATACTTAATAAAACAAAGTGCCTAAACATGGATCTTCAGCTTCTTGACATGAAAAGGTCGCACCACAATCACCACCAGCATGCCCTGTCCACTGGTTCAGTGGCATTCCTTATATCCATCAATATAATACTTTTTATAACAAAGTTCTCCCGTAAAACATGAGTAAGGGGGAGTTTGGAATAGCATTTTCACCTTTTATGAAAAAAATAATAATATCAACCAACAAAATAATAACATTGATAGGACAACAACTAACCATAACAACCAAAAACAATACCACCTAAATCAAAGAAATAACAAACATCTGAACTATTCGGGACAAAAGCAACAACAAACACACATTCAAAACCCCTTACATACATATTCAAACAAAAAAGATTTAACCTTTTAGACAAATGGAGAAACCTCTAAATTCAAACGTCAAAGTAGGTCTTCATCTTGAGGCATCATATTCATAGTTAGCGCCTTCATGCTACATTAATAATTTCTACAACATTATAAAGTGTTTCAAATTATTTAAGATTTGGATGAACTGGTGATGTATAGTAATTTTCAGGGTTATTCCTTCGGTTAAAAAGTGTATTATAACGATTAATTTCAACACGAACTTTTCAATATAGTTTTTTCCCAAATCCCTACTACATGTGACCAAATTCAATTGAATAAAACAACTGGCAGTTTGCTATCACTCATGACAACCCTAACTACTATGCAAAATAAAAAACCTAACTGCATAACTAAACTGGATGTAGGTAGCTTAGGATTGAAGCAAAATACAAAACTTGAAGTTGCATTACAATAAGAAAAATAAATAAATAAATAAATGAAGAAAAACCTGCTTTTGGAACATGGGATAATCATCGAGCTTGATACAGCAAGTCATGGATGGGGGTGTGAATAAGTGTACGGAGAGGGAGAAGAAACTTGGCTAAATCTGGGAAATCCGAATAGTTGTGTACTGGAGATATTGGGTCAGATTGCGGGAAGTTCATATTACATATTATTTCTGGTCCCTTTCTTCCTTTCTCTCTCCCTCTAGCTTACTCTCTCTCCCTACTCCCAAACGCCAACTGCAATTGATAACCTTCATCCGTCTGTTGCGCCTAGCTTTTCAACGACACTCCGCCACTAACGCCATCATCAGTCCGCCACTAATGTCGTCATCACCATCGTCAGTTAACTGAACATAACCACCATGATCACCACCTGAAAACAAACTCTCTGCATAGCTGCTACCACTCGATTCACGATTATTATGCTGCTGCTGCATGAGATTGTGATCGTACTCAAATTCAAGTCCTGATGTCTCCAATAAGGTGTAATTGGAACGTGTAGCAAGAATTTTGATAATAATAATAATAACAACAAGTGTTTTTGTAATATTCGAAAATTTTAAAGTAAGGTATATTGTTATATGAATGCAAAATGAATTTCTTTGATTTTGAAAATTGATAATCTGATAAAATAGATTATCTAAATTATGTTTCATAAATTAAGATGTGGATATATTTTATTTTATTTTTTTTGAAGATCATCTCGTAAATATTAAGAAAAACAAAAACCATTTGATATCATTCTACTTGTATTGATTTACAAACTCATCACATGTTTCAAATAAAATTTCCGTTTCTAGTTTATCCCTTCAAACCTTTAATAAAACTCATGCTAATCTCTTCAAACGAATTCCCGAGTAATTTGGTTACGGCTGTTGCTATTGCCCCACGTAAAGTCTTTTTAAATATTGGATATCGCTTTCGCATTCGGTTATATAACACACCGCCACAACTCCGATAATTGTCGTCAAGACTCCGTCGTTCGAACCCTCCTCCATTCCGGTTAAGCTAACCTTGCGCCTTACCGCATCGCCACCACGAACCGGGTTGCCTTGGCGTGAACCAGCCACCGTCGTGGACCACATCTATTCCGACGAGATCACCACCATTTCGACCAACCAGTTCCGACAACACACCACAACAACGCCACCGCTGCCGACACGAACCAGAAACTTTCTGTTAAAACTTAGACATCGGCTTGTTATCGCTTCGATTTCTCCAGCGACCTGCGGTTCGATATGTGTGTGTGCGTTACTATGTGTGTGTGTGTTAAGGTGGGAGTTTTAATGTGTGTGTGTATATATATATATATATATATATATGAGTTAAGTGTGTGTGTATATAAATGTGTGTAGTTACAGTAGGTATGAACGTTGTTGTTTTTTTTTTCCAAGGGATGCATGCTGTGTTCATGATGGTGTTGGTATGAGTTTGGTCCTTCAATATAAACTTCTGTATTGTATCATTCACCTTTTCAAACACCTAATATTAATATATGGATTCACTCACCCTACAAACGAACATGATTGAAACGAGACCAAATGTGATATTTTGTTTTCTATTAATTTTCTTCTCCAAAACCCGTATATTCGAATAGCACATTGGACGAATTAGTTTTGTCATTTGTGGAGAAATAAAGAAGATGGAGGAGGAATAGAATATAATACATATATTAGGCATGTGTGTGTTAGTGCATGTTGTGTCTTGTTTATTTCTTTGTGTGTGTAGGTGTCATGGGTGTCATGTGTGTGTTTGTATTTTGTATATGATTTGTGTTTTTCTATGTATTTTAGATTTGTGGGTGTTTGACGTGAGATTTAAAATAAATGTTATGAGTATAAACCTATGTCTTTTAAAACTTGTTTTATTTAATTTAATTTAACTTTGTGACTTGGATGTTTAAAAATTGGTATTTTACGTTCACATGTTTTATTGATAAGTACACTAATATAAAATAAACCTTAATAACGTTCATAAAAACATGTAAAATTTTGGTATATATAATAAAGGTACCAAACTGTTTTGTTGATTATTAAAGTAAAAGAGTTTGATTCGGGTTTTTGGTCGCTGGGAGATTGCAACGAATGAGCCGATTATTGTAGTTAATTTATCATAGAACTAATATGGAAAACGGGATATAGCTAGGTTCGTGTGCCGTGGAAGACGATTTATTTTTGCTTTTGCCTTTGCTTTGCTAACTAAGGTACGGATTCTGTTTTCTTTTAATCATAGTATAACTTTCGTTTCCTTTCATGTGTACGGGTTCGTTAGTCGTATCATCATAGTATAAAATTCATATCCGTTACTTTGTAGTACGGACTTACGTCTATGTTTAGAGTCTGTTTGTCATCGTCTTATACGTATCATTGATTTGTATTTGGTTCGTTATTTGGGTCGGTGTGTATTGGTCAATTTGTTGTTAGTGTGTCATAGCATGCCATACCTCTTACTTGTACTCATGGTTGCATGTTCCAGTTAGTGTCATTTTTAGTTTGCCTGTAATTATTTACATGGCCTTAGCTTTTGTACTCTGTCACCCGAGCACTCTGTTTCTGACTTGTCGTTGGGGCGTCAGCGACATGAACACTTTCCGTGACAGTGCGTAATCAAAATCACGGCGTCTTTAACATGGTCCCTTAGAGGCGTATGGATATATCCTAGATCTGACTCTGACTTCTGATATATGTTTCTGTTTTGTGGAGATTGGAATAATGGGTGTACGCCACACTCACCATCTCATAGGTGCATGGACTAGCTATCTGTGTACCCCTCTGTTTAGGCTCGTGGGTGCTTCCGTTTGACGTGACTTACTTTATTTACATGAATAGTCACGTAATTTGATATATGTATCTGTTGTGATATGTTTCTGATAATGTTCTTATATGCTTCGGTATGTGTCTGATTATGTTCCGGTCAAGTAACAGGTTTTGCCTTGGATTATGTTCATCAACTGTTTCGGTAGATGTTTGGTTTCGAGTTTGAAATAGAGCTCGTTTGGTTTTCGTATTCCCTTTCGTATGTTCACTTCGGTCTCAGTTCTATTATGTCTTGCTTTTCCGCTGCGTTGAATTTTTACTTGTACTGTTGATTCCTCCGTTACTGGGCAATTTTTGGCTCAGCCGTATTTTCTTTTTGTTGTGTTGGCTTATTTGTTTCGCAGGTAATATGCGATTTTGGGGAATCAGTGAAGAGCGTTAAAAGAAGTTGGAAATCATGATTCATTAATTTTAATGCTACAATGTAATAAATGGTAATTAGGATTGTTTTGTTTTAATCTTCTGGAATAGTTTTGGTTTTGATGTCTGTAATAGTGACACGTCAGCCCTAGTCGGGTTGGGGTGTGACAGTTTTAGTTACCCGCGCTTAGCTACGGGGGCGCTCGTGTCGTTATAGGTTTGATGGACATTAAAAATATGATTATTAACAATAATATTAGGTAACTAATGAGCTTGAAAAACTCACCTTGTTGGTGTGTCTGGAAATGAAGTAATGAGCTTGGAGCTAGTGTGTCCGCCCTACGTGCCCAATGTAAAAAGGGACACTTTAGGTCTATGTTACTTGTACTGTCTACAAGTTGTTCTTTTGTTATGTTTGTCTTTGTAACTTAATCCTTTAAGTTAGGTGTGTCTTTGATGTAGAGATTTGTGTATTCAACAATTTGTTTCCCAAAAGTTACAATGTTTACCTTTAAAAAGTTCAATATTAAGGTTTCTAGGTGTAACTTTACCCATAATATGAACCTCATGTTTTGTGTGGCAAGATCTACCATCTTTATGTAAACTAGTGACCTTGGTAAATAGATAGCATTATCTTTTGTGAAAACATCACTTTTTTACTTGTAAAAACATGTATTTTTATACACTTTGGATGGTGTAGGTGTTCATGGGTTGTAGGTTTTACAACCTTTAACTCAACATGTGTGTAGATCTACAATATTTAGGCATCTTTAACTTATTATTTCATAAGTTTAATAACCCTTGTGAAAATAACAATATCCCATATCAAAAATATTACTTTCTTGAAAACATATGTATCTTTGTAGGCTTTGTTATAAATCTAACTTGTCACACTTGACTAACAACTATCAACACTATGTTTTATGTTAGTGAGTTTAGAAAACATACTAACTTTCCTTATAAAACTTTCGGCCCTTATGAATATATATATATACATATATGTTTCGGCCCATAGTGTGTGTAAATACATACATCTTCCAACTAACATTATGTATTTCAAGTCATAAATTTACTTATTTTACTTGGCTTTAGTTACAAGAGTAAACATACTAATGAACAACTTGGTGTAAGAAAGAAAATGTAATAATAAAACATAAGTTTAAAAAAAAATAAGATTATACCTCCTAGTGCCTAAGAATTGAGGGAGTTAGGGGCCTTGTACACCTTGGTTATGCTCCTTGTACCCCTAAGAGTCCCTTGAAAATGATGGTCTTTGGATGTGGGTCGAGTGGTGGTGGTGGTTTCGGTGGTGGTGATGGTGATGGTTTCGGTGGTGGTGATGGTTTCGGTGGTGGTGATGGTTTCAGTGGTGGGGTGGAGCCGAGAGGGAGAAAGGGAGAGATAGAGAGGTGTGTTGTGAATTAGTGGTGCACTTATGTCTCAAACCTTGGCCCTTTATATACTATAAGTTTTGGCATGGTTGGATCCTTTCTCCAAAGTCTATGGAAAGCATCGTTCCATTTTGGTGTAAGATAATTTAAAGGTGACTTTGGCTAGATTGTGGGTGGATTATGGAGTTGTTGGATGCATGCTTTCTTAGGTAATGGGGCCGAAAAGTGGGGGCTTGTATTGGAAGGTTT
This sequence comes from Ambrosia artemisiifolia, assembly GCA_032199755.1. Taxonomy (NCBI): domain Eukaryota; kingdom Viridiplantae; phylum Streptophyta; class Magnoliopsida; order Asterales; family Asteraceae; genus Ambrosia; species Ambrosia artemisiifolia. The sequence goes on along the minus strand of CM063517.1, from coordinate 46,119,480 downwards.
AGGTTTAGTCAACTCACTTAGAGGTGATGGGTGATAATCATGATTTCTTGCTAGTTTAGGGAAATCCTAGGATTGATATGGTAGGATCTTATTCTTGGTGTATGGAATGTGTTGGATGACAAATGTGGTAAGTCAATGTTTCTAGGTTGATGTAGTGGTAAGGTTAGTTACCATTTTGATGTAAAATTTAGGAATGGAAGGATGTGACTCATGAGTGCATGATCCAAACACTACACACATATGTGAATGTGTGTCGTGTATATATATATATATATATATATATATGTATGTGTAGGCTAGTTATTTTTGGTAAGTCAAAGTTTATGGATTGCATAAGTGGTGAAGTGTTAGGCTAATTAAGGTGGAATCTAAGTGATTAAAGGGATGGTTCATTAATACGTAGGTGTTTAATCTTTGGAAACCACAATCTCACACACATACACACACACACACACACACACACATATATATATATATATATTAAACATTTTAATGCACATCTTATACAAATACTTGGTTACATATTATATTTAGATGATAAGAATGGTCTTTGTACAAGTTTATGTAATACAAAATAATATATAATTGTGACATTATATACTTTTTAACTAGTTGTATTACTAGTTGTTTATGGACATTGTATTATGATAATCCTTGTGTATGGACATTGTTTGTTTTTGATTGGATCACACTCGTAGTGTTATGTTTAATTGTATGAATTCCCAAACTAGGGTTTTGGTGAGATCTCTCTATAGCTCATGATAAACTATTCGACTAGTCGTGAAATTGTGTCAACTAGTGTGTGCCTAATGCTAAACTGTAAGCATCGAGTTTGACTTGTTGGAACCCTGTATGGCCCAATTGCAATGATACATGTAATATGGAATGTCATGCATAATGCATACGTATAGCTAGTGTACTGATATAACCTGTGATTTCGATGGGTGTCACAAATCTCCTAACCAAAGTACCAGACTGCTCATGATGCTGTGGAAATAGCTGCAACTTGTTGTTTTGTGGAGATGAATTTGGTGTGAAGATGACCAACAGTAACTAATTAGGGAACAAAATGATAATCAATGTCGATGTGTTTTGCTCTTTTATATGAGATAGGATTTTGACTGATAAACAAAGCACTTTTGTTGTTACATAAAAGTGTGGGTCGTCTTGATGGTAATGGATGAAGCTCTCGTAGAAGGTGTGTCAACCAAACAATCTCGGTTGCCGTATTTGCTATAGCGTGATATTCAAACTCAGAACTCGATCGAGAAACAATGGGCTGTTTCTTAGAACTCCAAGAGAACAGGTTTCCACCTAAATAAATGCAGAAGCAATAGGTGGATCTTGGAGTGTTAATATCGTCCCCAATCTGCATCAGAAAAAACCTAATAAAACTGGGTTAGGACGTCAATCAAAAGTTAATCCATAGGATAATCTGCCTTTGACATAACGTAGGATCCTTTTGACGAGTGGTAGTGGGGTTTTGAAGATATTGGCTAGCTTGGTTTACAACATAGGAAAGATAAGGTTTGTTTATGGTGAGATATTGAAGAGCCCCGATAAGCGATCGATAGGGAGTGAGGACGAATGTCACATTATGCTTCATTAATTAGAAGCCTTATGTAAATTTAAGTCTATAATCGTTATGATATTATTTATATTGCTTAACACTAAATTTGTCTAGATTATTGAAAAGCATCTAATGAAATGTCACCATATCTTTAAGAAACGAGAGACGATAATTTAAAAAAGAAGTGATAACTTAAAGGACTTGACTACTCTTATTCTGACTTTTTTATATTCAAAGGAAATGAAATGTCAATTTGGGGTATATTTTAAGGTCAGTAGACATAACTATCTCATGGATGAGTCATAAGGAACTGTTAACAACAACCTAAGTTATACTATGTTGTTGATCACAGCGCAATGGTCATTAATGTTGTGGGTAAATTTATCAGTTGACTCATAATTTAATAACTCCATTTAAATTATATTATAGACTTACTGTGATAAAGTCAGCTACCTTAATTTCTCGAATTGTTCACTTTTTTAAAGAACTAGTAGAAGAAATCGGAATTTTGTATCCAATACATTCATGATATGCATATGGATCCAATAATTAAAGGTCTACTATCCATAAGTCTCACTAAGGGCCAAATAAGAGAAAATGGTTTTACAATGACCATGTACACCTGCATATCGTACTATCAATGACTAATGATTAATGATGAATTTCCTCTTTCGTTTTGAATTTGTTATGTCTCTAAGAAATACGTTATGCATGCATAATGGCTTATAGACAATACTTGTACAAATAAGCGATTAAGGGCATAAGTGTAAATTGATCCAAAAGTTAAGATTTAAATTTGAGTTTAGTATGATTAATGGGGGTCCTGAGTTGAATAGACTCGGCGATTGTATTTCTATACTACATTCTGGGTTTATAATTAAAATGAGTATTAATCTGGAGAATAATGTAATACTCATAATAAATGATTACTCGGCCAAGTAGGAGAATGCTAGAGTAAATATAACTTCTATTTAATATATTTATTTATGGCCATCATTATCATTTATGTTATATTGATCAATTACTATAATATCCCTAAGTTAATAATAAGTGATTCTTTGATGGACGAAATTACACTTATTAACATTATTAGGGTGTCCCTTAGGTGTATATATATATAGAGCTTATTATGAGATTAGGGTTGACACAAACATAACACCATAATATCTAATGTAGTTGTCCCCATTAGTCTTATCTTTTTCAACCGCGTTTATAACTCAAGAACTTCTAAACCTTCAGAATGATACACTCTAAAGAGAACCCAATCAAAATAATGGTGTCTTCCATTACTATGGTTCCTAAACAATAAGGCATAGCAGGTACAAATAATTAAATCTACATGTTCTATTTACTTATGTTATTATAATATATAATCAACAAGGAAAGCTTTTGATAGCATCCATTGTCTACTCCCACAAATGTATTTTTTGAACATTATATCGTCTTTGTGGTGCGTATCAATGTTCCTTATAATCCTATTTACATGTTGTCCCATCATCTATAGCCCACTATAATAATAAAGTTTTGATTCTTGAACATTATATTGTCTTAGTGGTATGCGTCCGGAAAATATAGAAGAAGTCAAATTCACATAAATCTTCGTAAACTACCAATATCTTTGGATTTTGTGGTTCTTTTAATATCCCAATATATTTGAGTTTTTGTATGCCTTAAATGGCGACCACCATGGCAAACTTGTTCTTTTCTTGAGAACAATAATGTTTTGAGGTGTATGGGAATTGTTACGTGCCCATATACAACAGAGAAATTAGCTTCCATGCACAAGTTCATCTTCACTATTGTTTGTTTTTAATATGTTATTTGGGTAATAAAAAAACTTGTTATTCTTAACTCTTAGGCTCTGGAATTCCTATATAACTTAAGTGACACAATAAAAACCCTTTCTCTTCTTTTATTAACCGATTTATGTATCGGATTTCATTCGCCCCATGGTTGGGAATTGATGATTGGCTTTGTCTACAAGGATTTTGGATTTGTTCATAATGATCAAATTATATCTGGCCTTGTTTACATTTTTCCAATCATTCTAGATACAATTTTAAAACTTCGGATTTTCCGTTATTTAAATCGCGTATCTCCGTCACTTGTAGTGATTTATCATTCAATGAAAGACTGAAAAATGATCTACGTAATCCAATTATAAATTTATGTTAGTGGTAATGGCATTTAGTCCATGTTCTCCTAAATTGGATGCATATTTAGGTTTGTTTGTATTCCTATATTAAGGTTTTGTTTCTTAGACCATGTGTAGTGGTAGGGGGAAAAACTTAAGGCTCCTGTTTCTGATTGGTTCACATGGCAGCTGAGTCAGCATGAGGCTTGAAGTGAGAATGGGGTGTAGTGGTAGAGGGAAACTTAAGGCCCCTGTTTCTGATTGGTTATTTATTTTAGTATTTTTTTTAATTAATTAACTCAAAATAATTAAAATAAAAGACAAATAATATAAAAAAAATACAAATAATATTACAAACACACAACTAATATTAAAAAAATTACAAATAATATTAAAAACACACAACTAATATTAAAAAAAAGTTACAACTAATATTTAAAAAAATTACAAATAATATTAAAACAAACTGTTAATATTAATTTAAACATTACATAATCCTAAATTACTTATTTAAACATTACATAATCCTAAATTACTTATTTAAACACAACATAATCCTAAACTACTTATTTAAACATTACATAATTAATCCTAATTTTCTCCCCTATGGAGAGTAATTATCCCAGTCGTCAAGTGTGTACTCCGGCGGGGACATGGAACGATCGCTATCGCGACCGTTGGACCTCGCATGCGAGCGGATGCGGCAGTACTCACGAGGAGGGGAAAAATAGTATCGTTCCTCTTCCTCAGCAGCCCTAGCTGCTTCATACTCCTCCTGAGTGGGCTCCCGAGGAGGAGGGCTTGGGTGGGGATGGGGTTGGGGTTCGGTTGGTTCTTCACAAACTGTAGCTGATCCATCCCCCTAACAGCTATAACATAATCTAAAAACCACACACACTCCTCATCAGTGAAATCAGCATTTGGATGTGGGGGAGTGTACCCTGGGAGTGGAGGAATGGGGAAGAAGTTCAAAGAATTTGTAGTGGACACTGGTTGAGTAGGTGTAGGAGAAGATAACACTGGTTGAGGAGGAAGAGTAGAAGAAAACACTTGTTGAGGAGGAGGAGGAGGAGAAGAAGAAAACACTTGTTATGGAGGAGGAGGAGAAGATTGTAACACCCCGACCGATGGCGGAAACATCGGGATGCCACGTAGTGACGATTGTTCAATAGCTCATGGCACTAAAGTGTAAATTGATACATTGATTTAATAGTTTATTACATGAAAGGAAGAATACGAGTGATACAAATGTTCAAAAACGAAGCAAGAAATCTTGAAAATACAAAGATCATAAAATCCAAATACTAGTCCAAAGCTTAAAGAAATACGTCTCAAAGGTAACCTGAAACATGTACGAAAAAGTAGTATATGTCAATACAAAAAATGTATTGGTGAGCATACCCTGTTTTAATTATGTATAGTAGAAAAGCGTTAGCAATTCGTATGTTGTACCATTGTTTCTGTATAATATGTACACATTGATAATTTGTAATACTTGTAATATTATTTCACGGAGCTAATCCGCTACTCTAATAATAATGTTTAGCACTGATAATGATAATCTATTATTTCGCGGAAGCAATTAAGTTCGCTACTTTAATAGTGATGTTCAACAACTGATAATGATTAGCCTATTATTTCGCGGAAGCAATTAAGTTCGCTACTTTAATAGTAAACTGAGAATGATTAGCCTATTATTTCACGAAGGCAAGTTCGCTACTTTAATAGTAAACTGAACATTGATTAGTCACAATAAAACATAACGACACATGAAAGTGAATAGCACAACATAATTCACACATAGATAACCCTAGAACATGTAAAGTCAACAAGTCATGAGTACACATATTGAACACAAGTAAGCACACATAAGAATTGCTCTTGGTAATGTATTTGTGTTTTATAAATGATTTGTACTTTGTAAATGATTTTGTACATGAATAGCCCCAAAAAGTAAAATAGTAAAAAGGGGAAAGATATACTCACATTCGCTAAGTTTGCTAAGCGGCGAGTGAAAGCAGGGTGAATCCCGAAGGCTCAACCTAAAGTTTATGGTATAATGTAAGTGTTTATACTTAAAAGAGTCTAGGGTTCCTAATCTAAGGCATCTAGGATGTTTAGTCTAGACTTTTGGGGTTTTTAAGTTTGATAACGAAATTGTGATACGTTGAGTTGAATAATTTGTTTATAAGTATTGTGTGGTAATAATTTCATGAAAAGTCTTATGTGTATAACTTAGTTCAATATTGTCAAATATTTACTAAGTTATATATTATAAGTAATGATATTGGAAATCATTTTGTTAAACCATAAACTATAATTATTTATATTTGTTTTATTAAATATAAACAATTATATTGATTAATAAAAGAAATGACAAAAATGATAATTAACCTTGAGTTTGTAAAAGTGATATTTTCTGAGTTTATAAAATAATAAATTTAACTCAGAAAATATTTGCAGTTTTTATATAAAAGTATTAATTTAATTTGTATTAACAAAAAGACATAAATTTGGAATAAAATGTAAAATGGTTGTAAAAATAAAGTTTCTTATGAAAACTTCATATTCTGACCACAAAGGTCTGAAAATAATTTTTATAAAGGTTTTGGTGAATAAAATCTAAAGATTATAAATTTTATTGTTTTAAAACTATTTTAATGAATAAAATGAGTTAAATTACAAAAATAGTTTTATAAATGAAATCTCCTATGAAAACTTATTTCTCTGACTTAAAAAGTCTTGGAATAATTTTTATAAAAGTTTTCTTGATAAAAATCTATTTATTATAGATTTTATATGTTTAAAAACTAGTTTAATAACCAAAAATGTAATATTATATTAAAATGTTTAATAACAGAGTAAACTTGATGTGGAAATGTTTATAATATGTTAAAATATATTTCCACCAATTTTCATAATTAAATGAATTAAATTCGAATTTATATGAATTAAATATGATAAATAATACATAAATCCGAAATAAATAATAAACACTTTCTAAAAATAAAAGTTTCTATAAAAACTTAGTCTAATAACTTTAGAGGTCTCATAATAAATTTTATAGAATTTTCTTGATAGAAATCTATTTATTATGAATATTATTTGATTAAAACTAATTTAACAAATAAAAATGATATAACCTATGGGATCATATCAAAACAGAGGGAAAATGACTTGGAAAACATTCTAACATGTTGAAATATATTCCTGGTAAGTTTCATGTTTTAATACATTATATTCTAGTTTATATGAATTAAACATGATTAAAATATAATGAAAATGATTAAAAATACTAAACGGTTTCTAAAAATTCCGAAACTTTTTCTAAAACTCCTAGTCAGTTATATGAACAAGTCTAAAAAGTTTCATAATTTTTAGATCAATAATAAGCGAGTTATGGTATTTTAAAGTCCTTAAAACTTTTAATTCAAAAACCCCAAATTATCAAGAACACCCTAAACCCTAGATTTTTCAATTGGAACCCTTAGAGGCTATGTTTGCTACAACTAATAGAGGGCTTTTGATCTACTGATAATAATGAAATAATTTGCAAAAGGAATTGGAAAAACTCACGGTTTTGATAGCTCAAAAAGAAGAAAGAAAACCGAGTTAAAACCCAAAGAATAAGCTTCCGATTCGTGAAGATTTCGAGATGATCAACGAGTCTTCTTGTGCAGAATTGATAGACCATATGAGAGGAGTGTGTGTGTGAAAATAATTGTAATAACAACGTCGTTTGAGGTACGAATTGAAATGGTCAAGTGTGAGGTTAGTTTTATAACAAAACTTGCATAATTGGATGCAATAATGGTCAATACAAGACAAGGGATGAGTGGAACGAGTGGGGGAAGGTTGGTGGATGTTTGGTCGTCCATTATGCACGATTTATGGCCGAAAGTTGGGTGAATTATTGATCCAATCGTGTTTTAAAAGAAAAGTGGGTTTGCTGGTCTGGAGCCCTGCCGCGGTCCGCGGGAGGTATGATAATTCCTCCGCGGTCCGCGGGAATAATAAATAAAAAAATTTTGAAAAAAAATAATTACGGACCGTAAATATTTATTTACGGACCGTAAATAAATAATTTTTTTTTTTTTTTTTGAAGTTGGAAAAGTAAAACGTGACCATCCATTATAAATTTTTATAAATCACAAATTTTTATTTCCTAATATTTATATAAGAGTTTTAAATAATATATGAGGGACCAAATGTGTACATTTATAAAAGAGGGAGGTGACGGATGTTACAGTCTCCCCTACTTTAAAGAATTTCGTCCCGAAATTACCACAAATATAGAGGTTTCTATAACAACAAGCGTCGTAAAAAAAATAATTTTCTATGAAAACAAAGTGTTGGAAAAAAAACAAATTAGTTTAGTTTATCAAAAATGTAGTAGTTGTGTTAAATATAGTTGTTTAATATCCAAAAGATTAGTTAACAAAATTTTGGCGTATTACTTGAGGTTAGGAAGTAAAAATTTTGAATTTGTGAGTACGTGGAGGTTTACTGTGAAGGATGATAGGAGTGTTGTGGTAGCAGTCTCCCCTACTTTAAAAAGTTTCTGACTCAATACTAGAAGTGCAACAATGAAATGTTAAACAAACAGTGAGTTGAAGATAACTAAGAAGTGTGCCTTGGTGTGTAAGGCAAGGAGGAAGATTTTCGGATGGCGAATTGAAGCTTTGGGTAAAAATTTGATAAGGTAAAAGAAGTTATAGCTATTGGTCAATGATCCTAATAAAAGAAGTTAGGTCCAATGTTATAAACTTAATTAGCCATAGAAATGTAAACATGTAAACAATCAAGTAGGGCAGGTCTTTGGTCAAAACTCTCAGTCCGTTCCCGTAGTACCGTTAGTGCTTATATATAGGGTGTACCGCAGCTGACCCACCACACTAGCGATACTTCGAACTCGTACTGATTGTCGACTAACAATCCATGTGGTTATTGATTAAGTCCTAGTCCGTTCCCGTAGTACCGTTAGTGTTTATATATAGGGTGTACCGCAGCTAACCCACCACACTAACGATGTCTTAGGCTCGTACTATTTGTTGATCAATAGGCGACATGGACTCCCAGTTCGTTCCCGCAGTATCGTTAGTGTTTATATATAGGGTGTACCGCAGCTAACCCACCACACTAACGATGCTTTGGACTTGTACTGGTTGTCTATGGACCATGTGTAATCGCACTTCACCCCCGTGTACCTGTAAACCCTATAATTACGTTTGCAACCGTAACTATCGATTTACCTTACATTGAGGTGTCTTGTTTTCCACGACTCTAACATAACACACACAATAAACAAATGATAATCCTGATATATGTTAGCCAGTATGATAGATCTCCCTAGACCGAGGTGGATCTGTCAATACTGTGATGATGATAATATGACAGCCAGTATGATAGATCTCCTCAGACCGAGGTGGATCTGTCGATACTGTGATAATATGTATAATATATGACAGCCAGTATGATAGATCTCCCCAGACCGAGGTGGATCTGTCGATACTGTGATAATATATGACAGCCAGTATGATAGATCTCCTCAGACCGAGGTGGATCTGTCAATACTGTGATAATATGTATAATATGTGACAGCCAGTATGATAGATCTCCCCAGACCGAGGTGGATCTGTCGATACTGTGATAATATATGACAGCCAGTATGATAGATCTCCTTAGACCGAGGTGGATCTGTCAATACTGTGATAATATGTATAATATGGGAGGTCCTCCCCTTTCGGGTTGGTCCTCCAAGTAAACTTGTCAAGTATAGTTCAGACTGTTGGCTCCTAAACACCCGTGTTGATAGGCTCTGAGGGTTACACCATTCCCCTCGGGTTTGGAGGAGTACTCCGACCCGAGTCGTACGTGGGCATTGGTTTAAGTCTCGTATGAGTTAGCAATCGGTGTGTTTGTTGGGCTTAGTACTGAATTGATATGACAAGTAAACATGGTAGGGTTTTGCTCAAAACGAAAACGAAAGTATATGTGTAAAAGTGTGTATCCACAAAAGTATGTAGTATAATGATATGATAAAAAGAACAAATATGGTATAAATCGAGTGAACTACGTAATTCAAGAAAATGCTCATGTCATAAGTCAATGATAAACTCAATAAGTGGTCAATGAAACTGGTTGTGAATATAAGTGTGTGGAGTAGGCGTATAGCACACTAGTAGGTGTGTTAAAATCTGATGGTTAAGTAAATTTATACATACTAAGCTGTGATAGATTCGGTGGAGGTTATAAGATAAAAAAAATTCGTAGTCACAGTTATTATGTGGTTGTAAGAAGTCAAATTGAAGAACATGTTTATGGAAAGAGTCAATTTCGTGAAATAATCGTGTAAAAGATATGTGTTCCCAAAAAGGCTGAGACTTTAGGTATCGTGTGAGAGCAAAAGTCTATAAATATGACATTAGTGTTATTGATAAATAGATCCTATATGTTAGAAAGGGATCAATTCAACATGTAAAATAGTAACAGTTGCGAGTAATGTGTAAGTTTTGTGTTTCCAAGTTTTAGTTTATATCAAAACTTTGAAGAAAAACTTAAGTCAGTTTGATAATGATGTGATAAAGACTTATAAGTTATGAAATAGGTTTCTCCAGGATTAGGAAAAAAATTTTCTTGCGTAACAAGTGGTACAAGGTTAGTTGTTAGGGCAACTGTCTTGCAAGGTAGTATGTAAGTCTGTCAATGTATGGTGAAATATAAATATTCGCATGCAAGAGTTCTTGTTAAAAAGGCAAGGTTTCTTGTTGGTTACGCTATGCAAATGATTGAGTAAGGAAGGTACCGTCAAACATGTTGTTAGCAGCGTGATCCTGTGATTCATGGGTGTTGACCTCTGAGGCTGGCTGATAGACCACCATTTGAGTTAAAAGGTTTGGGCATGCATTCCTGAGGTGGTTAGGATTGCCACAAACGTCGCAGGTACGGGTCTGGACAGTGGTGTGACTCCGTTTCTTGGTAGTAGGCTGCTGGTTTGTCAATGGTTCGGTGTTTAAACGACAGTAAGGAGCAGTATGATTCATCCTGCCACAAATGTCACAGTGACGGCAAGGCATGGTGGTGGCATGGTGATAGGTACAATATGGACACTGTGGATGCGGGCCTTGGTAAGCTCTTTGGGGTGCGTTGACAGGGACCTGGTTGTGGGGTACTAGAAGTATCAATAGGAGTGGAGCTTTCAGCGGTTCGTTTGGTGCTTTTACGAGTCGGAGCACCATTGGTAGTTTCTCCTTCCGTGTTTGTGTTATTGCTCTGGCTGACGGTTTGGAGGATGGTGGTGATGATGGTTGGGATAATGGTGGCTAATTGTTCGGTGACCAAAGTGGTGATGCGACGTTCGGCTCGTCGGGCAGCCCTACGTCTAGCGGCTCTTCGGAGTTGTTGACGGTTATCCATCTATAGGTTAAAACAAGAAGTGTAAAGTTTGGGTTCGAGAGTAGATAACTTGGGCCAAAATCGGGTAGTGTTAGTGGTAAAAGTGGAAATGCAATAATGATGATAATGCAATGTTTACTTGTGAAAAAAATAATGATAATAATTAGTATAGTAAAGTCAAGGGATGAAACTTTGAATAAAATAGACAAGATGCAAAGTAATAAATCAATAAACCAATATGTTGGGATTGTTTCTAGAGAAACTGTGACTAACTAAAGTATTTGAAACTTTACATAGTGATATACGGGGGCGTACTTTAGCCTATAAGTGAATGCTCATCCCGAGAGTTCCCAGGTAGGTAAACGGGTCCCTCGTCTGATTGGGATTTATGCGAATTACCAGGCCTAGACAGAAAACTCAGAATACAGGCGCTCACCCTTCCGGATTGCACGTGCCCCATCACTAGTAAATTTCAAGACTTTAGCGAGATTTAAAATGAGATGTAGAAATAAATCCTTGAGGTATGGGTTTCACGCCTAACTCAAAGAGATATTTCAAAAACAAAAACATACGGTGGAGTGAAACTAGTCACTAAGTTGAGGATGTCACTCCTGGCTTAGTGGTGAAGTTTCTTTTGGATGAAATAATTTCTTGAGGTGTGGATGTCACTCCTATCTCAAGAATATATTCCAAAGATGTGCAACATATAGAGGAGTGAAACTAATCACTAAGTTGAGGATATCACTCCTGGCTTAGTGGTAGAGTTTCTTTTGGATGAAATAAGTTCTTGAGGTGTGGATGTCACTCCTATCTCAAGAATATATTCCAAAGATATACGACATATAGAGGAGTGAAACAAATCACCGAGGTATGGATGTCACTCCTAACTAGGTGATTGGCTTCCTTTGTAGAATACGAGTGTCTTCTTCTCCGAGCATGATGTCGAAAAGGAATGATGAAAAAGTAATATGATGAAAATAATTTTGGAAAGAAATACAAGGATAAAGTAGAGTATATACGAGAGGACTCGTAAGTGTAAGCTTAGTTATAGACTAGGCTAGAAGGCATTCTAATAACCTAATTCCCTATAACCATGGCTCTGATACCAATCTGTAACACCCCGACCGATGGCGGAAACATCGGGATGCCACGTAGTGACGATTGTTCAATAGCTCATGGCACTAAAGTGTAAATTGATACATTGATTTAATAGTTTATTACATGAAAGGAAGAATACGAGTGATACAAATGTTCAAAAAGGAAGCAAGAAATCTTGAAAATACAAAGATCATAAAATCCAAATACTAGTCCAAAGCTTAAAGAAATACGTCTCAAAGGTAACCTGAAACATGTACGAAAAAGTAGTATATGTCAATACAAAAAATGTATTGGTGAGCATACCCTGTTTTAATTATGTATAGTAGAAAAGCGTTAGCAATTCGTATGTTGTACCATTGTTTCTGTATAATATGTACACATAGATAATTTGTAATACTTGTAATATTATTTCACGGAGCTAATCCGCTACTCTAATAATAATGTTTAGCACTGATAATGATAATCTATTATTTCGCGGAAGCAATTAAGTTCGCTACTTTAATAGTGATGTTCAACAACTGATAATGATTAGCCTATTATTTCGCGGAAGCAATTAAGTTCGCTACTTTAATAGTAAACTGAGAATGATTAGCCTATTATTTCACGAAGGCAAGTTCGCTACTTTAATAGTAAACTGAACATTGATTAGTCACAATAACACATAACGACACATGAAAGTGAATAGCACAACATAATTCACACATAGATAACACTAGAACATGTAAAGTCAACAAGTCATGAGTACACATATTGAACACAAGTAAGCACACATAAGAATTGCTCTTGGTAATGTATTTGTGTTTTATAAATGATTTGTACTTTGTAAATGATTTTGTACATGAATAGCCCCAAAAAGTAAAATAGTAAAAAGGGGAAAGATATACTCACATTCGCTAAGTTTGCTAAGCGGCGAGTGAAAGCAGGGTGAATCCCGAAGGCTCAACCTAAAGTTTATGGTATAATGTAAGTGTTTATACTTAAAAGAGTCTAGGGTTCCTAATCTAAGGCATCTAGGATGTTTAGTCTAGACTTTTGGGGTTTTTAAGTTTGATAACGAAATTGTGATACGTTGAGTTGAATAATTTGTTTATAAGTATTGTGTGGTAATAATTTCATGAAAAGTCTTATGTGTATAACTTAGTTCAATATTGTCAAATATTTACTAAGTTATATATTATAAGTAATGATATTGGAAATCATTTTGTTAAACCATAAACTATAATTATTTATATTTGTTTTATTAAATATAAACAATTATATTGATTAATAAAAGAAATGACAAAAATGAATTAACCTTGAGTTTGTAAAAGTGATATTTTCTGAGTTTATAAAATAATAAATTTAACTCAGAAAATATTTGCAGTTTTTATATAAAAGTATTAATTTAATTTGTATTAACAAAAAGACATAAATTTGGAATAAAATGTAAAATGGTTGTAAAAATAAAGTTTCTTATGAAAACTTCATATTCTGACCACAAAGGTCTGAAAATAATTTTTATAAAGGTTTTGGTGAATAAAATCTATAGATTATAAATTTTATTGTTTTAAAACTATTTTAATGAATAAAATGAGTTAAATCACAAAAATAGTTTTATAAATGAAATCTCCTGTGAAAACTTATTTCTCTGACTTAAAAAGTCTTGGAATAATTTTTATAAAAGTTTTCTTGATAAAAATCTATTTATTATAGATTTTATATGTTTAAAAACTAGTTTAATAACCAAAAATGTAATATTATATTAAAATGTTTTATAACAGAGTAAACTTGATGTGGAAATGTTTATAATATGTTAAAATATATTTCCACCAATTTTCATAATTAAATGAATTAAATTCGAATTTATATGAATTAAATATGATAAATAATACATAAATCCGAAATAAATAATAAACACTTTCTAAAAATAAAAGTTTCTATAAAAACTTAGTCTAATAACTTTAGAGGTCTCATAATAAATTTTATAGAATTTTCTTGATAGAAATCTATTTATTATGAATATTATTTGATTAAAACTAATTTAACAAATAAAAATGATATAACCTATGGGATCATATCAAAACAGAGGGAAAATGACTTGGAAAATATTCTAACATGTTGAAATATATTCCTGGTAAGTTTCATGTTTTAATACATTATATTCTAATTTATATGAATTAAACATTATTAAAATATAATGAAAATGATTAAAAATACTAAACGGTTTCTAAAAATTCCGAAACTTTTTCTAAAACTCCTAGTCAGTTATATGAACAAGTCTACAATGTTTCATAATTTTTAGATCAATAATAAGCGAGTTATGGTATTTTAAAGTCCTTAAAACTTTTAATTCAAAAACCCCAAATTATCAAGAACACCCTAAACCCTAGATTTTTCAATTGGAACCCTTAGAGGCTATGTTTGCTACAACTAATAGAGGGCTTTTGATCTACTGATAATAATGAAATAATTTGCAAAAGGAATTGGAAAAACTCACGGTTTTGATAGCTCAAAAAGAAGAAAGAAAACCGAGTTAAAACCCAAAGAATAAGCTTCCGATTCGTGAAGATTTCGAGATGATCAACGAGTCTTCTTGTGCAGAATTGATAGACCATATGAGAGGAGTGTGTGTGTGAAAATAATTGTAATAACAACGTCGTTTGAGGTACGAATTGAAATGGTCAAGTGTGAGGTTAGTTTTATAACAAAACTTGCATAATTGGATGCAATAATGGTCAATACAAGACAAGGGATGAGTGGAACGAGTGGGGGAAGGTTGGTGGATGTTTGGTCGTCCATTATGCACGATTTATGGCCGAAAGTTGGGTGAATTATTGATCCAATCGTGTTTTAAAAGAAAAGTGGGTTTGCTGGTCTGGAGCCCTGCCACGGTCCGCGGGAGGTATGATAATTCCTCCGCGGTCCGCGGGAATAATAAATAAAAAAAATTTTGAAAAAAAATAATTACGGACCGTAAATATTTATTTACGGACCGTAAATAAATAATTTTTTTTTTTTTTTGAAGTTGGAAAAGTAAAACGTGACCATCCATTATAAATTTTTATAAATCACAAATTTTTATTTCCTAATATTTATATAAGAGTTTTAAATAATATATGAGGGACCAAATGTGTACATTTATAAAAGAGGAAGGTGACGGATGTTACAAAGATAACACTGGTGCACGACGTCTCTAGCGAAAGTATCGCCGGAGATTGGACGGTTCGGCAAGATCGTTTGGATATCCACCACCCATAATTGGTTTGTAGTGTGTTTGTTGTGTTTTGAACTAGTGTTTTTTTTTTTTGTTTGAATAATATATATTTGATGGGTTTGTGTTGTAGTGTGTAGGGTATGGTTCTAGAGAAAACCCTCCTTATTTGGTAAACTGTGGAAACTCTGACTTCCCAATACTTTTTTTTTTTGAAAAAAATAGGGCAAGTAATATACATGATTTTAAGCATTTTGGCCCAAAAAAAATTTAAAAAAGCGCCGAGTAATTTTTTTTTTTAAAAAAAAATAAAATTTTGACTAACACATGTTAAGCGCTAATAACAGGTGTTAACAATGTGTTAACTATATGTAAACAGTAGATGTTTTTTATTTTTTTTAAAAAAACCGTTCGGCGCTTATTCGATTTTTTTGGCTCAAAATGCTTAAAAAAATGTATATTACATACCCTATTTTTTTCAAAAAAAAAAATGTTGGGAAGCCAGAGTTTCCAGAGTTTACCAAATAAGGAGGGTTTCCTCCATATACTTTACCGTAGTGTGTATATATATATATACTTAAAAAAAAATTCCGTTGCCTTTAAAAACATTTGACCGTTTACCATTCAAAATAATTGACCGTTTGAAAGTTTTTTTTTTAACTGTTGATGAGGACACGTGGCTCTCTCTAATTGGTTGTTTCATTTGATAACCGGCGCTATTAACATAACGCTTGCCATGTTTTTGAACACATAGCGCCCCCTCCTCCCTATAACGGTGTGGGGGGCGCTATGTTAGCATTTCACGCCCAAAAAGCGCCCCACTACACCCGGTCTTAGAAATGAAAGAAGAAAAAGTTGGAATAAAAAGTTCTATTTCTTTTCTTGTTTTCTTCTTTGAAGATTAACCCACTTAACAAGTCTTCTTGAAAGACTGAGCATTTCAAATTGGTATTTTTCAAATCGGTATTTAATAGTATGCGTCTAGAAAATATAGAAGGAAGTCAAATCCACATCAATCCTCATAAACTACCAAAACTTTGGATTTTGTGGTTATTTTTATATCCCAATATAGTTGAGTTTATTGGATAAAGCTATGTGATTGGATTTTAATCTATAAACCCAAACACCTGCCCCTAAAAATAAGAAGGGTTTACAACTTTAGCAATATTATAACGTAGCTTAGATGAATTTTCCATGAGATGTTAAAAAAAGTTATATAATAAAAAAGAAGCCTTACAAAAAGAATTAAAAGTTATAATAAATTTGGATAGAACATGGTTCTATACGATTTTAAATTACAATTTTTCAAAAACAAACCTAACTTTGATTTTTTCAATTCGAAAACACATTAACCACATTTTTTAGGGAAAATCACAAAAATGACCCCTTGACTAAGTGACTTACTAAAATGGCCCCATTTGAAGAGACAGGTCACCAATTCCGAGGCACCCAAGGCCTTTCCCAAGAGGTTTCCAGCAAGGACCAATAGCTATGCGACACATGTCCATTTACCTAGGAAGACATGCATAACTATTATTATTAAATTAAATAACTTTCGTCACTCTCTATATCCTTACTTTCTCTCTCCTCTATCCTCAGTGTTCAAAACTTCTTCTACCTAATTTCAAGAACCACCACTCGGCACGCTAACCGTCAAAAACAATGATTAATATTAGTCAGAGATTAATATTAGCATAAACCATGGTATGATCCAAAATTTGCCCTTCCTGAATTGTGAAATATGCTGGAATCATCATCATCTCTCTAAACTTGACCACCATTGATGGTAATGATGGCGTTTTGGATCCTTCAAAAATGACGTCATTGAGAGTCATCGCATTCGTCTTCTACCGGCGTCTTCTAGCTGTAGAAATAGTTTTCGGAGCCTCAAAGATGTAGTGGAAACTAAAAACGATAAACCACAATGACGTATCTGGTCGGAGACGGTTTGAAGTTGGAGACATCTCAATAATCGGAGACGTTTTGTATTGGCCGGATTTTTTGATGTCAGAAGCATCGGTCGAAGACGTCACACCGGAGACGGAGACGTCACAAGATTCTTATCGGAGACGTCAAACCTCACACCGGAGATGCCTGGTTGCTCACCGGAGACGTCTCCCTCTGTGTCGGTGACGTCTTGAGAGAGGAGAGAGAGACTGAGGAGAGAGTAAGTTAGGAGAAAGAGTGTGTGTGATGAGGTGTCGGATTTGTATTGGTCCTTACGGGAAGCCCCTTGGGAGAGGCCTCGGGTGCCTCGAACTTGGTGACCTGTCTCTCCAAAGAGGGCTATTTTCGTAAAACACTTGGTCAAGGGGCCATTTTTATGATTATCCCTATTTTTAATCTAAGTTTTGATGTGTGGACCAGCCATCACAACCTATCGCCGCAACGTGCAGGCCCGTCTACGAGCTCACCATCAAATTGATTTGATCAATAGCTAAAGTTACTCCCTATGCTTCTTAAAAAAGTCAGATGAAAATGATGGAAGGTTTTGGTAGCTTCCTTTGCTAACCTACATCATATGGTTTTACTAATGTCTATTGGTTTCATTTTTAATCGCTTTTCGTTTTGTCCCTACACCTTACTCACTTGTCGGTGAGTCCGATTTCTCTTGGTCGGATGCAGACAGTTCATGTGGTTACTGCTGGGTTCTTTCGACGGAGGGTAGAAGAATCGACGAGGAGGTGATATTATCCTGGTCAGGGACTCAGTATAAGGTTTGGGTCACAGAAGATTATAACTCGAAAATACGACATGTCATCAAAGAGTTGTCATCAGATAAACACATGCGCCCGGCCTGGTCAGATGGGTAGGTTGCTGGTTGTTCAGACGAGGTGGAAGAGGATGAGATAGTTGGAGAGGAGGTGAATAGTGCTGGTGATCGGCACAAAGACGGCAACGAAGAGTCGCCGGTGGAAATTGATCCGTTAGGTGTGCATGGGGAAATGGAAAAGTTGGAATACAATAATGCAGCAGATCTTCATGTTCAAATCTCGATGGGAGGATGTCTTAAGAATGGTTCTATGGCATCTAAGGGCATGTGTAGTGGTGGGGGGTTATGTGGGGGTTGTGGTATTAAAATATTAAAAAGTAATAGAAGTGGGGTTATGGAAAAAGAGGGTGTAGTGGGAAGGGGGTTATGAGGGGGGTTATAAATGATTGGTAATGATTGGTTAATTATTGTTTTTAATTTAAATAAGAATATTAAATACTTAATAATATTTCATTAAATAAAAAAAAATTACAAATACTAAAACCAAAGATTACAAATACTAAAACAAAAAAAATACAAATACTAAAAAAAAAAATACAAATACTAAAAAAAAATACAAACCCTAAATAAAAGATAAAAATACTCAAAGGTTATATTTTTCCTCGATTTGTTTCTTTCGGCAGTCTTTCAGCACGCGCCAACATTTCAAGTACGGGAAATTCCCGTACTCCTGATTGTATTCTTCCATAGCCGCCGTCAAAATATTCTCGTCGCTTTGCCCACTTTTCCACCCGTGCCGGGTGCGCTGGTAAATGCCTTGAAAATTTGTGCATTTTTGGTTGATATCGGTCCACTTGCCCGATATCGAATCGTTCTCCCGGTAGCCCTCTCCTTTACCAGACAATTCAAAAAATATTGCCCGGACTCTTTTCCAAAAATCGCCTTTGCTTTGGTTGTTGGCTGACAAAACAAACCAAAAAAATATAACATAACCAAAAAATATAACAAACCAAAAAAATATAACATAACCAAAAAATATAACAAACCAAAAAAAATATAACATAACCAAAAAATATAACATAACCAAAAAATATAACAAACTAAAAAAATATAACAAACTTAAAAAATATAGCAAACCAAAAAATATATATCTTACCGATTATAGGATCCTCAGACACGTCAACCCACGCTCGGGTTAACGAGTACAACTCGTGGTCGGTCCATGGTTGAACCTTTTTCTTGGCACGACCGACCGTCTCTTTTCTTTTGTGAGCCCGGCTTCCTTGTGCGATTGCCTTGCCTCGCACGGGCTCTTCCTCTGCGACCGGCTGTTGTGTCTCCGGAACCGACTCTTGCCAAGCATTTGAAGAGCCGAACATTTAGGATGTCCCAAACACTTGTGTTTGGTTAAACCCACCTCCCATGGGCATCCCAAAACTCCCTGGCATGTTAAAGTTACACATGTTCGGGTCCCAACCATAGGGTTGGTTTAACAGGTTCGTGAAACTTTGCGGGTTTGAACCCGAAACCGGAGCAATTGGTCGGGTGTTGTCGCCACTGGTTTGGGAACCAAAACCGAAACCTCTACCGAAAGGATTCATTTCTGTTTTTCAAGTTTGATCTAGAGAGTGTTTGGATTGAAGTGTGTGTGTTTTAGATTTGTAAGTGTGTGTTGTGTAGAGTATGTATGTATGTATATAAAAGAAAAGGAAAAGTTAAATTTTTTTTTTATTAAATTGTCTTGACCGTTCAACGGTCTTCTTCACGATATCCAACATCACAACGCCGTTGTGGACAAAACCTGCAAAACCTAAAACGCCCTATAGCGTCTGGGGGGGGGGTGTTCCCCGGCGCTATAGGGCCAAAACGCCGTTGTGGGGGTGCCACTACACACGTCCTAATATTAATAACAATGACGTTTCATTTTCCAATAAGCAATTACATACAACTGACATTGAAAATCATGGTGGGACCAAGAAATTTATGGGTGAACAAGACCACGATATTAAGCAATTTGAAAGTAATGGTAGAGGAAGGGTGGATGGCGCGGATGGCATGTGGATTGTATGGGATTGATAAAGTGGGAGATGTTGAAGCAATAAATAAAAATAAAAACCTGGATGGTGGTGGGATTCTTAATAATATTTACTAGGATTTCTACCGCGCGCGTTACGGCGCGCAGCAGTGATTTCTGCTTCATCTTGAACTTTTTCTTTACTCGGTTACTGTATGCGCAAAACTGATTAAGAACATCAAATAAGGTTGTTGAAATAAAAAAAATTAATTGTGACGGCCTGGTCTCGAACCAAAGACCTCCTATTGAGAAAATGCATCTCATAGCACTACACTACAAACCCATTTGTGACCTTGAGGAAAAAAATGCAAAAATAAATAAGTTGCGTTTCCCAAGAATTGAACATGTGACCTTGAGGAATGGAAGTTCACCACAAACCACTCCACCACGAACACAACATGTGTTTTCAAGTGAAAGAGATGATATATATTATATAGTAAGGTGTGGGAAAACAAAAAAAAATGAAAAAATGGAAAAATAAATAAGTTGTGTCTCCCAAGAATTGAACCTTAGACCATTAGGAATGGAACTTAACCACAAACCACTCCGCCACCAACAACACATGTTTTTTAAAGTGGAAGAAAGGATATATATTATACTAGATTATATCTCGGGAGCGTCCCAGGTTAAAAAATCTAATTTGAAATATCAATTTTACATCTGAAATAGACTAATGCGTTTTATAGTTATATGTAGGAAAGCTTTGGGTAGCACTTAACCTAAAACAATTAACAATGTATCTCCAATGTTAGTGCATAACTAAACAATGTATAACTCTAATATTAAAACCTAACCTAAAACAATGTACAACTCCAATGCTAACACATGTTGTAAATAAAATTCATATTTACTGGTTTGAACATAACTAATGACTTGCCTATACATGATTAATGAATAACCTGAATACTTTGTGTTTTTTTCCTGTATGAACAAAACCACACAAAAAAATAGTCGTTTTTTTCCCCGTTTTTTATATAGCACTATGGTACCCGTTGGAAAGGTAATAAAACGCTCGATAATTTGGTGTAATTTTTTTCTTTAAAAAATCTCGTGTATAAAAGATATTAACGTTTAAAAGTTATGGGAGGAAACATTAGAGATAAAAATCTAATTTTGTTTTTAAATTTTAAATTATTATTTTCATAAAATAAAGCTCTTGCCACATGGATGACACATGGCACACTCAATAGAAAGAATACCCTCTTTGAGTGCCATGTCATTAAAATGGCTTTGGTTTATTATATGTATAGATAGATGGTAAGATCTGGGAAAAGGAAAAAAAAATATAAAAAATGGAAACACTATTGATGAATAGTGAATTATTGTTTTAAATTAATACATAGTTAATTATTACTTTGGCTCAAGTGAGGGAGTGAAGCAAAACATCGAGAAAAATGGTGAAGACTATTATTGCGGTTCAAGGGGGGTAGTTGAGCAAAAAATCGAGACTATTCCTAAAAAGTGGACTAGACGTAGGAGAAGCACAGTGGAAGAAGGCAAAGCACTGGTGAGGAATGGTAAGGAGAACAACCATACGAACGGGGGAGATATCACAAAAAGATGAATACGGTATATCCAATTGGCGAGATCCTTGGAGAAATGCATCTAAGGGTTTTCATTGGGTACAAACATAGGACGACTAAACGCATTATGAAGTGGGAGAGATGCGCGATTTTTGATGACATGGGGTAGGAACTTTTGTCGTAACAGTAGTAACTACAGGTGATTTTACGGGCGTTTACATTGTGTCAGTGTCTTACTTGCACAATGTAATATATATTTTGGGTGTTGAATGAAAGTAATTTGCAGATAAAAAAAATAAATAAATAAATAAGCATTACAAAAGGTTCAAGGAATAGAAATGTAAATTGATTAAAGAGAAAGAAAAAAAATACTAATGGTCCGGTTATCGAATGCGAGTGCTTATTTACGAAAGATAGATTGTTGGTATGGTTGCTGCTACCAAAAGCACACTAACTTAGTCACAAGTAACCTATGAGCTCTACTAGATCTTCGACTCTATAAACTGAACTTTTCTTTCTCATCGTTTCGCCCCTTTACCCCATCTTTCTTTCTTGCTTTGAGCGTTACTGCTACTTAGAATGGTCTTTCTTTGCCGGTTGCCGAAGGCTCTTAAAACTGACATAATGACCCGGTAACTTTGCACTCCATCGGCTGATAACGGTCTTTCTTTGCCGATTGCCGAAGGCTCTTAAAACTGACAGAATGACCTGGTAATGTTACACTCCATCGGCTTATTTAGCAGCAGTAGCATCACGGCTTGGCTTCTCAGAGTGAAGGAAGAATCCTAGCCTTATTTATGCTCCACCGCATCTACACCCCATGAATTTAATTCAAGTTATTTTTTTCTTTTTTCTTTAATCTGTTTACATTTCTTTGCGTGAACTTTTTGTAAAGTGATTATACATCTCCCGATTATTATTCAATCTAACTTTTACGTTTAGCATATTTAATAAACCCCACGGTATGCTTGTTTTATATCAACGTTTCTATTTGAACATGCATATATTTTTTTGGCCTTTTTGACGTTAACTTTTTGTTACGGGATGATTACTAATATATAAAACACCACTTCTTCTTTCTAATATACTAAAAGTTTGTAAACGATTGCACACCTGTAACCATATGTCAAACGTATACACTTTTACACAACAAATGCTTCCTGTCGAAAAGTGACACGTAACTACGATTGAAGAAGTAGTGGTAGCTAGTAATGATAGTAGAGAGAGTGGTGATAGTAACAACAATACTTAAATAGTGATTATTATTCAAATGGATGTTTAAGTAAAATAGGTTCAGCCAATTATGTAACCATCCAATAAAGTTTTCAAACGTATTGTATATGATTAATACTATTGTTGGCGGTGAAAATCTTCAGAATGATTTTATCTCACATCCCTAGTGTAGCATCCTCAGAATGCTGAAGGGCTCAACTGACTTCAGGATGTAACTGTATTCCAACATGTGCACATCCTGAGAATGGACTAACGAATTATCTTTATATGATATGATTGCAGGTACAATTAAGTTATAATATGGACACGTAACTGCTCTACAACGTCTATATTATAATACCCGATCAAAGAAGTCAAAGATAGAAGACTAACTCATACAAACCAAAGTCCAAGATCGAAGATGGAGTCAAAGTTATAACCGATATGCATTAAATATCGGCGAAGAACCAGGAAATAGCTGGTACAACGACTAGCCGAGGAGAAACTGTCACAAACGGTCACCTGAAGACTTGAAGGAACTTAACTATACAGCGGATCACATGGGATTCTCTATTTACTTCCATGTACTATATAAATGGGGATGATGGACGAGTATAGGACACATTATCTTCACTAGAACTACACACACACTCTGCTACTTTAAACACTTACACAAATCATTGTAATCTTAGTACACTCGTCCAATCATTCATCCAAAGTTGTAACATTTTTTACCATTTTAATATTAACAAACAAGGCAGGGGCTTAGTCTCCTCCTGAGGTTTTATGCCGGCGATCTACAACTGATCAAGGGTTTTCCTCGTACATCGAGTGTTGCTATTTTATAGCATTTCATTCACATTCATCAAACTTAGCTTATTTCTTCAATCCATCAATAGTTACATCCCCAGGATATAACTGTCCGTCCCGAATTCTACCTTTGTCATCCCGAGCATAGTTGTCATATATTTATTTCTTTAGCATCCTGACATACCATTTTCGGAATATAACTGAATTATAAACTTATTTAACACCTATAACACTCTACCTCACATTTTCTAATTTGGAAAATAAAATTATTTCTACTTATTACTTTTTGACCAAAACAACTATATTATAAAAGCATGAGACAAAGGTAGTTTAAGATACCCAAAAGTTAAAAGAACTTTATTTTCATTAACAACCCGAAAATGAGGGTAAAATAGTTTTTCAAACACTTTTGCACTTTGATACATCATCTTAATTACACTTTAATCCTTTAAACCTTACTCAATTATTGCTTTTTTATATTATAGTTACACTTTTTTCCTTATTTTAAGCATAGTATCCCCCATGATTTTTAAATAGTCATATTTTTTCATACGTTGATACTTTTACAAAAAAAAACTTGCATCATAATAATGACCTTTTTATTATCTTTAATTTGAGTATAGTATTGCTGTTTTTTTAATTTAATGTGCTACGTGCTTTACAATATTTACGAGTGAACAATAACTAAACCGTTTATCAAAGTCAAACAAAAAAACAAACAAAACTAAACCAAAATTAATTGAAAATTGAATTAACCAATATCCGATTTCACTTAAAGTCGGTTATCGTTTTCTTTTTGTACCCTTAGTTAACCGAAATCAGTCAATTTGGAACGGAACCATTGATATATTCATAACAGCGTGCTAGGACAATGTAGTAGGAAGCACATGCAATTTCTAATGGAGCATATATACTACCCCTCATGATTTTTAAATAGTCATATATTTTAATATGTTGATACTTTTACAAAAAAAATTACATCATAATAATGACCTTTTTATTATCTTTAATTTGAGTATAATTTTGCTGTTTTTTAATTTAATGTGCTACGTGATTAACAATATTTACGAGTGAATAATAACTAAACCGTTTATCAAAGTCAAACCAAAAAACAAACAAAGCTAAACCAAAATTAATTGAAAATTGAATTAACCAATATCCGATTTTACTTAAAGTCGGTTATCGTTTTCTTTTTGTACCCTTAGTTAACCGAAATCAGTCAAATTGGAACGGAACCATTGATATATTCATAACAGCGTGCCAGGGCAATGTAGTAGGAAGCACATCCAATTTCTAATGGTGCATGGTTGTGTTCGATTCAGTTCTGTTGTTAGCCTCAACCGAAACAAAATCGACATTATCGGTTTATCAATCTTATTAACCAAACGATTAATTGGTTTAGTCAATTTAGTTAGATTGTTGTTTGATTTTGGTTAATACCCAAAACTAAACTTTGGTTAACATTTTTGCTCAGAAGTACATGAAATGGAGATATAAATACATGAAATGGATGTATAAAAGATAATATAGGCAAACAAATTTAACCAAAGTTTCATTTTTGTTGTTAACCAAAATTAACTAAACCTGACTAAAAAATAATAATCTATATATATACATCGAACTAAATAATTGATTGTTTAATAAGATCGATTAACTGATGACTTTTTAGTTTTATTTTCGGTTGAAGCTAATAATCAAATTGAACCGATTCATACACACCCTTAGAAGTGTCACTGTTCCCTGCTACATCGTGCGGGCACCATTTTGAATTACAACGTCATATCCGAAGTCTAAACTAAAATGTTTTAGTCTTTAATAAAATATACTTTCTTTACAGAAGATTCTTTTTATATAAAACTAAAAAAATTCTCAAATACATAATTTTAAATATCTCTTTCATAAGCGTATATTATTTTGAGAAAGTCATGCAACGTAATCATTTCTAGATTATATTTTACACTATATTAAAGATTTTTTGTAAGCCTAATAATTTGAAAACATAAAATATGTCCAACTTTATTAGTCTCAAATAATCTATACGGATAAAACAAACTTCTACATCAGCTTAATTTATTTAACTCATGCCCAATAAGTTATAAACGTGGTGTACGTTATTCAAAGATAACTTTTTCAGTGCTATACTATAAAAGAAATGAATTTAATAAGACTATGGAAGCCACTTGGCCATACATAAATAATGATCATGTTTCAGTAAATAAAAGAAGCTGATGGAAAAAGGGATGAAGGACTTCTTCGGTTCACTTCCTGAAGGATTTGTTGCAGAGGCATTGGCTCAAACCACTCCACGGGATGTTTCCAGGTTGTCCTCCGTCAATTCTTTTTTCCGGTCCACTGCCGAGTGGGATATAGTTTGGGAGAGTTTTGTGCCACCGGAGTGCCTGGCGGAGGTGGTAGACGGTGGTCGCGATTCGATGAAGGAGGTGTATCTAAGCCTATGTGATCACCCGATCATCATTGAAGAAGGAAATAAGGTATAAGTTTTTTTATCTATAAAATTGAAATAAAAATAAATCAAATCTTGAAAACTACGAATTAAATAATCCCATTAATATATGAAGGTTGAAGTTGTATATATAGATCTGATAATCTTTTATCCGAATGAATGTATATAGAGTCTTTGGTTAGATAAATGGACTGGAAAGAAATGTTACATGTTGGCTGCTAAACATCTGTCAATTGCTTTGATGGATACCCCCAATTGTTGGAGATGGGTATTCGTAGCAAAATCAAGGTATCCATGCTCAGTACATGTTCTTGCTTTTTTCTAAATATAAAAGATGATATTTATTGTTATATTTTTCTGTATTTTGAGTTTTAGATTTAGAGAAGCGGCTGAACTTATCAGTGTTCGTCCTCTTGAAGTAATTGGCAATGTTAATACTTCTATCTTATCTCCTAATACAACTTATGTTGCTCAACTTGTCTTTATGACCACTCCGGAAGCTTATGGTTTTGAGTACCAACCCGTAGAGGTCTGCATCGGTCCTATTGGGGATAACTCGCAGACTAGAATGGTGTATTTGGATCCTCATGCACAGACCAGACGAAGATTACAACGACCGAGAGGGGTTGGAAGCTCCGGCAGAGGAGTGTTTGTAGTACCATTCCCTTGTGAGGATAATTGTCCGAAACATAGGAAAGATGGGTGGTTTGAGGTTGAGATAGGGGAGTACTTTAACAAGGGAAGGGAGGATACTGAAGTCGAGATAAGTGTAGTGGAGGTGAAAGGAGGGAATTCGAAGAGCGGGCTAATTATTCAAGGGATCGAGATTAGGCCCAAAAAATGTGTATAATTACGTTGTTGTAGTTTGGTATTATATATGTGTTAAAAATATAAAGAAGTTCAATTCATATGTTTAAACGTGTTATATTATTTGGGCTTGATCCACTAAATGAGCTTACAGTTGGGCTCACGTTATTGGGCTCATATTATGAGCTTATTGTGTTGGGTGTTAGCTGTTGGCCTTGGGCTCATATTATGAGCTTATTGTGTTGGAGTGTTTGTAGTACCATTCCCTTGTGAGGATAATTGTCCGAAACATAGGAAAGATGGGTGGTTTGAGGTTGAGATAGGGGAGTACTTTAACAAGGGAAGGGAGGATACTGAAGTCGAGATAAGTGTAGTGGAGGTGAAAGGAGGGAATTCGAAGAGCGGGCTAATTATTCAAGGGATCGAGATTAGGCCCAAAAAATGTGTATAATTACGTTGTTGTAGTTTGGTATTATATATGTGTTAAAAATATAAAGAAGTTCAATTCATATGTTTAAACGTGTTATATTATTTGGGCTTGATCCACTAAATGAGCTTACAGTTGGGCTCACGTTATTGGGCTCATATTATGAGCTTATTGTGTTGGGTGTTAGCTGTTGGCCTTATGGCCC
The DNA here is from genome assembly GCA_032199755.1 of Ambrosia artemisiifolia. NCBI lineage: Eukaryota > Viridiplantae > Streptophyta > Magnoliopsida > Asterales > Asteraceae > Ambrosia > Ambrosia artemisiifolia. The sequence continues at coordinate 46,091,858 of CM063517.1, read as the reverse complement.
AGCTGATATTGTTACGATATATTGTTTGGATGGTTGAGATCATTTCAGGTTGTTATACATGGATGGCTGAGATTGAATCGTTGAGATGCCTGATGGAAGGTTCGAGAGGCAGTATAAAAGGATTATTATTTCTCTGATTCATTCATTCGTTCACATATTATCTCTCTGTACTCTCTAGCCTAGGGTTTTCACATTGTAGTTGATCTTCATAACCTGTAAGGAGATCAGTCTTGATCTTGTGGTGAGGATTACGTCTGTGTAATCCCTGTCTGATCGTTGTACTATCGTTTGTGTCTTCGTCTTTGTGACTGTAAGTGTTTGTATTGACTTTGTGATAAGTCAACTGATCTAAACAATCAGTTGACACATTATTCTTTAGATACTCTCTTATTTGAGATAGATTCAGGGTATTTGGGGGGTTAAGATTTTGGTTTGGGTATAATAAGATTTTGTCACTTGTTTTGTCTCCTACTTCTGGTGTTATGTCTTCTTGTGTGATCTTGAGTTTGTGTAGGCTCATATCTGTCTATTATGGTTTGTATCATAAAATTTTACATGGTATCAGAGCCTAAGACTCTTATATCATAAAGTTTTTGATTAAAACGATCCTGTTTCATTCTTCCGCTGTGTCTTTATGTTTATTGTCTATAAGTCTGAGATCTTGAATATTAGATCTTAGATCTGGTATTACTTACTAGTTTGTTGTGTTGTTTGACAAGTTGGGGATCTGGTGTCAACGGATTGTTGGCTCCTTAGTTGGACTTGGATAGCTGGTGATACATTAGCTGGTTTGCTCTCTGGTTCGTAACCCTAAGTGAAGGTTACGAGCTACGAGTTGTTGGAGAAACCCTAACTTGGGTCATCTCGGTGAGATTGTTCCTTGTCTATTATTTTTTGGTCTATTGTTGTGTCTAGGAGCACTGTCCGGGTTAGGGTGGATCGGAGTAGGCTCAATACTTGATCTGTTGTGTTTTCTGTCCTTGGTTTGTATTGTTCTCTGGATTTTATTATTGTTGGTTTCTTGTCTATCTCTATATATACTAGTGTATATGTATATATAGATAATAAGGGACTCCTGTGCTAAGATCTGGGTGGGCACCTTGAGTGACGAACCCACTATCTGACCCCTGGCACAGCTTCGTCCAATTAGGGATTGTTGTGTTGTTTCTGTTTCTATTTGTCTTTTGTCTGGTGTATTCTTGATTGTGTTCTATCTGTTTGAGGTTTTCTCACTATGTATGGAGGATCAGAAGCATCTCAAGGACCTCAAGGTTCTGGTCCTACTGATCTTACTGGTTATGTGGGTACCCTGATAAGTAAGTTGGATATCAGTGACCCACTTTATTTGCATCCTAGTGACACTAGCAGTTTGTTATCATCAGTTTAAAACTTAAGGGAACTGACAATTATAATGTGTGGTCTAGCTCTATGGAACTAGCATTAAAAGCAAAAAATAAGTATGATTTTATAGATGGAACTTGTGTAAAATCTGAGGATGATGAACTGCTAGCCAAACAATGGGATAGGTGTAACTCTGTTGTTCTTTATTGATTGTTAAACTCTGTCAGTGAGGAATTATACCTAGGACAAGTTTTTTCTGATTATGCTAGTGAAGTTTGGTCTGACCTTAAGGAGACTTATGACAAGGTTGATGGTTCTGTTGTGTTTAGTTTATATCAGAAAATCAATAGTGTTAAGCAAAATGGTAGTACTATTTATGAGTACTATCACAGGCTTAACACTATATGGAAGCAATTAGATGCTATATTACAGTTGCCCACTTGCACCTGTAAAGCATCTAAGGACTTCAATGATTTTACTGCTCTCGTTAAGCTAATGCAGTTCCTAATGGGGCTAGATGATGTTTACCAACCTGTTAGGACAAACTTGTTGACTAGAGAGCCATTGCCTATTATAAAAACTGCTTTCTCTATTATCTCTAGAGAGGAATCTCATAGAGGTTCTAGTGGAAGCACAAAAGGGCAAAACATGGCTTTCTTGACTAAATCTAGTCAACCTGTTGATAAAAAAAGAGGGCTACTGCTAGGGGGCCTAATCCTAATCTAAAGTGCACCCACTGCAATATGTTGGGTCACACTGTAGATAGGTGTTATGAGTTGGTTGGGTATCCCCCTGGTTTTAAGAAAAGGGCTGTTGGACAAGTTCCCAGAGCCAATTTGTCTAATAACCCTGGTAGCAATTCTAAGTCTCCTATGTCTTCTACTTCTGGTTTGCCATTTTCTCCTGAACAGATCTCTAAGTTGATGAATCTAATCAGTGAGAAAGGAACAAGTGATCCACAATGTTTTAATTCTGGAGGTAAAAACATATATGTTAATGGTTTTTCTGCTTTGTCTAAAATATCCAACCTAAAACAAATCTTTGAAAGATTTTCTAACTGTTCTAGCATTATAAAAAAATACTATTAGGTGTGGGTGGATCACTGATTCTGGGGCAAATCAACACATGACCAAAAGTGATAAGTTTATGGTTAATTGTGTTGATGTGTCTAGTTACAATATTCAGGTAAAACATCCCAATGGCACCAGTGCTAAAGTCACCAAGATTGGTGACATCAACATAACAGAGGGTGTTACATTGTATGATGTTTTTCTGGTACCTGAATATTGTGTCAATCTTATGTCTGTACACAAGTTGTCTAAGGACAAGTTGAGTGTCTTATTTGATGAGAATCACTGTTATATTCAGTTTTCCAAATCAAGGAGAATCCTGGTGACTGGTGATCAGCAGGATGGTTTGTATTTTGTTGATGAGAATGTGAGTTCTAACCTTTGTTTTAGTAGTATTGGGAATTCCAACCTATGGCATAGTAGGTTGGGACATCCTTCTGATCAGGTCCTAGCCATTCTTAGTAAAGACCTTAAGATAGGAAAACCTGATTCTCAGCCTTGTGATATATGTCACAAGGCTAAACAGGTCAGATTACCTTTCCCAATTAGTGACCAAGACCAAACAAGTGGGTGATATTGTTCACCTTGATGTTTGGGGTCCATACAAGGTCACAAGTTGGGAAGGATATAGGTATTTTCTAACTGTTGTGGATGATTATACAAGAACTGTTTGGTGTTACTTGTTAAAAAATAAGGGTGAAGTGTTTGAAAATCTTGTTATCTTTTATGAGCTCCTTAAAACCCAATTTAAGACAAGAGTCAAGGTTTTTAGAAGTGATAATGGTGGTGAATTTTTAAATAAACAAATGGAAATCATTTGTAATAACAATGGAATTATACACCAAACATCTTGTGCATACACACCACAACAAAATGGTGTTGCTGAAAGAAAGCATAGACACCTTCTTAATATGGCTAGAGCTTTATTGTTTCAAAGTGGGATTCCACTTAGGTTTTGGTCTGATTGTGTATTAACTGCTACTTATTTAATCAACGGGGTTCCTTCTTCTGTCCTTTTAGGTAAGAGTCCTTATGAGGTCTTATTTGGGTTCGCCCCACTCTTAGTCATTTGAAAAACTTTGGTTGTCTGTGTTTCAATACTGTGTTAAGTGAGTCTAATAAACTGTCAATTAAAGCTGAAAAATGTGTTTTAATAGGATATTCTAATTTCAAAAAAGGTTATAAACTTTGGTTTCTTGATTCAAAGAAAGTTGAATTTTCTAGAGATGTTAGGTTTTATGAGGATTTTATCCTTTTAAACAAGAATCTTTATAAAATATGGTTTTTCAAAATAATGATCCAAGTGTTACACATTAAAATTTTTTTGACAGTGTTGAGTCTATGACAACTACTGATTCATCAGTGACTAAGAATAATCTGCCCAATGATGAAGGGGAACCAACTGTGTCTCATGATGTTCCAGCTAGTATGCAATCAGGGACTACTCTTAGGTCTGCTGGGGGGGGGGGGGGTAGATCATCATCTTGATGATGATCAGTAGCCTAGCAGTCCAGGTTGCAGTATTCCTGATACGGCAGACCATGATGCAGGGACATCAAATGTTGAGAACAACCCATCTGAGGGAACAGTTAGGAGGTCTTCTAGGAGTCTGTCTTTTCTAGAAGGTTTAATGAATTTATTGTAGACGGAAAAGTTAAGTATGGTGTTGAAAAAGTTGTCAATTATTCTCATTTGTCTAGTGATAATATGGTTTTTGTGTCTGTTTTAAACCAAAATGTTGAACCAAGTCCCTATGATGAGGCTGCCAAGGATCCCAAATGGGTTGAGGCAATGAATTCTGAAATGGAAGCCTTACATAGGAATAATACTTGGGTCCTTTCTGATTTACCTGTTGGTAGGAAACCTATTGGTTGTAAATGGTTATATAAGGTTAAGTATAAGGCTAATGGAGAAGTTGAAAGGTATGAGGCAAGACTAGTAGCTAAGGGTTACAATCAGAGAGAAGGTCTTGACATTGGAGAGCCTTTCTCTCCTGTTGTTAAGATGGTAACTGTTAGGTGCATAATTAGTCTTGCAGTCCAAAATAATTGGACTTTATATCAGTTGGATATAAATAATGCCTTTCTGTATGGCTCCATTACTGAAGATGTGTATATGACCCTACCTGAGGGTTATTATACAAAAAATGAAACAAAGGTTTGTAAACTTGTTAAGTCTTTATATGGTTTAAAACAGGCTCCTAGAAAATGGGATGAGAAACTAACTGATGTCTTGATTAGTATTGGATTTGTTAAGAGTATGTGTGATTACTCTATGTTTGTGATGTCTAAAAAGAGTGTGTTTCTTGTTCTTCCTGTCAATGTATTTGACATTGTTTTGACTGGTAATTATCAAACTGAGATTGACAATGCTAAAACAATGTTAAGTACTAACTTTCTTATGAACGATTTAGGAAAACTGAAATATTTCCTAGGGATAGAAGTCTTGTATGAAAAGGAAAATATTTACTTAACTTAAAGAAAGTATTGTCTTGAGTTACTTGGTGAATTTGGATATTTAGGGTGTAAGCCTGTAAATAATCCTATTGAGCAAAGTTATGTGGTTAATACTAAAACTAGCAAGAAAAATGTATTAATTGACAACATAACTGGGTTTCAAAAGTTGATAGGCAAATTAATATATTTGTCTTTGACAAGACCTGATATAAGTTATACTGTTCAGTACCTTAGTTAGTTTATGCCCAAACCCAATCATGGTCATCTTAAAACAGCTTTAAGACTCTTAAGATATCTTAAAGAGTCCCCAGGAAAGGGAATCAGTTTTAGCAAAGGTAACACTATGAGTCTTATTGGGTATGTTGATGCAGACTGGGCTAAGTGCCTAGTGACTAGAAAATCAGTCACTGGATATTGTATTTTCTTGGGAAACTGTTTGGTTTCCTGGAAAAGCAAAAAACAAAGTACTTTTTCCAGGTCATCAGCTGAGGCTGAGTATAGAGGAATGTGTTCTGCTTCATGTGAGTTGTTATAGTTAAAAAATTTACTTAGTGAATTGGGAGTTGTTGTTAAACTTCCTATGAAATTGTTTTGTGACATTAAAGCTGCTATATCCATAGCAGCTAATCCTGTGTTCCACGAGAGAGTCAAACACTTTGAAATTGATATACATTTTCTAAGAGAAAATGTGTCAAATGGATTGATTGAGACCTTAAAAATTGACTCTCAAAATCAGATTGCTGATGGGTTCACCAAGGGATCGGGAATCCAACAACATAGGAAGTTCTGTACTGATCTAAAAATGAAAGATATGTTTAAACATACGAATTGAGGGGGCATGTTAAAAATATAAAGAAGTTCAATTCATATGTTTAAACGTGTTATATTATTTGGGCTTGATCCATTAAATGAGCTTACAGTTGGACTCACGTTATTAGGCTCATATTATGGGCTTATTGTGTTGGGTGTTAGCTGTTGGCCTTATGGCCCAACTGATAATGTTACGATATATTGTTTGGATGGTTGAGATCATTTCAGGTTGTTATATATGGATGGCTGAGATTGAATCGTTGAGATGCCTGATGGAAGGTTCGAGAGGCAGTATAAAAGGATTATTATTTCTCTGATTCATTTATTCGTTCACATATTATCTCTCTGTACTCTCTAGTCTAGGGTTTTCACATTGTAGTTGATCTTCATAACTATAAAGACTTGGGCTTTGGAGATGTGGGCTATAAATTATAAGATATATATAAATAACTTATAATTATGTTTGGGCTCGTTTAGGCTCGCGAGCCCAATCAAGCTTTGTATCTAGGGCTCGAGCTCGGGCTCGATAACTAAACGAGCCATATTTTAGGCTCGGGCTTGTTAAGTAGCCCTGTAAACGAACCGAACGTTCATGAACTGTTCGTGAACTGTTCGGCGGGAAGTTCGTTTATGTTCGTTTATTTAAATAAATGAACGAACACGAACACAATTTTTTGTTCGTTTAATTAAACGAACGAACATGAACACACGTTGTGTTCGTTCATTTATGTTCATGAACGTTCGTTTATGTTCGTTCATTTATGTTCATTTATTTTTGTTCGTTTATGCTCGTTTAATTAAACTTAACTTTATTTTTATTATTTATTTCCTTTTGTTAAGTAACCTTAATTCATATGTTCTAAAAACTTAACCCTAACCCTAACATTCTAAACATATCATTTATCAGCCGCTCTCCACACCTCACAGCCCCACACTTCACAGCCGCTCTCCACCCTAACCTTAACGTTCATTTATGTTCATGAATCACTATTAACTTGTTTTTGTTTGTGTTCGTTTATATTGATCATTTGTGTTCGTTTATGTTCATGAACGGTTCGTTTAGGTTTAAATGAACGAACATAAACGAACAGGAACACGACAAATTTCTTAATGAACGAACACGAACACAAAAATGTGTTCGATTATGTGTTCATGTTCGTGTTCGTGTTCGGTTAAAGTTAAATGAACAAACACGAACACGCCTGTGTTCGTGTTCGTTCGGTTCGTTTACAGGCCTATTGTTAAGGCTTGGCTCGCTCGGGCTTTTTACCGAGCCGATTCCGGGTAACTCTCAAGCCGCTACGTGTCATTTACACCCCTATAGATCTCTAAAATAACAAAAAAATATATATATATATATAAGCAGTTCTAATTTAGGCATGAGAGTAAAAAGCTTCATGTTGGAGTAAATTTTATATATATTTACAGCGTGCAACTATGGATGGTGATTGTGTCAATTTATCATAGTTTTATCAAGAGCAACCATTTGCGTCTCAACTAGTTTAGTATAATGGAGCGGTTTCATCTCTATTTTTCTCAAACACGCCTTTTATTTGGAATTCTTTTTATGAGTGTTTAAAGTGTCACAGACACACACTTAGATGTTTGTCGTAAATAAATATATATTTGGGTGGATGGGGTGGTGGGTGATAGAATCACACCATCACACTATCATACCCAATATTATTTTGCCACATTATTCCACTACATTTTATCATATTTCATCATAAAACTCATGTACTGGAATGATACAATCACTCATTTTTTTTAAATAAAAATAAAACATTACAATTAAATAAAATTAAAAAAGTTACATTAACTAAAAACATGAAAATAAAAAACTAAAAAAAAACATAAAAATAAAAACATTAAAAGTTAACGACCCAACCTCACTTTTGACAAATTTCAGGTGTTCATTCGATGAGAATCGACCTGTATGGTTCTTCGGCGTCTTTGTGGTTCTCTTTCAAAACCTTTAAATCTTTATTTTTTTCAACTAAGGACAAATGTTTCATTAAGGTATTTTCTCTTTTTAATTTCAAGTCCGCCAACAACTTGCGCTTTTCTCGATTCTCCTCCATTTCCACCATCTTTGTCGACTTGTGTTCAGCCATCTCATCCACCCAAACCGCTTTCTCTTTGCTACTTGACGACTCTATGTTTTTCCTTCGAGATGCGACTTTCTCCGGTGTTGTGTCGTCCGTGGGGATGGGAAATTCGCCATTCAAATTGATATCATGGATGTTGCTTGACAACCCATTAGTTGATGGTGTACAATTTCCCGAATCAGATGTTTTGGATTGTTTTTTAGAACGACTACCCCTTCCCCTTTCTCCACGAGTTCCCGTTGGCCCATGTTCGGCCAACCCCGGAATCTGAATGGGAACCCACTTGGTATGCACTCTTGCAACTTCCCAAACATCCAACGATCCAAAGCCACTCTTTATGTAGAGTGACCGATAATCGCCAAAGGCCGCACGTATGATTTCCATATCACTCGATCCACTTGGCTAAAGACATTTCTATTTAAAAAAAAGATATAAAGTTAACAATTTATTGAAAAAATATAAACTTTTAACAACTTAAAAAAATATAAACTTAACAATTAAAAAAAGAATAAACTTACCAATATAAAAAATATACCTGTGTAACGTAGAGGTCATTGAATGCAGTCATTTTTTTTATTTAAATCGCTCCATTTACCGGTTATTTGATCCATGCGACGTTCCTTTCCACTGACATGTTGCGAAAAGCGGGCCATGGCTTGATTCCAAAAAGTGTCTCTTGGTTGTTGATTTCCGACGTGTTTGTCATCAGAAATATGTAAAAACTCCTTTACCAAGGCCACCACCTCTTCTTGCGTCCAATGCGTTTTAACACTCGACGTTTTATTTTTCCCACACCGTTTACTTTGTGGGGGTTGCACTTGTATCCCCTCTTCTTCCTCTTGCTCTTCCTCTTCCTCTTCCTCTTAATCTCCATCTGAATCTATGCTTGGAACTGGGTTACGATACGGGGTATTTTGGTATGGTTCGTGAATCCCAAAACGGTCAAACATTGGCTCATCAATCAGATTAGGAGTTATTTGGAACATGGTGGATGCGAATTGGGTTGACATGTTGGGTAGGGAGTAGTGTAGTGGATTGATGTATTGCAAAATACATCTGTTTTCGGTCTATAGTTTATTTTATTTCTGAGTCGGTTTGTGTCGTTTTTGTGGTATTTTCGTATTCTATTTATTATTTGGTGTTGCACAGGAGTTCGGACAAGAAAGGAAGTAAAATGGAGCTTAAACGAGAAAAAATGAGCCTCCGGACGAGTCGCGGTTGATCGGGAAGTAAAAAATTGAAAAATTGGGAAGTTTTGTCCCGTCGCGTTACGCAACGGGTTTGGCACATTTTCATCACGTAACGCGACGGTGTATTTTCCTCTCTGAAAGTCCGTCGTGCTACGTGACCAGATCTCATCGAGCCCGTCGCGCTATGCGACGGGTGTAATTTCGTGAAAAAGTTGTTTTTTGGCCCAATCTCGATTTTAAAAACCCTAGGACGGCCATAATTCGATTTTATCATCAATTTGGACGAAAAGAAGCTGCTCTGGAGCACTAGGAGGTGAGTGAAAGGCCAAGGGTCAAGATTTTGAGCATTGGGATCGAGAGTTTCGGGTGTTAATCATTCGGTTTCTTCATTCCTTTGTTCTTTTGAATTGCAAACTATGTTTCATGAACTTAGAACTGATTTTATTCTTGTTTTGAACTTGTTTCTTGGCTAGACTTTTATTACTACTTAGGTTATGATGAATACTCATGATTAATTGAACGTTTTTATGGTTTTTGGAACTTTGACTGTGGATTGATGATTTAGTAAAGACTTTGATTATTTTTGATCTGGTGTATATGCGTACCTAGTTTTGTTCAATTAATAATTATTTACTCCACATGCGTTTTTGTGAATGTCTTTCATGTATGAATGCGTGTTAGGTTGTGGACTGTGTGTTAGCAACTAGTTTATGGTAAATTGCTAGTGTTTTCCATAGGAGTGGTTTTTGTTGATTGGGTAGTTCTCGGTATTCTTCCAATTCCAATAGCTGTAAGGTGCGGGATTGTCGATATGTCTAGGGTGTTAAATTGCTAGATCTAGATGCTTTGTAAGAAGATCTTCCTAGTTTCCTTACCACTACTTGCGTATCGAGTCAGGTCAGGTTTTCTATAGTTACCCCTTGCACTCTTGGTGTAGTGAGGCTTTCGTGCTGTAAGGTAGACTGTCTAGCGGGTACTTTATCATCAGAGTAGGTAAGCCTGTAAGGGTAACCTCTCAATCGGTAGTTTAACGGCTTATAGGTAACCTTAGGTTTCTCCTTGAGAAGGGTCGAGGGTCCTCTAGTTTATCCTGTAAGTTTAGTATCTGAAGAACCCGGTTCCATAGCTTGTTCCATAATCATAGAAGTTCATCAGTCATGAGTAGGACTCTAACCTAGGTTTTGTACCTTCACCATCCTTCGAATTCAGTTCAGTTCAGTTTGCGTCTTTAGTGCAGTAAATTCTAGTTTTAGTTAATCTTTATTTTATTGCAATTTAGTTTTTAGTAAACCCCCCCCCCCCCTTCTAAAATAATAAATAGTTTTATTTCAGTTTTAGATAAGTTTTCGAGTCTAGTTACCGTTTTCCATTAGAGTCCTGTGGGTTCGATATCCGGACTTACATTAGCTTTACTAGAGTCGATAGGTTCAATTGCCTGTCAATAGTTTAGTTTTAGAGAGTCTAAGTATTACTAGGTGTCTAGTTTTAGGTTTAGTTTAGTTTAGTTATTTTTATTAAACTACTTTTAGCATATCAATTTTTTGGCGCCGTTGCCGGGGACTCTTGGTGATTGCGTTAATTAGCTTTGATTGAACTTATCTGAAATATCTGTGCTATTTGTTATTTTTATTTCAGTTAATTTTTATTTTTATTTTTATTTCGAGTCTTTTCTTTTTTTTTTCTTAGTTTCTTTTATCTGTTATTCTCTTACCTCTTTTATTGTCTACTCTGCAGTTTTATGCCAGTTACTCGTTCAAGGAGCAAGTCAGCTGCAGTTAAGCTTGAAGAGATAAGTTCTTCTAGCTCTAGTTCTTCTAGGTCTTCTAGTTCGTCTTCCCCACCACCCAGTCCACCACCAAACCTTCCCCAGATACCCTCCTACATCATGACGGCCATTGGTAACACCTGTCAATTCCATGGCCGTGATGATGAGGATGCCCCGGCCCACATAGCCCGTCTGACTCGCATCCTAGCTACCTTTAAGCTACAAGGTGCCTCAGATGATGCCAAATTCCTCCACCTGTTCCCATTTTCCCTAGCTGGTCGAGCCGCCACTTGGCTTGACTCTCACCCTACCGACACTTTTACCACTTGGGATGCCCTTAAAGAAGCTTTTCTGAATAAGTACTTTCCCCCTAGCAAGGCCTCCCGCCTTCGCGATCAGATCCACTCGTTCCGAATGGAACCTGATGAGCCTTATTATCTTGCATGGGAGCGTTTTCAAAACTTGCTTAGCAGGTGCTCCCAACATGGTCTGACTGATTGGGCCCTTGTAGAGAAATTCTACAATGGCTTAACTTATGAGGCAAAGAACCGTTTTGACACTTCTGCAGGCGGCCACATGACGGGTAAGAAAACTGCGGCCGAATGCAATGACTTATATGAAAGTTTTGCCCAAACAGACCATGAGCAGCGGACTTTACTCAGGAATTCCATTCCTGCACCTAGTACCACCTCACCAGCTCGAGGTGTTCACCAAGTCACATTGGATACTAGTGTGGCTACTGCTTTAGATGCATTAACTAAGGAAGTCAATGAGTTGAAGTTGAAATCTGAAAAGTATGAGATGTGTAGGGGAGGGCATGCTACCTCTGAATGCCATATGATTCATCAGGATGAGCAGGTGGATTTTGTAGGCGGTCAGAACCGCGGGTCAAATAACTCCTATGGAAATTCTTACAACCCAGGTTGGAGGAATCATCCAAACTTCAGCTGGAAATCTTCCTTTAATACCCCTGGTTTCTCATCAAACTCTTCTCATAACCAGGGGCAGGGTCAATATTCGGGAGGAAATTCGGGGTAGTAAGGTAGGTTCGGGTACTAAGGGTGATTTGGGTAAAATAGAAGAGCTTTTAACCCAATTAGTAGCTAAAGATGCCCAGACCCAGAAAACTCTAGCAGAGCATGACACCTTGTTGAAAAATCATCACTCTGCATTTTTGGATCTTCAGCGTACTGTTGGTGATATTGCCAGGAGGTTGGAAGAGCGGCCCCAAGGCCAGTTCTCGGGTAGTACTCAACCCAACCCAGCCGCTCAACTGAAAGCAGTCACCACTCGTAGTGGTAGAGGGGCAGAGAGAGTTAGTGAGCAGGTAGAGAGTGAGGTAGAGGAGCAGGCAGATGAGGAAATAGAGATGGAGGCTCCTAGTAGGGTGCAACCTAGGCTAGTCCCAGTAAGTACCGCACCAAATAGTGAGCCTCAGTTAGAGAAGGTTGTAGGTAGGACACCCACACCGATTAGGCCTACCCCTGAGATTGATCCTTCTCGTCTTCCATACCCAGCCCGCCTTAGGAACCAGAAATATGCTAAGGAGTATGGACATTTTCTAGATATGTTTAAGCAGCTTAAAATCAATCTCCCGTTCATTGAGGCCCTCCAGCATATGCCTAAATATGCCAAATTCCTTAAAGATCTTCTGAAAAGAAAGATAGGATGGGGGAGGTCTCAAACATTCCATTGACTGCGGGATGATCTGCGGTGGTTTTGAACAAGCTACCGGAGAAATTGACAGACCCCGGGATTTTTACAATCCTGTGTATGTTTGGTAGTGACACTCAAAACCACGCGTTGGCAGACTTAGGTGCTAGTATCAACCTGATGCCTTATTCTCTTTATGAGAAACTAGACCTAGGTGACCTGACCCCAATGCGCATGACTTTATCCCTTGCTGACTGATCGGTCAAATATCCACGGGGCATTGTGGAAACTTGTTGGTGAAAGTTGATAAATTTGTTTTCCCCGTGGATTTCGTTATTCTTGACATGGAGGTAGACGACAAAGTACCTCTAATTCTAGGTCGTCCATTTCTACATACCGCCAAGGCACTCATTGATGTCTTTGTAAGTGCATTATCTGTATGTCCCTAGCTAGTGATAGGTCTCTATAGGTCGTTTGCTAGGTTAATCGAGCAGTTTATGGCTCGTAATCGTATACTAGTCTGGTCCAAGGGGGAGTCTGTTAGTGCATGATGTCCCTAGGCTAGTATATTGGATGTTTGGACGTATTTCGGGGTGTTTGGAGACGTTTGTACGCGTTTCGGGGTGTGAGAATGGCTACAGGCGATTAGCAATTTCTAACATGTGATTGGACCCTAATCGCTAGTACTGTTCATGCGATTAGGGGCTATACCACATCACTGTAGCAGGTGATTAGGCCCAATCGCCTGCTATGGTCCTGCCCAATCGCCTGAAATGACCTGTTCGTACCCGGGTGGTATAAATAGCATCATTCTCAACCCTAGACCTGAGTTCTGGCCTCACACACTCTCCAAACACCCTCCCCTGGTCTGAGAAGTCTGATTTGATCTCTGTAAACACTCGAGCTCTGTTTTAGTGATTAATCTATAATCTTTTGACCCGTGTGTGTGTTGTGATTACTCGTTTCATTGTTTCAATCATCGTATCTGTTATTAGAACATACTAGAGGGATTCCACACCTTTAGTATAAACCCCGTGATTGTCGGATTACGCGTTCGCCGGTCCTAACAAGTGGTATCAGAGCCGAGGCTCTTATCACGGGTGTTTTAATAGCAAAAACGAGCAAAAACAGGTTGTTTTTGGTGTAAAAGTTTAGATTTTTATTCAAAAACCTGTTCTTAGTTTGAAACTTTGAGTTTTTATCAAAAACCCACATTTTTCAAAATCTTAGTGTGTGTTTACGGTTAAAAACGTGTGTTTTTGATCAGGTTTTGTTCTAAAACTATTTTGGTAACTTGTCTAATCATTTGGGATCAAAATACAATGTTTTAGATAAGATTTTGAGGCAAAATAGGTGATTTTTGAGCAAAAGTGCGGCTGCAGATCAGATCAGGCGATTACGCAGACGTAATCACATGAAAATTTCATGCGATTAGGGTTTCCAGGCGATTAGCCCACATTCGCGTGCTACAATGCATGCGATTAGCCCAATCGCGTGAATAGTACTAGTGACTGGCCCAATCGCGTGAATAGTACTAGTGATTAGCCCAATCACGTGAATAGTACTAGCGATTAGCCCACAATCGCGTGAATAGTACTAGTGATTAGCCCAATCGCGTGAATAGTACTAGTGATTAGCCCAATCGCGTGAATAGTGCATGTGATTGGCTGCTAATCACGTGGTGTGACCCAATCGCCCCTAAAACCCTAATCACTCAACTATTCACTAGCAATTACGCGTAATCACTCAACTATTCACTAGCAATTACGCGTAATCACTTAACTATTCACTAGCAATTACGCGTAATAACGTATAAGCTAGCATTTACAACTCCTAATCACCTTCGACTTGCTGAACCTAAAATTGACCTAAGTTTGGCTCGTGTTGACCAAAGTTGACTTTCGTTGACCAAGTTTGACTTAAAAAAAAGGGTGTTTACCGTATTTGACCGAAGTTTGACTTTTGTTGACCAAGAGTTAACTTTTTCACAAGGCTTTCATAATGGCAAATGCAACCAAACCATGGGCTTTCGCGTCTTCAATGAACACCCAACCGGCCCAACAACGACAACAACAGAGGAGTTCCGGATGTAATCCGTGGGCCCATCTGGAGAGGAAATCAACGTCAGATGCTAGTCAAAGTCAACCGAATCAAACCAGACAACTTAACAATGTTCAAAACAATCAAGAAACAGTTGTGGTTTCGGTTACTCCTGCAATTCACTCTGTCCTAGCAAACACAGATGTCGCGAGTGTACTTACTGTGCTTGCTGAGAAAGGCTTTGACCAGAAGACACAACTCATGGGAGGTGTTAATGGGAAAATTGCGTGTTTTGCTCAACGAGTAGAGACTGTAGAATCGGGAGAAGCGTCAGAGAGTGCTCAAATCTCAGAAGAGAGTACAGATGCAGATAGTGAATCATCATCCAGTGAACAATATCCTGAACGAAGCTCTGAAGAAATCAACAGAGCTGATGCAAATTGTTCAACTTCTGAAAAGAGTGAATCAGAAGAGGAAGATGCTGATGATCAAAATCCAAAAGTTGGAATTCAAATCAAACACGGAACTGAACCTATTGTACAAGGGTCTTCCAGGTTTGTCTGTTCTAATTGTGCCAAACTCCAAAGTATGATTGAAAGAATGTCTGAAAACGACCAGACCCTTACTTGTGATCTAGCTAATTGTATAACCATAAATGAAGTTTTGAAAGCAAATGAAATGGAGCTTAAAAACTTAAATGAAATTTTAATGAAAGAAAATTCTGAGCTTTCTAAAACTCTTGAGGAAGTAAAGAAAGAATTAGCTCAAACAAAATGTGAGTATGAAAAAGCCCAACATAAGCTAGATGGTTTTCAGTTTGCAAAGTTTGTGCTAAGTAAAAATGATGTTGATATTAAAAACCAGTCTCAGCAAGAAGAAAATCAAGGACTTGGTTACAATAAACGTTCTGTAAATAGACGGAAAGTGAAATTGAAACCAAATGCCTTACCGGAGGTAAACCTTGAGGATTCTAATAAAGAATCCCAGGAAACTGAGAAGGCTCAATCAGGTTCACCTAGCTCTATTAAAAATCACATTTTGTGTGAACCTGAACCGGAAAAGAAGCACTTTCAGTTTCCTGAAGGCACAGAAGGGCTGTACATGTTGGTGGGATCTGACAAATTGTTTTCTGATAAAGAGTTTCCTATTAAATATGTTGATCAATCCTTAATTAAACATATTTTTTAGGAAATACCAGTTACTGGAGCTAATGTCAGAAAACTAATTGATCAAAAGAAACATGTTGAACGCAAACCCACCAAACATGTGAATCAAAAGAATCGATCTGAAAAAAATCAAAAGGGTCCAAAGTTCAATGAACTTAAGCCCATCAAATCGAAAGGTACTGATCAGATGAGACATTCTCTTCAAAATCATCAAAGAAATTTTTCACCAAGATCATCTGATTATGATTCATATCCAAGTACCTCTCGATTTAGAAGCTCACAAGGGAGCTGTAGCCCTAGACTTTCTCAGGTTAGCTCGAGGCAGTCACGGTATGAACCTCAGTACTATGAAGAGTGGAGGTCATGCTATGAATGTAACGAGGTTGGACACTTGATTGCAAATTGTCCTTATCTGAGAAAATTAAAGGGAAAAGGTCTTAAGCCCTCTAAATACAACAACCAAAGATACAAGACACCTGAACAATAAGTTCAGGTGACACCAAAGAATGTGAAGAGTCTGTAAATCACTAGCTAGGTCCAAGGGGGAGTCTGTAAGTGCATTATCTATATGTCCCTAGCTAGTGATAGGTCTCTATAGGTCGTTGGCTAGGTTAATCGAGCAGTTTATGGCTCGTAATCGTATACTAGCCTGGTCAAAGGGGGAGTCTGTTAGTACATGATGTCCCTAGGCTAGTATATTGGATGTTTGGACGTATTTCGGGGTGTTTGGAGACGTTTGTACGCGTTTCGGGGTGTGAGAATGGCTACAGGCGATTAGCAATTTCTAACATGTGATTGGACCCTAATCGCTAGTACTGTTCATGCGATTAGGGGCTATACCACATCACTGTAGCAGGCGATTAGGCCCAATTGCCTGCTATGGTCCTGCCCAATCGCCTGAAATGACCTGTTCGTACCCGGGTGGAATAAATAGCATCATTCTCAACCCTAGACCTGAGTTCTGGCCTCACACACTCTCCAAACACCCTCCCCTGGTCTGAGAAGTCCGATTTGATTTCTGTAAACACTCGAGCTCTGTTTTAGTGATTAATCTATAATCTTTTGACCCATGTGTGTGTTGTGATTACTTGTTTCATTGTTTCAATCATCGTATCTGTTATTAGAACATACTAGAGGGATTCCGCACCTT
Organism: Ambrosia artemisiifolia; assembly: GCA_032199755.1. Lineage (NCBI taxonomy): Eukaryota > Viridiplantae > Streptophyta > Magnoliopsida > Asterales > Asteraceae > Ambrosia > Ambrosia artemisiifolia. The sequence goes on along the minus strand of CM063517.1, from coordinate 46,075,109 downwards.
TAGTATAAACCCCGTGATTGTCGGATTACGTGTTGGATCAGTGGCTTAGTTTATGAACACTTATGTGTTATCAGATTTATATATGAGTTATTAAGCAGCGGAAATACAAGTGTTCAAAGGTCTAAAAGATCACTTTGATGAGGAGTTATTACTCCCCCTTGACTGAACAATAAATGAGAAACAATAAATACAGTTAAGTGTAAAGCAGTAAGAACAATTTATGTTTCTCAAATATGAAATGGAATAATAAGTTTAAAGCCGAAGGATTTCAATTTAAGTTGAAAGATATTACACAAAATCACATGTTGAAATAGATGAACAAACTCATCTATTTATAGACCAAAGGAGTAAACCTTTGTCTGAAGTAACCTAAGATATTTCGGCTAAAAGATAAGGTTACAAAAGTCTTTGCATCGAAACTTGTAATCAAGACTTTAACAAAACAATATAATAATAAAACTACAAACTGCTGATCTTCAGTCGGTTAGAAGCTTCTGATGCAAAGTACTGATGAGTGACAAACTGCTGATGAGCAGTTTGTCTTCAGCAGTTCTTCAGTGAAATGTCTGGTTAGACTTCAGAACTTCTGATGAGTTTACTCTTCAGTACTTTGGTGTTTGTTCTTCAGTACTTCTTCATTTGTTCTTCAGCAGTTCTATACTTAGGCAGATATGAATTAGACTAAGGTTATCAAAAGGTGGTTTCGTCAATCCTCTTTGTCCCAACAATCTCCCCCTGGATTGATGAAGCCAAAACCTTATCTATTCTTTATTGTTCATCTTTTCTCCCTTCTAATATCCTCCAGATCTCTGCTGTCATCCGGGTAGTAAGGATACATCTTTGTTGCTCAATGAGAGGACCAAGTTCAGGTGTTAAATGCTGAATGGTAAGAAGGTCTTTGGACGATAAAATACTCAACTCCTTTGAGTTTTTGTAAACCTTACTTGAACGGTCTCTCCTGGTCACAAGTACTGAGTTGGAATCAGTAAAGGACCACTTGACAATATTTACCTTTGACCTGTCAAAGTCAGAGGCATAGGAAATTAAGCCAGTTTCCTTAGGTTGACCTGATTGAGGAATGTCTTCTATTTCAGTGACTCTCAGGTGAGATTCTTGACTTCCTTGAAGTTCAGCAGCACCTTGAATAGGCATGTTGGGCAGGTGATGCTCTATAACAACCCTTGTATGTGTCTTCTCTTGGATGGATTGTTGTAACTGATAAGCATAGGTAGCCTTGTCTCTGAATTGGGTCAAGATGGGTTTCTCTTCAACATCAAAATCACCATGTACTAACTGATCTCCTTCTAGCAATATCATTTTGAAGTCAGTCTTGACAATGGGATCTCCATCTGCTTTTCTCTTGGTGGCTGGCCTTCTTAATGCACCAGATGATCTCTTGATAATAGAAGTTGTTTGGACTTCTGGAGTTTCAAACCTCTCTGGTTCAGCAACTTTCTTTGCTTTGAATTTCTTGTAAGCCTCATAAAGAGTTTGTTCTTTCCATTTGCTGATTGAGGCTTTTGAACCATAGCCATTTGCCACTAATTCTTCAATCACTTCAGCTCTTTTGGCTTTCCTCTCATCTTCTGTTGCTATTCTATCAGATAGCATTTGTGCTCTTCTGGTCAGCTCTTGTGTTGAGAGTCTTTTGAGGGCCACTTGCTTTGATTTGGAGTTCTTTGTAATGAATGTTATAAGCTGTGCTCTTTTGTCTTCTTCAGCAGCAGCTTCAAGTGCTCTCTCTTCAGCCTCAAGCTCATCAAGTTTCTCTTGGTACTTGATCAATTTTTCTTCAAAGCTCAAATCATCTCTAGCTTCTAGGCTGTTCCATACTCTGTCTTCTTTTGCCTTCTTTGCAGCCTCTTTTAAACTTTTCTCCAATAAATCTTTTGACATGCTGATGGGAGTAGGGCTTAAAACAGTTGTGGAAGTTGTTGTAGGCAAAGGAGTGGGAGCAGGTTCTCTTTCAGTTGCCTTAGGAACTTCTGATGTTGGTTTAGGAGGTAAAACTGCTGATGAGGTAATAGGAGTCACAACTGCTGAAGGATTGTCTTCAGTAGTTTGAGAAATGTGTAGGCAAAGGAGTGGGAGTGGGAGCAGGTTCTCTTTCAGTTGCCTTAGGAACTTCTGATGTTGGTTTAGGAGGTAAAACTGCTGATGAGGTAATAGGAGTCACAACTGCTGAAGGATTGTCTTCAGTAGTTGGATCATTGCTCTGATACCAATTGTTGGATCAGTGGCTTAGTTTATGAACACTTATGTGTTATCAGATTTATATATGAGTTATTAAGCAGCGGAAATACAAGTGTTCAAAGGTCTAAAAGATCACTTTGATGAGGAGTTATTACTCCCCCTTGACTGAACAATAAATGAGAAACAATAAATACAGTTAAGTGTAAAGTAGTAAGAACAATTTATGTTTCTCAAATATGAAATGGAATAATAAGTTTAAAGCCGAAGGATTTCAATTTAAGTTGAAAGATATTACACAAAATCACATGTTGAAATAGATGAACAAACTCATCTATTTATAGACCAAAGGACTAAACCTTTGTCTGAAGTAACCTAAGATATTTCGGCTAAAAGATAAGGTTACAAAAGTCTTTGCATCGAAACTTGTAATCAAGACTTTAACAAAACAATATAATAATAAAACTACAAACTGCTGATCTTCAGTCGGTTAGAAGCTTCTGATGCAAAGTACTGATGAGTGACAAACTGCTGATGAGCAGTTTGTCTTCAGCAGTTCTTCAGTGAAATGTCTGGTTAGACTTCAGAACTTCTGATGAGTTTACTCTTCAGTACTTTGGTGTTTGTTCTTCAGTACTTCTTCATTTGTTCTTCAGCAGTTCTATACTTAGGCAGATATGAATTAGACTAAGGTTATCAAAAGGTGGTTTCGTCAATCCTCTTTGTCCCAACATTACGCGTTCGCCGGTCCTAACAGTCTTTGACGGGAAGATCACTCTACGCGTAGGAGATGAGACGGTCACATTTGAGATCGTCAAATCCATGAGATACCCTGGTAGTCAAGACGATTTTAGCGGTCCCACTGAATCTGTTTACTTCATAAATTCTTTTATCTCTCGTGTGGACCGATGTCTTGACTACATTTGTGGAGCTGATTTGGTCATTGAGGACCATGATGAGGAGTTAGGTTCTTTTGAGGATGAAGCCCCTTTTTTTCCTGAGACATTAGAGATTAGTGAAGTTCGTGAGGAGAGTAGTAAACCTTCATTAGAGATACCACCGTCTTTAGAACTTAAGGTTTTACCCTCTCACTTAGAGTATGCCTATTTATTGGAGAATGCTAGTATGCCCGTCATTATTTCATCTAAACTGACGGAGGAGGAGAAGAGTCGGTTGCTTGATGTGTTGAAGGCACATAAGCAAGCCATTGCATGGAGGCTCTCTGACATCAAGGGCATCAGCCCCACCTACTGTACCCACAGGATACTCATGGAGGATAATTATAAGCCTGTGGTGCAGCCTTAGAGACGCCTAAATCCAAACATGCAGGAAGTAGTTAGGAATGAGGTTCTTAAGCTTATGGATGCTGGTCTGATCTATCCCAACTCTGATTCCCCGTGGGTGAGCCCGACTCAGGTTGTCCCTAAGAAAGGAGGGATGGCGGTGGTCACTAATGAGAAGAATGAGCTCATTCCCACTCGTACTGTCACTGGTTGGCGTGTCTGTATTGATTATAAGAGACTGAATGACGCCACCAGGAAAGACCATTTTCCTCTCCCGTTCATTGATCAGATGTTGGAGCGTCTGGCAGGGCAGTAGTTTTACTTTTTCCTTGACGGATTTTCAGGTTATTTCCAGATCCCCATTGCACCGGAGGATCAGGAGAAGACCACCTTTACATGCCCCTATGGCACTTATGCGTATCGCCGCATGCCGTTTGGGTTATGTAACGCTCCGGCCACCTTTCAGCATTGCATGATAGCTATCTTTCAGGATATGATTGAGACATCTATGGAGGTTTTCATGGATGATTTTTCGGTTTATGGTAGCTCTTTTGATGTTTGTTTGGTTAACTTAGAGAGGATGTTAGAGAGATGTGTAGAGTCTAAGTTAATGTTGAATTGGGAGAAGTGTCACTTTATGGTGACTGAGGGGATAGTTCTAGGACATAAGATTTCTAGGGATGGTATAGAGGTTGATAGGGCTAAGATTGACACCATTAGTAGGCTTCCACCTCCGGCCAATGTCAAGTCCATCCGTAGTTTTCTAGGTCATGCGGGTTTCTACCGTAGATTCATTAAGGATTTTTCCAAAATCACTCGACCCATGACCCGTCTTCTTGAGAAGGACATTCCCTTTGTCTTCGATGAGGAGTGTCTTAAGGCTTTTGAGTTTTTGAAGGAGCGGTTGGTGAGTGCTCCTATCTTAGTTTCACCCGACTGGAGCTTGCCTTTTGAGCTCATGTGTGATGCGAGTGACTACGCAGTCGGGGCAGTCTTAGGGCAGAGGCGTGACAAACATTTTCATCCTATCTACTACGCCAGTAAGACCCTTAATGATGCTCAGGAGAACTATACAACTACCGAGAAAGAGCTCTTGGCAATTGTGTTTGCTTTTGATAAATTTCGTTCTTATCTCGTGCTTTCCAAAACCACCGTCTTTACTGATCACTCGGCTTTGCGTTTTCTTTTCGCAAAGAAGGACGCCAAACCTCGTCTAATTCGGTGGATTCTTTTGCTTTCTGAGTTTGATATTGAGATTAAGGATAAACGGGGAGCAGAGAACGTGGTTGCGGATCACCTCTCTCGTTTAGAGGATCCGAGTAGGGAGGAGATTCGTGAGGAGGCAATTGGAGATAAATTCCCTCACGAGTCCATAGATTTTGTTGAGGCTGAGAAGCAAGGTATGCCATGGTTCACTGATTTGGCAAATTACCATGCTCATGGGATGTTGGTAGAGGGTATGAATACCCAACAACGTAGGAAGTTTCTTAGAGAAGCTACTAAGTATGTGTGGGATGATCCTTTTCTGTTTAGAATAGGAAGTGATAGGATTTTGAGGAGATGTGTTAGTAGAGAGGAGGGTCTAGAGATCATTAGGCATTGTCATGAGAGTCTTTATGGAGGGCACCATGCTCATCACATTACAGCTCAGAAGGTCTTTGACAGTAGTTTCTATTGGCCTTCAGTGGTGAAGGATGCCCTCGATTTCGTAAGTCAGTGTGATGCTTGTCAACGCACCGGTAATATTTCATCCAAGGATGAGATGCCTAGAACCCCATTCAGGTTCTTGAAGTTTTTGATGTATGGGGCATTGATTTCATGGGACCATTCCCCATTTCTGGAGGGAACCGGTACATCCTCGTGGCCATTGATTATGTTTCCAAGTGGGTGGAAGCGCAAGCTCTACTTACTAATGATGCCCGAGTGGTGGTGAAATTTTTGAAGAAGTTGTTCACTCGGTTTGGTACTCCCAAGGCATTTATTAGTGACCGTGGTACGCATTTCTGTAACACCATGATGCAAAAGGTGTTAGCGCGCTACGGGATCACTCACCGTTTATCCACCGCTTACCATCCTCAAACAAGCGGTCAAGTGGAGAATGCAAACCGAGGAGTGAAGAGAATCCTTGAGAAAACCGTTGGGAAAAGTCAGAAGGATTGGTTCGACAAGCTAGATGATGCGCTTTGGGCATTTAGAACTGCATACAAAACACCGTTAGGCACTACTCCGTATATGATTGTCTACGGTAAAGCATGTCATCTCCCCGTTAAGGTAGAACATCGAGCTCTTTGGGCCCTTAAGGCGGTTAATCTTGATTTGACCGAAGCGGCGAAGCGACGATACTTTCAACTTCATGAGTTAGAGGAGCTTCGAGATGCAGCGTATGCGTGATCTTTGAATATTAAAAAGAGAACTAAAGCATTGCATGATAGGAGATTGAAAGGTGTGAAGGAGTTTAAGAAGGGTAATCAGGTGCTTTTATATAATTCTCGTCTGAAGTTGTTTGGAGGAAAGCTCAAATCTAAGTGGGCGGGACCGTATACGGTGAAAGAAGTGTTTCCGTATGGCACCATTGAACTACTACACGTAGATGAGGGAAAAACATGGAAGGTTAACGGTCACAGGTTGAAGCATTATATTGGGGGGACCGCTAGACACGAGCGAGAGTTAGGAAACTCCTCTCGAAATTCCTGAGCAGATGAGTACTTAGAGTTCTTGGGTGAAATCCCAAGTGTAGAGTTTGTAGATGTTCATTTTCTTGTTATTTATAGCTTACCTAGTAGTTTTTGGTTTTGTTTTTGTCGTTTTTTTTTGTTTGTGTTTTGTGTGTCGACAGCATTTTGCAGGAATTCATAGTTAAATCGTAGAAGGGAACACCGAGAAAGCATGTACAGGTAAGTATTTTATCCAAAGTTTTGCTAGATATGGGGTTTTAGAATGATGGGGTAAACATTTAAAATTTTTCTAAGGCAAAAAGGGTGAAAAAGGAGCAAACTTTCTGAGAAAAACCACCCTTCACGCTGCGTGACGGGGTTGGAAATTTTGGTCACGTAGCGAGACCAAAAAAAAAAACAATCGAGACTTTACTGCTTCTTCTTCTTCTTCTTCCATCCTATCCTAACTCTCCACACCAAACCCTAACATCACCTCCACCCCCAACCACCCAACGCCTCCAGCCACCACCACACTCTCCGACCCCAAACCATCCACCCTCCACCACTACCCTGCTTCGCCTCCATCACCGAACACCCACAACCCTAACACTCCCACCCACCTCACCCCTCCGCCACCCTCAAAAACCACCCAACCCGAACCCCACTCTGGTAACCCTTCAAACCCCTTCCGCCTCCACCCTACCTCCGCCGCCCTCGACAACCGCACCAACCGAATCCCACCCCTGTCACCCACTTCGACACCACCTCCTCCTCCTCGTCACCGCACACCTCCACCCTTTCCACCACCCTCCACCCCTCCGCCTCCAGCCCAAATCACCGTACACCTTCCCTCCTCCACACCCCCTGCCCTCCGAACAACCACCTCCAAAACCCCCTGCAACCAAACAACCACCAACCTCACCAAAACCCTCCGACACCCTGCAACCACAAACCCTTGGGCCCTGAACCCATACCCGCTTGCTCCTCGTCAGAACACCACAGCCCCATCCAAACCATCACCAGCCACCCCGTATCTGTCATAAACCCACCACCAAGGTCCAGCCGTAACACCCTTCGTTTTTCTTTCCGGTTACATTTTCCACAGGTATGGGTTCTTGCAATGTCTTCTTGTATCATTAAGAACTAGGATATGTTTTGTGTAATGTGTCTTGTAATGGTCTGTGTTTGGAATTAATAACCAAGTTATGATTAGAGTCGCATATTGTTCATTGTTGGTGTCCTAGTGTCGTGGTGTTATTGCGTCTCATTTGGGATTGTGTCATAGTGTCATTGTTTTGGTCATTGATAATGTCCTTTAGTCGAGTCTTAATTTTATTTGGTTAAGTTATACTTAGGTCTCTAGTCCGTTAGGGTCGCGTCTTTTGTGTTGCTTATGGTCTAGCTTGCTATGTGTTGGGATTCTGTCATATTGTTATTATGGTTTTATCAGGTACAAAATGGCCAAAACTCTCCCGTCTAAGGGGAGTTTTTCAACCCGAATTAAATTTTCACAAAACTAATCGTTTTCTCAATTATGTTTTTCGGATCAACATTTTGAGGCCTATTAGGCACTCGTACTTAATTGAGGACAATTACAGTGCCGGGATGGGGTAGTGTACTTTAAGTCGTTTTTATTCATTTTAGTGTCATGTCTGTACATTAAGTTTGTCTTAGTTAGTTTTTGGTCTTCTTTGAGTCGTTGGGTTTACTCTTATGCTATTCACAGGTATAAGACCGCCTCGCCCGTACTCAATCTCCATTCGGGCGAGGTATTGGTCTAGAATTCGATAATTTGTAAACGGTAACCCACTTTTCGAGTTGTATTTATTTTTTTTGTTTCGGTCACGACCGCGAAAGAAATGCTATACGGTCGTATTTTTGTATATAAATATATATATATATATATATATATAATAGATTATGATTAATAATGCTTGCTTGACTGTTCTTGTTTGGGTTTAACGTTGTTTTGCAGGCATGGCAGGTGAGTCGTCGTCTCGTGCTGATCAAAAACGGAAGAAGGCACCCGCATCACCCCCAAGGCAGGTACCAGCACAGCAGGAGAATGCTCGAGAAAAAAATCAGAGACGCCGAGAGATTCTATATTCGGCACCGGAGACACTCACGATATGCACAAAAGAGGACCTCAGGCGAGTGGGTCAAAGAGAAAGAATTGAGGGATTGTTGGGGCCTAGGTTTAAGCGGGTGTTAGCGTGTGATAAAGAACAATATGAGGAGCTGACCATTGAGTTTCACTCTACATTTAGGCATAAGGAAGGCACATTTGCCGAGCAGGATGTAGTGTCGTTTTCTCTGGGTAGGGTACTTCATGAGATGTCTATACCTGATTTCGCTGTGGCTAGTGGCTGCTACACGAGTGAGGAGGTTGCGACTCCAGGTTTCTTGACTAGTTTGAGAGGAGCTTATAAAGTGGAGAGAGAGCATAGTTTGCCAGTGCATGATTTAACTGAGTTTTGGGATACCATTGCTATTACACCGTTTTCTAAAAATTTGGCTAGAACAGATATTCGGGATCCGGTTTACAGGTATATACTTAAGATTTTGTCATGTACTTTGGTGGGTAGGAAATCAGATGGAGAATAAGGTGAACTGGATAGAGCTTTTCTGCTTGTTATGCATGGTGCAGGGCCGAGAGGCTAATTTAGCTAGTGTGTTGGCGTGGTCTTTTGCTATGCCTAGGAGGGGAGGAAACCGGGCTGCTTTAGACATGGGTCCATATATTATTGGTTTAGCAGAGTCTTTGAAGGTCTTCGATAGTTATAGAAAGGTGTATTTAGTGAAGGGGCCAAAGGCAAAGTATTTTGGAGAAAAAGAGCTTAAGCAGGCAAGCATTTTAGCATCGACTGACCCTGTGGCCTGGGAAACAGTCATCTCAGGTCCACAGGTGCCACCCCCCGAGGGGTTAGCAGCAGCTGAGGCACTGCAGGCCGGCATTCCTACTCGTTTACAGAGACCTAAGTATAGGAGAGAGTTACCTGGTCGTCAGTATCCTCTTAGAGAGCCACCTCCAGTACCATTGACTTTAGAGGCACTTTGTGAGAGGACAGATAGGCAGTATTTGGAGTTACGGGAGTTGATTGTTGCAGGTCATCGCAGACAGGAGGACATGTGGAGGTATATGAATGGAGCAATGAACTTTGCTATCCCAGACATTTTCAGAGCCCCAGAGCCGCATGTGCCGCAGGATGAGCCACCAGGTGGAGTTGATGAGACTTAGTGTGGGGGATGGAAGTGCAACATGATCACTGGTTTAGTATTTTTCTTTATTTTTCTTTTATCTGATGTTTTTATTTGATCATGGTCTGTACTAAACTTGATATATTTTGATACTTTGGGTACTGGGATGGTTGGTTGGTAATGTTTTGTTTATATATATATATCTGGTGGTTTATGGTTTGTGATTGTGGTTTATAATGATGAGCCGCTTTCGTTCGTGTGTGGGAGTTTGGAATTGTTTGCTGAGCACGTTCGAATTGGAATGCATGTTTTTGGATTAGACTGGCACATGACAGTCTTGCTACATTTCCAGCTAAGTCTTTTCCTTTTTATCTCTTCTTTTTGTTTTTCTTTTTGTATAGTATCAGTTTATTATCGTGTTTGAGTCAGTTGTCCATTCCTGCATTGAGAACAATGCAAAATTTAAGTGTGGGGATGGACCGTGTTTCTGTCATAGTCAAGTTAAAAAAAATTAGAAAATCAAAGCAAAAATGCTGAAGCTTAAGGTGCCTGGCCACTGGGATAGCGACTTGGATTGGTCACACCCTCTGAGTTAAGTATGCTGAGATGAAAAACAAAAAAAAAATGCTGAAGCTTAAGGTGCCTGGCCACTAGGATAGCGACTTGGATTGGTCACACCCTCGGGGTTAAGTATGCTGAAAAAAAATAAAAAAAAGTGATTTTAAATTCTCTTGGTTTTCTACATAAGACGGTTGGGAAATGGTCAATTGGTCGTTCCTTTAGCTTCATAAGCTTGAGGCGGGATTAGGAGGAACTGTGGCTTCCTTTGAGTGAGACCCTAGATAGGCTAATCAACATGAACTTAACATAAATAAAAAGGGGCTTGGAAACCGGTTTGGGTTTAAGAGGTTCAATATACATGCAATCGCAATCAACACGTTAGTATAATTCCATAGCATAATTCTTTTTCAGGGACGGAAAAACATAAGTGTCGGGATACTTGATGTATTGCAAAATATATCTGTTTTCGATCTATAGTTTATTTTATTTTTGAGTCGGTTTGTGTCGTTTATGTGGTATTTTCGTATTCTATTTATTATTTGGTGTTGCACAGGAGTCCGGAAAAGAAAGGAAGTAAAATGGAGCTTAAACGAGAAAAAACGAGCCTCCGGACGAGTCGCGGTTGATCGGGAAGTAAAAAATTGAAAAATTGGGAAGTTTTGTCCCGTCGCGTTACCCGACGGGTTTGGCACATTTTTGTCACGTAACGCGACGGTGTATTTTCCTCTCTGAAAGTCCGTCGCGCTACGTGACCAGATCTCATCGAGCCCGTCGCGCTACGCGACGAGAGTAATTTCGTGAAAAAGTTGTTTTTTTGGCCCAATCTCGATTTTAAAAACCCTAGGACGGCCATAATTCGATTTTATCATCACTTTGGACGAAAAGAAGCTGCTCTGGAGCACTAGGAGGTGAGAGAAAGGCCAAGAGTCACGATTTTGAGCATTGGGATCGAGAGTTTCGGGTGTTAATCATTCGGTTTCTTCATTACTTTGTTCTTTTGAATTGCAAACTATGTTTCATGAACTTAGACCTGATTTTATTCTTGTTTTGAACATGTTTCTTGGCTAGACTTTTATTGCTACTTAGGTTATGAAGAATACTCATGATTGATTGAACGTTTTTATGGTTTTTGGAACTTTGACTGTGGATTGATGATTTGGTAAAGACTTTGATTATTTTTGATCTGGTGTATATGCGTACCTAGTTTTGTTCAATTAATAATTATTTACTCCACATGTGTTTTTGTGAATGTCTTTCATATATGAATGCGTGTTAGGTTGTGGACTGTGTGTTAGCAACTAGTTTATGGTAAATTGCTAGTGTTTTCCATAGGAGTGGTTTTTGTTGATTGGGTAGTTCTAGGTATTCTTCCAATTCCAATAGCTGTAAGGTACGGGATTGTCGATATGTCTAGGGTGTTAAATTGCTAGATCTAGATGCTTTGTAAGAAGATCTTCCTAGTTTCCTTACGACTACTTGCGTATCGAGTCAGGTTAGGTTTTCTATAGTTACCCCTTGCACTCTTGGTGTAGTGAGGCTTTCGCGCTGTAAGGTAGACTGTCTAGCGGGTACTTTATCATCAGAGTAGGTAAGCCTGTAAGGGTAACCTCTCAATCGGTAGCTTAACGGCTTATAGGTAACCTTAGGTTTCTCCTTGAGAAGGGTCGAGGGTCCTCTAGTTTATCCTGTAAGTTTAGTATCTGAAGATCCCGGTTCCATAGCTAGTTCCATAATCATAGAAGTTCATCAGTCATGAGTAGGACTCTAACCTAGGTAGTACCTTCACCATCCTTTGAATTCAGTTCAGTTCAGTTTGCGTCTTTAGTGCAGTAAATTCTAGTTTTAGTTAATCTTTATTTTATTGCAATTTAGTTTTGAGTAAAGATCATGTACAAATTGTTTTTTTGGTAAGAACTGTGAGAATCAAAGGAGGTATTTTTTTTTATATTTTTTTTTCGAAATTTTTTTCCCATATTGTTAAACATGTATTATAGTATTGAAAACTAAAAAAAAAAAATTTTTTTTTTGGTGTAGAGTAATTACGTGTAGAGTAATTACATAATTACTTTAGTGTAAACTAATGTATTTACTTTAATGACGTAATTACACTAAAAATTTTTTTTTTGTATTATTCATCTAGAAAGTATGTTTAAGCACATAGGAAAAAAAAATTCTAAAAAAAAAATTAAATTTTTTTACCTCCTTTGATTCTCACAGGTCTTACCAAAAAAACAATTTGTATTTGATCTTTACTCTTTAGTTTTTAGTAAAACCCCCCTCTAAAATAATAAATAGTTTTATTTCAGTTTTAGATAAGTTTTCGAGTCTAGTACCGTTTTCCATTAGAGTCCTGTGGGTTCGATATCCGGACTTACTTTAGCTTTACTAGAGTCGATAGGTTCACTTGCCTGTCAGTAGTTTAGTTTTAGAGAGTCTAAAGTATTACTAGGTGTCTAGTTTTAGGTTTAATTTAGTTATTTTTATTAAACTACTTTTAGCACATCATGGATATTGGTTCGGAGGTTAAATTGTTTGGTTCGAAAAATAAGGTTTTGTACATTGGTTTTGAAAGGGTGGGGTGGGCATTTGTTGGGTTTGATACGCTTGGTGTGTAGGTTGTGGGTTTTGTGGGTCGTCTTGACGAAACCTAGCCGCTTCGTAGCCGATTGTTTCTTGCTCAATCCTTCCATTTTTATTTTTTTCTTTTTTTTAGATTGAATTTCTTTTGATTAGGGTTTGTTTGATCGTTGGAGATATTGTTTGATTGTTGTAGTATTAATTTTAGTTGAAAAAATGAGGTTATATAAAAGGTTTAATTATTAAAAAACTTTTTTTTACAACGGCTGGCTAACGGTCAGTAGACCGTTGCCAAACGTCTCTTTGGCTGTGATGCTCATCACATGCGGATTGCATTGCGGGCGTGATTGGAAAGACGGGCCAGTGTTCGTGACCATCATGACCATCACGGACCACCCGGTTCACCCTTACAGTTATATAGTGGAACTAAAGTTCCAAGTTGAAATAATCATACAATTACCAAGGTTTATTTAGTTTGTTATTTTTGCCTCATTTCACTTAGATCGTTTTCATCTTCACAAAAAACTGTTATTAAAATACCCCGGAGAATTTTTAACGTATGTCGTTATTTCTATTGCTATATTGTTTTTAACTTTTCAATGGACTTGAATATATTTTATGCAGCCGAATTGTGGATGTTTTCTGCTGTCCAACATGAAGTAGAAAGGAAAGCATTCGTCCCTAATAATTCGTTGATTATGATAAGAGGGGAGGATAATAGGAGGGTGTTTTCTTGTTCGTGGGTTAAACTAACATGTGGATTGTGGGACAACTGTAATGCGGTAATCATTATGGTGGACGAGTCCGTGAGCTTGCAAGCATGAGAGAGCTCAAGGGGTACTCTACCCCAACCACAGTTTGGTGTGAAATTGTGAAGTCGGTGTAGGTCGGAGAAAAAATTTAAGTGAAATTTGTTCTCAACCTTTCCAACCAATCTTTTTTCAACATGTTTTTTTCTAATTTTGTTAAAAAAAACTTGTGTGGGTTCAAAGGTTACTCACCCCACCCCACCAAACATTATGGCTATTCAAATCGCTTGCCGCTCGTCGCTCGTTTGGAAAATGCTCAAAAATGCTCGCTCGATTTTCCGCCTGGTTGTAAATGAGCTGACCAGATCGGTTTGGTTTTTAAACGAGCCAAGCACGAACAAAATTCTGCTCGGCTCGGTTCGGCTCGAATAAATTTTTATTTATTTATTATATATTTAATTATAAATATAGGCACAAATTATAAATATATTTATAGTTTTATACATAACATTCTATTGGATTTGGCTCAAATCTATACAAATAAAATATAACTAGCACACATAACCCAATAAAAATTTAACACTAAGTTTAATAGTAAAACAATAAGTCATGAGGTGACAATCTTGTCTTTTTATGTTAATAGTCGTCCATCACTAATCATCGTTTGATATCACCCTACGTCACAATGCAACACTTTTACTCTGCAGTATGCTCACCACCGCACCAGCCTCAATCTAAGTGGTGCAGTTTCGGAAGCGATCAAATGGCTCAAGAAGCTTAATGATTATTCAAACTCTCAAAATGAACCAAAAGGTTCAAGAACAATGTTCTCTAATTCAAATTCAATCAAAAACTAAAAAAACAACCCCTATATGCCCTACTTATACTAAACAATTAAAAGATAAACATGGAAATAATAATCACCCTGGATCACTAAGTCTCATCCTCAGACACTCGAATATTAATATTAGTGTTATCATCGAACAGTTCGACCTTAGTTGTCACCGGACAATAAAAACATCGAATGAGACATCCCAATTTTATGGTTGTCCAAATTACTCTCTGCTCGATTCTCGCTAGGCGCTCGCTAAAAAAATGCGATCGAAAAATGATCGCTCGGTTTTCAGCTCGAATGTAAACGAGCCGCTCCACTCGGTTTGGTTTGTAAACGAGCAAAGCTCCGCTTAAATCGGTTCGGCTCATAAACAGCCCTACCAAAAAATAGGTTAAATGAGTTGTTTGGGTTTATTTGAGGTGGCATATTTATATTAGTTCAAGGGGTAACCTCCTTATCTACCCCTAATTTGTTTTTTTGTTATAAACTAGATTTTTTACCCGCCCGCGCGTTGATGTGAGGCCGAAAGGTCCACATCTTTATAGTTTAATTCGTTTGTTTTGTGTGTATTTGTGTGTAGATTTAACCGGAGTTAGATATATTAGCGAGAGTCATGGAAGAAATGCTTAAGATGCTAAAAAGACTATTTTACGAGCCTTAAGCGAGAGTACACGAGCCGGAACGGGAACCTACGCGCGAAACGGATGAAAAACGATTCGGAAACAAACTTTGGCTGCACAAACCCCTGTCGCGGACCGCGTGGGATTTATGCAGCCTGGCGCGGTCCGCCCGAGCTACAATTATAACCAGATTTACTTTATGCCATCGCGGACCGCGTGGTAATTCATTATCCTGGCGCGGTCCGCGACACCAAGAAGTGCGATTCCAGTCTGTTTCCTTTCCAGCCTGTTCCTGCACTCGCCAACTTCATAAAAACAACTCGCAAACGAAGATTCAGAGACACCTCCACCACCTCCGACCTCTGGTCACCACCCACGACCATAGGGTCGTGATTTCCGGCCAAACCATGCTCCAATGTTGAAGATTCAAGATGCTAGAAGTGAACCCGAGCCTGTGATGACAAGCAGACGCGGCTGAGCTTCGGTGACGATTTTCTCGGGTGAATATTTGTATGTTTTTGTATCTTATGTGTGTTTATGTTATTGAAACTAGTATGCCCCTACTTTGTGTGGATGAATAAACCATGTTTGCATAAATCAAATAATCCTATAATTACGGGCTTTCGTTGTCGACACCGTAAGGAGATTGGTGAGTGTTTGCATAGGGATAACTAGGTTGACCTGCGAGGATCAAGCATTCCCTAGTTGTTATTTTATCCTAATATCCCAAAGGCTTCGTGACAGGAAGTGTTTACAATAACAGTCACCATTACTTGATTGTGTTAGGATTATTGTATGTACTAGCACGCCACTACTTGTGATAATCCAAGGTCCCGTGACAGGGGATGTCATCTATGGTCTTAACTATTCAGTACATAAATATATAAATAGGATCCCGAGAGAAAAGTCATTCATAATCGCTATTGTCATAGTTACGTTACCGTTACTGTTACCGACCGCTACTGTTACTGTTCTGCTACTGTTACTGTTCTGCTACTGTTACTGTTTCTGTTACAAACCCAAAACCAAACTGTAGATGCATTTTGCGACTAGTGATTGGATATTAACATGTGTTAGAAGGCTGTAATGGGCGAATGAAGATTGTTCTGGGCGAAGGTGAGTATAGAGTGGGTGAAGGTAGACTTAAGTGGACGAACTTGGAATGAAACCTGACAGAAGAACACATTCGACCACTACAGTGGGCGAATGTGGAAAGAACCCACATTCAACCAGGTGAAACGGGCGAATGTGCAGAGTCTATAAATAGGATTTGTGTTTTTGTAATGTTAACGAAGTCATTAGTGGTGTGTGTTTTCAGGAGAGGTTCCAGAATAGTTTGTGAGGTTCTGTGTGTGTTCTAGATTAACCTAAAATCAGTTGTAATCAAGTTTATGAATATGTTAATCTATGAAAACGTTTGAAAATGACTTTGATTGTGTTTTGATTTGAGTTTATATCAGTTTGTTAAAAGCTAGGGTTTCCGTACCTGGTTTTGTAACTTGTATGATCATATAATCCTGTTTTCGTGTCAAATCTTTCTTTCACAAAGTGGTATCAGAGCGTAGAGGATCATACAACAACAAATTGATAAACTCAGAGCTGATTTGGACCTAATTTTGATCAATTCACATCTGTTTTTGAGTAAAAATGGTTTTTGAGTGTTTTTGAAAGATTTAGAGTTGATTTTGTGGTTAAAATTCAAAATTCCAAGTATTAAAGTTGTTCCAAATCATCTCCGAATCAAAACCTGATTAAGATCATTCAAATCCACAAACTTTTGAAAATCAGAGATCAAAATAACCGTTTTTCAAAGTGTAACCGTTTTTCAAACTCAAAATGGGCGAACCTGGAACCTGAGTGGTCGAGAGTGAGTAGTTTTGGGCGAACCTGAGTGTTTTTCGGTCGAACATAGGAGTTTTTGGTCGAACCTGAAAAGTTTTAGTTGAAATTTTCACCTTCGGGTCATAATTTTCACCTTCGAGTGATCGGGCGGGCGAACGTAGGATTGAAACGGTCGAAAGTAGAGCATTTCGGTCGAAAGTGGAAAAGTGTTACTGAGATTTTACATTCTGGTGAGATTTTACCACCGGGTATCACTGTTTGGTCGAATCTGCATCAAAAGGGTCGAACCTGAGAAGAAACGGGCGAACCTAGATTTTAGTTTTTGAAAATTTTTCTAAGTGTTGAATTTTCTCGAAGTTCGTGATCATGTGGAATTTTCAGACAACTCCGACTCAACCACAACAGCAAGTGATGGACCCATGGACGGTGGCAGCACAGAAGACGAGCACACAGTCTTCGCAGCCGATTAACTACATGACTCAAAGTGCACCTCCAGCATCACAATCTGACTACTGGGGAGTAGCAGCCGCGGTGGTAAACACTCAAACTACAAATGCTATTTCCACACTGATTAACGATTTGTCTTCAGGTAGCGGGAATCGGCCACCGAAGCTTATGGAGATTCAAGAATACAATCAGTGGCAGAAAAAGTTCAAGATACATTTGGAAGGCATGGGAGTAGAGGGTGCAGAGGCATGGAACATGATTGCTAAGGGTTACACAGCACCAGTCTTGGAGAATACAGGTGAACCAGTTCCATTGGAGAGCATGGCTGAGGATGAGAAAAAGAAGTTTGCTGTGGAAAAGAAGGCGTTTTCCCAATTGACACAGGCAATCACAAACGATCTTTTGCATCAATTTGGGACTTGCACAACATCTAAGGCACTATGGGAAGCACTTAAAAGGAGGCATGATGGTAATGAGAAGACTAGAGGTCTAAGGATGGAAGAATTGAGGAAGGAGTTTGAGAATTTTTCATATATTGGAAATGAAACTTTAAAAGAGTTAACTCCTCGTTATAGTCATTTGTTATCTGAATTGTCTAGTTATGGTATACAGATTCCTATGACAAAGCAGGTGGATAAGTTTGCAGAGGCGTTACCACCAAACTGGGATCAGCATGTTGAAGTTCTCAGGGAAAAGGATGCATATCAATTCTGGTCAATTCAAGAGTTCATAGAGAAGCTGGAAAACAAGGAATTGGAAGAGAAGAGGAAAGCAAGGAGATCACAGATCCCTCAGAATCCCAACTTGTACTTTGGAGGCACTCCAGTTCCAGCTAGTACTTCAAGTTCAGGAGGATTGGTGGCTCCACATGTTGCATGTATTTCCAATGTTATGGAAACACCAAAACCTACCATCAACTACCATCAACAAACATCCTTTTCACAACCATCAAACCAACCACCACAACAACAATACAACAATTCATACATTCCACCATTTTCCCCAATGCAACAAGCTGCTTTTTATACTGCTAGCCAATCTCAACAACCAATGAACCAAGTTCCTCAACCTAATCAACAACAACCTGTGGTTTTGGAGACATCTAACTTGGGGAATGTGACGGTTGAAGTTGCTCAACAACACATTGCACTAGTCTCTGCAATGGTTTCGTCTTATAATGGCTTGGTTGCTAGTCAAATTGGAAACAACAACCTAACCAATGAAGACTATGCACAGATTGACAAGGAAGAGATGGAACTAATTGATATTCAGTGGGCGTTTGCAAGTATCATGAGAAGAGCAACAGAGTTCATTGAGAAAACAGGTAGAACAGATTTGGGAACTTCTCCTAACACAACCTACGGGTTTAACAAGGAGAAAGTTACTTGTTTTAATTGTGGAGGAAAGGGTCACTTTAAAAGAGAATGCACCCAGCCACCTAAGCAGGGTAACAGAAACCCATTCAATGCAAGCTACCAAAATCGTCAACAACAAAACCAAAACCAAGTCTCTTACCAAAACAATACCAACTACCAAAACCGTCAAAACAATTTCAACAACAACCAAAACAGACAACCTAACACATCAAACCAGACTCAAAACCAATCTCCTAACAACACTAACCGAACTGTCATACCAATCACTACACCTAATGAGACACATCAGAACACCAATCAGAATCAAGCATTGGTAACTCAACAAGATGAGAGGTTTGATTGGTCTTCCATGCAAATAGGTGTTGAGGAAATCACTCCTGGTGGCAACGTGGCTTGTGTTGCATATCAGGTTGATATCGAAGATTCGGTGAATGTTGATGAGAAGGTAGAAACTGAGTGTGAAAGTGATGAGTCTGAGGCTGAGATGGATGTGGAGACTGAGCCTGTGGAGGTTAATACTGAGGAAGCGAAATCTGAAGTAGTGATTAACACTGTTTCTGATGTTCCAGAAGAGTATGAGTCGGTTTATTCTGACTCAGACAGTGAATCGGATACGGAAGCAAGTGTTAATCCTCTAGATGATGACATTGAGAAGTTGCTAGCAGAGGCGGATTTTCTGATGACAAGGAAGTCGTGCATTGCAGATGATGCTTTCACCAAGATTGACTATTCAAGATTCTTTGCTGGAAAAGAAGCTCATTTCGCATTGATGGCCATGACTGATCCGCCAAAATCTGTAAGTTCTGAGTGTAGTACTGATAATACAAGTGATAAATATTGTGATACATGTGATAGATTGACTGAGGAGAATAAACAACTCCGAGTTCAACGTGATAGTGCTATCATGAACAGTCAATCTACTCGCAAAGAGTTGAATGCTTTTAACAAAGTGTTAGATGGTTACAAAAAGGACATTTCTGACTTGAAAAATACTTTATCTTTAAAACAATTGGCAATTAACAATTACATAAATGAAATTGAAAATACCAAGTTGGAAATGGCCGCCATCAAATGCTTTGCTGAAAAGGTAAACAAAAAGCTGGAAAGCTATAAGCACATTGCTTATGTGGTAGACCACATCATTGATGATAAAACCACTGATTACCGATCTGTGCCATCTCCGGTCCTTTTTGAAAACCATAATTGTCATCAAGTGACACCGGAGAGCTCGGTAAAATCTGACTCATCGTCGGAAAATGAATCAAATACTTCGAGTATTGGTGATCCACATTCCGATGAGAGGCCTATTTTAGGTATCAATGATGAGGGTGTTACTGCTGAGAGTGTAGATTCAGACTCAGAGAGTGATGATACTGGTTGTGTTTAAACTGTGAATGTATGTGAAATTCCAAAAGAAAATCACATCATTACAAATGAACCAGTTTCACCATCTTAGATTGTGATTCCGATGAAAAATGCTCATCGTGAAAAGAAGTCTGAAAAGAATGTTGTTAAGAAAGATCTTGAGAAAAATGTAGTCAAGAAAGATCTTGAAAAGAGTGTTAAGTATGAACCGTGTGACAAACCTGTCAAGGTGTTCTATCGGATGGAAGGATCCGATAAAATCATCTCTGACGAGGAATTTCCAATCAAAAATGCTAACTATGCTAAAATAGAAAAGATTTGGCAAGAAAGCACCATTTGGTTCCCAAAACATGAGAGAACAAATGAGGTTCCACCTGAAATTTTAAAGAAATTATATTTGGATGTTCCTCAAGAACCAAAGGTCCATGCCACAGAGTTCATTCGACCCAAAAACAGAGCTAATGGTTTTCATGAGCCTACTTACTCAAAAGGGCCTCTCCCTGAGAGTTTAAGGAAGCAACAGTATAATGATCAATATCCTATTAGATCATTTGCTCAACCAAATGCTCCGAATGTTTTTGAAGAGTACCGTGCGTGCTTTAAATGTGGGGAACGAGGGCATTTACTTGCTCAGTGCCCATATGTAAGGCATAAAAGGCACGAGGTTGAAGTGAGGAATTCCATGCGTAAACCAATTGATCATTATGTGCCACCACATAGGCGAGTTGTTCCTCAACAACCACAGTTTTTCAATCAAAACAAGTTTTATCAAATAAGGAACAATCGTCCAATTCAATATGATCAAAGGAATCGGATTGCAATGGAACACTCATGGAGAAAGCCTGTGGTGAACGCAACAATTGATAGGCAAAAGGTTCCACCTAAACCGATTGTCAAATCAAGTGTTGGACCTAAGTCTGTTAAATCAGAAAAGGTAACCAAGAAAGTTACATTTGCTAACAATGTTCAGAAACCATCTGAGAACCCAAAATCTCAGATTCGCATTTTGAAAAGGTCTGAACAATCTTGGACACCCAATGGTACTCCAGGAGCCTCTACTTCAAAAGTTGATGAGAAAAAGAAAAATGTTTTGAACAATCAGAAAAAGATTGATCAAAAAGTTGTTGAAAATGTTGGTGAAAATGTTACTTTGAAACCTGATGTTCAAAGACCCAAGACTCAGGCTTGGGTCCCCCGAAAGAACTAAATGATTTACTTTTTGTGTGCAGGGAGCTTCAGCTGGCCCTATTAGTAGTCTTTGGATTGTTGATAGTGGAGCTTCAGGCCACATGACAGGGGATCTTGCGTTGCTGTTCGACGTGAAGAACATCAATGGAGGGTATGTCGCTTTTGCTGGAAACAAAGGTGGATATATAACGATGGAAGGAAGCGTGAGCAATGGGATAGTGAGTTTTGAGCGGATATCGTATGTGAAGCAGATTGATTATAATCTGTTGAGTGTCAGTCAAATATGTGATAAGCAATTTACTGTGCATTTTGATGACAAATCCTGCTATATTTTGAAACCGGGCTTTACAATTCCGAAAGAATGGATAATGTTGAAGGCACCCCGCGTCAACAATCTATACATTCTTGATATGTCCAAGGCGATGACATCACAAGGGCAAATAACATGCTTTCTATCCAAGGCGACAGAGAAAGAATCGATAATGTGGCACCGAAGAATGGGGCACATTCATCTGAGGAAAATGAACCAACTTGTGAGAAATGGACTTGTCGATGGAGTAAACGTGAAACATTTCCATCTGAATGACAAGTGTGTAAGTTGTAAGAAGGGGAAGCAACACAAACAGTCCCACAAAGTGAAGAAGGTTAATTCTGTAGAGATGCCACTTGAGCGATTGCACATGGATCTTTTCGGACCGGTCAAGCGCAAAAGTCATCTTGGGGAGTTATATTGTTTAGTTGTCACTGATGACTATTCAAGATTTTCATGGGTGATGTGTTTGCAGAATAAAAGTGACACCTTTAACAACTTAAAAGTTCTGTTCACTCGATTGGAGAATCTCTACAATGTGAAAATCAAGAGAATTCGGAGTGATAATGGGACGGAGTTCAAAAATGCCAAGATGGATGAACTTTGTGAAAGCAAAGGGATACATCATGAATATTCGGCTCCGTATACCCCACAACAGAACGGTGTTGCTGAACGAAAGAATAGGACTCTAATTGAAGCAGCTAGAACAATGCTCGCAGATTCAAATCTTCCGGTAATGTTCTGGAATGAGGCGATTTATGCAGCAAATTATACACTAAATCGGGTTCTAACAGTGAAGAAGTTTGGTAAAACATCTTATGAACTGTTACACCGAAGAAAGCCGAACTTAGAGTATCTAGAACCTTTTGGGGCGCCATGCACTATGTTGAATCCAAGCGAGAAGTTTAGTCCTAAAGCTGAGGAGGGATACTTTGTTGGATACGCAACCCCGCTCAAACGGGTATACAACAAGCGAACTCGTCGAGTGGAGGATTGGGCTAACGTGGAAGTTCAACGATATACTCAGAATTTGCAAGGCACGGGTCCTGATTGGATGTTTGATTACAAAGATTTCTTTGAATCATTCAATCTAGATAGCTTGGTTGAAGAAGCTGTTATCAGATTACTTTATGAGTGTGAAAACGCGGCGACCTCACCGTTGGTGCGTCCGATCACCGTGAATCCCCTACCAGCTTCTAATGATACCAATGCTCCTATACAAGAAGAAGAAGTGTTTCAAGAGGCTTCAACTTCATTAGACACTTCAGAATCTGAAGATGAACAATTTGAAGAAGCTATTCTTGAACAGGCAGAAGAACAGGAGGCACCACCAGTGAACCCAACTCCTACTCTAGATGTTGCTTCATCATCAAATACGGGTCATGATCTGGATGCTGTAGAGAACATAACTGCTCAAACGAGAGTTACTGTACCTGAATATCCGGAATCTCGGATTCATCGTATTCATCCGTTGGAGCAAGTTATTGGTGATCCTGGAAGCAGTGTTATGACCAGAGGGCAGCTGAAAAGTGTCAATACACCAGAGAGTTTTGGTGCTTTAGCTTTATATGCCAAAATTCAACAATCTGGTTGTCAAAATGATTGGTCGTTTGCGTGTTATTTGTCGCAGGTAGAGCCAAGGACATACAAGGATGCTTTGAAGGAAGATGCCTGGGTTGAAGCTATGCAGGAGGAGTTATTACAATTCCAGAAATTGGGAGTTTGGACGCTCACAGATTTGCCACCAGACAGGAAGAAAATAGGCACTAAATGGGTGTTTAAGTGCAAGAAGGATGATCGTGGGGTTATTGTTCGTAACAAAGCCCGATTGGTCGTGCAGGGTTTCCATCAAATCGAAGGAATTGATTATAACGAAATCTATGCACCGGTAGCACGAATTGAAGCTATTCGGATGTTCCTTGCGTTTGCTTCATACAAGAAATTCAAAGTCTATCAAATGGATGTTAAGAGCGCATTTCTGTACGGGAAAGTCAAGGAAGAGGTGTATGTCGGGCAGCCACCAGGCTTTGAGGACCCAATCCACCGGGATAAGGTCTATGTGCTGAACAAAGCTTTATATGGTTTGCACCAGGCTCCGAGGCAGTGGTACGAGGAGCTAAGTACATACCTCATCACCAAAGGATTTAAGCGCGGACTCGTCGATTGCACCCTCTTCACGAAGAAGACCGGGGATGACTTGCTTCTAGTACAGATCTACGTTGATGATATAATATTTGGTTCAACTAACGAGCTTTTATGCAGGGAGTTCGAAACTGTCATGCAGGAAAAGTTCGAGATGAGCGCAATGGGGGAGATGCAGTTTTTCCTAGGCTTGCAGGTGGACCAAAGACCCGACGGGATCTTCATTCACCAGACGAAATATGTCTCCGACATCTTGAGCCGGTTCCAGATGGAGGACTCTAAGCCGATGGATACCCCGATTCAACCTAATCACGGGATTGGAGTGGACGCTAAGGGGGAGCTGACTGACCCATTTACATACAGAGCAATCATCGGATCTCTGATGTATTTGACGGCGTCTCGACCAGATATTATGTACGCAACGTGTCTCTGTGCCCGCTATCAATCGAAGCCGAAACAAAGTCATCTGACGGAGGTCAAGCGTATCCTTCGATATCTGAAGGGTTGTCCCTCAAAAGGACTTTGGTACCCTAATGATGATAATTTTGATTTCATATCTTTTAGTGATGCAGATTGGGGTGGCTGTGATAAAGATAGCAAATCTACTACAGCTGGTTGCCAGTTTTTAGGGAGCAGGTTAGTCACCTGGCAATGCAAGAAGCAGACTTCCGTGGCGCTATCTACCTGTGAAGCCGAGTACATTGCAGCCTCGAGTTGCTGTTCGCAAGTGCTCTGGATCCAACAGCAGATGGTGGATTATGGTTTGCAGTTTCTTAAAACCCCTATATACTGTGACAACGAAGCCGCCATCGCATTAACTAAAAATACTGAAAATCATTCTAAAGCTAAACATATCCGGATCAAATATCATTTTATCCGTGATTGTTACGCTAAAGAATTGATAGATATGATCAAAATTCATACTGACTACTAACGTGCAGATTTGTTTACAAAAGCTTTTGACAGATCCCGCTTTGAGTATCTTTTAAAAGTAAACAACATAAAGGAAAAACAGGACTAATCGGCACCTCGGTTTATCGCTTTTTAGTTTTAGTTTTTAATATTTTGCTAATTGGGAATTTCTCTTTGCTAATTGGGAATTTCTCTTTACTATCGTAATCCTCAAAGAAGTTGATGCTTTCGAGGGGATTGTTTAATCCTCAAAGAAGTTGATGCTTTCGAGTGGATTGTTTCTTTCAACTTTTTTTTTGGTTTTTAATATTTCTGAAAAACACCAAAAATATGTTCTTTATTTTAGGGGGAGCCATTTTATCAGAAAAACCAAAAACATTGAAAAATTCAAAAAGACCTAAAAATTAGAAAATCAAAAATGATTTCCTGGATAATAAGAGGAAATGATAGTACATCAATGGGGATCTAACACAGGCTAAAGAAATGTATAGCTTAATGAGGCGTATGTTGACTATGTGTGATATGCTGATAGGCTTCGTAGACTAAATATTGCGTGCATTAGTGATACAAACATAACGAACTACGCGTTCGTGGCTGAACACCTCATGGGCATATGGTCTTAGTACCGTAATTTCGTTTGATAGGATTGCCAAAATCTGAGGTTTCGGGTCGTTATGTTATGGTTATCCGGGATATTCTGATTAAACTTTTGTCGTATTGATTTACGGACCTAGTTTTATCAGAATATTTGCTAAAAGAGCTTAATTGCCAAAACCGGAAGTTACCGAATTGAGGAACTTTATGTTTTAATTGATCATAGATCATTATTACATCGTATTGATCATCTGATGCAAATCAGTGATTAGTATCAGCCTCAACCTAATGTATACGCACATGTTACTCTGCTGCATTCGTTTGCTGACCTGTACACCTCTGTGCTATATACTTTGTAACTTTTACGGATAACTCTGGCATAATCACGCGTTACGATGAAGCTTTGTGCAATTACTTGATACGGGAGTATGTCGTGTGTGTGGGCACCACATCGTGTTAGTCTAATACACCTAATTCGTATCATTTTAAAGCATTGCGTAATTGTCTGCATGTGAGCTTACGTGGACCACAATATCAGCAATTGCCGTGTCGCATACTGTTTCTAATGATAATATTAAACAAAAAGATCAACGCTGTGATCAGATTTCTCAGAAAACTGATATGATCCTCTTACCGGACATCACAAAATGTTATTGCTTTCATTTTAATTTGATGCATTTTACTTTGTTTCATTTCACCTTTTTTGTCAAAAAGATACAAATTCCAAAAAGATTTTAGGTGTGTTTTGATAAAATTTCAGAAAAATTCAAAATTTTTGCATTTCTGCTTTATTTTTGATAACCGGGGATGCTTGATGGTCAATTTCTGAGATTTGACAACACCATCTGGACTTTGTATCATTCAAAATGAGAAAATAGGTGTTTTGGAAGCTTAACGGATTGAAAAATGTTGAACGGGATTCGAATTCGTGTTTTGGCAAATTTTTCAGAATTTTCCATTTCACATTCGCCCCTTAAATGGGTCGAATGTGGAAATTTCTTCACCTTCGGTTTGTTTAAAACGGACGAATGTGGGCTTTTTAATCAAAATTCACTCTCGGGTGAACACATTTTACATTCGTGCCATTCATTTGGGGCGAATGTGAAATTCCTTCACATTCGTCCAAACCAAACGGTCGAAGGTACCTGCCTTTATAAAGCCAACAGCAGCTTCGACCCCTCATTTCAAATTTTTCAAAATTTTTCCTAAGTACAAAACCTTGTTGCTTTGATTTCTTTCGTTTGTGGCTTTTGTTCCCTACATTCTACTGATCCTTTCCATACTAATTTTACAGGTAATGGATAAAGATTGCGACTGGAATCGTTGTTTTCGTGACCGGGTCTAGGGTTTTAGGATTGAGGGATTTAGGGTGGTTGTTGATGATTAATTTTGGTTTACATTCACTCCACATCAGTTTTAGGGGGAGAGTGTACAAGGAATTAGGATAAAAAAACAGTTTAATCAGTGATTGATTGAATAAAACAATAATAATCCTAATTCTATTTGAAAACTGATGTAGATTGAATTTTAGGGGCAATTGACAATGGACGAGTCTTAGTCGACCACTTTAGTACAAATCCTGATCAAAGTCAAGTGATAAAAACACATTTGCAAAATTTTTAAATTTTTGAAGATCAACAGTTATACATTCGGTTGAACGAACGGACGAATGTGGAACTTGTTGGGCGAATGTACATCATAAATGGGCGAATGTAGTTTTATTCAAAATAGTTTACATTCGACCAGAAGAATTTACATTCGACCTGTCCAAAATGGGCGAATGTAGAATTCTAAAATCTTAAAATGTTTAAATTTTTGTCGATTTTGTGTTTTGACGTTTGTTTTTGATTTTGTAATACAGATGGCTGAAGAACAAGAGAATGTTGAGATTCCAGTAGAGACTGTTGTTCCAGATATAGTCCCAGAACCTGTTCAAGAAGGAGAATCGTCGAGTGGAAGCGATTGGCCGTTTGAGAAAACGCATAATTGTTGTGCCTACCTAGGAGACGTTGAGAAGAACGTTGAGTTTGCTGATATAATTAAGTTCATGAAGAGAAGCAGAGTTGTGTATGCTTTGGCAACTCCAACGATTATTTACAAAGACATCATTGAAGAATTCTACAAGAATGCCAAGTATGACTTTTGGGATAATCAGACTATTATAAAGAGCAAGATACAAGGCATGGAGATGTTCATTACAGAGTCTGATATCAGAGAAGCTCTCCAGATTAAGTTTGAAGTGAGTGAAGATCCAAGAGAATTATCATGAACTGAGCAGAAAGCTTGTTTCCTTAGAATGAAATACAAAGGACCTATTACTGATGGTTCAATGTACAAAGGGAAACTGAGCGTGCAGTTCAAATATTTTGCTCACGTCATTATTCATGTGTTTGGATGTGTTAGTGGAGGCTATGATGTGATGAGGAAGAGTTTGAGTTCATTAATGGTTGCGTTGACCCTCAACAAACCATTTAATGTATCTGGGATGATCTTTGATCACATGCTGGAGATGCTAAAAGGGTTAAAGATTAAGAAGTTTATGCTATATCCAAGATTCTTGATGATGATTTTTGATCACAAGTATCCGGACCTGAAAAAGGATCCTACACAAATAATTGGGCAAGATCATATGAATATTAGAACATTGGCAAGAATGAAAGGATACAAGGGCATGCCAGATAATGAGAGGCCACCGTACAGAAGGTTGTTTGGAGCCTTAGCTAGAGAGGATTACACTGATCCAGGAAAGAATACAGCTAGGCATCCTAATAGTGATTCTGATAACGATGATCCCTTGGTATATGCTGATGCTAGTACTAAGAGGAAGAGGCAAGTAGTCAATCCTGGAGCCAAAGGGAAGGGCAAGGGAAAGACTGATCAGGGAAGCTCAAAGCAACAGGTGGTTAGAAAGAAATCAACTGCAAAGAAAGGTACTGGTTTGGTGGATGAAGAGTCAGTGGATTCAGAAGAGACTGAGGAGGATGAACAGTGGGATTCTGATGCTGAGAATGTTAGGGCCACCAAACGTAAGGCCACTATGGTTGGTGAGTCTGAATCATTAAACAGATCCATTGCAGAAGCTGAGAAGAGCAAGAAGTCTGTTGGTGCTGAAGATGTAGGTTTAGGTGTGGATATGGACGAGTTGAATGAAGGAGAAACTGTAGTAGTCAATTTGCCCAAGCCTAAGCACAAAACCATGGCCAAGAAAACTAGTACAAAACAGCTGAGAGAGAAAGAGTTAGCCCAGCTCTTAAGAGGTAAAAGAGTTCCTGAAGCTGGAACGTCTTCAAAGTTATCTTCACCAATCACAAAGAAACAAAAGAAATCAAAAGAGGCAGAGTCATTACCAGTTGATGAATTCAATGTTGCACTGGATAATGTACTTAACTTGTTTACAAAGCCTCAGAAAGAGAAAGAAGCTGAAGTTGAGCCATCTAGATCCAAGTCAAAGAAGGTCACTGTGGATAATGATGTTATGAAACAGATGAACAAGAGGCTGGATGATATGATGAAAATGATAGTGGCTCAACAAGCTGAAATAGCTAAGTTCAAGCAGAATGAAGAAAAGATGCTTCAGATTGTGGTAGCTTCAAAGTCAAATCAGGATGAGATTGATGAGAAGGTTAAGAAGCTAGAAGCAAAGAACAAAAAGCTTGAAGGAAAGTGTTCAAGAAATAAGAACAGGCTAAAGTTGATCAAAGAAGACAACAAAGAATTGAAGGCTGAGAATAAACGCCTGAGTGAGTTGATTGATAATCTGTACAATGTTGCACCCAAATTGAAGGAGGGTGAAGAAGATAAAGAAAAAGATGTAGAACAAGTTGATTATGAACCATCTGAGTCAGATAAAGAGAAAGATGATGATGAGGATGATGAAGAATCGGAAAAGAGTGATGATGAGGATGATAATAATGATGATGATGATGATGTTGAATGATCAGGAAGTCAGAAGGAGGATGATAGTAGCAGTGATGATGATAATGATGGAGGAGATGATACATCTAAGTTTACATTCGAGAAGAGACCACCTTCAAAGAAGAAAGATACTGGAGAATCAAGTTCAAAGAAGAAAGGTGAGAATGTTGATTTAGATGAAAGTGTATTCTGGAATGAGAAGGTGAAATCCTTGACTGATGATGCTAAACAAGTTTATAAGGACATGTTAGAAAGAAGAGAATGGACCATTGAGTTCACAGGACGTTTTGCTGAAATATTCCAAACTGACGATATGAGATATGAATTGGAATATAACGATCCTGATCTTGAAGAAGGGGAAGTACCTGCATCTGTGGCAAAGGAGATTTTAGATGGTCTTGCACAGAGGGTAGGGAAAACGTTTGAAGAGTTTATTGTAGATGAGTCGATGCCACATATTCCTGAAAAGGATATTGGAAATCACTCAGATGATAAGAATACCCCTGAATTTGAAGAAGTGGATATTGAAGACATAACGCATGAGGAATACCCACAGTACTTCAGACAAACTGATGAAGATGTGGTATTTCCTGATTTTACTGAAATTCCAAACACTTCTGCGAAGAAGAAAGCTAAGCAGAGAAGTGTAGAATTTGTGGAGAAAGTATTTGTTGCTGATAAGCCAGAATCTTCAAATAAATCTGATGAATTGAAGAGTTATTTGAAGAGACTGAGAGAAATGGATGAAAACCGACCGAAGCCTGAAGCTCAAGGAAACTTTTATAGATTTCATAATGCTAAATTCAGAGGCAGAGCTCTCGGGTGGACATATTTAGGCAGGCTGAAGTGTCTAGCTGCCAAATGGGAATCAGGGATCTTGTATTTTTACAGATTCATTGACTTGCTAACTCTACCGTACTGGGCGGTTAGAGATCTTTGCAGATTCCCAATGTCGGGTGCTTCAGTTAATAATACACATGTCGGTTGGTGCGCAGACAAGCTGGTTTGGGAAAGCAGGACGAAGTGGAATAGATTCAAGCCACAATATCCCCGAAGAAAAGTTCATAGGGATATTGATCCCAGAACCAAGCTGAAGCGGGTTACTTTGATATATAAAGCACCTGAAGTGATGAGAAAAATACCTTTGATGCCCATGCCACAACATTTCAGTGCTGATTTTATCTTCTGGTATTATGATTGGAGAAAGGCAGAGGCGGTGATAGTGTTGAGAGACGGGAAGGACAAATACAAGCATGTTCATGTATTTGATCCGATGTGGTTGATTAACTGTACCTTTGAAGACATCATCATGCTTTTCTATAATCCGATTCATCATGAGCCGAACGACGCTGATCAGGCAAAGAAGTACACTCAAGTGGTTGGTGTTTGCTTTGCATATGATATTAATGCTGGTAGTAATTTGGATGGAAAACTTGGCAAAATGGTGAAGATGGCGAATGTGTCTAAACCAGTGAAGAGAAGATTAGAGCCTGAAATGACAAAAGAGCAGAAGAAACAGCTCAGAATCAAGCTGTTGAATAAAGCCATGGACGAAGACAGAAGAAGATCCAATCAATAGTCGAGGGGGAGTTTGTAGATGCATTTTGCGACTAGTGATTGGATATTAACATGTGTTAGAAGGATGTAATGGGCGAATGAAGATTGTTCTGGGCGAAGGTGAGTATAGAGTGGGCGAAGGTAGACTTAAGTGGACGAACTTGGAATGAAACCTGACAGAAGAACACATTCGACCACTACAGTGGGCGAATGTGGAAAGAACCCACATTCGACCAGGTGAAACGGGCGAATGTGCAGAGTCTATAAATAGGATTTGTGTTTTTGTAATGTTAACGAAGTCATTAGTGGTGTGTGTTTTCAGGAGAGGTTCCAGAATAGTTTGTGAGGTTCTGTGTGTGTTCTAGATTAACCTAAAATCAGTTGTAATCAAGTTTATGAATATGTTAATCTATGAAAACGTTTGAAAATGACTTTGATTGTGTTTTGATTTGAGTTTATATCAGTTTGTTCAAAGCTAGGGTTTCCGCACCTGGTTTTGTAACTTGTATGATCATATAATCCTGTTTTCGTGTCAAATCTTTCTTTCACACAAACCGCAATCTTTACTTTTCTGCATATTTACTTATTTGTCTATTTATATTTTTGTTAATAAAAACTATACGAATGAATAACTAGTACAAAACCGACCACATGCTCTTCGTAGGATCGACATCCTTACTTCCCTATTTACATTAGTTTGTAAGTTAGAAGTTGCTAAATATAAATTCTTTTGATTAAGGGTACACGACAACCCGACGTCAAAATGGCGCCGCTGCCGGGGAGCTAGTGCGCTTGGTTTTGTATTGATTGTTTGTTTGTATTTTTATTGAAAAACTAAAAAAAATATAAAATTTAAAATCTAAAAAAAATATATATATAAAATCTAAAAAAAATAAAAATGCGTATACAAGTGTTATTTAATTTTTATTAGATTTCACTTTGGGTATTCTAGCTTTTTGTGCAGGTTTCCTTCGCACGCATAGAATATTATGGATCGAGCCTATTCATTTTGTATAGGTTGTGGTAGCCCTTGCCATACTCACTTTGAGTGCCATGAGTATAGACGACAATTTGAAGACAATAGGAGGCGATTATATGAATTGGATGTCGAGTACGACGATGTCCAAGATTATTATCCAACTTGGGAAGATTTTTGTCGAAATGCCATGGAGTGTTACGATGAGCCTAATCATAGTTACTATGACTATGAACCCGAGGAGACGTCATTTGTAGGTAACCATGAAATTAAATATTATGGAATGTCACAATATGGTTATCCTAGAATACGTGTCCGAGATCAATACCAAATTCCTTTTTATGAAGAAAAACACAAAAATGTCAAATATAAAAATAAAGAGGAAACAAAACTCGCTCGAATTGAACAATGTTTAATAAAAATCGAAGAGCGGTTAGCAACACCTAGCCTATCAATTCAAAAAAGAATTGATTATTTGAACTCAAAATGTCAATTGTTATTGACAAGGATAGCTTTAATCGAGGCTATGTTGCCCTTGCCCGATGACATAAGAACTTATTGGCAAGTAAAGGATGAGCTTGTACCAAATCCTTCACTTGTTGATAGTTAATTTTGGAAAAGGTTGTTGTTAGTATTGATGTAGGTACTCCAAGTCAAGAATCTCACCATATTCATCCCGTGCCGATTAACCTCATAAACAAGGATCGGGATGAGATTGTTAAAGCAAACATTCGAAGGGTGAGATTACAAGACATAGGAGTGAAGCTCATGAGACGGGTCAGCCACAACAACATCGGCTCACTCAACATGCCAATCTTTAAACGCTTGTTTATTTGGCATGTTCACTACCGAGCATACATTGGAAACTCGGTAGGCAAATGCGCGCTTAGACCACCTTGAAAGCTACATGAGGTAAGGTCCGGCTGAAGACCTTTAAATTTAGCGCTTTGGGAGGCACCCCAAGTTTAAATTTTAATTTTTGTATGTTTTGTGCATTTTTGGCGTTTTTGTGTGTTTGTATTTTTGAGTGTTTTATAGGTTTTTAATGCACAAACGAGCATAGAGTGGATTCCCAGGTATGTTGTAGTGTTGCAAGTTCGGAAAAATTATTTTCGGACATGTTTGGAAGTGATTTTGGCGAAAACGGGTCGGAATTCAGCTGTACAGCAGGCTGCTGATGTGCAGCGAATTTTTAGACCTATCGCGGACCGCGTGAGGATGGGTAATTCCATCGCGGTCCGCGGCAGATTAAAAAAAAAATTAAAACCTAATTTTCCAAATTACTTCATCTACACTTTATATACTTCCATTTTCTCATCCGAAAATTTTATAAAATATATATATATATATATATATATATATATATATATATATATATATATAGGGTAGGGTTCCTGTAGGAAAATTGGTTTGTGTGAGAAGTGTAGGAAGAATTAAAAATTGATATGTATGCATCATTTTTTTGGACGTATTCATGATGTTTTGGATTGTTTTGCTTAGAAAAACAACAAACATAATAATTAATAACCGAAAACAATGTATTTTAGGCTTAAAACTTAAAACACTATGTCAATAACACTTTAGCAGAGTGTTTTAAGTAATTACTAGGGTGTTTTATCTGTAATTTAAATTTAATGACTATAATACATTGGATTGTGTTTAAAATTTTTGTATATTGTTGTGTTAAGTGTTTTTCAAGCCAAAACAACCTAAAACATCATTCCAAAATCAAAAACATGATGGCTACATGTCAATTCTTAATCCTTCCTACACTTCTCACACAAACCAATTTTCCTACAGGATCCTCTACCTATATATATATATATATATTTCGGATGTCCGTGTTCATTTTGTCTTATACTTTGTGCATAATTTTGTTGTGAGATTTTTGTGTGATAGGTCACTTCGCTCGTACTCAATCTCCATTCGGGCGAGGATAATGACACTTTTGGATTGCGAATGAAATGCTATACAACCAAAGTGGAATTTTGGACCTCACGACTTCAAGATTTCGGGGAGTCGTTCTATCCTTATCTTTGTTTTTGTGTGTTTTTATTTCTATTTCTACATTGAGGACAATGTATTGTTCAAGTGTGGGGGTGGGGATAGTTTGTGCGTGTGTTTTAAAAATTTTTGAAAAATAGTCTTTGTTAAGCATTAAAAACAAACATTAACTTTTTGTTTTGGTCAAATTTAGATCTTCCGAAACGTAAATTCTTAATCATGCTTTAAATATATAGATTCATTTGATCAATTTTAACAATTTAATGAAGACAATTATACGTACATATCGGCAACCCATATCCTACTTTGGTAAGATCTTGAGCCTTTTACACTTTACATACACATATTTCCATATATATTTTCATTTGTTGAGTGTAAAGCCACTTGTTATTTGTTATAAAATTTGTCTAGTTTATACATGCTTAATAGTATTTATGCACTCATATATGTTAAGGCAAAACTTAGGAAAACATTTTTCATTTTACACCAATTTTTGTGTTAAACCCGTTTACACCATTACATACCATTAGATAAACCATTTTGAGTCTTTACCCTTTCATTTGTAAAAACCACATATTACCCAATTTTCCAAAAACCATTTGTGAATCGAAGTTATAAATCCATATTTTTATTGTTGTATTATTGTTGAAAAAGAAAAAAGAAAAGAAAAGAGATAAAAAAAAGAGAGAAAAAGAAGAAAAAAATATATATTCGTTATTAGCTTGTATCATAAGTCGATATTCATTCGACAACGTTATAGTTTTAAGTTGTTTGAAATAAAGATTCAAATTCGACTTCACCATTACCCATTTTATCTTTTCAACCCTTGTACCCACTTTTATCCTACCTTTACCCAAAGCCCAAAACCATAAGTCCTTTTCATATTTTTGTACATTTTTACATCTTAGTATGATAACTTTACAAATTTATATTAACAAGTTTCAGGTTTGCTTTGGAGTGATTAATATTAGCACATCTTTTGCTAATCTAGATATTATACCGAGAGGAGCGAATCTTGTGAGGGGTGTGTACGTATAAATGAGTTCAAAAGATTATTAAACTTGATCAAGTAAATCTAGTTTTAATGAAATATCTATTTGACTTGTTGAATTAACACATCTAATGCTTTCACTATTGAGGTATGATTTTGAGTTTTAAGTAGGATATCTTTACACGACCATATTTATGTTTGTTTTATTTTGAAGTGTTTTTCAGGGACTGAAAAAGATAAGTGTGGGGGTGTGATGTGAGGCCGAAAGGTCCACATCTTTATAGTTTAATTCGTTTGTTTTGTGTGTATTTGTGTGTAGATTTGCCCGGAGTTAGATATATTAGCGAGAGTCATGGAAGAAATGCTTAAGATGCTAAAAAGACTATTTTACGAGCCTTAAGCGAGAGTACACGAGCCGGAACGGGAACCTACGCGCGAAACGGATGAAAAACGATTCGGAAACAAACTTTGGCTGCACAAACCCCTGTCGCGGACCGCGTGGGATTTATGCAGCCTGGCGCGGTCCGCCCGAGCTACAATTATAACCAGATTTACTTTATGCCATCGCGGACCGCATGGTAATTCATTATCCTGGCGCGGTCCGCGACACCAAGAAGTGCGATTCCAGTCTGTTTCCTTTCCAGCCTGTTCCTGCACTCGCCAACTTCATAAAAACAACTCGCAAACGAAGATTCAGAGACACCTCCGCCACCTCCGACCTCTGGTCACCACCCACGACCTTAGGGTCGTGATTTCCGGCCAAACCATTCTCCAATGTTGAAGATTCAAGATGCTAGAAGTGAACCCGAGCCTGTGATGACAAGCAGACGCGGCTGAGCTTCGGTGACGATTTTCTCGGGTGAATATTTGTATGTTTTTGTATCTTATGTGTGTTTATGTTATTGAAACTAGTATTCCCCTACTTTGTGTGGATGAATAAACCATGTTTGCATAAATCAAATAATCCTATAATTACGGTCTTTCGTTTTCGACACCGTAAGGAGATTGGTGAGTGTCTGCATAGGGATAACTAGGTTGACCTGCGAGGATCAAGCATTCCCTAGTTGTTATTTTATCCTAATATCCCAAAGGCTTCGTGACAGGAAGTGTTTACAATAACAGTCACCATTACTTGATTGTGTTAGGATTATTGTATGTACTAGCACGCCACTACTTGTGATACTCCAAGGTCCCGTGACAGGGGATGTCATCTATGGTCTTAACTAATCAGTACATAAATATATAAATAGGATCTCGAGAGAAAAGTCATTCATAATCGCTATTGTCATAGTTACGTTACCGTTACTGTTACCGACCGCTACTGTTACTGTTCTGGTACTGTTACTGTTCTGCTACTGTTACTGTTTCTGTTACAAACCCAAAACCAAACCGCAATCTTTACTTTTCTGCATATTTACTTTTCCATATATTT
The DNA here is from genome assembly GCA_032199755.1 of Ambrosia artemisiifolia. Classification (NCBI taxonomy): domain Eukaryota; kingdom Viridiplantae; phylum Streptophyta; class Magnoliopsida; order Asterales; family Asteraceae; genus Ambrosia; species Ambrosia artemisiifolia. The sequence continues at coordinate 46,039,391 of CM063517.1, read as the reverse complement.
ACTTATTTGTCTATTTATATTTTTGTTAATAAAACTATACGAACGAATAAACGAATAACTAGTACAAAATCGACCACATGCTCTTCGTAGGATCGACATCCTTACTTCCCTATTTACATTAGTTTGTAAGTTAGAAGTTGCTAAATATAAATTCTTTTGATTAAGGGTACACGAAAGCCCGACGTCACGCGTTGCGGCGGCGTCAACCTTATTTGGAAAATAAGTAACGACATACCTTGCATCGTTTCAGATCTCAAATCGATTTTGACATGAAGGTTACGTAGAGATAATGTAATAAATGCTAAGTACGTCATATTTATGATACGGTGAATTAACTAAGATCACATATCATACAACAATGTTGGTTGAGTGGCAGTCACATATCAAGAAATCAACCAAATCTTGATCTAATAAGAATTAATAAGTTTTTATGACTAACGTGTCACATATAGACCTTGGGCTTCATGGTTATCTAGTGGTAAGAGAAATTGTTAGGATGCCAAGGTAAAGCAAGTTGCCTCCCAAGCTAGCAACCTGGACAAATAAAGTTCAAAAACTTGTGTTCTCAATACTAAAAGTTGATCAATTCAGTTAAAAGTTAAACAAACCTGAGTTCAAAAACTAATCTCACAAATTGTAGCAATGGCTGCATGATCAATCAAGAAATTTTTAATCATCTTTCATTTTTCTTTGTCATTGACAAGATGTACTTGCCATATAATTTGCAAACCAAACACATCAGCTTGTAGCTTTTCATATTATTAGTAAGTATAACACACACCTGATTATCAACCTGCACATTTCTTTTTAGAAGCTCCGTCTTCACAGGTAAACGGCCCATACTCGCCCTCCACGGCATGACATTACATTCAAGAGGAACCCAGTTGACCCATTTGATTCTGCATCTAAAATTGTGAATTGCCTCTGAGTTTGAACATGCCTTGTGAAGGCTGCCATACGAAGTTAGAGCATGTTGCGAAAGGTGTAGTTGGCTAGCAACTCTCCTAACAATTAAATGACGTTTCTGATCTGCCATTGAGTTTTAAATGATTTTTCTACATGTAAGTTAAAGGAAAAAAAATGTCAGCTTTATAAACTTGTTAAATGTCTTCATGTCAAGTAATGTGAAAACTATTCACTACTCTATAATCATATTTATTATATACGAGTTAAAATAAGGAGAAAATTGCAACTTTCGTCCCTGTGGTTTGCCTAAACTAACAGGTTCAGCCAAGGCTTAACACCCTGAGTCCCTATGGTTTGGTTTCCTAACACTTTACGTCCCTTCTTCTAACGGACGTCACGTTTTCCGTTAGTTTGTGCTAAAATGACTATTATACCCTTAATTTTTTTTGGGTGAAATGACTCTTATACCCTCCCGCTTGTTCCCCAACCCACCCAACCACCCACCACCACCACCCTCCCTCTCCTCACCATCCCCTCTCTCTCTCCTCACCATCTCCAATCAACCATCACCACCAACATCCCACCCACCACCAACTAAAGAATGATGATATAATATAAACCAATCGAATCATCATAATTAATATCCCACCCACCACCAACTGAAGAATGATGATATTATCTGTAAAACTTAAAAGTCAACAATCATTTTAAACACACTAATCAAATTGTTCTCTTCCTAATTACTACTCGTCAACAAATGCCCAAAAATCAACTCAGGCACATAAACCTTCTCTTCCTGATGCATCTCAACCGGAATCCCATCCCCATTATTAAACACATTAATCAAATTGTTCCCAACATCAATATTAACCTTCACAGTGTCCATTTTAGGGTCTCGTTGTTTATTATCCGCCGCGTTGACTAAAATCTCGTCCAAGATCTTGTAAAGTTCGGGGACATAGGAAATGGGTCTTTTGATCATTTGGTCGTGTTCCCACACCCATAGGGTTTGTTCATGTTTTTCGATGGAGCCGATGTAGGTATCGGGGCGAAGGAGGATGTGTTCAAGTTGGGTTTTCTTCTAGTAGGTTTCTTCGATGGTTTTGGAGGATTATGATGAGGGTTTGGTGGTGGGTGTGATGTTGGTGGTGGTGGTTGATTGGAGATGGTGAGGAGAGAGAGAGGAGATGGTGAGGAGAGGGAGGGTGGTGGTGGAGATGGTGGTGGTGGTGTTGCAGGTGGTGGTGATGGTGGTGGTGGGTGGTTAGGTGGGTTGGGGAAGAAGAGGGGAGGGTATAAGAGTCATTTCACCCAAGAAATTAAGGGTATAATAGTCATTTTAGCACAAACTAACGGAAAACGTGACGTCCGTTAGAAGGAGGGACGTAAAGTGTTAGGAAACCAAACCACAGGGACTTAGGGTGTTAAGCCTTGGCTGAACCTGTTAGTTTAGGCAAACCACAGGGAAAAAAATTGCAATTTTCTCTAAAATAAGTAAGGCCAATATAAACGACGACAATAAACACAACACCATCTAATGTAAATAAATCCAACCACAAACTAAAAACAAAAATAAAGTAAAGAAAACCACTTGACTCAATAAGATAAAAAATACTGCATAATTGATTGAAATAGTCAGATTATGGGGTGTGGTTCCCCTTCCCCTTTCCTTCCCCTTGTCCACATCAGCGCCACCTCATTTTCCCCTTTTTCCTCCCCCTTCTAGGGGAAATGGTTCCCCTTCCCCCTTCCTTTTTTTATTATTTTTTTTGATTTATTTTATTGATTTTATTTTTCATTAATATTTTTTTCATTAAAATTAAAAAACAAATTACATATAACTTAAAAAAACGAAAATTACATAGAAATTTAAAAAAAAACCAAAAATTACATAGAAATTAAAAAAAACCCCCGAAAATAAATAATAAAAACACTACATATTAAAGATCCTCCGACCCATCTTTTGATAATGTTGTCTTTAACTTTCGCCGCCACCTTACGTTCCTCCTCCGTAAGGTTATCGAGAGGAGCTTGCATCAACGCCAACTCGGTTGCTTCTTGTCTCGAAATCTCCATTTTGAGGCGTTTTCTTTCCAACTCTAGCCTCATCGCTTCCCTCGCCGCCGTTTCTTCTTTCTTCTTTTTTCCATGTTTAGTCTCTCAATATCCCTCGCCTTCGCCTCTTCTTTCTCCTTCTTTCTTTCCAAGTACCTCTCCGTTTGCTCCTGTTTAAACTCGTTAAAGTTTTGAAGCAACAACTCAATTTTCTCCACCGCCTTATCTTTCGCCTCTTTCGAACCGGAACCAGAACCGATTTCGACACGCTTTCCTTTTGAGTTCGATGCCGCTTTCTTGGCGGTGTCCCTTCCAGGCGGCCTCACAGAACGCGGTGTAGGCGCCTCGTCTTCAAACTCCGGGTCGTCATTTATGTTGATAGTACAACGAGCATCCGACCGACCACCACTATAACTCCCCGATGTGCTCGTTTTCGACCTCTTTGCTTTTTCCACCTCATTCTCCACAACTTTGAATTTTTCACACTTCGAGAAAATCTCATACGGTTTCATCAACCCAAACGCCCCGTTTTTGTCGGTGTATCTTTCAAGAGCCACCTTCAACACGTTCTCATCACTTTGACCCGTGGTACGATTAATCCAAGGATGTTGATGGTAACCCGCAAAACCTTGACATTTTCCCATCATTTCCCTACACTTGCTACTAACCGAGTGCGTGGTTCGATTTTGTTCACGTTGTAACAACTTGTAAAACTCCTTAACCACTTGGTTCCAAAAGCCGTCCCTTTTGCGATTTGTAGCTACAAATATTATTAAAAAATTAGTACACATTAATAATTCTAAACAAAAACTTAAAAAAAAACAAACAGAAAGTTAAAAATAAAAAAAAACGAAAAAAAGAAACAAAAAAAAAACATAACAGTGGGTTAAAAAACCGAAAAAAACAAAAAAAATAATAAAAATAAAATATAAACAGTGGGTTTAAAGAGAAAAAAAATAAAACCGATAATTTTTAATAAAAAAAGGGAATCCAAAATACTTAAAAAAAATTAAACTTTTACCTAGAATAGGGTCGGTAGAGGTGATAACCCAAGCTTTTGCCAACGCCTCCAACTCATTGGGCTCCCAATGAATGGGATCCGCCCTCGTACTCGGACCTTCATCTTGGGCCCGCTTTTTTCCTCCTTTTTTGTAGTTTTTTTGGTACGGGCCGGTTCGGTTATGGGAGGAGGGACTTGGGTTTCGGGCACGTGATCATCGTGGGAGGCCAAAGAAACAAAATTGTGCTCGGTTTGGGTTTGGGGTAGAGGTTGCCATTGATGTTGTGGCATGTGCCATTGGTGATGTTGAACTTGCATTTGCCAAGGATTAAACCCGGTAGGGGTGTTAAACCCGCTAAAAGGTTGTGACGAGGGGGTACCGGGTGTCGAGGGAAAACCGAATGGTGGTTGATTAGTGGGGTGAACGGGTGTGTTCGGGTTGAAGGGGCGTCTTGGATCCATGAAATTTTATAAAAAAAGGGATGAAAGGTTATAAAATGTGTGTGTTTTGGTTGTTTGGAGTGAAAAAATAGAAGGTAAAGTGTGTGTTATATATAAAAGGTAAATAGGAAATAGGTTTTTTTTTTTTAAAAAAAAAAATCGACCGTTGTGGCCCATCCTTCCAAAAAGCAACGGTAACAATTCATGGGGAAATGGGACGGGACGATCGGGGAGAAACTCCCGTGGACACCGAAGTGGGTTCGGGGGGGGGGGGGGGGTGTTCCCCTTCGGGGAGATTGCCACGTTGGCTTTCCCGACCCCTTCCCCTTCCCACACCCCACAGTCTCAGTAAAAGATAACCACTATGAGTCCACTTTCTGCGTACCTTTAAACCCGTTCACTCGCTTTTTCTTTCAACCCACCCCACCATTAATTAACATCTTCCTTTTTCTTTCAACACCCCACACCATTAACACGTAGTGTAATGTTTGATGACAAAGAATTCTTCAAATCCCAATAGTCATGAGTTGCTAGTTAATTAAAATTGATTTATTCAAGTTCAAATTTTGTAAAGCATATGGATTTGAACTCAAGTAATATATTCAGATTGTTCTTTCATAATAATAATAATTGTGGCCACTGAATCATTGAAACTGCTTCCTTGCATGTCTTTAAAATGATATTTAAGTTTAAACACTCTTCAATAAACCAATTGATCATTAATCAAAATGACATTTTTTTTTTCGATGGAGCATTACCATTAAAAACCAACAAGATTTACAAGTGAGTGACGGGTAAACGGGCTACAAGTTGCGCCGCTACCCCCTTTTGAATAGCAAAACCAACTCTATTAAAAATAAAACGTGAGTCCTTGGTCGCTGGGGAGTAGGGGTGGCAAAATGGGTAGGTTGGGTTGGTTTGGGTGTTGGGTTAGGATGGGTTTGGGTTAGGATGGGTGTGGGTCAAGATGAGTAAATTAAAAAAATAGGTTAGGATGGGTTGGGTCAGGATGGGTTTGGGCCGGGATGGTTTGGATTAGGATAAGCTCACATCAAAATAGATTAAAATAACAATAAAAAATTAAAAATTTAAAAAGTAAAAAAAAAACAAATTTAAAATAAAAAACAAAAATAAATTTAAAAATAAAATCTTAAGGGATCCGAAATATTTCATTTCGAACCGGGCCGGTTAACAACCCGGACTGTTTCGACCCGACTGACCCGTTATCGATCTGGATCGGGGTCGTTAACGACCCGGACTATTTCGACCCGACCGGACCCGTTAGCGACCCCAACCGTTTCGACCTGACCGTATCCGTTAGCGACCAGGACCGTTTCGACCCGATCAGGCACGTTAGTGACCGGAATCGCTTCGACCCGGCCAGGCCCGTTTGCGATCCAGATCGTTTCGACCCGATCTGGCTCGTCAACGACCGCGCCCGTTAGCGATCCGGACCATTTCGAACCGGTCGGGCCCGGTAGCGACCCGGACCCTTTCGACCCAGCCGGGCCCGGTAGCGACACGGACTGTTTCGACCAGACCGGGCCCGGAAACGACCCAGACCATTTCAGCCAGACCCGTCCCGTAGCGACGCAAACTGTTTCGTTCCAGCCGGGCCCGGTAGCGACCCGGACCGTTTTGACCCGATCGGGCCAGGTCCGATTGGGTCGGGTAAAGACCCAGACCATTTCAACATGACTCGTCCCGTAGTGACCCGGACCATTTCGACCGGACCGGCCCGGTAGCGACCCGGACTGTTTCGACCCAGCCGGGACCGGTAGCGACCCGAATCGTTTCTACCCGACCGGGCCCGGTAACGACCCAGACCGTTTCAACCTGACTCGTCCCGTAGTGAACCGGACTGTTTCGACCGGACCGGGCCCTGTGGCGACCTGGACCGTTTCTACCCCAACGGGCCCGTTAACGACCCGGACCGTTTCAAGTTGACCCGTCCCGTAGTGACCCAGACCGTTTCGACCCGAACGGGCCCGGTAGCGACCCGGACTGTTTCAACCCGACCGGGCCCGGTAACGACCGAAACCATTTCAACCTGACCCGTCCTGTAGCGACCCGGACTGTTTCGTTCCAGCCGGGCCCGGTAGCGATCGGACCGTTTTGACTCGATCGGGCCCGGTAACGACCCAGACCGTTTCAACCTTACTCGTCCCGTAGTGACCCGGACCATTTGGACCGGACCGTGCCCGGTAGCGACCCGGACCGTTTCGACCTGACCAGGCCCGCTAAAGACCCAAACCATTTCAACCTGACCCGTCCCGTAGCGACCCTGACTGTTTCGACCTAGCCGGGCCCGGTAGCGACCCAGACCGTTTCTACCCGACCGGGCCCGGTAACGACCCAGACCGTTTCAACCTAACTCGTCCCGTAGTGAACCGGACTGTTTCACCCGGACCGGGCCCTGTGGCGACCCGGACCGTTTCTACCCGATCGGGCCCGGTAACGACCCAAACCGTTTCAACCTGACCCGTCCGGTAGTGACCCGGACCGTTTCGACCCGAATGGGCCCGGTAGCACCCGGGCCGTTTCTACCCGACCGGGCCCTGTAACGACCCAAACCGTTTCAACCTGACCCGTCCTGTAGTGACCCGGAGTGTTTCGACCCGACCGGACCCGGTAACAACCTAGACCGTTTCGACCTGACCGGCCCCGCCAACGACCAGACCATATTACCCGAACTGGCCGGTCAACAACTCAGACTGTTTCAACTTGTTCAAGCCCGCTAACGACTCGAACCATTTCGATGAGACCGGTCTCGTTAACGACCCGTGTTGTTTCGACCTGGTCGTCCGTTAACGACCTGAACGGTTTCGAACCGACCGGGGTTATAAACAAATGCAAAAGATATAATTTTTTGTTAATGACATTTATTTCTATGAGGCATTAACGCTTTTGGTGTTGGGTGAGTTTTAATTCAATTTGTATATGGTTATCTAAAAATACCCATCCTGGCCCATTTGTTTTTTTAATTTACCCATCCTGACCCACTTACTTATATCCTACAATTAAAATTACCCATCCTAACCCCCTTGAAAATTATAATAAATCCATTTTAACCCACAAAGTCAAATTTTAAACCCAAAATAACCCAAACTCAACCAAATGGGTTGAAATTGCCAGGTCTACTGGGGAGTTACTCTGCACCACCTTTTGTACTCTTTCCAAGAACCGAATTGCTTCGGGCGCTAGACCTCCAAACGTGTCAAAGGCAAATGGCACAAAGACGTGTTCGTTCTCTAGACAGACAACTTCATGTTTGGCAAATTTATTGGATTCTGCTTTCAAGACTGCTTGCCCTGCCACAAACCCAGAATCCCGCAGTCCAACCAACGGAGACACCCTTGTAAGATCAACGCACGCAAGTTTACTCTGTGCCCACCCGAACACGAGGACATCCGCTGGCCTTAGGGTGGACCGCCCTTCCAGGGGTCTGTCAAAAAGTTAACCGGGGCTTCTTTCCTAGCCGAAATTTCTGCCCTTCGTAAGACGTCCCATAAAACACCAGATTTATTCACTGAACAATTAATTAATAACTACCAGCAAAGCTCTTCAATAACATGTTTTGACTTGTAATCTTCTTGTTCTTCTAAAGTTGTCATTTAAGTTGGTACAACCAACTACAACATAGAGTTTAAGCAAATTAAAAACTGAAGCGAGTTTTAAAGTAGCTTACCATGAGAAGATTTGACATCCTAAATCAAAGCAAGTGTGTAGTTAAAATAAGGAGTCTTTTGCCTGAGAAATTGCAAAACCATGACATCCAAGATGTATCATCCCTGTTAGAACCAATAACATCAAGACTCCTCAATGTCTGTTTCATATTCCACTGCAACCGGAAAACAATATTAAATCACATCACACTGGAAAAGATGTTTTAACAGATAATAAATACTCAATTAACTGAAACAATAGCCAATAAATTTCATTTTAATCTACAATCTCCTAGTTCAAAAAGCTAGAAGTATTCATCTTTGCCATCATCTACAGCACAATAAAAAAATTAGAACTGAAATCAAAATAAACAACAAAACCTTAAATAACACGTAACGATCAGCAAGTATAGAGATAAGTATGAAACATTGTTTACAACGACCACCGCCACCACCCTCCACCTACGTACACCGCGGTCTTTATCCTCCATCATCCTCCATCATGCTTACCGTTTTTCCCACCCAATACCACCGACCACCTCACTCAACACCTAACCAAAAACGTCAACCCAATATCATCGTTTACTATCTCCACAAATGAAAACCCTAAGGCCAAAAAAATAAACAAAAAAGACATAGGAAACCTAGATCTAACAACAAACTAACGATGAGGTTAAGGCCATGTTTGGCTCTCCTTATAACTTATCTCCTTAATCAAAAAGTTAATAAGGAGATAAGTTTGTTTGGGTAATGGGTTGAAAAGGAGATTTTTATGGGTCGAAAAGGAGATAAGTTATAAGTAAAAATTTGTAACTTTTTGATTAAGGAGATAAGGAGATAAGTTATAAGAGGATTAAAATAATCATATGAACAATTATGAATCGTAATAGTTGTCGAAATACTTTCGATTTTGTTTCAATAAGTATGATTAAACATAAAACTTAGGTTAAAAAAAAGTTGCAGAGGAAGAAGATGAAGTTGGCGAAAACAGAGGCTTTTAAATATCAGACGCACTCATAAAATTTTCAGACGCACTCATTAAAATTTTCAGACGCACTCATCAAATTTTTAGACGCACTCATCAAAAATTTAGACGCACTCATTAAAATTTTCAGACGCACTCATCAAAAATTCAGACGCACTCATTAAAAAAACAAACGCACCTTTAAAATATTTATAATACTTCAAACTTTTAGACGCACCTTTGACTTTTCCTCCTCTTCTTCGTGCGTTTGTTTATTTTTTTTTTTTGGGTGACTTTGATAAACAGACGCACCCCCATCAAATGGATGTTAATTTCATTTCTCTTTTTAATTTTCCAATAGCTTCTAACATTGCAGGCCATTGGACCCCTTCACCCATATCAAAATCTATGATGTGTACCTTCCTTGAGTCACTGAATTGGCTATTTCATTTCTCTTTTTAAATTTCCTATAGATGAATTGGCTATAAAATGAGGAAATCTGCAACAACAGAACTGGAAGTCGTGGTGGAGGTCGGAGGTTGTGATGGCGTTGGTGAAGAGATGGTAGCCTTTCACCGGTCGTCTTCCGGTCACTCCTAAGGCTGTCATAAAGTCCACTTTCCCGAGCTCTTTTCGCTCTCTAGCTCCTCCAACGTGTTTCGCTTCGTACTTAGCCGAGTTGTGGTGGTGGTGGTGGTGGTGGAGGTGGTAGTGGTCAGATCTCGATCGATGAACTTTGAGGGTTAGTTAGGTTTATGTTCCGATGGTAGCTACGTCAGGTCATGGGGTGGCATCGGGTTAGCTGGGGGATGATGATGATGGTGGTGGTGATGGTGGTGGTGGTCCTGGTGTTGGTTGTGGTGGTCAGATCTAGATTGGTATGTTTTAAAATGAGAATGGGTTAAGATTTGAACAGGGAAGATAGGATTTATTGTGTTTAACTGTGGTTAGGTGTGGTTAGGTTAGATTGACAGGTGTCAATCTCTTATAGCTTCTTACGCTTCTTATTTTTTTTTTTTTTTTTTTTTTTTTTTGAACGGCAAATTTCTACTCCTTGTGGGACTTGAACCCATGACCTCCCCCTTAGGTGTTCCTAGAAGCTTTGCTTCTACTTACGCTTCTTATTTTAAGGGGCTTTATACCGTATACTTTCTCTATTGTATTTATCACCAATGACAGAACTAGAATTCTTTTACTCAGAGGTTCTAATATAAGGGTTTTTATTTTTTATTTTTTCCATTATACATCAATTAATTCATCCTATTTTCTTTCATTCTTAAACCATTATACGTTTTGTGTTATTACTTTATCATTCATTCTTGGTTATTGTTTTTTAACATTTTTACATGATTAAATGTTGTGTAGTCATATTTATCTTTAGAAAATTACATAAGGTAAAAGTTTATATAAACTAATAAGTAATAAACCTCAACTAAAATATTAGAATATACTAAATTTATTAGACCATATGTAATGACTAGTTAAAGGGGCGTTAATGGCCCAATTTCACGCTCAATTCACTCATGAACACCGCCCCCTCTCGTTAAAGGGGCGCTAAAGGCCCTTAAGCGAAAATTTTCACGGTGTGAAAATCTTGAGCCATCCAATCATAACATGACACGTGGGGTGGCAACGTTAAAAAAATACGTTGGATGATAGGATGCAACGGTAAAAAAAAAATTACATAAAACCAACCAAATTCTAAATAACAACAAAATCAATTGCGTGAACATGTTAAAGGTTTCTCTCTCTAAGTTGTCTTTCTTCTATCATCTCCTTTTTACAGCAGCTTTCAACCACCAATCGTAACATTTAATATTTTTATGGATTGTTTTCAAGAAGATGGGTGGTCTGTTTGAGTTTTGATCTATTTTTTGTTGGGTATGGTCTGTTGTTCAAATGTGTTTGTTGTTGTTGTTGAATATGTTCTTTAGATTGTTGTTGTTGTTGAATATGTTATTCGGATTGTCTTTCAGATTTGTTGTTGTTGATATGTTCAAATGTTGGTTATCTTCTCCTATCAACTAAATGGGTACGCAATCGTCATAACGCTTGAGATTGGTTCGTATAAATTTAGTTAAAAATCGGTTTTCCCCGCGGCGAAGCGCGGGTGTTACATCTAGTTTTATACAAAACACAAAGAAACACACACCATCTCACACATTTTTATACAAAACACACAACACAAACCTCAATTTATAAACTTTACTAAGTTATTTTTATTAAAAAATGAGTTCCCCGACATCCTCATCTGGCATTTGGGATCATTATTACAAAGAGTTTTTAGGCGATACGGATGAATCAACCGATGAGGAGATCGAGCAAGAGGTGGTTAAAAGTGCTTGTGCGCTGGCAACGAAGTATATGAAACATGTTAGTAATCCTCCACATCCTATTTTGTGAAGAAAATATATGGAATGCGACTGCATGGCGGCGAACACTTGTTTAACGAAAGATAACTTTGATGAAGAGCCAACTTACCCGGATCCAAAAATTTTTAGGCGTCGTTTCCGGATGAGCAAACATTTATTTCTACGCATTTCGGGAGACTTGGAAAACACGTTTGACTACTTCAAGCAAAAGCTGGATGCGAGAGGGGCGCTTGGATTTACCGCGATTCAAAAGTGTACTTCAACGCTACGCATTCTTACGTACGGGAACACGATCGACATAAACGACGAAGGAAAGGCAACGTGTCAAAATTATGTACCGGACGTACCAACAGAATTGCCACAAGCGACAATGGAGGATAGAATCCTCAACTCGCATGAGGTGTGTAACGAGGATACACATAACGCTTTAGTGTTGGATTTGGTACAGCATGCATGGTCGGTTAGATATATTCCGCAGGAGGGTGACGAAGAAGATGAAGAGGAAGACGAGAATGACGACGAAGACGAATTTGACGAAACCAATGACTTGTAGCTTTATTAGTTTTTTTTAGTATTATGTTAGTTTTTTAGTATTATTTAAATGACTTTTTTTAAAAAAAAAAAATTCCGTCTTTTTTCATAGTATGTTCGGTTTTTTTTTATTTATGTAATTTTAATTTATTTTAATTATGTTATTTAAATGAAATATTAGTTTGTTTATTTAAAAAAAAATGGCATGTCGCCCCACATGCTACATGTCAACAAATGCCTCACATACTCTATTACACCCCTTTTTAATTTCAAGTCCCTTTCACCCACCAAGTAGCCCCATATGCCATATGTCAGAAAATTTCATTTTATCCCTCTTGTTCTGATGTTTCTTGTAGTTTTTCCGGCCATAAATTGATACAAGTAAAGCTAATTAACTCAACAAGAATCATCAGAACAAGAGATTAGAGTTTCTTCTATTCAGAAGACATTCAGTTAGGGGAATTGATCTTGTTCATATTATTTATCTATGTATTTTACCGCGTGATGCGGCGGGAACGACACTTTGCCTTGTTGTCATACCCTCAAATTCCACGTGCGGGGTTTTACTGCGAGACGCGTAACACACGGGGATCCAAGTCAACAGTCACAATAAACGACAAACTATATGAAAAAAGATTACGTTGAAACAACCACGAAATTTAAAAGTTTAGCGGAAGCATGCATAAAATTCCTTTAACAAATTAATTTGAATTCGCAATCGGCGTGACTGACCTAAAGAGTGCTCATACAAAACAAAAATACAAAACTTATCTGTTGAGGTAGGTTTGAAAGTCAACAGATACTAAACAATTCCTACAAATGAGTTTAATTTAATACCTCATCCACATTATAATATCCATTACTACAAATGAGTTTAATTTAATACCTCATCCACATTATAATATCCATCACTGCCGATCACTGAGACGGTCCAGACTAAGCCTTCTGATGAGGTGCACGCTAGGCGAGTCCCCGCAAGTACATCACAGGTTGTGAAGCCAGTCACAGACTACACTCCTCCGGTTCCATACCCAGGCAGGCTGAGGAAGCAGAAGGACGAGGCCCAATACGGGAAATTTCTTGAGCTATTCAAACAGCTACACATAAACATACTGTTAGAGGCCTTGGCTCAGATGCCTAAGTATGCTAAATTCTTGAAGGACATCCTCACCAATAAGCAAAAACTTGAGGACCTGTCCTGTGTGCTCTTGAATGAGAACTGCTCTGCAATTATGCAGAATAGACTGCCCATGAAGATGGGAGATCCTGGTAGCTTCACAATCCCTTGTTTGATAGGAAACATGACTGTCAGCAATGCACTTGCAGACTTGGGTGCTAGCATAAACCTTATGCCTTATAAGGTTTTTGAGAAGTTGGATCTGGGTGAACCTTCACCCACCAGGATGAGTATTCGCTTGGCTGATCGTTCGATCAAGCATTCGCGAGGGTTTGTTGAAAATATGCTTGTCAAGATTGACAAATTTGTATTCCCTGTGGACTTTGTCATCCTAGATATGGATGAGGACTCTAAAGTGCCTTTGATTCTCGGGCGCTCCTTTCCTTAACACGGCTAGGACCATTGTTGATGTGGCAGCAGGCCAAATCACACTCCGTGTGAATAATGAGCATGTGACTTTTGATGTTCAAAGGTCAATGCGTCATCCTGAGAGTCAGGATGACACACTCTATATTGATATAGTAGACATGTGTGTCCGCTCTCACTTTCGGGGTACTCTTGATGAGAATGTTTCAGACACACATCTGTTTTGTGGGAACCTAGATGGCATTGCGAAGGAGGGCCATAGATTTGAGCAGCCTGTCTATTAGATTGATGATGATGGTTCCGAGAGTCCGGAGCATTTTGTGGAGATCGAGCGAGAGGAGAAAGAGAAGTCCAAACCATCTGTGGAGGATCCACCATCTTTGGGCTGAAAGAGCTCCCACCGCATCTAGAGTATGCTTTTTAGACGAGGAGGGTCGTCTACCGGTGATTATTTCATCTTCATTGTCTGCGGAGGAGAAGAGCGGTTGCTCAAAGTGTTGAAACTTCATAAGAGGGCCATAGCTTGGAAGATTATGGACATAAAGGGAATCAATCCCTACTTCTGTACACATAAAATCTTGATGGAGGATGTCCATAACCAGAGGCGTCTGAACCCGAATATGCAGGAGGTTGTAAAATCTGAGGTGATTAAGTTGCTAGATGCAGGATTGATTTATCCTATATCAGATTCTGTATGGGTGAGTCCAGTACAGGTCGTGCCCATAAAAGGTGGCATGACGGTGGTTACGAATGATAGGAATGAGCTTATTCCTACGAGAATCGTCACCGGATGGCGAGTTTGCATTGACTACCGCAAACTCAATGACACCACCCGAAAGGATCACTTCCCGCTTCCATTCATCGACCAGCTGTTGGAACGTCTGTCGGGGAAGTTGTACTACTGTTTCCTTGATGGTTTCTCTGGGTATTTCCAGATTCCTATCGATCCTGTGGACCAGGATAAGACGACCTTCACATGCCATTTTGGCACATTCACCTACCGACGTATGCCATTCGAGCTGTGTAATGCGCCGGTGACCTTCCAGCGTTGCATGGTCGCAATATTCCATGACATGATCGAGGACTCCATGGATTCGTTCGATCAGTGTCTGAGGAATTTGGCGCGGATGTTGCAGAGATGCGGGGTGACCAGTCTTGTGCTGAACAGGGAAAAATGCCACTTCATGGTGAAGGAAGGTGTAGTCCTGGGGCATAAGGTCTCCCAAAGTGGGTTGGAGGTTCATCCAGCCAAGGTGGATATCATTTCTAGACTCCCACCACCTATCTCTGTTAGAGCAATCCGGAGTTTCCTGGGTCATGCGGGATTTTATAGGAGATTCATTAAAGACTTTTCAAAATATGCCCGTCCCATGACCCAGTTGTTGGAGAAGGATGCACCATTCTAGTTTGGTGTTGAGTGTTTGAAGGCACTTGTCCTTCTAAAATGTTTGCTTGTGGAGGCCCCTATTTTGGTGGTGCCTGACTGGGCGCTGCCATTCGAGATCATGTGTGGTGCGAGTGATTTCGCGATAAAGGCAGTCTTGGGACAGCGGAAGGACAAGCAATTTCACCCAGTCTACTACACCAGCAAGACTCTGCATGATGCTCAGGAGCATTATATAACTACAGAAAAGGAGCTTCTGGCCGTAGTGTTTGCATTTGATAAATTTAGATCATACTTGGTGTTGTCCAAGACGATTGTCTATACGGATCATGCAGCGATTAGATACCTTTTCAGCAAGCAGGACGCGAAACCGCGCCTGATTAGGTGGATCTTATTGCTGCAGGAGTCCGATATAGAGATTCAGGACAAGAAAGGTGCCTTGAATGTTGCTGCTGACCATCGATCTAGACTGGAGCATGCAAATGCTGAGGATTCGGTGTGGGAGACAATCAATGACAACTTCCCACACGAGTTCTTAATAAGTACCGAGTCTGTAGATGATGTGTCACCGTGGTTAGCCGATTTCACGAACTACCTCGCGTGCGGGATCCTTTTCAAAGGATTGTCGCACCAGCAAAAGAGGAAGTTCTCAGCAGACCTTAAGCATTATTTTTGGGATGACCCATTTTTGTTCTGGGTCGGGGCGGATCAGCTGATTTGCCGTTATGTGTTTGGGGTTGAGGCAGCTCAGATTCTGAGGGATTGTCACGAAGGGCCCACCGGAGGTCACCACAGAGCGAACTACACTGCTAAAAAAGTGTTAGACTCTGGGTTTTATTGGCCCACACTCTTTCATGATGCTCAGGTCTTGGTCGGTGCATGTGATTCGTGCCAGAGGGCGACGAACATATCGGCACGTGACTAAATGCCATAGAACCCGATCCAGGTCTATGAAGTCTTTGACATTTGGGGCTTTGAATTCATGGGACTGTTCCCCTCCTCACGGGGTAATAAATATATACTCGTGGCGGTAGACTACGTGTCTAAGTGGGCAGAGGCGCAAGCCTTGCCCACAAATAATGCCCGAGTAGTGGTGAGGTTCGTACGCAGCCTATTTTCCCGGTTTGGTGCCCCAAAGGCACAAATTAGTGACCGTGGTACACCTTTCTGCAACGCACAGCCTGAAAGAGCGTTGGCACATTATGGTGTGCACCACAGGTTATCCACCCCTTATCATCCATAGACAAGTGGGCAGGTGGAGGTCACTAACCGAGGGTTGAAAAGAATCCTTGATCGGTAAACCAAAACCGCAAGGATGGTGTGCCTTCCGGTCCGCATACAAGACGCCTATCGAGACGACTCCCTTTAGGCTTGTTTATGCGAAGGCGTGTCATCTTCCATTCGAGCTTGAGCATAGGGCGTTCTGGGCTCTGAAGACAGCCAACATGGATCTGAAGACCGGCGGTGAGACCCGTTTCATGCAGATTCATGAGCTGGAGGAGCTGAGGCAACAAGCCTATGATAGCTAGATGTTGTATAAAGAGCGCACCAAGAGGTCTCACGACAGTCGCCTGAAACACCAAAAAGATTTTCAAGTAGGTGACTTGGTCCTGCTTTATAATTCCCGCATGCGTCTCTTTCCGGGAAAGTTAAAATCTCGATGGACAGGCCCGTACACGGTTAAGGAAGTATATCCTTACGGGACTGTCTCAATTGAAAATGTTGAGGGATTAACTTTCAAAGTCAACAGTCATCGCTTGAAATTTACATAGATGGACCAGTTGACCGGGCGGTGGAGGTACTTGAACTCCACGCTCCGCACGCCTAAACAAGCGCGGGGAAGTGAGTCTAGCTAGCGACTCGTTAATAAAATTAGAACCGCGCGCCACGGCGCGCCACAAGGGTAAATATGTCATTAGTTTAGTTCAATTCTTAGTTTATTTAATTTTCTTAGTTTTTAACGTAGTTTCGAGTCATGTGCAAGTTCGTACAGGTCTGATCGGAGCCGGAAGGAGCAATGGAGCGCAAACAGTCTACAAACAGGTTATACTTAGCTTAAATGATGTTTTCGGAAAAAATAGGGGCGCTGCGCAGGAAACTGCAGCTGCAGGCTGCAAAACTGCAGATCTGCAGGTCTCGCACGGGCGTGCAAGAATCTTGCTCGGTCGTGCGAGCCGAGATGACCAGCCCCCATGTCAGAACGGTAGTGTAGGGTGTGGTGCAAGGGGTGCTGCATGGCCGTGCAAGATTCTTGTACGACCGTGCGGGCCAAAAAGCCCAGCCCAGATTCGTGGGTATATAAGTGTCCTTAACTTCATAAACATACACCCCAACCCTAAAAAACGAATGCACACTCGTTCTGACTAAAACATAACCGAAAACACCCTTTTTGGCTTGCAATTTTTGATTCTTCTACTCCTACATCAACAAGGTATGAATCTCTTCAAATTTTTGCACTTCTTTTCTGTATTTTTAGCTTAGATCTGTTCGATTTTAGTGTCTAGGTTAATGATCTGTGGGTTTCTTCATAAATCTCAAACTAAACCCTCAAATCTTTTTGTTTTAGTTTAAAGTTTGTTAGTTTTTTGTTAATTTTTGTTGAATCCGTGCATATCCCTACCCAAATCACTTGTATTATAAGTTTTATTGATAAATGTATGAGATTTAGGTATTTTTGTTTAAGAAATTTTTCGAAAAACTGTAGATGTGCACGGTCGTGCACTGACCTGCACGGTAGTGCAGGGTCAGTCTGCACCAGATCAGGCATGGGTAGTGCAGCTCAGAATCACCAAGCTGCACTGACCCGCACGGTCGTGCGTGAGTCATGCATGACCGTGCGTGCCGAGAAAAATGAGCTGCACTGCCAGTGCACAAGGCAGTGCAGCCTCTTACCTGAAGCCAACATGACCGGCATGACCGTGCACATTCAATGTGCACGGCCGTGCGAAATCACCAGAATCAGGTCAGAATGTTTGCAGGCCCATGTTTGATGACCAGGACCTTAATTTTTGATATACTAACATCTTCGGATGTATTTTTGTATGCAGATGGACCACCCATATCTGACTTTTGACATCCGAAAGAAGAAAGAGGCCCCGTGCATAAATAAACTCTTCCGATTGTGGGGCCGAAGAGACGCTATAGGCACTCCTATTAGATTCAGCTGGTACTTGATGTCCACATTGAAGCAGCACGCTAGATTTTTGGATATGGTCTGGGCGCACTTGGCGCACTTGCTGAACATCAGCCAACCTGTCTACCTCGAGCTTACTTTAGAGTTTCTTGCTTCGTACTCCTACAAGAAGCTAAAAGGGGAGGAAACTAGGAATTTCCATGAGAAGGATGTTCAATTTAGACTCGGAGGGAAGTGGCACAAGTGGTCTGTTGCGAAGTTCGGAGGGAAGCTTGGGATCTACAGCCAGGTGGACATCGATTCCGATATATTTTGCTCGGTTCACAACTTTGAAGATAATGATGAACGGGCGGACTTTTAGGCATTGATAGCTGTAGGACCGGTCTACAATCCGAGATTGGCCAAGGCTACAAAGATACGGGATCCTCTCCTCAGAATGATGCACCACATTTTCAGTCACACCATATGTGGCCGAAAGGAAAGTTCGGGGAACTGTCCTACTCCTGACCTGTTATTCTTGTACCATCTTTTTACAGGCGCCCCCATGAACTTGGTGGCAAGGATGGCCGAGTTCTTTCTTACTACAGGAGGGACCAAGGAGGGTAGTGAGATTCATGGAGGCGAGTACATCACACAGCTCGTCGTGGAGATGGGTATCCTGACCCCCGAGGTCAAGTCCCCTTTGACTCTGGTTACATATGGGACCACGCTCGATCTTCGGTCGCTTATGGCCCAGAACTTCATTGCTGACACACCAGATGGACCATGCCTTCAGGGGCGTGACCGTGAGATATGGGACGCCGAGCTAGCAGCAGAGGATGAGGAGATGCAAGACCAACCAGGCGGAGGCGGTAGAGGCGCACCACCTCATACACCACCACAGACTCCTCCTCACCCAGATCAGCAGCAGCATCAGCAATTTAACTGGCCTCCAGACATTCCTTCGTACCCAGAGTTTTACAGTCAGTTCCAAGCCATGGAGCTGAATGTACAGCAGCAGGGGAGACAGCAGGCACTCATGCAGCAGGAGCAGGCCTACATGAGATAGGAGATGCATAGCGGGTTTGAGTATATTTTTGGCGGTCTTGAGCGGGCTCACCCAGGTTACTTCGGTGACCCACCCCGGTTCCCATTTGGGCCTCCACCTAGCGACCAGCCAGGCGGGTCCGACACTCATTACGGGGACGGGGACGACTAGTTGCCCGCCTTGACTGCACTGCAGTTTGTTTATTTACTTTATCTGCTTTGTATTCAGTACTTTATTTCAGGTTCTTGCACCCAAGACATTTTGGTTTGTACTTGTATTTGAACTATTTCCTTTCAGTAGTTTAATTTTAATTTAGTATATTTATGTATTTGACATTTTGGTTTGTACTTGTTTGTCCTCTTGTATATATATATATATATATCTGTGTGTGTGTGTAAAAAAAACCTTTGTAAGTACATATATGTATATATATTTATATAAACATCAAGCCTACCAATTTTTGATAAAGATAATTTGGGGCGCGATAAACAGACGAGATACTAGCATGTTAGATTCGTGCACTTACCCATTTCCTTCTGGTTACGTGAGCATTTGAGCCTATTAGTATAGATTTCATTTCTTTGACATGCTTAACGAGTGAGTCGGATGTTTTGTGCAATTTAGAACTTGTCATTAGCATACTTATTTAGATCAGATTCGTGTGAAGTTGTATGAAAAGGATTGATGCATTTAGGATACCCTTTTGATTTAGCTTTTTCTTTTCATTCTATTTGTGTTCCCGCACCCAAATGTTATCCACTAGTTAACCATGTTGAACCTAATCACGTGTTTTTTCTGATTTACCACACCATTTCACCACTTAACCAAATTTGGCCTTTTTCTTTTAAACCTTTTGTGTTAAAACTCGGTTTAGGTTAATGTTTAACTCGTTTTTGTGTTGTAAATAGTTCGTGTTTGGGTTTATATATTTAGAGCCCGTATGTTGATTATATTCGTGTTATAGTTATCAGTTATTTGGTATATATTTTCATGTTGAAAAAAAATCCAAAAAAATAGAACACCCTAAAATAGGGTGAATTAGCAGTGTTCGAGCAGTTTTCAGGGCTATAAAGTTAGAATTTCTATGTTTAGCTCGATTTGAATAAAAATCACCTATATTCGCTTGTGTTTTGTTTTGTTATCTTTGTTTCTGTTTAGTTAGACTTAGCCGCCGAGTTTTAGCCGATTCGTCATTGTAAATATCCATTCCACACCCTTACCTTTGCCTGACATTACAACCCTTATAAGACCTCTTGATTTGTGTTTTTTCACACGTTAGTTGGTGAAGATTAGGTCTTTTGAAATTTTGAAACTTTGAAGCATAGGCCTCACATCAAGAAATCAGAATCGAGATCGTGAAGAGGCTACAGAAGAAAGCCATCAAAAAGAGCATATCAAGTGTCAAGTAATCATCCAGCAAGCATCATGTGAAATCTGTGTTTAGTTAAAAAAAAAGTGTGAATAAAGATGCTAAAGACATAAAGGAATCAAGAGAACTTCAAAGAAATGTTTTGCGAAGCTTTCTAAAAAGACCAAGTGATCGACCCATCCTAGTGGAGGCTATTAGGCGGCCCTCACGCCGAATGATTTACGAGAGTAGGTCACAGTCGAGCTACAAAGTCCAAAGGAAGATCAGCAAAGCCAACTTAGAAGATCTCCAAAAGATTCCAACCAATACTCAAGCACTAAACCCGAAGTTAATCATGGCGGTAGACTCCATTCCTACCCTATTTTCCAATATCCCACTAAAATAACCCATGAAAAGTCCTTTTGTTTCATCTGCTCTACCTCAATAAAAGTGGTGGAGTTGCGATTTGCACCGAAGCCTATGATTCGAGTCAGCTATCGGGTAGAATTTGAGTGTTCACCCCCGAATAAAACCCAAGTGAAATAGAGGCATGAGGAAAAAGGAAAAAGAGGCGCCTTAGGAATTATTTTAATAAGTCTCACCATAAGCCATGCCCGAAATCCCGAAAGTATATTAAATTAGACTCTTAGGAGGTGAATTGAGCTCGGCACATCGAGTTAAACTTACAATTTTTATCCCACAAAAATTGCCCAATGTTCGGGTTGCTTGAGGACAAGCAAAAGCTCAAGTGTGAGGTGTTATGATGTGCCGAGAAATTGATATGTTTTCACTTATAATTATCACCCATTTCATACCTAAAATCATGCTTTTATCTCTGTTTTGTCAGGATTTATCTTTCTTTGTGATAATTGCAGGTTCGGAGGTCCGGTGATGAAAAGAAGTGAAAAACTGCACAAAACGGCACAAAACAGATAAGGATTTGAAGACTTTGAAGCCTTTCCAGACATGGCACGATCGTGCTCATTTCTGTGCAACCTTCCCGGGTCAGCAAGTCAACATTTCCAAGTCAACAGAGGTCAAATTCAGATTTTCAGAAGGTGCACGGGCGTGCTCTGGTGTATGGCACGACCGTGCTTTACTCCAGCATGTTCTCCAAGGCAAAAACCGACCAAGATTGACAAAACGGTTACACGTAACCATATGCACGGGCGTGCCAGACCTGGTACAGACAATTCTGCATGCAAGGACTCTGCAACAGTACCCGTTGTCTAGCATGGGCGTGCCAAAACATTGTCGAGGGCGTGCTCGAGCTGAAATGCCTATAAATAGAGGCCTCCACCCCACATTTTGAAGCATCCCTTCTCACTCGAAACTCCACACTTCTCCATAGAGTTTTAGCCTTCTTAGAGGATCTTTGGTGTCCTTTGCAGCCTGGGATCACTCCATAAACACCTTGAGAGAGAGAGAGAGAGAGAGAGAGAGAGAGAGAGAGAGAGAAACCACCAATATCATCCAAATCCCTTATAAATCTTCATACAACCTTAATGATGTCCTGTACACAAACCCAACCTTGTGAGCTTGTTGTATCAACCATGCTAGGCTAGATTTCTATTGATGTTGCTAGGGTGATGATGGAAACTTGGTATGAATTAATATAGTTTATCTTTTATTTCAATGTGGTGTTTTGTGTTCTTAATAATGCTAACTATTCTAAACTTTGTTTAATGATCTAATTAATAAATCACTTAGCCTTTGGCCTTTTGGGTGTCTTGATAGGAAGTGGGAGGACTCATGAGTGTACCCATGGTGTGTAAAAACCCATGCACTTGTGAGCTTACCTAATCCTACGAGTAGTGATAAGCCCATTTGTGGGTAGAAATACACACACTTTGTGGCTTAATCCTCTACTAACAAGATCTCATTTAGGGTCGGTACGGTCTTTATACTTGGTCCTAGTGATAAGTCAAGACTTAATCTTGCGACTTAGCTTCCTTGTCTATATGATAGCTTTGGCGTAGGTTAAGGATTGATGAACCCGTGTTGAGAGAAATCGGTCTTTATTTTCTTTCATTTTTATACTGTCTCACAGTTAATAATAGATCACTCACTTTTCGACAAGTTAATTAAATCAAGTAGGAGATGCACATGTGCCGGTTGGTCACGACTCTTCTATGATATTAAGTGGTAATTTATTCGGTCATGCTCCGACCACTGGTAAATGATTCATAAAAGTCTAAATAGTTTGATGTCTATATCGTAACATTGGGAGGCGGATAATTCAGGGTTGAGTCGACACAGTCTCGGTCACTTCCTTTTCAGTGTTGAGAGGTGAGCTTACCAGTTCGGGAGACTCTCATAATAACCTTAGGAGCACAGTTGTTTGTACAGCTATTGCGATAGCAGTCACCTCTAGAAACTGCACTAGCAATTCTAAGTTAGGCATAAAGTGCACAGCTCGAATACACCACTTAAAATAAAGATAACTATTTTTCATACTTGTAAGACCCTAACCCGTAAACCTGAGATTTGTCATTTAAATTTCCGATTTTAGGCCTTAACTAAAATCACTCCCGATTAAAACTTTGGTAACTACAAAAACATAACTCAATGAATCCCACCAATTTTTGTTTTTACATTTTATCTACTAAAAACTTGTATTACAGTTTGTGTTTTAAACGGGACGGTCTATTGCGGAAGCCTTTTAAGTGTTCGGGTGTGCTCGGTTCTCTCGTGACTTGATCCTTGCTCCAGAACATCCAACAGATGTATACCTAGCACCATTACACAAGAAATGGTTAGTGGGATTGATAATAATGCATTTAGATTGGTGGAAGTGTCGAAACACCTCATAACGAAACGATCAAGTTTGAATGACAAAACAAAAATTTAGGAGTTTACACGCGCCGTAAGCTACGGCTCTGACCGTATCTTACGGTCTAGGGTTGCGGCTCTGGAGCTTGTTTTTAGCTTTAGCCTTCATTTCCTTGCTTATTTTCCCCCGATCTTTGGGTGTTTTTAAATCATGTTCAAACCTCTTCTTAAAGGCATTTGGGGACTTGTTTAATAGGACTTAATGAGTTATTTGAAAGCTTCTAAGCCCTCTCGGACTTAGTTTGATTACAATCCCATGATTTAACTATGGCTTTAGACATACTTGGCGCCAAGGCGCGCATTAAGCTTAGTTAGAATAATACTTACCGAATTGGCCTTCACACCTCTTAGGGGTTGTTTTCGAATTGAACTCACTTTGCCCAAAGGCTTTTATCTAAGTACGAACTTACCGAGCGGTGTTGACCCATACCTTGCATCCATTGTGATTACTTAGGCATCGAGTGCCCAATTTCCGAGTGTTCTCCTGCATACATTCTAGATTGAACACATTAGTCTCTTGAGACTCAATGGTAATACATTTACCATTGGACCCGTTAACCGTGAGATTCCTAAAGCTTAGAATACCGGCTTTGAATATCGGGTTCGAATGATGAGAAAATCACCATTTGACCCATTAAGGCTAACACTATGCTATCCAAGTTTTTATCTATGGTTCAAGTGACAACAACACTTGACCCGTTTACCAAAATGTCTAACTACTTCATTCTATTGATTTCATTAATTCATTGCAATTAAGACATCATTTTCCACATATCCTTACTAATTGACCCGTTTGATGGATTTCACCATTCGGTCACATCTTATTGTTTAATTTAATACCATAAATCTTATTTTGATACGAGTTCACATAAATCGACCCATTTAAGGGATTTCACCTCTTTGGGGTTTACCTTTATTACCCACATAAGATTAAAACCAATCTATACAACACTTATGCCATATTTATAATCTAATAATGTAAGTAAAACTTACCTTGTATTCACCTCATTTCCTTGCACTTAAGGCTTGTATTCGCTTGACCCGTTTGCTTGTTGATCCATCCTTTCCAAGCTTGCACCTAGCTTGACAAGATCAACCTTCACTATACTCATAAGATTGATCAAGTTAGTCATCATTTCCAATAACTAACACATCTCATGAGTTTATTCACACCATTTCATCTAGGTTTGAGTTTGGGTCAGTTTGACTCCTAAAAGTCAAACTGTCCATAAACATATTCATGTAAACTAGCTTAGCCAATGATGCACACAAGTACTAAGCTTTCATTCCCTATACCCATCTCATCCTAAACAACTTTTAGTGTTAAGGAAATGGGTATCTAGACAATCACATGTGTTAAGTTTATAAAACACCTTATTTTCACTGCTGCGCTTTTTGCGCAGCAGCTGTTCGGGTTGATTTTACCCCTTCTAAACCCCATAATCTGATTTCTACTTTCAAATACAAAATGTGCTACGTTCAAAGAGCTTTCCAGGCATATAAAGAACGCCTCCTAACGATTTTTCTATGATTTTATATGAATAATTAAAGATCAGGTCAGAAACATATTATGTGCAGCGATTTCCTTTTCAGCTGCTGTAATTGACCATTTTGACCCATTTAAAGTCCAAAGTAGTTGAACATGTTCAAATATGGATTATGCTTCGTTCAAAGATCTTTCCATGCGTATAAAGAACACCTCCTAACGATTTTTCTATGATTTTATATGAATAATTTAAGATCAAGTCAGAAACATATTTTTGACCAAACAGCTTTGCTGTCAAAACTGAAATGCTAACTTTAGATGCTCTTTTGACCCACTACAACTCAGAATCAGCTTCTTACGACTAAATATTAAACGTAGTATGCGCAACAAGATTTTCAACGATATAAGGCTCGTCTTCTAACTCCTAATAACGAATGAGATACAGCCTTTACAAGATGGTCACCTAGGGCTGTCAAGAGTAACGAATTTCATACAATTTTACACTATTTGACCCAATTCAAGTTTCATGTAGGCATTTTATCAAACACTTCATGTGCATCCTTTTTGAAAGTGAATTCTAAGCCTTATGGACTTCTCAAACTTTACCATTTGACTAGCTAATCATCAACAATTGATCACTTTGATTTGTAACATTTAAAAAGCATAAAAATAACAATTTATGCAAGATTTCACCATATCCTTGTATGGTTCATATCTAGGGCAAAAACCCATTTAATACATAGAACAATTCTTCCACTAAAATCTGATTTCAAGCCACCCTAGGTGTTTTTGTCACATGATTATGTGCTATTAGGCTCCCTAATCATGAGGGTAACCTTTATACTCCTATTAATCACGTTTTTGAAAGCACCCTAAAATCTCATAAAGCTAGTTCATGAAGAATGGATCAATTTAGGTAAAATAAAAGAGTACCTTGGTGATTGTCATGCCTTAGATGATGAGAAATTGCATCATGCATGAGATTTCTTCTTGCTTTGGCTTGGATTGCACAAGATTTATGAGTTGTAGGTGTGGTGTGTGTGTGTTTTGTGTGTGTGTTTTCATCCTCTGATGAAAATAATCGATGCACACACACATACACTTATGTATTTTATATATATATATTTTTTTTATGTTTAGTCAAGTTTGATGACTTGACCAGTTTGGTAGCCTCTTAATGGGCCTCTTAATCATTAAGCTCTTAATCATTAAGCATTAAGAGTGTTTGTTTCCCCTTAAAAAAACATCTGAATGATTCCATTCAGCTCTTAACCATTCAGTTAATTGGGAGAGCTGAATGAAAAAATAACCAACGTTGTACCCTTTTTCTCCTTTCCTCTCCAGCATACCCTACCTCCTCTCTCATTACCCTCCACTGCAAAAAGCTGCAAAGTGCCCGGTTTCCTCCCCAGTGAACACAGGTAACACTCTCCCTTCCCTTCCCTTCTCCCCTCCCTTCTCCCTTCCCTTCTCATTTTTTTTTGGCCCTAATTCATGATTTAGGGCTGTATTCGTGATATAGAGATATAATAATTATTCCAGCCATGGTTTCTGTAAAGGCCCCTGTTGAAAACTTATATGTTCAATCGATTAAATAAAAAGGAATAGGTTGTCATACATCTAAAGTTAATATTATCTACAAATACTTGTATGTTCGTAATTGAATCCCCTTGATGAAGAATGCAAAATTATAGTACACTTTATGATTGGTGACCTTAAAGTAATAACACCACATATATAGGTCTTTGAAACTGGTTCGAAGCAGTTTAATTCCATCACACTCATCCAAACAACTACATTGTTCATCATGTTTGCTTTTTCACATAAACAAGTTTCTAAAAAACAAACAGTAATCATAAAGTGGGTTCATAAAAGGCCTTTTTAAGTAAAGTTGATGAAAGAGGAAAAATGTATTCTTTATGCAAAAGATGGAAACAGAGACCACACACCAAAAATTCCATCAACTTTATCTAGAGAATTGGTGTAGCTTTAATGGGTTAGACTTTGGCTAGTTGGTGTAGGCTGTTGTTTGGAGCTGTGTTTGTGTCTGCTCCTTTTTCTTTTGCTGGTGTATTGTTACTTTTTTTGACCAGCAAGAAGGAAACTTTAATAAACAAAAATTCACTTAGCAAGCAACTAAGGGAAGGAGACAAATAAGATAACCATAAAAGGCCTTTTTTAACTATAAAGTGCAGAATATATAAAGATTATTTTGTAAAAAAAATGATATGTCCATTGAGCTATAAATTTTAATTTAAGATGATAAAACCTCACTAATTATTATAGCAATTGCTGCATATAGTGTATTAAGTTTGGACTGACCTGGTGATTCAGAGTATGGCCTATTTGTTGTGCTTTTTAGATGTTATTGTTAAGATGAAAAAATAGAAGATATAGATTTGACTGAATGGTTGCCAATTTATAGTTCATATCATGTTTAGGGCTGCCATATGATACTTGAATCCTTGATGCCATTTGATGTTTAAACTTGATGTTATTTTGATTCCAAGATCCTTAATTTTTGTTTTCAATTGTTCAAAGAATGGCATCAAAAAAAAGTAGGATTAGTTGGAAGTCGCCAGAAGTGGCAAAAACGTTTCTTGAAGCATGTATTCATGAACTTATAACCAACGGACGTGAAGGAAGCAGCCTCAAACAATTGTCTTGGAAAAATGTAGCGGAAAAACTAAAAACCGAAAACAACTTCATAGTGGACCAAAAACAAATGAAGAACCGATATGACTATTTAAAGGCAAAATTTACAGCTTGGTCCAAGCTTTAAAACAAAACCGGGAATGTTTATGATCCGTTGACAAACTCTTTTAACTTGTCGGAAGAACAATGGCAATTGGAGACAAAGGTATACTATTATTTTTTTGAATAATAGTTATTAGTTTATTTCAATTAGCTTACGATACTTTTATAACAATTCTCCACACAGTCTAACAAACACGTTGAAGCTTTGAGAACTTCGCCGCTATTATATCCTGAGCTCTGTGTTCAATTGTTTGAGGGCTCCACTTCGAATGGATTTGACAGTTGGGGTCCATCTTCAACACTTCCTCGTTCTTTTGTTGAGGTGATGACTCAAAGTTTAGATGCCTTTGATGATGTTGAATACTCTCCAATGGAACATCCGACAGTCGGTATTAGTGAGGAATCACCTGATCGATCAAAAGCTAAAAGAAAAGACCATGATAATAGTGGGGAGTCATCCATTCTAAATAAAAAGGAGAAACGAAAAGGTAAGGAAAGTCTAAATTCAGCACTCATTGAAGTGGGAGAAAAAATTAGCAAGGTTGCGGATATGTTGATTGAAAAACACAATATTTCTAATGATATGGATGCATGTATGGAGAAATTGGGAGCAATGGAATGGGATAAAGTTGACCCAAAATACCAAACGGCGCTTTTACTATTTGGTGAGAGTCCTGATATAAGAAAAGTGTGGTTACGCATTCCACCGGACACTTGTGAGATGTGGGTTAAGAATGCGGGAGCGAAGTATGGATTGTTTTGATTAGTTGGGTGTTTTTTTGGAACTTTATGTTTAGCTATCGTTTTTTAGATTGTTTTGACTAGTTGGATGTTTATGAATGTTTTTTTTGAACTATATGCTTATGAATCGGTTTTTGATTGTTTTGACTAGTTGCATGTTTATGTTTATGGATGTTTTTTTGCAACTTTGACTAGTTAAATGTTTTTTATGCTTCTGAATCATTTTTATGAATGTTCTTTAGATCTTTATGTTTATTTGACAGGTAACTTATGGAACAAGAAGACGAGATTATGATATTCATTTTTCTTTGTTTTCAA
Organism: Ambrosia artemisiifolia; assembly: GCA_032199755.1. NCBI lineage: Eukaryota > Viridiplantae > Streptophyta > Magnoliopsida > Asterales > Asteraceae > Ambrosia > Ambrosia artemisiifolia. The sequence goes on along the minus strand of CM063517.1, from coordinate 46,010,888 downwards.
TGGTTAAGATTCGCCTCAAGAATGAATGGAAAGATAAGAGATTTGAATTCAGCATTGACTGGTCACGCATACACCCAAGAATTGTTGCATGGATCTTCTACACAATGTCATGAAATGATGCGTATGTCACGTGATGCATATGTACTCTTGTGCAATCATTTCAAACAAAGAAATTGGGTACAAAGTAGCAGGTCGATAAGCCTGGAAGAAAAGTTGGCTATGTTTTTGATTGTTATAGGACATAACGAACGCTTTCGCATGGTTAAACGAAGGTTTCAACACTCAACAGAAACAATCCATAGATGCTTTCATGAGGTCCTAATTGCAATGTTGAATTTTGCAAAAGAAGTTATAGTTCCTACATCTTCTGATGCAATTGCAAATACCTCAGAGCGACACAGAAAATTAAAACAAATATTTCCTGGGGCAATAGGTGCCTTAGATGGAACCCTTGTACATGCAATCGTACCTACTGATCAACAAACTCGTTACAGAGGAAGGGGAAAAGGTGAATGTTTTCAAAATGTTTTAGGTATTTGTGATTTTGATATGATATTCACGTTCGTATGGGCTGGATGGGAGGGCATTGCACATGATTCACGAGTTCTAAGAGAAGTTGCTTTTAACCCGACTTCTGGCTTTCCTTTCCCTCCACCAGACAAATATTACCTTTGTGACGCTGCATACACCAACACTCGTGGATTTATGACTCCCTACCGTAGTACAAGGTATTGGTTAGCCGATTTTTGACGTCAACGACCGTTAACTAAGGAAGAAAGGTTCAACCATGCTCATGCACAACTAAGAAATGTTATTGAGCGTGCATATGGTGTTTTAAAGGCAAGATTCCCAATCCTAAAGCAAATGGCTCCCTTTTCATTTCAAATACAAAGGGACATAGTGATTGCTTGTTTTGCTGTCCATAATTTTATACGGAAATGTAATATTCATGATCAATTGTTTATGTACTACGACGAGAACATTATGTTTGCTGAAATGCAAGGTGGAGAAAGTGACGGTCAATTTGTTCATGACATAGAATGGGGTTCACAAGGCATCGAGTATATGACTACTTTGCGTGAAGAGATAGCGAATCAGCTAATTTCAAATAATTAAAATTACAGTTGTACTTCATATATTATTTTCTATCTGGATTTTGGTTTGTTTCCTAGGATTTTGAATATTTATGTGCCATTTCAATTATTATGATGTTATATATTTTCTTTCATTATTCATTATAATCATTTAGGACTCTGATCAAACAGATACATTCATTCTACAAAAAAAAATGTACTGGGGTTAAAAAGGTCATTCTGCATAGTCATTCAGAGGTCCAACCAAACAGCACTTATTGGTTCAGCACTTATTGGTTCAGAGCCTCTTAACTATTCAGACGCTCTTAATGATTCAGCACTTAATCAGACAGATCCTACCAAACAGCCCCTTAGTCCCATTTAAGTGTTTAAGCCTTGTCTAGCTTACAAAATTAATGGGTTTAATTCCCCCGGTTAGGGAGCTTCGTATTATTTGTTATTCGTTGGAGTAATTAAACCCAAAGCATTCGTATTAGCATAGGACGTGTTTAGTAAAATTTGGGGTGTTACACATACCAGGTTCCATCTGATCCCGAAGCAACACCATTGTTTTGTCATTTATTTCTCTTAGAAGTTTACATCTCTCTTTTTACTTTACTTTTTCTCTACGCTATTTAAAAAGGTCTTTTTGGTAATTTTAGGAAGCTGAGTAGCAAAAATCGTGTCCACAGATTCGATACTCGGTACTTGCACATTTCTATACTATACACGATAGGTGCGCTTGCCTGTTGTGCTGGGTCTAGAACGTTGAGCAACTATCGTTTTAAATTATAAATTTAAAACTTGCAAGTGTATTTCTATTTTCCAAATTACTCACCTTTTCATCAACATTCTGGTATTTCTCTCGGGACTTGCTCTTTTTGAAAAGAAGTTAAGTTTTTATTAAAACACCAGCACACACCAATAATGATATACGTTAATTTATACATATAAAAGCCCCAGTTTAACTCCCCTTTATATACGTTTTTGGCCTTATACACGATGAATTGGTACTTATTTGGGTATCTTGATGATTACAGGTCTTAAACGGTATCCAGGAAGCAAACCGGATCAAAAACAAAGGTTTCTGCGTGAAAACGGAAGGTTTATCAATCCGAGTGGCCGCGCGGAATGAGTGGGCAGCCGCGCGATTTTATCAGATTGAAGAAAACGAAGTTGTCCTGCATGCTTAAAAGTGAGCGGCCGCGCGGAATGTGTGAGCGGCCGCGCGCTTTTAACAGCTCTTTAAAAACAGGGCAGAACGTCATTTTTAGGGTAATGGGTGATTTTTGGGCGATTTTGGGCGATTTCTAGGGCTCGTGAACTGCTGTGAAGCCGATTAACAAGCTTGGGAAGCAAAACAGATAAGGATTTGAAGACTTTGAAGCCCTGCCAGACATGGCACGACCGTGCTCATTTCTGTGCAACCTTCCCGGGTCAGCAAGTCAACATTTCCAAGTCAACAGAGGTCAAATTCAGATTTTCAGAAGGTGCACGGGCGTGCTCTGGTGTATGGCGCAACCGTGCTTTACTCCAGCATGTTCTCTAAGGCAAAAACCGACCAAGATTGACAAAACGGTTACACCTAACCATATGCACGGGTGTGCCAAACCTGGTACAGACAATTCTGCATGCAAGGACTCTGCAACAATACCCGTTGTCTAGCATGGGCGTGCCAAAACGTTGTTGAGGGCATGCTCGAGCTGAAATGCCTAAAAATAGAGGCCTCCACCCCACATTTTGAAGCATCACTTCTCACTCGAAACTCCACACTTCTCCATAGAGTTTTAGCCTTCTTAGAGGATCTTTGGTGTCCTTTGCAGCCTGGGATCACTCCATAAACACCTTGAGAGAGAGAGAGAGAGAGAGAAACCACCAATATCATCCAAATCCCTTATAAATCTTCATACAACCTTAATGATGTCATGTACACAAACCCAACCTTGTGAGCTTGTTGTATCAACCATGCTAGGCTAGATTTCTGTTGATGTTGCTAGGGTGATGATGGAAACTTGGTATGAATTAATATAGTTTATCTTTTATTTCAAAGTGGTGTTTTGTCTTCTTAATAATTCTAACTATTCTAAACTTTGTTTAATGATCTAGTTAACAAATCACTTAGTCTTTGGCCTTGTGGGTGTCTTGATAGGAAGTGGGAGGACTCATGAGTATACCCATGGTGTGTAAAAACCCATGCACTTGTGAGCTAACCTAATCCTAGGAGTAGTGATAAGCCCATTTGTGGGTAGAAATACACACACTTTGTGGCTTAATCCTCTACTAACAAGATCTCATTTAGGGTCGGTACGTTCTTTATACTTGGTCCTAGTGATAAGTCAAGACTTAATCTTGCGACTTAGCTTCCTTGTCTATGTGATAGCTTTGGCGCAGGTTAAGGATTGATGAACCCGTGTTGAGAGAAAGCGATCTCTATTTTATTTCATTATTATACTGTCGCACAGTTAATAATAGATCACTCACTTTTCGACAAGTTAATTAAATCAAGTAGGAGATGCACATGTGCCGGTTGGTCACGACTCTTCTATGATATTAAGTGGTAATTTATTCGGTCATGCTCCGGCCACTGGTAAATGATTCAAAAAAGTCTAAATAGTTTGATGTCTATATCGTAACATTGGGAGGCGGGTAATTCGGTCTTGAGTCGACACAGTCTCGGTCACTTCCTTTTCAGTGTTGAGAGGTGAGCTTACCAGTTCGGGAGACTCTCATAATAACCTTAGGAGCACAATTGTTTGTACCGCTATTGCGATAGCAGTCACCTCTAGAAACTGCAGTAGCAATTCTTAGTTAAGCATAATGTGCGCAGCTCGAATACACCACTTAAAATAAATATAACTATTTTTCATACCAGGTTCCATCTGATCCCGAAGCAACACCATTGTTTTGTCATTTATTTCTCTTAGAAGTTTACATCTCTCTTTTTACTTTACTTTTTCTCTACGCTATTTAAAAAGGTCTTTTTGGTAATTTTAGGAAGCTGTGTAGCAAAAATCGTGTCCACGGATTCGATACTCGGTACTTGCACATTTCTATACTATAGCTGGGTCTAGAACGTTGAGCAACTATCGTTTTAAATTATAAATTTAAAACTTGCAAGTGTAATTCTGTTTTCCAAATTACTCACCTTTTCATCAACATTCTGGTATTTCTCTCGGGACTTGCTCTTTTTGAAAAAAAGTTAAGTTTTTATTAAAACACCAGCACACACCAATAATGATACACGTTAATTTATACATATAAAAGCCCAGTTTAACTCCCCTTTATATACGTTTTTGGCCTTATACACGATGAATTGGTACTTATTTGGTATCTTTATGATTACAGGTCTTAAACGGTATCCAGGAAGCAAACCGGATCAAAAACAAAGGTTTCTGCGTGAAAACGAAAGGTTTATCAATCCGAGTGGCCGCGCGGAATGAGTGGGCAGCCGCGCGCTTTAATCAGATTGAAGAAAACGTAGTTGTCGTGCACGCTTAAAAGTGAGCGGCCGCGCGGAATGAGTGAGCGCCGCACGCTTTTAACAGCTCTTTAAAAACAGGGCGGAACGTCATTTTTAGGGTAATGGGTGATTTTTGGGCGATTTTGGGCGATTTCTAGGGCGCGTGAACTGCTGTGAAGCCGATCAACAAGCTTGGGAAGCAACCCAAGTCCATTAACATCATCCAATCCATCATAACCTTGCTTGTTTATGGTTTGATTCTTGACCTAATATTATATCAAATCTAATTTTGAAGCTTTGTTATGTTGTTATGATTAGTATTTGTAAACCTTAATGGTGTTGTTACTGATCTTTGACACGGTTGATAATCTTTGCTAGTTATTTTGGTTAAAATGGCGATCTTAGTAGATTTGTGTTCAAAGTTGGTAAAATGGAATAGGTTGTGAAATGCTCTACTTTATGCTAGTCTCGGTGGTTGTATTGTGTATTCGGTATTGCTTTCCTTGATTAGTAAGGATAGAAAACTCTTAACGGATGACTAACTTATCTTTAGAAGATTCACATGAGATCATATCAGCTGCTCGCTAATGAACAATTTGAGGTGGTTAACGTGTGTTTATCGTGTTAGCTTTCCGTATAGTTGTCCTGTTAGGATTCCCGAAAGGGATACTAATTGTCTGAAAATGGGAATGTTGATCACACGCCTTTATTTCATATGTTATGTAGTTGACATGTTCAGGTTGTTATTATAGTATATATATATATATTGTATTTGGAGTCTTATATATATATATATGTATATATATATATATATGTGTGTGTATTTGCTATGCTTAGTTTAAATAAGATTAAATTATTTAAAACAAACGTTCACTATCTTTTCTTACCGGTAAATCAGTGACAACAGTTCAGTACAATTGCTCCGCGCACGTCCATGGATCGATATTTGGTTCTTGTCTATGCTTTACTACATATGTGACAGGGTGCGCTTGCCCTTTAATGTGTGTTCTAATGTTAAGATTAAAATCATTTTTATAAATTTAAAACCCAATTTGCGCGAATGTACATATTTATATGTATGCTCAGAGCACACCAAGTTTTTGGCGCCGTTGCCGGGGATGCGACGAGCTTTTGGAACGACCCGAGTTACTCCTTTGCCGGTGTACATGCTTGTGAATATCTGTCTATACTTGTTTATTTGATTAATTTGTTTGTTTATAGCAATCTTTATTTGTTCGTTTATTTGTTTATATAATTGTTTTTATTCTTTATTTGATTAATTTGTTTGTTGATAAGTTAGATTGATTCTTGATTTGATTTATTTGTCAGGATTCGGACTAATTGTTAATTTGTAGATTTGGAATGCTAAATTCTTTGTTGATCTTTGTTCATATTGTTTGTCCTGTTTATATAGTTATAATTTTTATGTGTACACAGTCTTTTGTGTGTATATATATATATATAGGAAGTCTGGATCTATTATGTTGAGATTCGATGGTTAGGATGCTTTTACAAAAGGTTTGGGTTAAGCAAATTTGGGAAATTTCGTTGATATAAAAGTGGTTTTAATAAAAATAATTTTCTTTGAAAAATGCTTCATTGCGATTCGCAAAGAAGCTGGGCTTATGGTTTCGCTTTAAGCGAATTCCTAATTACCCCGGATTTTATCTTTATTTATTCACGATACGCGAACAGGATCACCAGAGTCCTTCGCGTGACGTGAATAGCCGCTATCTTCCGTTTTTAACTCATTTCATTGGCATCCATCATCGTTTCTATCCGTCAACTTCCGTTATATTATTGTTCGGTAAAAAAGGTTGTTTTCGCGCAAACAAAAAGACGGTCTTTATCTTGTTGCGACGTGCTAGCATCTTGAGTCATTGTACTCACTTGCGCCACGCGAGAAGCGGTCTATACTTCTTCGCGATGCGTGAGCGACTCAGATTTCGCTGAAAATATTGTATATTTTCATATTTTATATATTTTCATAATTTAAGTTAGTGTATAGTTTTTAGTATATTTATCTGTGTATATTTCTTCTGTTTTTTCTTAGATCGAGTCTGTAATTATTTTATCTGTAATTATTTCGTACATTGCGTCAGTTTAAGTGTGGGGATAGCCGATGTCTGTTCATTGCTTGATCGATCTTCTCGCCCGTACTCAATTTGCATTCGGGCGAAAGCGATCTTAAAGAAAATGTTTTAGATGTGTAGGGGCAGAAATGTCCTAATGAACTTCATAAAGTTTTTAACTTGTTGTTTAGTTTGTTTTTAGTTTTTACAGGATTGATTCGCGCCAAATGATTGTGTGGATAGTCGCTTCAAAATAGGAGGTATTATTGTACTAAGAAGTGTCGCGAAACAGGTATGTTGGTTGTTTATGTCAAAACTGAGCGAGTGCAGGCGTTTTGAGGTGAAACTGCAGCAGAAAACACATCTGCATGCAGGGAACGGCCGCTCACTTAGAGTGAGCGGCCGCTCGCTGTGTTATGTTCGAAAATCTGCGGGGGTATTCTAGGAAATTCGAAATTTTTGATAAAAACTCAACCCTATAAACATTTTGAATGGCCGCTCAATAGTGTTTCATAACAAAAACCTGCGCTTAGCTCTCAAGAACACTAACAAACCTCCCAATCCACCACCAAATTTCAAATCCAAGGTATGAATCTCCTTAGTATAAATTATTGTTTTCCTTCTTTCAAGTTTTGGATATTTCTTCATAATGTTTAATTAAATCCGAAATTTGCAAGAAGATTAGTTGCATATCTAGTATAATATTAGAGTAGTTTTGTATGATAATTGTAATGTAGTATTAATCTTAGTTGTAATTAGGTTAGTTTAAGAAAATTTGGGGTTTTCTTCATAATAGTTCAAACAAGCCCCAAATTTCGGACATGCTTCATAGTAGTTCAGATTTTTAAGCGCCTTTTCAAAAGAAAGCTTGTATTTGAGATGATTTTGCAAAAATAATTGTGAATGGGATGTTAAAAATCTGAATTTGTAGCAACTTCATAATGTTTCGAAGTGTTCGGCCATTCAATCATGAAAACAACATGATTTTGCAAAACCAAGTGTTTGAATGGCCGCGCTCGGGTGCATTTGGCGTAAACATTGCAAAAGGACACAAGCCAAATGCCCAGGATCGAACAAAAAGATGCTGAAAATCATTGTCGCGCCACTGCTAACAGTGAACGGCCGCTCGGAAAGAGTGAGCGGCCGCTCACCTTCTCTGATGTGAAAATTTGACTTTTGGCGCGACTGATTTTAGTGCTGATTCTTTCCCTTCGACTGTGTTTGACATTTTTAAGAGTGTTTTAATGCAGATGGTTCATCAGTTCCTTCGTTTCAGAGCCTAGGACCACAAGGAACAACAATGCATTGGGGAATTTCAAGCCCTTTGGACAAGGCGGGGACACGATGCAGCAGGTCCATCCGGGACCCGGCAGGATGATGATGACGAGGAGGACTAGGAGGTCAGTCAGACCGTGTGAAGGCGACGGTGGTATCTTTACTATATTTTATGCACTATTGTAGTTTGGGGGTTTTCATTTTGGGATTCTTTTAAATCCCCCCCCCCCCCCCCCGGGTTTATGTATTCAATTTTAGACAATTTACTTTGCTTTGTTTTAAATTCAGTACTGATGAATGCTTGGAGTTTTATTTTAATGATTTGTGTGTTTTGGAGCGCCTTTTAGCACTTTTGCAGGTACTAAGGAAAAGGAGTTCAGGATACACACGAGCACTGAGGGCTGAGCAGACACAACAGCGTCCTTGGATAACCTTCAGTTTGCTTCGACACCAGGGGAGTTTTAGTTTCTCTTCTTTGCACTATAGTTTAGCTATTCATAATGCTTTACTATTTTTTGAGTCACATTGGGGACAATGTGATGTTCAAGTGTGGGGAGGGTAACTATGTTAACTTTACTTAGCTTGCACTATAGTCTAGCTCTTCATAATGCTTTACTATTTTTTGAGTCACATTGAGGACAATATAATACTAAACTACTGAAGTTACTGAGTCGGTTAGAAGCTTCTCTGGAAAGTACTGATGAGTGAAAAACTACTGATGAGTAGTTTGTCTTCAGTAGTTCTTCAGTGAAATGTCTGGTTAGACTTCAGAACTTCTGATGCTTTAACTCTTCAGCACTTTGACTTGTTCTTCTTGAGCACTTGTATCTTTACTCTTCAGTAGTTCCATACTTAGAATATTTAGCAGAAATATGATTTGAACTTTGGTAACAAAAGTGGTTTCTTCAATCCTTTTTGTCCCAACAATCTCCCCCTGGATTGATGAAGCCAAAACCAAATCCAAATCCAAATCTTTATTTACCTTCATTTTTCCTAGCTTCTAGTATTCTCCAGATTTCTGCAGTCATGGAAATACTCAGCTGGTTTTGTTGTTGCTCTGTAAGAGATCCTTGTTCAGGCTCTAGATGTTGTATGGTGAGTAGGTCTTTTGTTGACAGTATGCTCAACTCCTTGGAATTTTTATAGACCTTGCTTGAACAATCTCTTCTGGTCACTTTCACTGAGTTGGAATTAGTGAATGACCACTTTACTATATTTACCTTAGACCTGTCAAAGTCTGAGGCATAGGGGACCAAGCTAGTCTCCTGGGTTTGTCCTGGTTGAGGAATATCTTCAATTTCAGTGACCTTCAGGTGGGAGTCCCTGCTCTCTTTAGTGTTCACAGCACTAGGTATTGCAAAGTTGGGTAAGTGATGTGTTGTAACAACCTTAGTGTGAGATTGTTCTTTGATCGTCTGTTGTAACTGGTAAGCATATGTAGCAGGGTCCCTGAATTGTGTAAGCAGAGGTTTCTCTTCAATATCAAAGTCTCCATGTACCAACTGACTTCCTTCCAATAGTACCCATCTTGAAGTAAGTCTTGACTGTTTCCTCTTGCTTCTTCTTTCTAATAGCAGGCTTTTGTAGTGCACCAGAAGATCTCTTAACTACTGAAGTTTGTGTAACTTCAGGAGTTTTTCTCAGGGTTTGCAGCTTTGCTAGCCTTGAATCTTTTGTATGTGTCATAAAGAGTGTCTTCTTTCCATCTTGACACTAAAGTTTTTGGACCAAATTCATTTGCTACCAACTCATCAACTATTTCATCTCTCTTTTCTTTTCTTTCTTTCTCTGTTGCCAACCTGTCAGCTACAAGTTGAGCTCTTCTTGTCAGTTCTTCTATAGACAGTCTGTTCAGAGAAGCCTTTTTAGCCTTTGTGTTCTTTGTGATTATTAGCATATGCTGTGCTCTTTTGTCTTCTTTAGCAGTAGCTTCTTTGGCTCTGTCTTCAGATTCTAACTCATCAAGCTTTTCTTGATACTTGACAAGTTTTTCATCAAAACTTAGATCATCCCTTGCTTCCAAGCTATTCCATACCTTTTCTTCCTTAGCCTTCTTTATTTCCTCTTTTAAACTCTTCTCTAGTAATTCTTTTGACATTGAGATTGGAGTAGGGTTTAAAATGGTTGTAGTAGTTACAGGTGCAGGCTTTGGAATTGGTATTGGTGTTGGACTTTGTTCAGGTGCCTGGAAGACTGTCCTTGATCAGTCTTGGTAGATATAACTTCTGAAGGGTTGATTGGTTTGATAGAAGTCACAACCACTGAAGGATTGTCTTCAGTAGTTTGAATAATGTCATCAGAAGTTTCTTTTTCTCTTATGTGCCCTTGGGATGGATCAGAAGTTTGAAGTATCTCTTTCCCTGGTCTGTGTTTTATCTTTTCAACTTCCAGAGACACTTCTACTGGTTCCTTAGTCTTCTCCCCCTTTTGGCTTCATCCACTTCTGGAAGCCTTAAAGAATGAGAAGTTGTAGCAGATAATGATGCAAGCTCTCTTGTATTTTCATCCATCTTCTTGTTTAACTCTGCAAGTTGTTTGTTCAGTAGCTCAAATTGTGCATTGGCTTTTAACTCCCAAGCAGTTGTGAAAGTCTTGAGTTGCTCAGAGATAAGGTTCTTCATCATCTGGTACAGGGGACCATCTGGGTTGCATAGGTGGTTCCAGTCTATGCTAGACATCCTAGAGAATTGGGTAGGCTTTTGAAGTGAAGGGGGTGTTTTTGGGTGATCTTCAGAATGTACCGAAGATGCCACTTTAGGGGAATCAGGGTTTAAGTGGTCTTTAACCTGATCTTTTGTGACCAGCTCTTTGAGCTTAGAGACATCAGATTCAGGACCTTCAATATGAGCCGTCAATTCATGTTGTGGAGTTTGTGAATCGTCATCCAAACTAATGGAATCATCTGAATCCCTGATAGTGTCCTCAATGAGGGCAGTATCAGTTAAATCATGAGCTAGACCCAAACTAGTAGTCTCATGAACCTCTTTGTCTTGGTACTGAGGTTTTTCTACCTCAGGCATTAAGCCTTCATCAGTAGTTGCCACATTTGAGGTCTTAAGGATGTCACTTCTGTCCTCAAGTCCACCACTGGGTTCATCCTCATCTCCTTGGTTAAGACTAAAGATGTCCACATCCATGTCAACTTCTGAAGGCATCTCCCCTGTTTGATGTGTTTCTTGGGGAGTGACATGTTTGGATGGGACTTTCTCTTTTAGTCGTGAGAGAAGTTGGGCAATTTCTATGGTTGTGTAGGAGGGTTCAGGTTTAGTTGTAGGTAAGGGATCAGCAGTTTCAAAAGAAGCATCAGTAGTTACAGTTTTTCTAAGTCTTTTTCTATGAAATGTAACTGTAACAGGTTTTCTTTTGGGTGGTTGAGATGGAGTGGACTGAGAGGATGTATCAGCCACATCCTTTTGAAGTGCAGATTGCACATCAGTAGTTTCAGGTATCTCAACTTCCTGAACTATCTTTTTCTTTTGGTTGGTGGGTGTTTGTTTTTGCTGTTTAGGCTTTTTGGCTTTCTTTGTTTTGGGTTTTGAAGATGTGGGTTCCTTAGGGACTGTTTCTTGTTCCCCTTGGTCATCTTCTGGCAACATTGCCGCTTTGTTATGCCTTGAGAATACTTGTGAAGTCAGTGGATTTAAACTTTTTTACTCCCCCACAAGTACTCCCTCACCAAGTTCCTTTATTATGCATTGATAACAAATCTTGGGTACAGTAAAAACTTCTTTTTGGAGTTTTGGTGATGCAACACCAACTCCTTGAAAAATAATGAAGATGCCTTAAAAGTTGTTTCATTTATGATAGAATGAAAGATAGGTTGAAAAGTTGAAGGCATCTGATCATATGATCCAGTTTTGGGACTTAGACACATAATAATATAGTGAAATAATAGTTTATATTTTGGATCAAAATATTTTTTGTAAACTGTTGCATGTGACAAAGTACCTTGATAACCACACTCAGTCATGGTTAGATGAATGTTAGAAGTGGGAATATGCTCAGGAGTATCAGCATCATTAAGGCCAAGCCTTATTCCCAGTGACTCCTGTGTGATTTCCATGTGCTTCCCTTGAATTGTTGATTTGAGGGAAATCACCTTATTGTTCACTGTGACCGACTCTGTATTTGCCCAGAACTCCTTGAGAGTTTCTACATGAATGGGAGGATCAACAGTGAAAGCTGTATGATATTGGGATTTAACGACCAAATCAATGATTTCGTTGTATTGGGACCAGGCTTCATCTATCTCAATATAGCCTCGAAGGTTATGTCCCTGTTTCAGTACAAGAGCCATGGTTTCTTTTGATCGAACAGTAATTTTTAGGTTAGAAAAGGGGTTTTGTCTTTGCTTTGAGAGAGAAAGAGGGAATTTTGATTTTTAAATGGATAAGTGTTTGAAAAGGATATTTATCAGAAATTTTTAACCAACTAGGTCAAACTTCTGATGAGTGAAAAGTCAGTTTTACCCTTTTAATGAAACTACTAATGAAGCAGGTTTCTTCATCAGTAGTTTTTGTCATCTCTTTAGTAGTTTTCAACAGCTGATGAGTATGACTTCAAAACACTTAAATAATCTCTGATAATCATCAGTAGTTATTTCTTTTCTGAAAATTTCTATTTTTGATGTTTCTTAGAACATCAGTAGTTTCTCTCTCATTTATTCATCAGAGGTTTTGTGACAGTTTAATAAGTATGTAAGTGAAAGTAAAAATATGTGCAGAAGGGAAAAGTGAAAACACTTACAGACTTTACTCAAAATTTAGCATCCCAAGCATGGATACCAACCTCTGAAATGTTGTTGAATCAAGGGGTTTTTGAATACATCAGCTATTTGATTAGCAATTGTGACATGTTTCACCTCAATCTTGCCTTTTTCATAGCAATCTCTTATGAAATGATACCTGATTTCAATGTGTTTAGTTTTTGAGAACTGAACAGGATTTTGAATGATGCTAATGGCAGATTTACTGTCTACTAAGAGTGGAGTCTTGGTCTCTGTGATTCCATAATCAAGAAGTTGATATTGGAGCCATTGCATCTGTGATGTGCAGCTTGCAGCAGCAATGTATTCAGCTTCAGCTGTTGAAGTTGCCACAGATGTTTGTTTCTTTGATTGCCAGGACACCAGACAGTTTCCCAAGAATTGACAACCACCAGATGTTGATTTTCTTGACATTTTACACCCTGCGTAGTTACTATCTAAAAAAGCAGTTAACTTGGTATTGCTTGAAGCAGGATACCAAATTCCTAAAGTAGGAGTTCCTTTCAGATATCTAAAGATTCTTTTGACAGCAATTAGGTGTGATTCGCTTGGTGCTGATTGGTATCTAGCACAGACACAAGTTGAAAACATAATATCTGGTCTAGATGCAGTTAAATACAGAAGAGAACCTATCATACATCTATAGATGGTTTGATCAACCTGTTTTCCTTGATCATCTGGTTCAACTTGTGTGGTTGGTGTCATGGGAGTGGAACATGATTTACAGTCTAGTAAAGAAAATTTGTTTAATAATTCTTTAAAATATTTTGATTGTTGTATAAATGTTCCATTTGTTTGTTGCTTGATTTGCAGTCCTAAGAAGTACTGCAATTCTCCCATTGTACTCATTTCAAGTTTTGATTGCGTGAGTTTCTTAAATTCATCACACAATTTTGTATTTGTTGAACCAAAAATGATATCATCAACATAAATCTGAACAAGTAAGACATGATTTCCAACATGTTTAATGAAAAGTGTTTTATCAATAGAGCCTCTAGTGAAGTGATTTTTAAGTAAAAAGTTGGAAAGTGTTTCATACCAGGCTCTTGGAGCCTGTATTAGCCCATAAAGAGCTTTGTCAAGTCTGTACACCCAGTCAGGGTGAGAAGGATCCTCAAACCCTGGAGGCTGACAGACATACACTTCCTCTTTTATTTTTTCATACAGAAATGCACTTTTGACATCCATTTGAAAAACTTTTATATTGTTGGAAATTGCATAAGCTAAAAATAACCTGATAGCTTCAAGTCTTGCAACTGGTGCAAAGGTTTCATCATAGTCAATGCCTTCTTCTTGAGAATAACCTTGTACCACCAATCTTGCCTTGTTCTTGATGATCATACCAGCTTCATCTTGTTTGTTTCTAAGGACCCATCTAGTACCAATTGGTTGTTTGTTTGGAGGTAAGGGACAGATTTCCCAAACCTGTTGCTTCTTGAATTGAAGCAGCTCATCTTGCATAGCTTGAACCCAATTGTTATCTTGGAGGGCTTCTTGATACTTCTTTGGTTCCAACTGAGAAATAAATGCTGAGAAAAAGGAAAAGTTGGAGAGCTGGTTTCTGGTAAGCACCCCTGATGCAATATCACCCATGATTTGTTCCAATGGATGCTCCTTGTGTTCAATCAGTTGTTGTAGACCTGTACTTGTGGATGGCTCTGGTATTTCTTCAAATAAACCACTGAGGTTGACAATATCTGGTTCAGCTGTTTGTTGAGGTTCAGGAGTTTTTGGTTTAGCTGAATCAGTAGTTTCAAAATGTTCATCAGCAGTTGTTGAAGTAGAAGCTTGTGAAACTTCTGAAGGTTTGAAAGTTGATTTAATGACTGTGTTTGGAGTCCATGGTGTAGGACCATCATCATCAAACCCTTGATAACCATATTGAGGAGGTTTGGATGATTCAACAGTCTTTTCAGGTCCGAAATTAAAGCTGTCAAGGTCAAAGAGTTCAGCAGGATGTGCTGGAATAAGAGTATGTTTGGATTCATTAAACTTGACATTCAGTGTTTCTTCTACTATCTTAGTTCTTGAATTGAAGACTTTGTAAGCTTTCCTCATTGGAGAATAACCAAGAAAATAACCTGAATCAACTTTAGCAGCAAATTTAGAGATAGAGTCTTTGATGTTGAGGATAAAACATTGACATCCAAAAGCCCTGAAGAAGGAAATAAGGGGCTTCATGCCATGAAGAATTTCATAGGCAGTCTTGGTATGTCTCTTGTTGATAAGAACCCTATTCTGAACATAACAAGCTGTGTTGACTGCTTCAGCCCAAAAATACAAAGGTAGGCCTGAATCAGCTAACATGGTTCTTGCTGCTTCAATCAATGTCCTGTTCTTCCTTTCTACCACACCATTTTGTTCAGGAGTTCTGGGAATGCTGAATTGTCTAACAATCCCTTTAGACAAACAGAATTCATCCAGAGTTTTGTTCCTGAACTCTGTCCTACTGTCACTCCTGATGACTTTGACAGAGAGAGAATATTACTTCTCTATATGTAGAATGAAGAACTTGATTATTTCAGTTGCCTCATCCTTGCAATATAAGAAGAAGACCCATGTAAATCTTTACTTATAGGAGGACTTATGATGTTTACCTTTAAGACAGGAAACACGGTGTTCTTTACACTGGTATTCCTTCAAAGGTAGACCTCTGACCAAGCCCATTTTTGTGACTTTATTTATGGTTTTAAAGTTCACATGGCCAAGTCTCTTGTGCCAGAGATCAGTTTCTGAAGTTGATGCCTTTGAGAAGAAACAGGCAGTGTTGTTCAATACTTTGTCTTTCTCAATGTCCACTGCAAAGACATTGCCACACCTTTTGGCAATCAGCAAAGTATGATCTTCAATGATCTTCTCTATCAACTTCTGGCCTTCTGGTGATATGATCTTGCATGCTGTATTGGTGAAAAAGGAAGAATATCCTTTGTCACACATTTATGAGACACTAAGCAAGTTATACTCAAAGTTTTCAACCAGATTGACCTTGTCAAACTGCATTTTGCCTGAGGATACATTGCCATATCTTAGCACATATCCCTTGGCATTGTTCCCAAAGGACACGGATCCTTCTCTTTGGCTGATAAAATTTTTTATCAGGTATCTGCATCCAGTCATGTGCATTGAGCCTCCACTGTCAACATACCAAATGCTATTCAAACCTATGGAGACCCTCTGCACAAAATAGCAAATTAGTTAGATTTAGGAACCCAAGCCAATTTGGCTTTGGGTTTGCTCTTGAGAACAGGTGCAGTTTGTTGAGGACCAATTTTTGAAATCCATGTCTTTTTGGCAATGGATTTTTCATTAGGGACAATGGTGGTATCTTTTTGGTGACCACCATCAACTTTGGTCATCAGAAGTTTAACCAAATTTATCAAATCTTTAACCTCAGTAGTTTGTGAAACTACTGATGGGTTGGGTGTAACTTCTGAAGATGAACTTTAAGAAAAAGGCTTTTGTTAAGATTTAGTCTTTTTCTGAGAAAAGGTTTTGTTTGGTTGTTGTTTGTTGGGAAAGAAAGTGTTTTCATAATCTTGTCTAATTTGTTTTCCCATAACCAGTTGTTGATTTTTCTTATTAAACTGATTTCCCTTTCTATATCTACAAAGTTCAGTCATGTGGTTAAACAGACCACATATTTCACATGCTTTTGCCTTCTCTTTCCTTTTAAATTCAGCAAGAGAGTTGGAAGGCAAATTACTGACAATATCAGTATTTTTCAATAGGTCATCAGTAGTTTTCAGGGTCTCAACTCCTGAGGTAGATGAAACTACTGATGGCTTATTGTCAGTTGTTTTAACTTCTGCAGAACTTTCATTTTTGAGAAAGTTCTGATGGAAGGATGTGCACTCTTCCTTTTCATATGTTTGAATCAATTTCTTCCCATCATTATCAGTTTTGTGGGTGAAATCAGTTGATGATTCAGTATGGGTATACCCTATGCCAAACTTAACATTTGCAGCAGTTTGCTTGTTAAGCAGCATTTGGTATCCCTTACAAGACTCAACCTATTTTTCACAGTCAACCTTAGTGTCAGAAAGCTCTTTTCTAACATTGCCCAGTTGATATCATAGACTTTGTTGTCTGCATCTGGACTGCATTCTGATGTATCAAAAGGAAGACTGCTCCAGTCAACATACCCTGAAGTGAATAAACTTTGTTGAGGGGGTTGTTGAGTTTGTGGAGGTTGTTGAGCAGCTGGAAAAGGAGGCATTTGTTGCTGGCCCTGTTGTTGAGCAGGCATTTGAACATATTGTATTTGTGGCACATATTGGATTTGTGGAGCTTGTGCCTGGACAAAATGAGCACTCCCTTGAGTTCCATTATTCCTATTATACGAGGAGTTAAATTGATTTCCAGACATTGGTTGGTTAAAGCTAGAGCTTCTACACTCTCTAGTAAAGTGTCCCAACTTTTGACACTTATGACATCTCAATTTAGATTTGTCAAAACCAACTTTTGTAGAGTTGTTTAATCCTTGAAATTTCCTTCCTGGCCATTTATAAAATTTGTTAGTTTTTATGCTTAACAAGGCCAGTTGGTGTAAAATATCCATTTCTTCTAAGTCATCACTGCTAAAATATTTTAAGTCATCCATGATAAAACACATGTTATCAGCAGTTTGACTTAGGTCTTCATTGTCATAAGCTGGGAATTATCCATCTGATGAGATCCCATCTGTTATGTCAATGTGATCAAAAGATCCAAAATTATTAGAACAAGATGGTGAGTCCTGTCCCAATAAGGCTGTGCTACCTGGAATATAGTCATCAGCAGTTTTACCAGATTCTTGTAACTTTTTCTTTTGATTAATCTCTCTTTCAAAAGTCAACAGTTTACCATGTAACCTTGTTAGGTTCAGGGTATGAAAATCTGAACTTGTTCTGAGGACTATAGAATAAGTTTCCCATTTTGAAGGTAAAGACCATAAAAATCTATGTAACATAGATGCATTTGAATAGGTCTGACCATTAAGTTTTAACTTAGAGATGAGTGATGAAAATCTTTCAAATTGTTGAGTTAATGTTTCACCATCTATATGAGTAAAAGTTTCATATTGTTGGGCTAGGATTTCTCTGGTGTTGGCTATCACCTCTTCAGTTCCTCCAAACTGTTCTTTTAGACTATCCCACAGCTCTTTGGCACTTTCACAATGTAAAAGTCCAGCATAAATTTCATTTGGGAGAGCCATAGCCAACATAGAGAAAGCTTTTGCATCTAGCTCAAATTTTTGGAAATCTTCTTCAGTGTAGTCTTTAGGGTCTTTTGGTCTTTCTACTTTAGATTCTGGATCAGTTATTACTGGTTTGTCTGGTCCAAACATTACAGACCTCCAACACCCAGTATTGGTCTGAGATATGGTGTGTGCCAACCTTCTTTGCCAGATATTCTATTCATTTCTGACCAGCATAGGAGGTTTATTAGCAGATCTAGTATTATAAGGGTCCATTTTTAAGAAGTTTGGATTGTCAATACTTTCTTAAGGTGATGGATGTAAAATAAAGTGAACTTTAATCCTTTATTGGATATCAATAAGAGCCTGTGTCTGATTCTCAGTTTGTTAGATTGATATTTGATCACATAAACCAGTTGCTCTGATACCAATTGTTGGATCAGTGGTCTCTTTTAACAGTTAAGTTATAGAACACTTATGTGTTTGCAGGTTTATCAAAGTAGTTTGCACAGCGTAATAATAAATGTTCTAAGTTAAAGTATCACTTTTACAGGAGTTATTACTCCCCTTTACTATAGCAGTTAATGAGAATCAAAGCAATTCAAAGTATAAAGCAGTAAGTGCAAGTATTGAATGATTCTCAGATGTGAAATGGATTATAAGTTATAAAAGCTTTGAAGGACTTCAATTAAAATCAAGTGTAATCACATTACATCACATATCTAAAATAGAGGGATAAACCCATCTATTTATTGACGAATACAGAACTGTTGTACTAAGTAATCTAAGATTATAATAAGCTAAGATAATGCTTACAATAGGCTGTAGCATTGGAACTTGTTCAAAGACTTTAACAAAACAATATAATACTAAACTAGTGAAGTTACTGAGTCGGTTAGAAGCTTCTGTGGAAAGTACTGATGAGTGACAAACTACTGATGAGTAGTTTGTCTTCAGTAGTTCTTCAGTGAAATGTCTGGTTAGACTTCAGAGTTTCTGATGCTTTAACTCTTCAGCACTTTGACTTGTTCTTCTTCAGCACTTGTATCTTTACTCTTCAGTAGTTCCATACTTAGAATATTTAGCAGAAATATGATTTGAACTTTGGTAACAAAAGTGGTTTCTTCAATCCTTTTTGTCCCAACAACAAGCTTGGGAAGCAACCCAAGTCCATTAACATCATCCAATCCATCATAACCTTGCTTGTTTATGGTTTGATTCTTGACCTAATATTATATCAAATCTAATTTTGAAGCTTTGTTATGTTGTTATGATTAGTATTTGTAAACCTACGGGTAAAAACAATAGTATTTAGTAGTTTAAACAACCTTTGTATGTTAATAGTATTTTGTATGAATTTGGTGTTTTTCATGTTTGAATCTTGATGATCATAGTGCAACCTTGTTTCATTGTTGTTGGATTTGTGATTGTGTTTGAATGACTTTGATGATTATCGGTTGTGTTAGTCAGATACATGTTGAAAAACCGTCCGTTTAATCAACCGATAGTAGACTAGTTAACTTGTTAATAAGTTTACAGCATGAAACTGTAACCGAGTATTGGTTGGGTTAAAGTCAGTCGAATAATGATTAGAAATGATTATCGGCACGTAAAAGGGTTTAAAAAGCTTAATGGTGTTCTTACTGATCTTTGACACGGTTGATAATCTTTGCTAGTTATTTTGGTTAAAATGGCGATCTTAGTAGATTTTTGTTCAAAGTTGGTAAAATGGAATAGGTTGTGAACTGCTCTACTTTATGCTAGTCTCGGTGGTTGTATTGTGTATTCGGTATTGCTTTCCTTTATTAGTAAGGATAGAAAACTCTTAACGGATGACTAACTTATCTTTAGAAGATTCACATGAGATCATATCAGCTGCTCGCTAATGAACAATTTGAGGTGGTTAACGTGTGTTTATCGTGTTAGCTTTTCGTATAGTTGTCATGTTGGGATTCCCGAAAGGGATACTAATTGTCTTAAAATGGGAATGTTGATCACACGCCTTTATTTCATATGTTATGTTGTTGACATGTTCAGGTTGTTATTATAGTGTATATATATATATATTTATTTATTTGGAGTCTTATATATATATTTGCTATGCTTTAGTTTAAATAAGATTAAATTAGTTAAAACAAACATTCACTATCTTTTCTTACCGGTAAATCAGTGACAACGGTTCAGTACAATCGCTTCGCGCGTGTCCATGGATCGATACTTGGTTTGTTGATGGACTATTATGTGGACGTCACTGTCGAATCGACTAGGGTTGAGTCTTGTATAGTATTACATGAGATTGTGGTGATCCATAAGGGCATTTTATGGATCTGATGCATTTGTTAATATAGGCCAAACCATAAAAGACTGGTTCGAACCCTAAAAGGGGCGAACCTGCAGAATCTGCAGGTTCGACCTCCTCATAAGGGCGAAAGTGGCTTTGGGTTTTGGACTATAAATAGCAATCTCATGTGTTTGTTTTCAATTAAGAAGATTTGAGTTTGTGCTTAGAATGCTCTCAAGGGGGAGGTCATGCCCGACCTCCCCCGGCCTTGAGATAGATGTTTATCCTACTGATGACAGTGTCTGTAACCGTTTCTGTAGTAATACGAATATGTGATGACATTGTTTTTGTTTGTTTCTGTCTCGTCTCGAATCTCCCGTCTGAAATCGAGTTGTTTTCACGTATTCGATCCATGAATTCTGTTTTTAACCGGATTCTCATGGTTCTTGTCTATGCTTTACTGCATATGTGACAGGGTGCGCTTGCCCTTTAATGTGTGTTCTAATGTTAAGATTAAAATCATTTTTATAAATTTAAAACCCAATTTGCGCGAGTGTACGTATTTTTATGTATGCTCAGAGCACACCAAATAAGTAGTAAACAGATGTTCATAATAACTGCTTATAGCAAACAGATGCTTAAAAGGGGTCAATATTGGTCTGAATAGTTGTTCGTAAATCGCGGCTAGCAAACAGATGCTTTTAACCTCAACAGTGGTAAATTCAAGTGGCCCACATATTTTTCTGAATATTTTAATCTGTTTAATGACATCATTTTTCGCATCACACGGACATTGTTGGCCTATCTCTCCGCTTGACAACTCAGCTTTCTTATGTCACTCGCGACTCTCCTATTATAGTAAGTATAGATAGATATAGATATAGAAAGATATAGATATATGTAGATTTCTTTTTATTTTTGAGGATGCGCAGCATGATCTCGGCCGCTGATGGGTTTTTTTGGGAGTTCATCTGAAATAATCTCAGCCGTCCAATTTGTCGGTGGGGGTTCAAATTATTTTGAACTGGTTCATTACTATAGCATAAGCGTTAAGAAATAATATTTTATTCGGGCCAATGGGCGTGTGACACATGGCGCTCTCTGATTGGCCGCTGTGGGAGGCGTAAGCCTTAAGAAATTATATTTTATTCGGAGTTTTAATTTATTTATGAATTATTTAATTTCCGTATTTTCCTTAGTGGGCTTGGTATGGTGGGCATGTGACCTGTTGGGCTCCCCTCTTATTGGGCCTACCCCTTGTTGGGCCTACCGCTCGTTGGGCCTCTCACTTCTTGGGCCATGCTTACCGGCCCAATTTCTTTCGTTCTCGCCTCATCATATTTTTTGCTACCGTTCATAATAAAGAAACAATTAGATTTTTTTATTATTTAAATTTTATATTTTTAGCCTTTATTTTTATTTTATTTTATTTTAGGGTTAATTTTTAGGTGGTCTAATTCTTCCATGCCTTTTTTTTTCAGGTGCACGTGTGTTGCTGCTGTGGTCCTATTGATGGCTCGCCGCTTGGTCATGGTTCTTTCTTTCGAGAGCTAGGGTTTAGATGTTGTGTAGGTCGCGTTGTTCGTTTCCTTTTACCGGTCTCGTTGTACGTGTGTGTTCGGTCTGGCATGTCCAATACCATGTGTACTCAAGTCTTATTGTATCATGTAGCCTTATGGCCTGTCAATGTATTTTTTTTTCCATTATGGTGTTATCTTGTGGTGTTGGTTTTGTCACACTTATGGTCGTATGATGCTATGGCCTGTCTTGTGTTCGAGCACCTTAGTGGTGATCGTTTGGTACTCGACCATATGGCTCTCTGGCCTGGACTCTATTACGTTTGTTGGTCTATCTTTTTACCAGGTAGCGTTTCTTATTATTTCTTTTTTAATTATTAAAAATATTTTTCCTAAATGTTCATTTCTAAAATTGGACATATATTAATTTCGCACATTTGAACCCTCCCATTCGTTTCCTGCCTTGCAAATTTGTTGATCCTCCATTCCTCCTCTCTATCTGTGGTTCATACGATTTCCATTATGATCCAATGTGGTTTTTGCCTAATAATCATATGATCAATTTCATAATTCACAATTTCTCATACTTACAGAATATAGGGTAGGGGTATTCTTTTTAAACATTGAATTTGTACCCATATCATAACATTGGTGAAACACGAATAATCTTAATTTCAATGAAAGACAATGGCTTCAAGATTTGTAAGCACCTTTGCTCTCCAACGTCCATACCCACCGATCACATGCTAACAATGATGCATATATTGTGAAATTGTTTGTTTCATTCTTGAAAATGTAATCTTACGTTTGTTATTTGATCTCGCTTTGAAATCTAAAATCTATATTATTGATTTCTTTTTAGTGTAATTGTCTCACGTTAATGTGGTTTTGGTTTAGAAACGCGTGAGGCACACCAAGGTGATAGGGTCCTAGGAAAATGCAAAAGTCCACTGCTTTTCATACTCTAGGCACAGTTTATCTACACATATTTTTGTATATTTCTCACATAGCATCATTTACCAAAGTTTTGTCATAAAAAGGTTACTATATGATTTAATATACGAATTACATATACATGTACAACTTAAAGAGTTATATGTACAACATCGTCCAATTTTTCTGTGTGCTTTTTGCGCTCAAGTGCAAGTTTTTTACATTGCGCCTCACCGAGTGAGATGCGCAGCCTATGCCTCACGCCTACCTAGGAGCACTCGAGACGTGCTTTTTTAAAAAGCAAGAATGTGTTTTCACACTGTAGTTGAAAAAGAAAGTTCTGTGTTTTGTTACAACATCTTGCTGGTTTCTATTCCAATAAGTGTTTCAAGGTTCAATTTAATGGTAAGAGAGATAATTTTGACTTCAAATGCTAAATTGACTGATTTTCATTTGACAATTGATGATCTTCTTTAAATTTTTTGTGAGAAAATCTGGAAAGTTAACATTAAAAACCCAAAAAGATATTCATGCTTTCAAATGACTGGATGAGACGTTTTGATCTCAAACACTAAATAGTAACATGTTTTATCTTTTGATTACATTTTGTTAATATTGTGGTTTCTTTTTTTGTTTCAGATCCCATGGCTGAAAAGGTCAAAAAATACAGGAACATATTATGGCTTATTTCGACGTCCTACTTTTCTACTCTGTCTAGCATTATTGATTGGCGTTGTGTTTGTGAGTAAAGATAATAGAGAGGTATGCATATGTCAATCCCTGATTATTTTAGTTGTTATAGATGTAAATGAGTTGTCTAGGGCTATGTTGTCTAAGATGCATAGGTGCAGCCCGAAACCTAGGCGCTCAAAAAGTGACTGCTTTTTATAAGCTAGGTGCATTGTATAAAGTACCATTTTTGGGGTTTTAGACACGTTATAAGTAGTTTTAGGTTATTCCATGCTCTTTAGGTTGATTCCAGCCTTTTTTAGGGTTTTTTTTAAACCATTCTGGGTTGGATCTTATCCGGAAATGCCCTAAAGCGGCACCTGAAAGCTCACCTTTAAGGGTGCACCGCATTCGGTGCATTGGGCTACGCCTGAGCATAGGGCTTTTGACAACCTAGGTGTAGGATGAGATGCATTGACATATGAAATTATGAATATGATCATGGGTTTTCTTGCATGTATTAACAGAAGTTGGGTAATTCTATGCAGAAATCAATTAGATGGGGCATAGATATTATACGAGGCTCACTTTATGCAAACATAACAAGTGAGGTTTGTTTTTCCCTCATCTATTTATTAGTTTTTCAATCTCAAAATTACGCAAAATGTCATTGGTTTCGTGGTTAAACTAATAATGTAAAGATCATGTCATGTGTGACAATAAGATATCTAATCTTTGTGAAGAATATTATGATATTTCACCTACCATCTATGCACATCAAGTCTCTAAACTTGTATTGTTCATAGTAATCAGGACTACGTAGGAAACATATGTGCTTCTACCCATTCATTGATTAGGCCGTAACCGCTACTACCAGCAATCACAACTCTCTTAATAAAGCTCGCAATCATTTGCACTTTTACAGTAATAACAATTTAGACTTGATATTGTGATTTTACATGTTTTATCATTTGAAGATCATTGATACATAATGTTGCGTGTTGATCACCTTTCGATACATGTGGATTTATTCTTGTCACTTAGTATTCTTCACTGGAGGTCTTGTCCTTAAATAAGTGACTTAAATGTCTTTGTTGAGCATCACAATTGTCTCACCCTTCTCACTCTCTTAATCGCATTGTATCATGCACATCATCTAACAACTCCTTTTTGAACTTCTATTCAAATCGTCTTTCAACCCCATGTCTTTCATTGCTACAATCCCATTCATCATCACTATCGTGTCTTCACTTACCTACCGATTGACTTTATATTGATCATTATTGGCTTCGGTGGAGAGGAGTTTCCCTTTGCCTTTACCAACAAACTATTACGGATACACCAAATCAAGTCAAAGAAGTCAATGATCCAGTCAAATCTCATAAATAACTTTTCCTTATTTTGTGCATATTCTCCATTTACTTTTGCTTATTCCTTGCTTAAGTTTAGTTGTACTCTATGTATAAATATCTTCTTCATTCATGTATGTAAACACAATAGAAATTATTCAACTATAAACAAGTCTTTGTATACTCGCATACAACCACCGCCACTACCACCCAAGCATAGCCCCTGCACATCATCTATATTACATTTTGTGGTCAACACTACCTCACCTCTCATATGTTCATTTGGTCCTACCTGATCCATCATTGCCTTTGTGTGAGCCTTCAATTTCTAGACCATCTCTATCTCACTTGTATAGCTGTATTCTTAACTCTCTTTCTTTTTCACATGGTGTACCATCATCACCAATATCTACTTTCTTACCACCCTCATCGAAACCATCCACACTTCCACTTACACCTACCTACCAACACCTTCCTAATCTCTGTCGGAACCCCAATTAACATGTTACTTTTCCCTTGAGTGGCCAATTAGTACTTCGATATTTTAAAAACACGTGGTCGGTTCTTCCTTGTGTTCCTAATAATAAAATTTTCGATTGCAAGTGGGTTTATATGTTAAAGTTGGACAATAATTGAGCTATCACTTGCTACAAAGTTCTGTTTGTAGTTGAAGGCTCTCCCAAGAACAACCAAATATTGATTTTTCACAAGACCTTTAGCATGGTCGTCAAGTTGCGAGTGTGGTTCTCGATCTATCTCCCTAATATCACATTTGCGGCTAAAAATGTGTAACATTATGTATATTTCAACTGAAACCATCCGTCTAAAATTAAATGGATTTTATTTTATTTTCATGGCATTATTGACTTTCGACATGCTACTGGATGAACACTTTAGGCCTTCACTAGTGCTGCAATGGTAAAGCGGTTCACAAAGTGATGAATCTACTCTACGTGCGTTGTCAAATGTTGACTGGCGATGATCACATGGGGATTGATACGTCCTTGGATTCTAACCTTATCTCATGGTCTACAACGCAGGCAGCAGATTGCCAATATCTTTACAAAGTCATTACCAACTTTTGTATCTATCTTTCAACGTTTAGGGATTATGGAGGTGTAGAATTTAGCAAAATTCATAGTGCACTCATTTGCTTAGTAAAATGTTGTTTTGAGGAAATATTTTAAGAAGAAAACTGTAGATCTATCTTAAGATCCCCTTAATTTCAAAACTTATGTTTTAGCGATACTAAGAAATTCCGAAAGCAATCGGTTGACATCTAAACATTTTATTAAATTTGGTACATGTATTAAAAGCAAAAAAAATTATATTTTAGTATTTTGATAACTTTCATTTCCTCTAGAACTTGCAACCACAACCATCACCACAATCACAAGTTGAACCACCAATACAACAAAAAACTTTGTGGCCTCAACTGCAACCACTACCCCTGCCTCCACCACCACCGGAGCTGCCGCCGCTACAACTGAAATCACAAACACCACCGCATCCATCACAAATACCACAACCACACGGGGAGGAGCAAATATGCTTACATAAGGTTTTTCTCTCTCCTCCCTCCTATATATAGAAACAATTTGCAAAGCTTACTAATGAAGTTTTTTTTATCTTTTTCATTATTTCAATATCTCAAGGAAACTGTTTATAGCCTCCTAGTTTTATTGACACAGCAACTAGTCATGGTCCCTTCGGATCGTATATATGGGATCAATGCACATGGAGTCATGGATTAACAATTAAAAGGAGTATGCAGGGACTCACGAACATAGAACAAAGGGTGGAGTGGAAGAATATATGAAAAACACGAACTTGATAAATTTCCACACAAATATAAGGGTATTTATACCTAAGGTTTTGACGATTAACTAACTAACTAACTAACTCATACCAATAATATACAGACACAACGTTTATAACCTATGATTTTTTACTTTTTAAAGTCAAACTTTGACTTTTATAATTGACACTAAATTAAGATTGATTTCTTGATTACAATCTTCTAACATTCATGCCAGATAATCTAATCTTGCCATCTTTTTTGACTTAGAACCATTTTAAATTTCTTCAAATTTTCTATTGTCCCCTTTGACTTTGATCACTTTGATATTCAAGTGTTGTTTTCCCTTGACCCGTATGAATGATCGGAAAACAAAGTGGGAAAAGGGGCGAACCATCTTCATTGTGGCCTTGTACCTAAATCTAATTCTCCGGTTTAATCGGCCTCTACACTTATTAAAAACTTCTCTGATACACTTGAAACTAAATTCTCGTTTTCCTTTTCTGCTTTGCCGGAATTCTGCCTCCTGCCATGTTAAACAATTATGTTCATAGGAAGCAAGCTTCACATATACACACCTATGTTGAATGACAATCATAGCCATAGGGGGGTTGCTATGTGTTAGGACTGGAGTCTAACCTTATCTCATGGTTCTGCATGTAAGAAACGCATAGTTTCTTTTTCCTATATATACTCAATTGAATAAAAAGGATTTTGTCGATCATAACTAACCATGCTAAATGCTTTTCCTTGGCATTGGTTCAGCTCTACTCCTAATCTTTTACGTGACAATCTATGACTAAGCTATCTCTCAACCAATCCTATCTCTCATGCCCGCACAAAGGATTTTCATTTTGTTAGACAAGGTCGCCCAATTAATGTGAAAATATTGTTGACAAAATAAGATTGCTAATTGCCAACTTCTAGATTTATAGTTTTACTCAAAGCTTTTTATCTCTGGGGAATATGATCGGGAGGGGCTAATCAAGGCCCTTAATAGCAATTGATTTGTAAAGATAGTAAATTACCTTATCTTAGGAAAGTTGTTGTAACCTATTAACTAGTTTCCTATTTACTTGCACATCATTGTATTATTTATACAGATCATCATTAATGAAAGAATTCATTCAGTCAAATTCCCTTTCCTATATGGTATCAAACCTCTAAAATCCTCCCTGTAACCCTAACTCTGCTGCCACCGCCGGCAAGCTCCTTCTTCCGGCCACCTTCTTTTTCCGGCAGCCTCCCTCACCACCACTCTTCCGCCCCTTTTTCCTCTTCTGCCCCTCCCCTTCTACACCATGTCCGACTCCATGGACACTAAAATACACCCTGCCATGACAGTCACTAATATCAAAAACATGATACCTTTGATTCTGGAAGACGAATCAGCCTACTACACCACCTGGACAGCCCTCTTCGAGGTGCACTGTCGTGCCTACCAGGTGTACCACCATCTGCAGCCTCATCCCCAAGCAGCCCCTACACCCACTTCCTCTTCTGACGCAGATGCGGCCAAGGTTCTTGCAGCCACAGCAGAAGCCGATGCCTTATGGTCTTGGCTTGACGCCTTGGTCTTGTAGTGGATCTATGGCACAATCTCCAAACCCCTTCTCCATATTATCCTGATCCTAGGCCAGATGGCTCACGAAGCATGGGAAGCCATAGCCGAACACTTCAATGACAACAAACTAGCCCGTCAAATCCATCTTCAGCAGCAATTCTCGAACGTTCATCTTGATGCTTTTCCAAATATGGCTGCTTATTGCCAACAGGTGAAACACCTTGCAGAACAATTGAACAGCGTTGGTGCTCCGGTTGATAACCAGCGCCTAGTTACTCAGCTCATGTCCGGTCTGACCGAGGCCTATGAAAGCATCTCCACGGTTCTCCAAAATCGGGATCCCCTACCGGCGTTCAGTGAATGTCGCTCCCGCCTCACCATGGCCGAATCAAACAAGAAAACCCTTTCTGCTCGGGCTGCAACCACATCGGCTACTGCTCTTGCAGTTACCACCATGTCACACGATGTTGCTGCCCCTGTCCCCAACCGTTCCAGAAGCCGCAGCAGACCTAGGGCTCCTGCCCGTGGCAAGGGTACTTCTCGGGGTGGGCGCACCTTCAATAATACCACTCAACACCCTTACATTGTGTTCCCTATTTCTTAGACCGCCAATCAGTGGAGTTCGCTTATGCAAGCCACCCTAAACACCTCGGCCGCAAACTCTGGAGCACCATCCTGTCCATACCCTTCTGCACCTCGGACCAGTAACACTTCTACTGGCATTCTCGGACCGGCCCCTGACCAGGCTTACACGGCCACACTCTCTGCCACTGACACTCAATAGGCCCTATACGCCTTGTCTCTCCAACAGCAGGACCCACATGGATTCATGGACACCGGGGCATCTGGTCATATGAAATCCCCACAAGGTACTCGCTTCCCGTCTTCTTTTAATACTTGCACTAACAAATACATTGTAGTTGGTAATGGAATGACCATTCCCGTGATTGGTCAAGGCAACCTCACCCTATCGTCCCCATTCCCACCCTTTAAATTAAACAATGTCCTTTATGCCCCAAACCTTGTCAAAAACCTTATCTCTGTCCGTAAACTTACTACTGACAATTTAATATCCATTGAATTTAACCCTTTCGGTTTTACTGTGAAGGATCTCAAGACCAAGGCACACCTCCTCCGATGCAATAGCTCGGGAGATCTATACCCACTGACAGCACCGCTTCCTTCCACCACCTCTACTGCTTTTGTGGCCACCACTCAAGAACGTTGGCATCAACGCCGCACACGAGCTCCTCCATTTTACATACTTTACCTTTATTTGTTTCGAGTTCATCTAATAAACATGACAAAACATTATGTCAAGCTTGTGTTTTTGGTAAAAGTGTGTGCATGCCATTATATGATTCTTGTAATCGTACTTATTTACCATTTGATATTATTCACAGCGATCTTTGGACGTCTCCCGTGCCTAGCACCGTGGGTCACCGGTATTATGTTTTGTTTTTGGATGACTTTACAAACTTTCTTTGGACATTTCCCCTCACTAATAAATCCAATGTGTTTTCCATTTTCACCATTTTTTATAATTACATCACAACTCAATTTGGTAACAAAATCAAACAGTTTCAATGCGATAATGGCAAGGAATATGATAATAATGCCTTCCATAATTTTTGCCGCACCCACGGAACGCATTACCGGTTTTCCTGCCCCTATACCTCCTCCCAAAATGGTAAAGCAGAGCGTAAGATTAGAACAATTAATAATATGATAAGCTCCCTGCTCGCCCAGTCCTCCTTGCCCCCCATCTTTTTGGCAATACACTCTTGAAACCGCCACTTACCTCCTTAACATCATCCCCAACAAACATACCCAATTTTTCTCCCCTAACTCACGTTTGTATAAATGTGACCCCACCTATGACCACCTTCGCGTGTTCGGGTGTTTATGCTACCGTCTAACTCCTTCCACTACCATTAACAAGCTTGCCAAACGTTCCAAACCTTGTGTCTTCATCGGTTACCCTCCTAACCATCGCGGTTACCGGTGCTTAGATCTCACCACAAATTCCATCTTCATCTCTCGACATGTCCAATTCGAAGAGACAATCTTTCCGTACTCCACCACACTACCCACCTAACCTACCTCTTATGACTTCCTTTCCCACGGGCTCAACCCACTCCTATGGGATCACATTAGCCCGTCACCCTCACCCGCTCCACGGCCCACTGCTACACCCGACACCACTCAACCCACTTCACCCACTCAGCCCACCACTTCCTCGACTCCTCCCACTCAGCCCACCCCATAACCTCCTCTCACCTATTCCCGTCGCCCCAAACCGGTCCAGCCCAATACTAGCCACCCCACTGGCCAAACACCCAGCTCCCCACCGGGCTTCCCCAACCATCCTTCCTCTCCTTCCCGTACAGCCCAACCAAACCAGGCCCACAACTCGCTGCCACCTCCACACCACACGGCCCAACCAGCTGACCCATCTCCCCAGGACCACCACCAACCAAACCCTCCACCACCGACCAGTACCATGCGCACTCGTGCCATGGACAGCATTACCAAACCCAAGCATCATTTTAACCTTCATACCTCCACTATTGTGCCTATTCCCAAATCACCACAGGTTGCCTTGTCATCACCTGAATGGCTCAGTGCCATGACCAATGAGTTTAGTGCACTTATTAAAAGTCAGACTTGGGAGTTGGTTCCTCGTCAACCTTACATGAATATTATTCGGTGTATGTGGCTCTTTAAACATAAGTTTCGTTCGGATGGTAGCTTGGAAAGATATAAAGCTCGACTAGTTTGTGATGGTCGAAGCCAACAGTTAGGTGTCGATTGTGGTGAAACCTTCAGTCCGGTTGTTAAACCGGCAACCATTCGCCTCATTTTGACCTTGGCTCTATCTCGTTCTTGGGTGATCAATCAGTTGGATGTTACTAATGCCTTCCTTCATGGCACCTTGGAAGAAACTGTCTATATGCATCAACCCATGGGGTTTCGGGATCCACATTTTCCGGGCTATGTCTGCAAACTGAAGAAGTCACTCTATGGTTTGAAGCAGGCCTCACGTGCCTGGTACCAGCGGTTTACTGACTTTGTTTTATTGCAGGGCTTCATTCAAAGCAAGTCGGACACATCTCTGTTCATCTATCACCATGGTCAGGACACTGCCTACTTGCTTCTTTATGTGGATGACATCATCCTCACCACCTCTTCTGATGCCCTTCGTCGTCGATTAATAACATCGTTATCTGCTGAGTTTGCCATGAAAGACTTGGGCCCCTTATCTCATTTCTTGGGTATTTCTGTCACACGAACCGGTGACAGCTTGTTTTTTTCTCAGCAGTCCTACGTCCGAGACATCATCCACAGAGCAGCGATAGACTCATGCAAACCGGTTGCTACTCCGGTTGACACCGGCCCCAAGCTTGGCACCACGAGTTAGGCGTCATTTCATGACCCTACCACCTACCGCAGCTTGGCAGGTGCCCTCTAGTACCTTACGTTCACACGTCCTGACATCTCTTATGCCGTTCAACAGATTTACGTGCATATGCACTCTCCCACGGATGATCACTGGAACGCTCTAAAGCGTATCATTCGGTACATACAGGGTACTACGGACTATGGTCTCTCTCTTACTCCTGCTCCAAACATATCTCTTCGTGCATATACTGATGCTGACTGGGTCGGCTGTTCTGATACACGTCGTTCTACTTCAGGCTACTGCGTTTACCTTGGAGACAACTTACTTTCATGGTCATCCAAACGCCAGCCAACAGTGTCACGTTCTAGTGCAAAGGCCGAATATAGAGGGGTTGCTAATGTTTTTCTGAGATATGCTGGCTTCGCAACCTATTGCTCGAACTACACCAACCGCTCCTCAAGGCTACTTTAATCTACTGCGACAATGTCAGCGCCATTTACTTATCAGGTAAACCTGTTCAGCACCAGCGGACAAAACATATTGAGCTCGACATCCACTTTGTTAGAGAGCAGGTCTAACGGGGCTGTGTTCGTGTCTTGCATGTGCCTTCACGCTATCAAGTAGCGGATATCTTCACAAAGGGTTTGCCGCGTGTCTTGTTCGATGACTTTCACTCCAGTCTCAATGTCCGTCAACCTCCTGATTCGACTGCGGGGGTGTAATAGCAATTGATTTGTAAAGATAGTAAATTACCTTATCTTAGGAAAGTTGTTGTAACCTATTAACTAGTTTCCTATTTACTTGCACATCATTGTATTATTTATACAAATCATGATTAACGAAAGAATTCATTTAGTCAAATTCCCTTTCCTATAGCCCTTTATCCGAAGTCCCTTCTCCGTTTTGGGATGATTGGGTTAAATTTGACGTTAGTAGCCTACTGTAGTTTTGTTTGTTTAGTGTTTTGGTGGCTGTAATCTCCTGGCTCTAGCTGGCTCTTATATTTATATATGAAGTGATTGTTTAAAAAAAAATCAAGGCCCTTTAAAAAGTCATTTGCTAACTTCTAAATTATATGACTTGTTCTCCGTCTTAGCTTATGGGAACAGATTTGATTAATCATGTGCTCCCTCTGTCCCAATTTAAATGTCTCATGTCTTAAAACACACATTTTAAGAAATCTTTTGTTTGTATGTGGTAAAATGACAACAATATCCTCAAAAGTGGTGATTGTGTTTTGTCTTTTATGGGCAAAACTGGAAAGTACATTTCTATTTTTGAAAATGGACATTTAATTTGGGACAAAAAAAAGGACATTCAAATTGGGATGGATAGAGTATTTTACTGTAATAGTTATAGTCTTAAAAGTATTTATTTATTTATTTATAGGATCCAACTTTATGTGAAAGCATGTTATTGACATATAAAAATCTCCTTCATTTCGGTAAACATGATCAAAGTCGAAAACATTTTTGTTTTAGTTACTGACAACTCTCATTTTCTCCAGAACTTACAACCACCAACTTCGCGGCCTCAACTGCAGCCACTACCTCCACCGCCACCCCCACCGCCACCACGGCCATCACAAATACAGCAACCACATGATGAGGAGCAGATATGCTTCTTTCAGGTTTCTCTCTTTACTCCATCCTATAGTACTTTTATTGTTTCACTACTGGCCGGTCAAGTTGTTTGTCAGTTATCATGTTTCTTTTCATTATTATTATAGTTGTTATTTTTCTGTTCAAGAGCCAATATCGTCTACCTGGAAGCGAGCCATTACCTAAAGGACTTGTTGCCACAACGTCTGACTTGCAAATGCAACCACTATGGGGTCCTCGTAAGGTACACTTCAACAATTAACTTGTCTTACTCACACAAATTTATAAATAAAACCACTTGCAAGTTGCGAGATGCGCTAACTGCATAAGCGTTTGTACGTTGTGATAACCAGATATAGTATAGGAGAGAAATAGAGGCATTTATATAGTCACATAACCGCCTTACGTATCATAATTAAAACAATAGACACACGTGTTTAGGAAATTTTCGCAATTCTTAACTCAAATTTAGTTCTATTTCTAAAACATGACAAATTGCTCCTTTTTTTTAAAATAAATACAAAAATTGTCACTGGTTGTCCTAAAATGAAATGCAGCTTTACTATACTTCTTCAAAGTTGTGCGTTAACAATGTAATTGTCATGTTTTTATCAACAGAAAATAAATTCTACAACAAGCTTATTTACTGCTGCAGTTGGTATAGAACAAAAGGAAACGGTAGATAAAATGGTTAGGAAGGTAATTAATTCCTTTACTTAACGTTTTTATTTACTTTTTTAGTTTTACCTTTACCATAAACACATGGTATTCTGTTACATGTAATGCAGTTTTTATCAAGCGATTTCACTGTGATGCTTTTCCATTATGATGGTGTTGTTGATGAATGGAAGGATCTAGAATGGGCCAATAGTGTGATACATGTTTCTGCAGTTAAACAAACAAAATGGTATATTTTAAACCAATACTATATATATATATTTTTTTTACATTTTCCCCTTGTTCATGTTCTTAATTGTGAACACGAACCGTGTTAAGTTTTAAACCCGAAAAAAAAATATGTTTTTCATATATTTCCCCTGCTTATGTTCATGATCATGACGTATAGGTGGTTTGCAAAACGTTTTTTACATCCGGACATAGTTGCTGAATACAGTTATATTTTTGTCTGGGATGAAGATCTTGGAGTTGACAATTTTGACCCTGATCGGTATGGCAGTCTCTTATAGTATTAAGTTTTGATTTATGTTGCAATGCGTGTGGGTGATAAAAAGATTTTAACCTTACATATGTTCTTTTCGTTTGCTAACTATTATGAGAAATATGATTGTTGAATATTATTTTAGTGTTTTTTTTAAATGCTATGAGAAATGTGATTGAATATTATTTTAGTTGTTTGATCTTCACAGATATTTGACAATAGTTAAAGATGAAGGTCTTGAAATCTCACAACCAGCACTTGATGCAGAACAATCTGAGGTGCATCATACAATCACTGCACGACGGAGCAACTCCATTGTTCACAGGTCCCCCCCCCCCCCCCTCGCTCTATATGTATGTATGTGTGTGTGTGTGTGTGTTGTTCATTTCAGAATTAATAATACGTTAAGGACTGTGAGAACCGCATAATGCATTTGTACCTATTATTTCAATGTGACAAACTGCCTCGGTTTTTTATCTCTTGTTACTTCGAATTATCTATGCACTATGCGTAGGTGAAATATTTTGTCCTTGTGGTTCACAAGATATTATTGGTTCTGAAACACACACACTGTGCTTGTGATAAACTGCATTATCATTTAAGCTCTTTGTGGATGACATGAGTGCTTATGGGTTTTATTCTTACTGTCATTAGTTTTTGTTCTTTATTTTACAAGATATTTTTGTAAATAATTTTGTTTTGCTGTATCTTTAGGAGGGTTAAACCTGACAAGCACGGATGTGGCCCAACAAGTGACTCTCCTCCTTGCACAGGGTAAAAACTTCACATTAATAAACCAACCTACTTTGTTTGGTGATTATAAATTTGCAATAAATAGCAATGCACTTTAAATTTATCTCTAATTTGGTCCTTGGACTTCAAAATTCATTAGTAGAACCGCTTAATTTTCATCTTTTTAATTGTTGGTTTTATAATACTTATTGGATGGGAAGATGCTCGGGCTGGGTAACTCGTTGAAACGAGTCACTTTTAGATGGGTCGGGTTCACCCGCCCTGCAAACACTTTTGCCATTTTTAAATATATACATATATAAGTGTTGTGTTAATTATGCATTCAAACCAATAATATTACACTTGAATAATAGAATCCTTTTTAACAATACGACTTAGGTGGGTAGAGTTGATGGCACCAGTGTTCTCCAGAGCTGCGTGGCGATGTATATGGTATATGATCCAGGTGAGCCATATGTATTGTTAATACAACTGTAGATTTCCTCTAATTCTATAACATTTTTACACATATATTAAATATTGAATCTATATTCACGTCTCTGAAGTTCTGTTATTCAATGAACAGAAGTCATCAAGGTCTAATTAATAGGTGTTTCAAAAGCTGTTAAAACCGGCTGAAATGCACTTATGTGTATATATATTACTTATATTTTTGGAATATGTACTTATGTGTTGTAAGGTATGAAATCTCTGTGTAAAGAGCAGAGATAGAGATATTCTATTATATAAAAGAGATTACAAAAGTACATACAAGGAAAGAGATAATGACAAATAAATACAAAATAATAACAATAAAGAATAAGAGATAATTGAGGGAGAGAATAATGGAAGTTAGTTGACTATAGTCTGTTATCCTCCCGCAAGCGAAAAGGCGGTGATTGAACCCGTAGTAAATCACGAAAGAACTCAAATTGCGGTCTTGGTAAACTCTTGGTGAATATATCAGTGACTTGAAGCTTGGTAGGAACGAACTTGATATGCAATTTCCCTGACATAACGAGCTCCCGAACAAAATGGTAATCCAAGTCTATATGCTTAGCCCGTTTATGAGAGACCGGATTTTGACTCATGAATAACGCACTCTTGTTGTCACAAAGCAAGGTGGGACGAGAGGAAGGAAGCGCATGTAACTCCTTCAGCAAATGAGTAATCCAAACAATCTCAGCTGCAGCATTCGCCATAGCCCGATACTCCGATTCACAGCTTGAACGTGAGACAGTAGGTTGTTTCTTTGCACTCCATGAAACTAAGTTACCCCCTAAAAAAATAGAGTACCCATAAGTTGATCTCCTTGTTTCGATACACCTAGCCCAATCGGCATCCGAATACCCTAAGATGGAAGAGGAAGTAGGACGAGTAAAGACAAGACCATGAGAGATAGTGCCCTTGACGTAACGAAGAATGCGTTTGACCAACTGAAAATGTTTTTCCGTTGGCGCATGAAGGTGTTGACATGCCTGATTTACCGCGTAAGATAAATCAGGACGAGTGATGGTGAGATATTGAAGAGCACCGACAAGAGAACGATAAGTGGTAGGGTCCGAGAAAGGGATACCATCAGTGGTGAATGAGTCGGTGGTAGAAAGTGGAGTGGATACGGGTTTGGCCTCGGCTAAACCAGCACGAACAAGAATATCATTCGCGTATTTGGTTTGAGAAAGAAAGAGACCATTGGTTGTGGTGACAGCTTCAAGACCAAGAAAATAGTTCAAGGAACCTAGATCTTTATAGCAAACTCCTTGTGGAGGCGAGCGGTAAAGTTACTAAGTAATGTAGAGTTATTCCCCGTAAGGATGAGATCATCTACATACACTAGTAAGTACATTAGGTGTTCTCCTTTGTGAAAAACAAAAAGAGAAGGATCCGCCCGACTACACGTAAAGCCGTAAGACATGAGGAAGGCACTAAGACGCTGAAACCAGGCACGAGGAGCCTGTTTGAGTCCATAAAGAGCCTTGGTGAGTTTGCAAACATGATTTGGAAAGCGAGGATCCGCAAAACCAGGCGGTTGTTCCATATAAACGGTTTCGGATAAGTGACCATTAAGAAAAGCGTTGTTTACATCTAGTTGGCGTAAAGACCATTTATTTATGACCGCTAGAGATAAGACAACGCGAATAGTAGATGCTTTGACCACGGGACTAAAGGTGTGATGAAAATCGAGACCGGGAACTTGAGTGAACCCTTGGGCCACAAGGCGAGCTTTGTGACGGTCTAAGGTGCCATCCGAGTGAAACTTGGTACGGAACACCCACTTAGAGCCGACAACATTGGTGGATGATGGCCGAGGCACAAGAGTCCAAGTGTTGTTTCGAGTTAAAGCACTAAGTTCGGCACGCATAGCTTGCATCCAATGAGGATGTTTGGAGGCACTTTTGAAGCCTTTCGGGTCAACACTGCTTAGAAGGGCAGCATGAAGGCATGAGTGCGCCATAGTAGCAAGATAGGAGGTGTGTTTGGGATTGGGTTTGAAGGTGCCGACTTTAGAGCGAGTAACCATCGGGTGTGAGGGTGCGGGAGAGGAAGTATTGAGCCCAGAGGGGTCGGGGACCGTTTGAGACATAACGGGGTTGGGCAGAGGGTTGGGTGGATTAGCGGAAGTGGGTTGGAAAGGATCGGGTTGGGCGGAAGTGGGGTTGGGCTCAGAAAGGTGTGGAGTGGGCTGAGTAACAGAAGTGTTGGGTTGATTAGGTAAAGGTGAATTGGGCTGGATAGTAGAAGAGGTGGGCTGAGAGGTGGATGGATCATTGGGCTGGTTGGTATTGGGCTGGGGTGTAGTATGTGGCTGGACATGTTCTTTGCAAAGGGTGCAAGTAGTGGATGGTTTGGTGATATTTGGGGAAGGGGTAGGAGTAGGAGCCGAGGTGGATGGGACCAAAGGGAAGAGATCTGGCTCATGAAAGGTAGATAAAATTAGTTTGGTGATGTCGGTGTGTGGTGAGGAGTTTAGATAGGGAAAATGGGTTTCGTCAAAGCGAGCATGTCGGGTGACATAGACGCGAGACGAAGATGGATCGAGGCATTTGTATCCCTTGTATTGAGGTGCATAACCAAGAAAAATACAAGGGATACTTCGAGGTGCTAATTTATGGGGAGCGTAATCACGCAAGTATGGGTAAACGCGACACCCAAAGACCCGGAAATTACTATAAATTGGGGGGGCCGAAAAAAGAACCTCAAAGGGTGATTTGTTGGCCAAAATTTTGGTGGGTAGACGATTTATAATGTAAGTGGCCGTGCGAAAAGCGTCTACCCAATGTTCAATTGGAACATGACCATGAAAAAGCATGGCGAGGCCGGTTTCAACAATGTGACGGTGCTTTCTTCGGCACGTCCATTTTGTGGTGAAGTGTAGGGACAAGAAAAGCGATGGAATGTGCCATTGTCATCAAATATTTTTCGCACATATTGATTTACAAACTCGGTACCACCATCGCTTTGAAAAGTCTTAACTTTTCGAGAAAATTGATTTGAGCAAGTTTCAAAAAAGATTGCAAAACCGCATAAAACTCATTTTTGGCCTTTAGAGGATACAACCACGAAAAACGCGAATAATCATCAACAAACACAACATAATACTTATAACCATCTTTGCTTATAATTGGGGATGGTCCCCAAAGATCACAATGAACAAGGTCAAGAGGATTTGAGGCGCGTTTTTCATTAAGGCAAATGGCAATTTATGTGCTTTAGCAAGTTGACAAGGCGAACAAAGAGTAGGTTTAGGCAAAATTGAAGTAAAAGACAAATAACCAAGTTTTTGTAAACTAGAAATAGTATCAAAGGCAACATGCCCTAAACGATTGTGCCACAATTCAAAAGAGGCTTTATTTGACGAAATAGAAGCAACAAAAGCAAAAGATTTATCCCGGATCACATATAGTCCATTCTCACATCGTCCTTCAGCGAGCGGTTTGCTTGTTTTCCGATCCTGAATAAGAAAAAACGAGTCTGAGAATAGAACATCAACGGGATAATCTTTGGTCAACTTGCTAACGGAAAGAAGATTTCGGGTTATATTAGGAACAACCAAAACATCTTTCAAAGGAATGGAATTGTTAAGGGTGGTAGTACCCTTATGAGTAATTGGCAGGGACAACCCATTGCCGAAAACAACAGAGGTGTTGCCTCAATAAGGAGAAAAAGATTGGAGCTTACCAGTTTCATCAGTCATGTGAAGATCGGTCCAGATTTGTCGAGCAGTGGATAAACCGAGAATCTCAGCGATGGATTCTTCGGTCAGAGAGGCATTTAAAATGAGGATGGCTTGCTGATCTTGAAGAGACCAGGAGGCAAAGGCAGGGTTCGGCTGAGGTTTGTCCTCAACCAGAACCGTGGGAGCAGGGATGGGAAGGGATCCATCTATATGGGGAAGAAGACCTTGATTGGGGAGAAGAGGGATGATTTGGTGTTGCCAAGGAAGGTAATTGGTTGAGGAAAGTTTGACAGTAATCATATGGAGGATGGCAGCAATAGGAAGTTTAGATTCGGAGGAGGTGGAGGAAGATGCAGCGGGTGTGGAGGCCATGGACAGGGATCGAAGATGGGAGATAGGAGATCAAAGAATGGGTACCAGATTTTCTGGCTGATACCATGTAAGGTATGAAATCTCTGTGTAAAGAGCAGAGATAGAGATATTCTATTATATAAAGGAGATTACAAAAGTACATACAAGGAAAGAGATAATGACAAATAAATACAAAATAATAACAATAAAGAATAAGAGATAATTGAGGGAGAGAATAATGGAAGTTAGTTGACTATAGTCTGTTATGTGTACCTATTATAATCTTAAATCATTTTCTTGCCAATTCAAAAATGCTAATACAAAATAGCGATTTTGATAAGAAATAAAAAAAAATACGTTTAAACCGCTAAAACAAATGGTTAAACCATCAAATGGATATAACCACTGGTTTGTTCTTTATCCATAATCTTAGTTAGCTAGGTCGACCCAGATTTTCATTAAAACCGATCAAATGAGACCGTGAACACCCTTAATTAATATTCCATGTAAAAATTGTTATATGCATGCATAATCAACCTCAAAGTTGACAATTTCAACTCATTTACTTGTGAAGTTGATTGATTAGTGTTATGGGGCAATTTTCAAAACAAATGAAATAGAAATTTTAGTTTAAACGAAAACCGGCCCCAAGTGACCCAAATTGTTTTTTTAATCCATAAAACCTCATACATCATGGTATTATATAATTTAGATAGTTTATTGAAGTAATTTGATTTTAGTAATCACATTTGACACGATTGTATATTTATAAAAGGCATTATTTTGCAGAGTGACTTGAACCATGCATGGGGACTAGATATTCAGTTTGGCTATTGTGCACAGGTAATTTCTTTTCTGCACCAAAAGACTAAATCTGCACACTTTTGCTAACATGATCACATACTTACAAATGTAGAAGTGTATTTTATTTTTCTTTATTTTCATTTTATAGAGATTGTGACGAATTAATCTCTATATTTTGATGTGTGAATTTTCTTATCGTTTTATATGTTTTTTCATGATTATAATTGTCAAAATTTTACATGTATTGAACCACAATGTAACATATACATATGCACACAAAATGCATATTTGTGTATTGACTTTGTTACTGACACTAGCATTTGTTTCTAGGGAGATAGAACAAAAAATGTTGGGGTTGTGGATGCCGAATACATTGTTCACTATGGTCTTCCTACCTTTGGGGAGCTTCAAAACAAGGTCAGTCTAGTAATCGTTTTTATAACCTTTTTGTCATGAATGAATTGATTTGGGTTATGTTTTATCTTAGTCGAGTCAAATGAAATGTTTCACTCAAAGGGAATTGGTTAAAAGCAGTGGGAGTTTGTCAAATCTTATGTTGTGCATATAACCTCCCAAGTCGCTTTTTCGGAATTTTATATTATTATTGTATTAACATAAGCTTGTATAATCATATTTAACAAAAGTTATTTATTAACGGTTTAAAATGTAAAAAGAAAAGTTGTTGTGAGTCAACAGAGACCCCAATGTCTTTTGCACTAAAACTCACTTGCATTGTAAACAAATGCATAATAGATGCACTTTCTCTAAACTTCATTTACGTAACTTCTTTTCCATTAACGTATTTGATCCACCAAATCAGC
Source organism: Ambrosia artemisiifolia (assembly GCA_032199755.1). Classification (NCBI taxonomy): domain Eukaryota; kingdom Viridiplantae; phylum Streptophyta; class Magnoliopsida; order Asterales; family Asteraceae; genus Ambrosia; species Ambrosia artemisiifolia. The sequence continues at coordinate 45,969,908 of CM063517.1, read as the reverse complement.
AATATTGGAAAATCCAAGGTTTGGCAACCTTTTGGTTCCGTAGGACGCATTTATCACAATCCAATAATATGTTAAGACCTACGAGAACTTGAAAAATGCATTTGCACATATTTGCTTTGAATTGTTATACACAACACGGTTATATAGTTGTAACTATTTTTCTCTCCCACTACTTCAAATCATCTTTCATGCATTATATGCAAGGACATTATGCAGTTCTCAACATTTATTGGTTCCAAAACAAATGTGCCTTATTGCCATGTTCATAAGTGAACGTGCCAAAATTACCACCCCCAGTCCTCACTACAAACATTTCAAGCTTGCGAACTAACATACATTTATTCGCGGTGTAAATTAATTATGTGCATTTACCATGTTTATGCAGGAAAGAATTGACGCATCAGAGCCCAACGCTAGAGTGGAAGTAAGCATTCTTTTATCTAATTGTAGAATCGGGCACGTATCAAGTTGATGACCACATTTAAAGAAAAGAATAAGTTATACAAACGGTTTTGACTCCAAACTCACGCAATCGATCCTGAGAAGTAGAGGTGCTAAAATCGGTGGATTGGGTAACATGTCCAAATGGGTACTTGATATGCGGATTATACCCAAAACTCGATTATCCAAAAACATATGTATACAATTAGCGTGTTAAACACCATAACAAAATATTATTTCAGGAAAAAAAAACGTTATTTTTTTTAATAAAACAGTTTAGGAGGCTGTATGTATGGTAGATTAAGGTTTTGAGTAATTAAATTAGAGTTGGTTGTTACGTAGGTAAGAAGGCGTTCACATCAAGAATACAAGATATTCAAAAGAAGATGGCAGGAGGCTGCAAAAGATGATGAATATTGGGTTGATCCATACCCAGATTCTTGGAACCATAGCATTATATGATTTCCTCCTGTTAATGGTGTTGTAAGACATTGGGAGTCTATTTGTTGCATCACACTTAGAATGTATCTATTAAATATAAACGAGCACGATAAAGTAAAATCATGTATTACTACAACAAGTATACAATTTGTATGTGTACTTGTGTACCAAATTGACCTTTGTAGTTTTGGAAACATCGTTGGCCTTTGTAAAGTTGTAAAATTTTTGTGTTTGTAATTTTAGATACAATGTCCATGTTTATAAGACCATGTGTTATAGATCCCACTAGATTAAGTAGATTAGCATAGGGATATTGCTTCCAATGATTAGTATGTCATCTACATATAGTATGAGAAAAGTGATATAGCTCCCACTAGATTTCCTGTAAACACACAGTTCATCTTCGTTTTTGATAAAACAAACTCTTTGATTTTCTGATCAAAGCGGAGATTCCAGCTGTGAGACGCTTTAATCCATAGATGGATTTTGTGACACCCACCGACTTACCAGGTCAAAATTCGTACACTTACTAGTCAACGTTTGATTTAGTACACATTAGATATTATTTTATATGCATAAGTCCCCCGAGAAAGTCTAGCAAGGCCCGAACGAGTACAATTTCACCCATATCAACGAGTATTGGTGACGTGAGTTTAAACAATCATAACATTTTTTTCTAAAGACACGTATGTATGATTATTTATTTAAATACATATGGATAAGTGTGTGAATGTATATATATGTGTGAACTTGAATACATTTTCCTTTCAAGTTAGAATACAAAGATGAGAAAAATTTATATATATATATATATATAAATATACATGTATGCGATGTATGCATATATATAGATGTAAGATTATGCATGCATCAGAATGAAATAATAACATGAGAAGAACACATTTAATATATGTCTTACATGCATTTTGTCTCTTCTTAAATGAACCATCTCATCTCAACTTTGTGCTTAACTATAACTGGTAGAACAATTAATCAATACATGGATTCATAAAGCATACTAACCCAAAATAACCATCACCACATCACCAACATCCCATCGCCACCCTCCTTTTCTTTTTCGGCCCCAAGCACAACACCCACCTTGTCCCTCCATCACATAACACAAGAAGCTATTTAAGTGTGTCATCACATCACTCACATAATCCCACCTTGATTCTATGCTTAGTCACCCATTTAACCCACACGAGACTTGCAAAATGATGTGATTGGTAGGCAATTATGGATAGATTCCTTAAACACCCAAATTAGCACTAGTGACCCCTTCTTGGAAGCCACAAGCCTTCCCCACCCACCTCCCATATAATATTCTTTTTGTTTTCAAACACCAAATCCAAGAACACTTGTTTAGTCATTCATATGGATTACTTAACTAGCCATAAACCTATAATTTGTCTAATTAAGGTGTTAGTTATCCATGCTTAGAATCTTGCCAACATAATCATGGTTGTATACAAAAATGGTGTGATTTCTTTTGTTAACAAAACCCATGTAAGATCACTTTCCAAAAATGTTGTGTTTTCTCCTTTGGTAACTAAAAGCAACCCCCCCCCCCCCCCCAATGCTCTTTACTTTCTTTCTTTTTTCTAACACAGTGACTAATCACTTCACAAGACTTTGAGTAGTCACATTATGGAAAGAAGATGGAGAATGATCTTGTGTTTAGTCACATTATGAAGATTTAAACCCAACATAATCTATTGATTAGTCATCTCCACTTGATGTGATTAAGACAACAAATCTCTTGATTTGAAGTAAGTCACTTGAAAGACCTTACACTAATATGGTATTATTCCTTAATCACCATGAACCATACAAATTGACTATCCCAATATAGAAGCCTCCTACGTCTTCCCTTCTTCCCACCTCTTTCGTCCCTCTCCCTTTCTAGTTCTCTCACCCTCTCTCTTTTTTCACTCTATAAATAGGAGATTATTTTAATATTTGCCATAAATATTTTAAATAACTCGTAGCATGATGTGAGTCATACAACAGTTTATAAAATCCAATTTTATATAATTCGTGATAATTGAAACTCCTTTCAACACTCCACACAATATAGTTTTAAATACCCTATTTAAACTATGTTGGTCATTTTTATCGCGAATGAACTTCTTTTAATTTTAATAAAACTCCTTTTATTAAATACGCTTTTCAGTTTTATAAAACTTGTTTTAATAAAACTGTTGCCATGATTGTGAAAAATTTTATTTATTTTGGGTTATCTAGATTATTTACAATAAATAAAACACGACCACAAAACCTAATAATAAAGCTAAACGAATCGAGCCCCTAATAGGTCGCCCGTTAGCCAGAAACGAAACGAACTAGTCTAAAGGGTTTCAAAACCTATTTTGATAACTCCCACTTGACCCGAGATCTCTATCTTCTTGGAACTTGTTCGCCTTTTTATCTTCATCTTGATCTTGTGCATGTAGTATTACAATAATAAATTTGAAATACAAATAAAACAAATCTATTCTAATCCTATCTATTACACCGGATCCAATATCCGTAATAAAAATAAAAATCAATAAAAATAAAACATGACAAAACACAACCATGACAAGGGTCAAAAACCTAAGGCTCGATTCACATCACAATCCATGAACAACCAAAAGCTTTTGATCTTTTGTCAAAATAAACAATTTTTGACAAATAAAAGATAGATCAAACTTATGACGTTACCATCTATACACGCATACCGTGGCTCTGAGTTGGGAATCACGGTATCATATACGAAGAGGAAGCGGTTTATATTTATTAACAAAGTCGATTATATATACAATATATATGAGGGCCGATTTTTATATATAAGTATATATTTAATTTTATTAATTCGATTAATAAAATATTCTCAATAAGGATACTGGCTAAACGCGTATAAACAAATAAATAATATAAACAACCATAGTGGGTTACAACGAATCCTCACTAGTAGGAAGTTCACAACCGAGCACAAACCAACCGAGAGCAACAACTTGGAAGGAAGAGGCGGTGGTGGTGATCGAACGGCGGTAGGCGGAAGGCGGCGGATTAGGGCCGGCCAAAAAATCTCTAGAGGGAGGAGGAGGTGTTTATGTTTTATCAAAAGTGTGGCGGGTTTGCACCATAAGGGGCTGTTTGGTAACCTCTAAATGATCATTCAGAGGCTACCTCTTAATGGTCCATAACCTCTGAATAGTTAAGAGATACCTTGAGTCTAAATGGTTAAGAGACAATCATTAAGATGTTAACTCTTAACCATTCATATTTAAGATTACATCTTAACCATTAATAGACTACGAACCATTCGATGTATTTAGAGATATTTTTATATATTTGGACTACATTTTAAGCTATTTGGATAGGTATTTATGTTAAACAACTTAAGCATTATGGGCAATTTTATGACTTCTTGAAATTTGGACATTTTTTTTTGCGAAATCGGGACAACTTTCGGTTCAGTTTAAAAGTTCTATAGTTCGGTTTAGAAAATTAAAAAACCGTTACTAACGGTTTCATTCACGGTTAGAACTAAAAACCGCGAAAATCAAACCATAAACACCCCTACATCATACACCAAATTAGATTATTTGTGGCAATAGAATGTGTCACAATTGTAGGGATTAATGTTTTATTACAATAATTTAGCTTAAATATTTTTTTTATCCTATGATGTATTGGTCTAGTTGTATGATGTTCTCTCTTATAAATGTAAAGTTATGGGTTCAAATACATGCAAGTGCATGAAAATGTGAAATTAAAGGTGTTACGTTTAAAAAATATTGTTCTAATATTTATCAAATTCTCTTATTTAAGATATAACAGATAGAGACATGTTTTAAATTAGCTCGGCCGGTCGCCACCCGTGACCATGTCATGTACCCCTACATATCCGAGGACACCACCGTCGGTGTCCCAGAGAGGACATTCTGGGTGATAAAGACGAATCATAGACAACAGACATTTTGATTGTAACGGCTCAAAAAGTAGCCATCGCTACTTATTTAAAAAAATACAAAATTAATTATATATATACACTTGCCTTTTAGGTTATAGCTTAGTGGTAGAGAGGAAATCCTCTTTTGAATGAGGTTGGAAGTTCAACTCTAAGGGTGTGCAAAAGAAGTGTGTAAAAAAGTGTAAAAAACTAGCCGTTAAAAAAAAAGTATATATACACACCATGATGGGATTGGGTACTCATCACTGCGCAGAGCATACCCAAACCCGGAATACAGCCCCGCGGAATAACCCTCCGCACATAGAGGAAGCTTCTCCAGCAAGCAAAGCAATAACGACTCTCCTACTATCACGGAGTGATGCCCGCGCGCGTGAGCGGTTGACGTGTGCGTAGCTATACATATTTTTCGATGGATTTTAACACACGTTTCTGCTTTAATATTTATAAAAATGGTTTCGACCTTCATATTAAAACACACACAATAGGGCAAGTGTACCCTGTCATATATGTAGTAAGTACAGATAAGAACCAAGTATCGATCCATGGACGCGCGCGGAGCAATGGTACTAAAACTTTATCCCCGATTCACCAGTAAGTAAAAGATAAGTTTGAGTTTTGTTTAAAACTAAATTAATTCTAAAACATGTAAATAACATATATAAGACTCCAAATAGAAAATGTAACTATAAACACAATCCTAGCATGTTATCTACATATCATAAGAAACACAGGCGTGTGATCAACATTCCCATTTTCCGACAGTTAGTGTCCCTCTCAGGCATCCTAACATGACAACTATACAGAAAGCTAACACGAATACACACGTTAACCACTTCAAGTTGTTCATTAGCGAGCAGCTGATATAATCTCATGTGGATCTTTAAAGATAGGTTAGTATCACCTTTCGGGAGTCCTCAACCGCACTAGTTCAGGAAAGCAATATCGAATACACAATACGACCACCTAGACTAGCATAAAGTAGAGCATTTCACAACCTATTCCATTTTACCAACTTTGAACACAAATCTACTAAGATCGCCATTTTCACCAAAATAACTAACAAAGATAATTAACCGTGTCAAAGATTGGTAACAACACCATTAAGCTTTTAAAACTCTTTTACGTGCCGGTAAACATTCATAATCGTTATTTAAGCGACTTTAACCAAACCAATACCCGGTTACAGTTTCATGGTGTAAACTTTATTAACAAGTTAACTAGTCTACTATCGGACGATTAAACGGACGGTTTCTTCAACAAGTAATCCGCCTAACACATCCGACAATCATCAAAGTCACTTAAACATAATCACAAATCCAACAACAATGAAACAAGGTTGCGCTATGATCATCAAGATTCAAACATGAAAAACGCCAAATTCATACAAAACTTGATTTCATACAAACGATTGTTTTAACTACTAACTGATACTAATGTTCTTGCCCGTAGGCGTACGATTAACTAAAACAACATCAAAATAGCATACAAAATCATATTTGGATCTAAGAAAGCTTAAAGGATCAAACCATAAGAATGCTAAAGAGATGGATTGGATGATGAAGGATGGATCAGATGGATTCCCAAGCTTGTTCCACGGCTTTCCAGCAGCTTGGTTCGTCCGAAAATCGCCCAAAATCGCCCCCCAAAGGTCCAATACTTGATCAATGGCTGAAATGGGCTATTTAAAAACAGAACAGACGATCCGACCGGCCGCGCGGATGATCCGACCGGCCGGTCGCTTTACTCGGGTCAGAAAAGCTTCTAGAATGCTGACGTAGGCCTTCTAGAAGGTCCCCAGAAATATCAGGTTGCTGTGCGCGGCCGGTCGGATTGACAAACGTTCCGTTTTCGCGCAGAAACCTTCGTTTTTTATCCGGTTTGCTTCCTGGATACCGTTTAAGACCTGTAATCATAAAAATGCCCAAATAAGTACCAATTCATCGTGTATACGGCCAAAAATGTATATAAAGGGGAGTTAAACTGGGGATTTATATGTATAAATTAACGTATATCAAACATCCCCACACTTGAACTTTGCTTGTCCTCAAGCAAACAACAAAACAGAAATGAACGAAAAACTCGCCAAGTGGCAACAAAGACAAAATATAACTTGTACAGACGATAATAATCAAGCCCACAGAAGATATAAACAGGTGATAAGATAACTGAAAAGCAACGACTCACTTCCGATCCACAAAGCACGCTAACCCGTACACGACTCACAATGTTCACACACACTCAATTTTATTTATGATACATACGAGTAATGTGTATGTGTAAATCGCTCCATTGCCATGACAATGAATCGTGCAATATCATAAGCTTGTCAAAAGATCTAGTCTTCACCAACTAACGTGTGAAAGAGCACAAATCAAGAGGTCTTATGAGGGTTGTAATGTCAGGCAAGGGTAAGGGTGTTGAATGGATATATAAACAGTAACGAAATGGCTAAAACTCGGCGGTTAAATCTAACTAAACTGAAGCAAAAAACTACTATACAATACATACGCGAATATAACCGAATTTTATTCCAATCGAGCTAAACATACAACTTCTTACTTTATTGCCCCGAAAACTGGTCGAACACTGCTAATTCACCCTATTTTAGGGTATACTATATTTCTGGATTTTTCTGATTTTTTTCTTTTTCTTTTCTTTTTCTTTTTTTTCCTTTTAATAACAAGCTTACAATACTGAATATAACTGAAAACTATAACGAGAATATACACAAAACACGGGATCTAAAAGCCCGAACATGAACTATAACACAAAACAAGTCAAACAATAACCTAAACCGAGTTCCAACACAAAAGGTTTAAAAGAAAAAAGGCTAAATTTGGTTAAGTGGTGAAATGGTGTGGTAAATAAGAAAAAACACGGGATTAGGTTCAACATGGTTAACTAGGGGATAACATTTGGGTGCGGGAAACAGATAGAACGAAAAGAAAAGGCTAAATCAAAAGGGTATCCTAAATGCCTCAATCATTTTTATACAACTTCACACGAATCTGGTCTAAACAAGCATGCTAATGACAAGTTCTAAATGGCACAAAACATCCAGCTCACTCGATAAGCATGTCAAAGAAACGAAATCTACACTAATAGGCTCAAACGCTCATGTAACCGGAAGGAAATGGGTGCAAATGTACAGATTTAGCATGCTAGTATCACGTCCGTTTGTCGCGCCTTAAGTTATTTTTATCAAAAATTGGTTAAGCTTGATATTTTATTACAAATATATACATATATGTACTTATAAAAGGGTTTTTTTGTATATATATATATATATATATATATAAGTATAAACACAAGAGGACAAACTAGAACACGATATAATCCCTCCCCACACTTAAACGTCACATTGTCCCCAATGTGAAAAATAGAAAGCGTTTATGAATTAGCCAACTATTGTGTGAAAAAGGAGAATAATACTCCCCTGGTGGTGATAACCCGAAAAGTATGGTGACTGCATTGAGCATCCATACCGGTGCTCGCCTTTTCCTGCACTATCACCATTCTTGCCAAAAGGAAAATACATCAAACACATCCATTCATCATCACACTTATGAAGTTTTCAAACAAATTTGGAATTTTGAACACCTACGCGCTATGATTTTGCAAAATCGTTTTAAATTCAAGTTATCCCGCAAAAGGTGTTTTAAAAACCAAATTATTATGAAGTATCATAGAACTTGGGGCGCGTTTGTTTAATTATGAAGAACGCCCCAAAGTTTTACGAACAAAACTATCTAAACTACAATCAAAACACTAACAATCTTAAAGTTTTGGGGTTTTGTTAAACATTTATGAAGGAAACTCCAAGAAATCAAGATCATGAACAACAAATTATAACCTAAAACATGAGGAATTTGGGGATGTTTAAACATTTATGAAGAATCCCCAAAATTCCAAAAACAAACCTAAATTACACTAACATCTACACTAACATACAACCCTATTATGAAATTAATCTACATTTATACTAAACTACACTAAACATAAGGTTACAAAATCACACAAATCTTTAAAAAAAATTCGGATTTAGTTTAAACATTATGAAGAAAACCTCAAAAACTCAAAGATTTGGACAACAATAACCTCTAATCTAAACTATCAAAGCATACAATCCATTCAAGAACACTAGGGTTTGTTAAACATTATGAAGGCCCTAAAATCATGAAAAGATTGCAAAAATTTAAACTAATCTACACTAGAACAAGAAAAATAACAAGAAAGAGGAAGACCCATACCTTGATTTGAAGAATTGATGTGGAATTGAAAGGTGTTTGTGTGTGTGTTCTTGAGTGGAAGTTGCAAGTGCTCGCTCTGTTTCGACACAAACAACCAACTTACCTGTTTTGCTACGCTTCTTAGTAAAATAACACGGTTTTGAAGCGACTTTCCACACAATCATCTGGCGCGAATCAATCCTGGCTAAAAACTTTATGAAGTTATAGGACATTTCTGCCCTTGCACATCGCTACATTTTACTCGAGTGAGTGAGTCGATAGGTGGACTCGGTTTTCCACGCGCGTTTAGGCGCGCGGTCGTGGAATTCAAGTATTTCCACATCCGGGTCAAACGGGCCTGAATTGAATGGCCTTGATCGCTACCCATTGACTTTCAAACTCAGTCCAACTTGGACTTTGACTTCTAGGAATGGCCGTTTTTCATTAAAAATTTTCTTTAAGATCGCTTTCGCCCGAATGGAGATTGAGTACGGGCAAGAAGATCGATCGAGCAATGAATAGATGTCGGCCATCCCCACACTTAAACTGACGCAATGTACGAAATAATTACAGACAAAATAACTAAAGACTCGATCTAAGAAAAACGGAAGGAATATACACAGATAAACATACTAAAAACTATACACTAACTTAAATTATGATAATATATAAATACGAAAATATACAAAAAAAAATTTTAGCAAAAATATGAGTCGCTCGCGCATCGCGAAGAAGTATAGACCGCTTCTCTCGTGGCGCAAGTGAGCACAATTTCTCAAGGTGCCCGCGCGTTGCAACAAGATAAAGACCGTCTTTTTGCTTGCGCGAAAACAACCTTTTTCACCGGAAAATAATATAACGGAAGTTGATGAATAGAAACGATGATGGGTGCCAATGTATTGAGTTAAAAACGGAGGATAGCGGTTATTCACGTCACACGAAGGACTCTGGTGATCCTGTTCGCGTATCGCGAACAATAAAAGATAAAATTCAGGGTAATTAGGAACTCGCTTAAAGCGGAACCATAAGCCCAGCTTCTTTGCGAATCGCAAGGAAGCATTTTTCACAGAAAATTATTTTTATTAAAACCACTTCTATATTAAATAAATTTCTCAATTTTTCTTAACCCAAACCTTTTATAAAAGCATCCGAACCATCAAATTTAAACGTAACATACCCAGACTTCCATTATATATTTAAGTAAAATGAAAACTATATATACATAAAAATCAAATAAAAACCAATAGAACCAATAAAATGAACAGAAACAAACAGACAAAGCATAAAACTATCTAAAGCATGAAATTAATAATTAGTTCAAATACGAACAAATAAATCTAATCAATCAAATAAAGAATAAATCAATGTCATAGATAAACCAATAAATCCAATAATCAATCAATCTATCAACACCCTAATGAACGAATAATCAATAAAACAATCCTATAAGCAGATAAATGAACGAATATATGTGCAAACCTATGAACCAATCTAAAATCAATCCAATATATTAACTGTAAGCGAAAGATTTTGACTAAAACAGAATTAATTGATCATACAAGTCACAAAACCAGGTGCGGAAACCCTAGTTCTGAACAAACTGATAAAACTCTAATCAAAACACAATCAACATCATTTTCAAAGCTTTTTCATAGATTAACCTTTTCAAATACTCAATTACAATCACACACTAGTTAATCTAGAACACTTAAACACTTTCTCAAAATCACCTGGAACCTAACCTGAACACACACACAACTGAAAACTCTCTCTCTCTCAAAAACTCACAAAATCTATTTATAGACTCTGCACGTTCGCCCGGTTGATATGGTCGAATGTGGAACACTTTCCACATTCGCCCATTTCTAAGGTACGAATGTGGAATCTTTCCACATTCGCCCAAACTGATTCTACATTCGCCCATATCTTCTTACATTCGCCCACTTTCTTCTACATTCGCCCACTTTTTCCACTTTCAACCCATCAGCACTTTTTAACACATGTTAACTTTGTAGATCCAATCACTAGTCGCACTTCGTGCATCTACAAACTCCCCCTCGACTATTGATTGGATCGTCTTCGTGTTTAAGTCTTGGTCGTTTTCTGATTATCTGAACCTTCGACATTCTGTACCGGATCACTAGCTAGGGACATACATGAATAATGCACTTACAATCTCCCCCTTGGACCTAGCTAGTGATGTACCAAAGCAGAAAGTTATCAATTCTTCAAGTCTTGATTGAAAACTTTCCATCTTCATGCACGTTTGTGTCGAAGTTCCTATCTATCTCTCCAATAAGCTTTGAAATCTCAGACAAACTCAAGAAATCTTGGCTTTGTCATTTGATGATCCAGAGATGAATATAGACGATAATCTTGAATTCTTTCAATCTTCAGTCATTTCTTTAACCTTTTACTGGCCTCTGTTGTTCTGGTAATCTTGATGTTCAGGTTTGGGTCTTGTTCGGTTACACTCTTTGTCGATGAGTCATGAGTAGTGCACCTGTTGTATTTGATTCTGCAGAAAAATTTACTAAAAACTGCACAAACTACAACCGGCGTTAGACACGACAAATATCTCGGAAGTACTCTTCACATTCCTTTTGACCCTCAATAGTTCTCCCCCTGAACTATAAAACATTTTCAATGTATACCAGAAACTTGAACATTTGCAATCTTTTTCAACTTTCAAGTATCTGAGCTTTCACATCCAGTATCCCAACATCAGTTATCGAAAATAAAATTGAAACAAAACTTTTTGATTTTTCAAAGTTTATGCTAAAACACACCAAAAATCTTTTTGAATTTTCAAATGTAATTGCATAAAAGTAAATTCAACATATTTTTGTGAATTTTCCGGTTAAGAGGATCATATTAGTATTGAAACAGTCAGTCATAACTCTTTTTGATCAATTTTCTGTTTTTATCATTGAGCATCCTACAACCATTACCAGTATGTTTGTCCACTTAAACTCAAAATCATCATTCATTGCTCAGCACTTTAGATACGTTATGGTAATATTAGATACTGAGTAATCTATGGTCCCCGCATTCGCAACACATTCCCGTATCAAGAATTGCACAAAGCTTCATCGTAACGCGTGATTATACTGAAGTTATCCGTTAGTTACAAGATATGAGGCACAGTGGTGACAGGTCAGCAAATTAATGCTTCAAAGCAACTTGTGCACTCTACCAGGGTGAGGACTAATATCATACATGATTTTCATCATTGTATTGATACGATGCATTAGATAATCTTTGATTATCATCACACATGTTAAGTTCCTCATTCGGTAACTTATGGTTTTGGCTTTATTAGCTCTTTTAATAAGATACCCTGACTGAATCTAGGTCTGTAAATCAATACAGCAAAAGATCAGTTAGGCCATCCCTAGATAACTTTCAATACAACGACCCGAAACCTCTGATTTTGGCAATCTATCAACGAAATTTCGGTACTAAGACCATATGTCAACGATACGTTGATCCACATGATTATCAGTTATTGATTTTAAGTTTATATCACCATGCTGAACTTTAAACTTTGATTTCAAGCCTACCAATATATAATTGTAGTGGCTACTCAATGTTTATCAAATTATTTTTGTTTTTAGAGTAGTCTGACAGTCCACTGATGTACTATCATCTCCTCTTTTTCTCCAGGAAAACTCATTTTTGATTTTCTATTTTTTATTTTGATTTTTCTGAAATTTTCTCCCCCTAAAAATCTAAAAAATAAGCATATTTTTGGATTTTTAAACTTTTTTTTTTTTTTTGAGGAAAAACAAAATAAAATGATATCCGATGCGGTTTACTCATTGAGTTTCAAAAACCATTTTTCACTCAGATTACTAGACTCATTAAAATCTATCAAATAGCAAACCATTTTGTCGTATCTGATATTGAAATCCAACACCTGGGAGCAATTGCATGAGATTGCAACTTTTTCCGGCTTCACAGGTGGGAAACAGACTACTAACACTTTCCTCTCTGTTGAAATCATGTTTTCATTCTTCAATATCCCTTCCTTGACCTTCACCTCTCCAATAAATAGCTTGTATACAGATGCTCCACTATCAACTATCAAAGAACAGCTAATAGGTCTGTCTGGAACAATCTGCACACTTATTAAACAATTAGCACGTGAGAGGTACCCATCCCTTCACAATAATGGGTCGTCCAAGGTCGTCAATCCTTGGAACATCAATCCATTCTCCTTTTGAAAAATCAATTTGAGAATCCGGTTATGGACCGAACTCGTGGATCGAATACGCATAAACAACTCGGTTTCAGACGGGGAATTCGAGACGAGACAGAAATTAACGATAACAACGTCATCACAGATTCGTATTAATACAGAAACGGTTACAGACACTGTCATCAGTAGGATAAACATCAATCTCGTGGCCGGGGGAGGTCGGGCATGACCTCCCCCTTCAGAGCATTCAAAGCACAAACTCAAATCACCAAATGAACAATAACACATGAGATTGCTATTTATAGTACAAAACCCAAGTTCCAGGTTCGCCCCTTTTGAATGGTCGAATGTGGAGCATTTCCACATTCGCCCATTTGTATCTCGTGGCCGGGGGAGGTCGGGCATGACCTCCCCCTTCAGAGCATTCAAAGCACCAACTCAAATCACCAAATGAACAATAACACATGAGATTGCTATTTATAGTACAAAACCCAAGTTCCAGGTTCGCCCATTTGTAATGGTCGAATGTGGAAAGCTTCCACATTCGCCCAGTGTACATTAGATCGAACTTAGCTTTGGTATTGTCCTATATTTTACAAATGCGTCAGATCCATAAAATGCCCTTATGGATCACCACAATCTCATGTAACACTATACCTAGACTCAACCCTAGTCTATTCGACAGTGACGTCCACAGAAAGTGCATCAACAATCTCCCCCTTGGACGTTGCTGGCGAATCCACAAATCTCTTGCACATCAACAGTCAGAATCACAGGTCTCCCCCTCAATACATGCACCATTGCATTAAGTTAGAAATACAATATCCTTCGTGAACCGACCAAGTAATGCACTACGGACCCTCAGCATCAATAAGCAGGAAGTCAACTAGACCACGTATATCATTTGCGAATTCAGCCGGTCGCTGAATTACTACCAGATCACCTAGTTACGCCAATGTGAAGTCGACAATGTAATGCACTGCAGTCTCGTAGCATCAGTACCCAGGAATGTCATCTTGACCAAGTACATCACGCGCAATCCAACTAGCCTGATAAGACCCCTACTAGAAGGATTCCATACTGACCGATCAGATATTCAACGTAACATGTAGGTACCACCACTAATTTACGTCTCATATCTGCACTTAACCTTTGCATCACCCTTCACACCAACTGGAGAAGTCTAACTGTCAGTACCCAATTAAACATCTCGAATGTGACTATGTGCAAAACAATCCACTCGAACATTAGTATTTCTATGAAATTCTTCATCTGTGCTGACTGTGATTGCATTAACACATTCTTCTCTTTTCCTAGCATCTTCAGTCAGTAGTTGTTGAAGTATCAGACACTTACATCAACAATCTCCCCCTTGACTGATGCTTCACCAAGTTTCTCTGAGATCCCGTATGATAAATCACTCATGTTCTTGAGTAACTTCATCTGTTTGACAGAATACAAGCCGTAGACGAGTGGATCAAGCCATCAAGAGTTTTCAGCACTTGAAACTTTCGTTGAACCTACGTGCCACATGACTCCTACTAGGATACCTCATTACTTTCAGAACATTGAAATCTCAAACTTGATTTCCTTCTTCATAACACCTCTTTAGAACAAGTTCCTTCAAACATACAGGAACTGGGTTGACTGTTCTCTTCATGCGGAATAAAAATCTGCTCTGTTCTGGCCCATAATAGTCATTTGAATCTGATTATCATACTGTTGATTCTCATGACTACCCCACATTAAAACTGTTTCATCATCATCAATTCTTCAACAAATTTGGGTAAACCTCATCACCATTCTTCCGAAAATAGAGACCCGAATGTGGTTACGGACCGAACTCGTGGATCAAATACGCATAAACAACTCGGTTTCAGACGGGGAATTCGAGACGAGACAGAAATTAACGATAACAACGTCATCACAGATTCGTATTAATACAGAAACGGTTACAGACACTGTCATCATTAGGATAAACATCAATCTCGTGGCCGGGGGAGGTCGGGCATGACCTCCCCCTTCAGAGCATTCAAAGCACAAACTCAAATCACCAAATGAACAATAACACATGAGATTGCTATTTATAGTACAAAACCCAAGTTCCAGGTTCGCCCCTTTTGAATGGTCGAATGTGGAGCATTTCCACATTCGCCCATTTGTATCTCGTGGCCGGGGGAGGTCGGGCATGACCTCCCCCTTCAGAGCATTCAAAGCACCAACTCAAATCACCAAATGAACAATAACACATGAGATTGCTATTTATAGTACAAAACCCAAGTTCCAGGTTCGCCCCTTTTGAATGGTCGAATGTGGAGCATTTCTACATTCGCCCATTTGTAATGGTCGAATGTGGAAAGCTTCCACATTCGCCCAGTGTACATTAGATCGAACTTAGCTTTGGTATTGTCCTATATTTTACAAATGCGTCAGATCCATAAAATGCCCTTATGGATCACCACAATCTCATGTAACACTATACCTAGACTCAACCCTAGTCTATTCGACAGTGACGTCCACAGAAAGTGCATCAACACAATTGGTTTTTCAATGGATTGATTTGAAGTAGAAATTGCTATTGATTTAGAAAGTGATTTGGGTTTCCAAACACGTTCAGAGTTTATTTTAGATTTTGTTGAAATTGTTTTGATTTTTGACTTTTCAGATTTCTTATTTGAAACCTGCTTCTGAACTTTGTTTGGAATCTTCTCAGACTTAACTGATGAAGACCCAGGTTTAGAGTTATTCTTAGGCTTAGCCTTAGAACTCCCCCTTACCTTAGCAACCCTATCACAATCTCCATTTTTATTCAAAGCAATTTTGTTGCGATTGTCATACACAACAAACTGTTTCCCCTTTTGCTTCTTGATTGGTTTTGGGGATACAGGCTTTCTGACATTGCCTGAATTTCTAGCAAATTTCACTTCAGTCCTTTTCTGTTTAACATACGGACAGGCAGCAACTAAATGCCCACACTCTCCGCAGTTATAACAAGACCTATATTCTACAAAATCACATGCATACCCGTCATCCCAATACCAATAGGGACAATGAGCTGCAATATGACCAACTTCACCACATTCAAAGCAGTTTCTCCATTCAACATAACCATGAGAATACTGTGGTGAGTTGTTTCCCCAATAACCATCAAATCGAGAGTTATATGAATAATCATAATAGTCATATGATCTAGATGAAAAATTTCTTGAATTCTTTTGATGAGAATTTTTCATCTGATCATTACCTTTCGATTTGTTTGGTTTTGGTCCTTTTACTTTAGAACCCTTTTTATTTTCAACATTTTTCTTTTCAACATTTTTCTTTTGATCCTCTTTATTCTCATGTTGGTTAGGACTGAGTTCAAAATGAAGATGATCAAATTGATTTCTAAACTGATTTAACAAATCGATATTATCAACAAAAATACATTTAAGTAGAGATTGTTCGATATTCTCAATTAGAAAATCTTTGTTGAAAATCAATTTGTCATGTCCTTCCACCATGTAGGATCCTTCAACTCCTTCAGGAAACATGAATATGGGTTTTTCTTCAGATTCAGATTCTGAAGTTGGTACCACATTTTCAGTTTTCTTTTCAAACATTTGTTTTACTTCACAATCAGGATTAACAACACAAGATGTTGTGATTTCCAATTCTGATGTGAGATTATTCTTTGAAAAACTGTTATTCATTTCTAACATTTCTTTCTTTAAAGATTCAATTTTATTTAACAAATCTTTTTCATTCTTTTCAAAAACTTTAATTTGGTTTTTACAATTTTCTAGTTCATTTGCTAGTTTCTGTTTGTCCTCAATAAGTGTCATCAATTCACAATTCAACTTGACACATTTAGAACAACTAGCACTTACCTCATCCTCTGATTTATTACCATTATCAGATTTTGCATCACCATTTGAGATATCACTCTGTTCTGATTCACTCTGTTTTGAACTTGTATCAGAACTCAAGACACTCCCTGACAACTCACTTGAATCATCATTTCTCATATGTTTGACTAAACACACAACATTTCTTTAAACACCTTCTCTGTTAACACACTTGTTAACATGTACCATTTCATCAGTTGGTTTCGGTGTCATTGGAAATCCCCAACAGTTGTCAACTTGAGAATTTTGTCTCTGTAATTGTCGTCGCTTTCTATTAGCTTCTACTAGAGCTCTGATCTCCTCATCCGTTCTTGATACGGCCATGTAATTAATCATTTTTCCAACAAAAATATCTCAAAAATTTTCTAAAATCAGGCTTTTCGAAATTTTTTAGGCACTAAATTCTACGTTCGCCCCTGGTAAGTCTACTTTCGCCCAAAATAGTATACCCGAATGTAGAATTTTGACCAGAATGTAAAATATCCAAACACAAGTTCCACGTTCGCCCAAAAATGTCTACGTTCGACCACTCTGATTCCACGTTCGCCCGCCCGACGAATCGAAAGTGGAAATATCTGCCCGAATGTGGAAACTTCAAACACTAAAATCCAGGTTCGCCCAGAAAAGCTCTAGGTTCGACCAGAATTCACTCACGTTCGCCCAAAAATTTTCAGGTTCGCCCATTTCATTCCAGGTTCGCCCATTTCAGGTCTGAAAAACGGTTACACTTTGAAAAACGGTTATTATGATCTCTGACTTTCAAAAGTTTGTGGATTTGAATGATCTTTATCAGGTTTTGATTCGGAATTGATTTGGAACAACTTTAATTCTTGGAATTTTAGATTTTATCCACAAATTCAACTTCCAATCAATCAAAAACACTCAAAAACCATTTTTATTCAAAAACAGATGTATTTTAATCAAAATTAGATCCAAATCAGCTCTGAGTTTATCAAATTTGTTGTTGTATGATCCGTATGGCTCTGATACCACTTTGTAAGCGAAAGATTTTGACTAAAACAGGATTAATTGATCATACAAGTCACAAAACCAGGTGCGGAAACCCTAGTTCTGAACAAACTGATAAAACTCTAATCAAAACACAATCAACATCATTTTCAAAGCTTTTTCATAGATTAACCTTTTCAAATACTCAATTACAATCACACACTAGTTAATCTAGAACACTTAAACACTTTCTCAAAATCACCTGGAACCTAACCTGAACACACACACAACTGAAAACTCTCTCTCTCTCAAAAACTCACAAAATCTATTTATAGACTCTGCACGTTCGCCTAGTTGATATGGTCGAATGTGGAACACTTTCCACATTCGCCCATTTCTAAGGTACGAATGTGGAATCTTTCCACATTCGCCCAAACTGATTCTACATTCGCCCATATCTTCTTACATTCGCCCACTTTCTTCTACATTCGCCCACTTTTTCCACTTTCAACCCATCAGCACTTTTTAACACATGTTAACTTTGTAGATCCAATCACTAGTCGCACTTCGTGCATCTACAAACTCCCCCTCGACTATTGATTGGATCGTCTTCGTGTTTAAGTCTTGGTCGTTTTCTGATTATCTGAACCTTCGACATTCTGTACCGGATCACTAGCTAGGGACATACATGAATAATGCACTTTGACTAAAACAGGATTAATTGATCATACAAGTCACAAAACCAGGTGCGGAAACCCTAGCTTTGAACAAACAGATAAAACTCTAATCAAAACACAATCAATATCATTTTCAATGCTTTTTCATAGATTAACTTGTTCAAATATTCAATTACAATGACACTTTGGTTAATCTAGGACAGTTACACACTTTCTCAAAATAACCTGGAACCTAACCTGAACACACACGCAACTGAAAACTCTCTCTCTCTCAAAAACTCACAAAATCTATTTATAGACTCTGCACGTTCGCCCTGTTGATATGGTCGAATGTGGAACACTTTCCACATTCGCCCATTTCTAAGGTACGAATGTGGAATCTTTCCACATTCGCCCAAACTGATTCTACATTCGCCCATATCTTCTTACATTCGCCTACTTTCTTCTACATTCGCCCACTTTTTCCACTTTCAACCCATCAGCACTTTTTAACACATGTTAACTTTGTAGATCCAATCACTAGTCGCACTTCGTGCATCTACATTAACAGACAGATAAATCAAATAAACAATCAAATAATCATACATGCAAATAAATGAATGAAATAAAGAATCAACGAAATATAAACAAGTATTCACAAGCATGTACACTGGTAAAAAGTTGACTCGGTTCGTTCCTAAAGCTCGTCGCGTCCCCGGCAGGGGCGCCAAAAACTTGACGTGTGCGGATATACACATAATTTTGCACTGATGTTAACACACGTTTTGCTTTAATATTTATAAAAATGGTTTCGACCTTCATATTAAAACACACACAATAGGGCAAGTGTACCCTGTCATATATGTAGTAAGTACAGATAAGAACCAAGTATCGATCCATGGACGCGCGCGGAGCAATGGTACTAAAACTTTATCCCCGATTCACCAGTAAGTAAAAGATAAGTTTGAGTTTTGTTTAAAACTAAATTAATTCTAAAACATGTAAATAACATATATAAGACTCCAAATAGAAAATGTAACTATAAACACAATCCTAGCATGTTATCTACATATCATAAGAAACACAGGCGTGTGATCAACATTCCCATTTTCCGACAGTTAGTGTCACTCTCAGGCATCCTAACATGACAACTATACAGAAAGCTAACACGAATACACACGTTAACCACTTCAAGTTGTTCATTAGCGAGCAGCTGATATAATCTCATGTGGATCTTTAAAGATAGGTTAGTATCACCTTTCGAGAGTCCTCAACCGCACTAGTTCAGGAAAGCAATATCGAATACACAATACGACCACCTAGACTAGCATAAAGTAGAGCATTTCACAACCTATTCCATTTTTACCAACTTTGAACACAAATCTACTAAGATCGCCATTTTCACCAAAATAACTAACAAAGATAATTAACCGTGTCAAAGATTGGTAACAACACCATTAAGCTTTTAAAACTCTTTTACGTGCCGGTAAACATTCATAATCGTTATTTAAGCGACTTTAACCAAACCAATACCCGGTTACAGTTTCATGGTGTAAACTTTATTAACAAGTTAACTAGTCTACTATCGAACGATTAAACGGACGGTTTCTTCAACAAGTAATCCGCCTAACACATCCGACAATCATCAAAGTCACTTAAACATAATCACAAATCCAACAACAATGAAACAAGGTTGCGCTATGATCATCAAGATTCAAACATGAAAAACGCCAAATTCATACAAAACTTGATTTCATACAAACGATTGTTTTAACTACTAACTGATACTAATGTTCTTGCCCGTAGGCGTACGATTAACTAAAACAACATCAAAATAGCATACAAAATCATATTTGGATCTAAGAAAGCTTAAAGGATCAAACCATAAGAATGCTAAAGAGATGGATTAGATGATGAAGGATGGATCGGATGGATTCCCAAGCTTCTTCCACGGCTTTCCAGCAGCTTGGTTCGTCCGAAAATCGCCCAAAATCGCCCCCCAAAGGTCCAATACTTGATCAATGGCTGAAATGGGCTATTTAAAAACAGAACAGATGATCCGACCGGCCGCGCGGATGATCCGACCGGCCGGTTGCTTTACTCGGGTCAGAAAAGCTTCTAGAATGCTGACGTAGGCCTTCTAGAAGGTCCCCAGAAATATCAGGTTGCTGTGCGCGGCCGGTCGGATTGACAAACGTTCCGTTTTCGCGCAGAAACCTTCGTTTTTGATCCGGTTTGCTTCCTGGATACCGTTTAAGACCTGTAATCATAAAAATGCCCAAATAAGTACCAATTCATCGTGTATACGGCCAAAAACGTATATAAAGGGGAGTTAAACTGGGGATTTATATGTATAAATTAACGTATATCAAACATCCCCACACTAGAACTTTGCTTGTCCTCAAGCAAACAACAAAACAGAAATGAACGAAAAACTCGCCAAGTGGCAACAAAGACAAAATATAACTTGTACAGACGATAATAATCAAGCCCCCAGAAGATATAAACAGGTGATAAGATAACTGAAAAGCAACGACTCACTTCCGATCCACAAAGCACGCTAACCCGTACACGACTCACAATGTTCACACACACTTGGTTTTATTTATGATACATACGAGTAATGTGTATGTGTAAATCGCTCCATTGCCATGACAATGAATCGTGCAATATCATAAGCTTGTCAAAAGATCTAGTCTTCACCAACTAACGTGTGAAAGAGCACAAATCAAGAGGTCTTATGAGTGTTGTAATGTCAAGCAAGGGTAAGGGTGTTGAATGGATATATAAACAGTGACGAAATGGCTAAAACTCAGCGGTTAAATCTAACTAAACTGAAGCAAAAAACTACTATACAATACATACGCGAATATAACCGAATTTTATTCCAATCGAGCTAAACATACAACTTCTTACTTTATTGCCCCGAAAACTGCTCGAACACTGCTAATTCACCCTATTTTAGGGTATACTATTTTTCTGGATTTTTCTGATTTTTTTCTTTTCTTTTCTTTTTCTTTTTTTTTCCTTTTAAGCTTACAATACTGAATATAACTGAAAACTATAACGAGAATATACACAAAACACGGGATCTAAAAGCCCGAACATGAACTATAACACAAAACAAGTCAAACAATAACCTAAACCGAGTTCCAACACAAAAGGTTTAAAAGAAAAAGGCTAAATTTGGTTAAGTGGTTAAATGGTGTGGTAAATAAGAAAAAACACGGGATTAGGTTCAACATGGTTAACTAGGGGATAACATTTGGGTGCGGGAAACAGATAGAACGAAAAGAAAAGGCTAAATCAAAAGGGTATCCTAAATGCCTCAATCATTTTTATACAACTTCACACGAATCTGGTCTAAACAAGCATGCTAATGACAAGTTCTAAATGGCACAAAACATCCAGCTCACTCGATAAGCATGTCAAAGAAACGAAATCTACACTAATAGGCTCAAACGCTCATGTAACCGGAAGGAAATGGGTGCAAATGTACAGATTTAGCATGCTAGTATCACGTCCGTTTGTCGCGCCTTAAGTTATTTTTATCAAAAATTGGTTAAGCTTGATATTTTATTACAAATATATACATATATGTACTTATAAAAGGGTTTTTTTTTTGTATATATATATATATATAAGTATAAACACAAGAGGACAAACTAGAACACGATATAATCCGTCCCCACACTTAAACGTCACATTGTCCCCAATGTGAAAAATAGAAAGCGTTTATGAATTAGCCAACTATTGTGTGAAAAAGGAGAATAATACTCCCCTGGTGGTGATAACCCGAAAAGTATGGTGACTGCATTGAGCATCCATACCGGTGCTCGCCTTTTCCTGCACTATCACCATTCTTGCCAAAAGGAAAATACATCAAACACATCCATTCATCATCACACTTATGAAGTTTTCAAACAAATTTGGAATTTTGAACACCTACGCGCTATGATTTTGCAAAATCGTTTTACATTCAAGTTATCCCGCAAAAGGTGTTTTAAAAACCAAATTATTATGAAGTATCATAGAACTTGGGGTGCGTTTGTTTAATTATGAAGAACGCCCCAAAAGTTTTACGAACAAAACTATCCAAACTACAATCAAAACACTAACAATCTTAAAGTTTTGGGGTTTTGTTAAACATTTATGAAGGAAACTCCAAGAAATCAAGATCATGAACAACAAATTATAACCTAAAACATGAGGAATTTGGGGATGTTTAAACATTTATGAAGAATCCCCAAAATTCCAAAAACAAACCTAAATTACACTAACATCTACACTAACATACAACCCTATTATGAAATTAATCTACATTTATACTAAACTACACTAAACATAAGGTTACAAAATCACACAAATCTTTAAAAAAAATTCGGATTTAGTTTAAACATTATGAAGAAAACCTCAAAAACTCAAAGATTTGGACAACAATAACCTCTAATCTAAACTATCAAAGCATACAATCCATTCAAGAACACTAGGGTTTGTTAAACATTATGAAGGCCCTAAAATCATGAAAAGATTGCAAAAATTTAAACTAATCTACACTAGAACAAGAAAAATAACAAGAAAGAGGAAGACCCATACCTTGATTTGAAGAATTGATGTGGAATTGAAAGGTGTTTGTGTGTGTGTTCTTGAGTGGAAGTTGCAAGTGCTCGCTCTGTTTCGACACAAACAACCAACTTACCTGTTTTGCTACGCTTCTTAGTAAAATAACACGGTTTTGAAGCGACTTTCCACACAATCATCTGGCGCGAATCAATCCTGGCTAAAAACTTTATGAAATTATAGGACATTTCTGCCCTTGCACATCGCTACATTTTGCTCGAGTGAGTGAGTCGATAGGTGGACTCGGTTTTCCACGCGCGTTTAGGCGCGCGGTCGTGGAATTCAAGTATTTCCACATCCGGGTCAAACGGGCCTGAATTGAATGGCCTTGATCGCTACCCATTGACTTTCAAACTCAGTCCAACTTGGACTTTGACTTCTAGGAATGGCCGTTTTTCATTAAAAATTTTCTTTAAGATCGCTTTCGCCCGAATGGAGATTGAGTACGGGCAAGAAGATCGATCGAGCAATGAACAGATGTCGGCCATCCCCACACTTAAACTGACGCAATGTACGAAATAATGACAGACAAAATAACTAAAGACTCGATCTAAGAAAAACGGAAGGAATATACACAGATAAACATACTAAAAACTATACACTAACTTAAATTATGATAATATATAAATACGAAAATATACAAAAAAAATTTTTAGCAAAAATATGAGTCGCTCGCGCATCGCGAAGAAGTATAGACCGCTTCTCTCGTGGAGCAAGTGAGCACAATGACTCAAGGTGCCCGCGCGTTGCAACAAGATAAAGACCGTCTTTTTGCTTGCGCGAAAACAACCTTTTTCACCGGAAAATAATATAACGGAAGTTGATGAATAGAAACGATGATGGGTGCCAATGTATTGAGTTAAAAACGGAAGATAGCGGTTATTCACGTCACACGAAGGACTCTGGTGATCCTGTTCGCGTATCGCGAACAATAAAAGATAAAATCCGGGGTAATTAGGAACTCGCTTAAAGCGGAACCATAAGCCCAGCTTCTTTGCGAATCGCAAGGAAGCATTTTTCACAGAAAATTATTTTTATTAAAACCACTTCTATATTAAATAAATTTCTCAATTTTTCTTAACCCAAACCTTTTATAAAAGCATCCGAACCATCAAATTTAAACGTAACATACCCAGACTTCTATTATATATTTAAGTAAAATTAAAACTATATATACATAAAAATCAAATAAAAACCAATAGAACCAATAAAATGAACAGAAACAAACAGACAAAGCATAAAACTATCTAAAGCATGAAATTAATAATTAGTTCAAATACGAACAAATAAATCTAATCAATCAAATAAAGAATAAATCAATGTCATAGATAAACCAATAAATCCAATAATCAATCAATCTATCAACACCCTAATGAACGAATAATCAATCAAACAATCCTATAAGCAGATAAATGAACGAATATATGTGCAAACCTGTGAACCAATCTAAAATCAATCCAATATATTAACAGACAGATAAATCAAATAAACAATCAAATAATCATATATGCAAATAAATGAATGAAATAAAGAATCAACGAAATATAAACAAGTATTCACAAGCATGTACACTGGTAAAAAGTTGACTCGGTTCGTTCCTAAAGCTCGTCGCGTCCCCGGCAGGGGCGCCAAAAACTTGACGTGTGCGGATATACACATAATTTTGCACTGATTTTAACACACGTTTTGCTTTAATATTTATAAATATGGTTTCGACCTTCATATTAAAACACACACAATAGGGCAAGTGTACCCTGTCATATATGTAGTAAGTACAGATAAGAACCAAGTATCGATCCATGGACGCGCGCGGAGCAATGGTACTAAAACTTTATCCCCGATTCACCAGTAAGTAAAAGATAAGTTTGAGTTTTGTTTAAAACTAAATTAATTCTAAAACATGTAAATAACATATATAAGACTCCATATAGAAAATGTAACTATAAACACAATCCTAGCATGTTATCTACATATCATAAGAAACACAGGCGTGTGATCAACATTCCCATTTTCCGACAGTTAGTGTCCCTCTCAGGCATCCTAACATGACAACTATACAGAAAGCTAACACGAATACACACGTTAACCATTTCAAGTTGTTCATTAGCGAGCAGCTGATATAATCTCATGTGGATCTTTAAAGATAGGTTAGTATCACCTTTCGGGAGTCCTTAACCGCACTAGTTCAGGAAAGCAATATCGAATACACAATACGACCACCTAGACTAGCATAAAGTAGAGCATTTCACAACCTATTCCATTTTACCAACTTTGAACACAAATCTACTAAGATCGCCATTTTCACCAAAATAACTAACAAAGATAATTAACCGTGTCAAAGATTGGTAACAACACCATTAAGCTTTTAAAACTCTTTTACGTGCCGGTAAACATTCATAATCGTTATTTAAGCGACTTTAACCAAACCAATACCCGGTTACAGTTTCATGGTGTAAACTTTATTAACAAGTTAACTAGTCTACTATCGGACGATTAAACGGACGGTTTCTTCAACAAGTAATCCGCCTAACACATCCGACAATCATCAAAGTCACTTAAACATAATCACAAATCCAACAACAATGAAACAAGGTTGCGCTATGATCATCAAGATTCAAACATGAAAAACGCCAAATTCATACAAAACTTGATTTCATACAAACGATTGTTTTAACTACTAACTGATACTAATGTTCTTGCCCGTAGGCGTACGATTAACTAAAACAACATCAAAATAGCATACAAAATCATATTTGGATCTAAGAAAGCTTAAAGGATCAAACCATAAGAATGCTAAAGAGATGGATTGGATGATGAAGGATGGATCGGATGGATTCCCAAGGTTGTTCCACGGCTTTCCAGCAGCTTGGTTCGTCCGAAAATCGCCCAAAATCGCCCCCCAAAGGTCCAATACTTGATCAATGGCTGAAATGGGCTATTTAAAAACAGAACAGACGATCCTACCGGCCACGCGGATGATCCGACCGGCCGGTCGCTTTACTTGGGTCAGAAAAGCTTCTAGAATGCTGACGTAGGCCTTCTAGAAGGTCCCCAGAAATATCAGGTTGCTGTGCGCGGCCAGTCGCTTCGTTCGCGCGGCCGGTCGGATTGACAAACGTTCCGTTTTCGCGTAGAAACCTTCGTTGTTGATCCGGTTTGCTTCCTGGATACCGTTTAAGACCTGTAATCATAAAAATGCCCAAATAAGTACCAATTCATCGTGTATACGGCCAAAAACGTATATAAATGGGAGTTAAACTGGGGATTTATATGTATAAATTAACGTATATCAGCGGTAAAAGCGGTAATCGTTCCATGTTTCCTTATTTATAGTTATCTCTTAACTACTTTACTAATATAGTCTAGGGTAGTGGAGACAACCCTAATCGGGCCTGGCCCATTACGATTAGGGTTTTGGGTAATGGTGGCATAAGTCCACCTCTATATAAGGGATCATATCCCTAATAGAGATGACACTTTTCGCTAACCCTAAGAGCTATCACACTTGATAGTATCCCCATTCACCCCGTTTTTGTTATAAACTACTACCTTGTGTAGTCGTCTCCCTACCCACATCAACTTTACTTGCAGGTTACTCCAATCCAGGAAGTGCTAGTGAAGGATCAATCCTGTGGTTACATCTGGCCTATCATCCCTACCAGGAGGTTAGACTATTTGTTATTTCACACCATATCTCACACCAACTCAATCATTGCTATCCATTTCAAATATTGTCATGAACAAATCCTTTATTCAAACACATTCATCTTCAAAATTTTATTACAATAATCCAAGAAAATTAAAAGGGGATTACCACCCAAAAACCTTTAAAAACTAAGAGGAGTGAGTTTAATGAGTATTTGGGATTGCGTTCGGAAATAGATTTTTATATTATTGCATTTTTGAAAAGCAAATAATCAGTTTTTAGTGTTTAGGGTTGAGTTTTGAAATAAATTTTTAGACTACCAAAACGCAATAATCTAAAAGCAGATTCACCCCTGCTTTTCCAAAACGCATAATCCGTTTTGAAAAATCAATCCCAAACACCCTCTCAGTAATAGAGGAGAGGGTTCAAATGGTAGTGGAGCGGATTCAATGGGTAGAGGAGTAGGTTCAAGCACAGTTTTGTGCAATGTGTGTCGGTGAGGAAATGAAATAAATCATTATTTTATATTGTTCGGTGGGTGATGTCGGCGACGACGGCGATGAATGGCGACAGCGCTGCTCGGCGGTGGTGGTGGTGGCTGCGAAGACGACAATTGTTGGTGGTGACAACGGTTGTGGCTATGGAGGTTGGTGGTGACAACAATGGTTGTGGGTTATGGAGGTGGGTAGTGAGTTGTGATGGTGTTAAAGAGATGCTTAAAGAGAGAATTGAATGAAAAAAAATAAGAAGATGGATTAAATGTTTTTTAAAGGAATGAAATGTCTTAACTAATGGATGATTTCAAATTATTATATATACTAACAATTCAAATTGTTAACAATAATTATTCTTTTATTGATATAGATGGCTTTCATTCATACCACCACATAGTATATTGTTTTACTGCTACCTAGATACTTGTAATATTGATTTTGCCAATTTAATCATACATCCGATATATACCGGTGGATGATTGAATGTATATATTTTCTTTAGTCTGTTTCCATTTATTTCCTTTTTCTAGCTTTTCTTTATATTTATTTTCTTTTATTATTTCCCTTATTATTTTACTACTTAATATTTTAATAGCATATCATGTGTGGTTTAATGTATTGACACTACACCGTTTTTGCATGTTTATATTTTTATTAACAACCCGTCTTGAAGTGCTACTAAGACGTTACTCCGCCACAAAGCACGGTATAAATACCAGTTGAATAAACAAACGTTATTTTTTTCATTCCCTCTAAATAATTCATTCTTTTCCGCTTCTCATAATAACATACCAAAGCTACCTTAATTGACATTCGTATTACATTACCGGTAGAACCAAAGCAAACTCAAAATTTAAAATTTCTTTTTTTTTTTATATTTAAATGATGCTACTTATCAGGAAATGAATATAAAAAATACACACCCATCATCCTTACCAAAAAGTAAATAAATAAATAAATAAAGGCGAGAGATAACGTATAAAGCCACCTTAACGTAAGAAGCGTAAGAAGCAATCTCAGCCATTAGATTAAGGATGCAGATTAAAAACTCTAACCATACATGGGTTAAAACAGACGCACTCATCAATTTTCAGACGCACTCATTAAAATTCAGACGCACTCATTAAAATTCAGACGCACTCATTAAAAATTCAGACGCACTCATCAAAATTTCAGACGCACTCATCAAAAAAATCAGACGCACTCATTAAAATTTTCAGACGCACTTACAAAAATTTTAAACGCACTCATTAAAATGGCCTTCAAAACAAACGCACTCCTTCCTTGAAAACAAACGCACCTCCTTCATTCATGGACAGCAAAACATATGCATTCTTCACGTATGAAGAATTTGAACCAAAGTCACAAGATGACAAAAGCAATTAATGTACCATCTTCTTCATTGTTTTCTTTCTTTCTTTTCAAGTAAACGATTGCAGGTAAATGGTTGCTTGATGTTGCAGATCTGGAATAGGTAAGGTTGCATCAAAATTTGTAGATCGTTGCTTGATGTTGCAGATCTGGAATAGATGTGGTTGTTCAAAAACCATGTATTATTCATTCCCCTGGTGGTGCTGTTACTGCAGGTTTGGTGGTGGTTGTGGTGATGGTGATGGTGGTGGTGGTTATATCTCGATCGGCTTTTGTGAAGTAAAAACAGAGACGTTTATAAACTTTTGTGAAGGTACAGGAAGATGGTGATGGTGGTGGTGGTGGTGGTGGTTGTCGTGGTGTTGGTGGTGGTGGTCGTGGTTGTCAGATCTAGATTGGTATGTTTTAAAATGAGAATGGGTTAAGATTTGAACAGGGAAGATAGGATTTATTGTGTTTAACTGTGGTTAGGTGTGGTTAGGTTAGATTGACAGGTGTCAATCTCTGGTGGCTTCTTATGCTTCTTATTTTAAGGGGCTTTATACCATATACTTTCTCATAAATAAAACACCAATAACTCTACAAGACCGATACAATCAATCCAAACAAATAACATCATTTACATTTACATCCAATATATACACACATCACACCAAATCACCCAAAAAAAAAAAACACACACACACACAACCATGTCTCCTACCATCCTTCACTCCATTTTCCTCTTTTTCATCCTCCTAACCCCAATTCTCTTCACCAACGTAAGTCCCCAAACACCACCCTTAATTTTAACCTATAATTTCTAATTTATTTTATTATTAACATTTAATATTTAATTTCAGGCAGAAGAATCAATGGTACCATTAACAGATCCCATGAGACAGAACATCATCAGTTTCCCATTCGCCAACAGCCGCCGCAAACTCAATGGTTTCCAGATTTGTTCACTCTGCACCTGCTGTAACAACGGCGGCGCCGGTGGCACTAAATACTGCACACCGTCGCCCTGTTGTTACGCTATTAATTGTAATATCCCTAACCGTCCCTTTGGCTTCTGCTCATTCACACCCAAAACTTGCAATTGCTTTGGTTGCCATCTTTGATTCAGATCTCTATTTTCCTACATTTATTGTTTGGTTGAATTTTGGGGGTTTTGGTTGGTAGTGTGAATTATTTGTGTTAAACAGGTCAGAGACGGATTAATACAACGCGATTAATACAAGTATCATATATGAATATATGAATATATGAATATGACTTGTTTAATGTGTTAGGAATTGGAGGAGCTAGTGTGAATTGGGGTTTTTGGTAATTTATTTAGGGTTTATAGGTTAATTTAATTTTATGATTATGAGTTTTAATTATTATTAATGTTTTTGTTTTGTATTGTATTGTATTTGTTTTGTGGTTTAAAGGAGGGAGGAAAGTAAAGGAGATGTTGGCTGTATTAAATTGTATTGGGGTTAGCGTTCTATTGGGAATGTGGGTGGATTGTCTCTTTAATTATAGCATTAGTTTTTATTTTATAATTTGTAAATGTTAATTTATAGTAGTGTATCTGTCTGGTCCTATCTATTTATTAATAAAAAGAAAATTAGAGTAGTGTATACTGTTTTATGCATGATGTACAAGTGTGTTGATGTTGTCATTTTCTAAGTTTGGAATTTTTTTTTTTCTTTTTGGTAAGTATAAATTTGGTATTTTAGGATAAATTGAATACCCTTTACAAATGTGTGAGTTTAAATCCTTGCAAATGCAATGTTAGACTTGAGGGAGTGGGGCGGGGAAGGGAGGGGCGGGAAGGGTTTATGGGCGGGAACACCGGCCCGTGGGGGGGGGGGGGGGGGGGGGAAGAGGGCGGGAGATTCTTCAGGGGCGGGGGGCAGGTGGTGGATTGAGGTGGTGCTTTCTGATTGGTCCGAATTTTTTTTTTTGTTTTTTTTAACTTTAACACAATATAATATTATTCCCTTCCCCCCTTTCTTCCCCCTTCCACTCCTCACAATTTTCACCCTTCAAACACGGTCCCCACAAGTGCCACATGGCGGATCACGCACCCGCCCCTCCACTCCCTCTAGTCTTAGGTAGAAATAAAATGGTGTAAATATTTGCCGTTAAAAAAAGATAAATTGAAGACATTAAATTGATCGGTTAATTATAGATGAAGTTAGGCCCAATGTCAAAAGTTTTAATTGGAAGATTGGTGTAATTTTCGTTTTTAATTTCTATTGTATCTAACTTTTTGCTAGTTTGTTGATAATAAAATTCGTCATGGTTCAAAAAAAATAAATACTAAGTTGTGCCTTTGTTTAAGTTTTATTTGAAGTTTTAATAGTTGTGTTTTTGAATTTTATTTTATAAAAAAAAGTAACGGATAAAGTAAAAGTATTTTGTCATAGTTTTTCAGCCTTCAATTCTTTTCAAGAAAAAAGATGGTTAATAAACTGAATTTTTTGTTGGGGTAATATTATGAAAGGATAATATACTTTTCTTCGTTATATTTTTAGAATGGCCTAACAAGCATCTCTAATCATGTTCTAATTTAAAGTTAGCGTCAACTGTCACACTGAACCCTGAACCTTAATGGTAACAATATATCTCCACATTATATCATCAAAGATATCAGGTGCAATGTGATCTTCAATTGTGATGTTATTGAACATGTGCAAATATTGTACATTATCAACTTGACCTATCATACCAATGCATCTTTTGACCGCAAGGCAATGGCAACTAATTGACCCTTGAGTGATGCTTGTAGAACATAAACACAATAATTTCTCTTGTTCCAGTCACTAGTTTATAGTTCATGGTTGACATGCATTTTTAAACCACTCATGATCAATGATCATGCATGTTTAGGTTAGATGAGAAACATAATCCTATAATTTGAAGAAAATGTGATGGTAGTAAAGGGTTTCCAAAAATTAATACGGGGAAATCCAAGTGCAACTGGGAATTAAAAGAAATGAATGAAATGTAGGTTCAACACCTCAAGTTCTGTATTTGATTATTCATGGTTATCATGAACACAAATTGCAATCACATATTCACATTACTCGAGTTCAAAAGACATGAATAGAAAATGTGACTCCATGTGGATGACCATAAACACAAAATTGACGTAATGATGATATTGAGAGGAATGAGGATTAAATTAAGGAACAAACTAGTGTATTTAATCACAACGAAGAATCCAATCTCCGTTTGAGTCGCAACTTTTGTAAATTCTACATGGAATATGAGGTGGCTATGTCACAAAAGGGGACGTCAGGATGAAAAAGAACTAGCGAATCTAACACAATCGCACTACTACCATCCATGCACCGCCACTTTTCACTACAATCAATCACGGTCTAAAACAAATGTTCACCACAAATATATAGAACCCTATTCAAACTCTTGAAACACAATAATCAACACAAAATTGTCAAAACCATTAAAACTAGAATCCAAGTAATACACACATTAGACACACAATCAACATACCACTCTTAAAACCACCAAGTTATACTTGAAATCCAAAAAAATCAGAAATATACAAAAACTATTGATCTACTGCAATATCTTGAAATCCGTAAAGTCAAAATTATAAAGAAAAAGACAAAATTGTTTATTTATTGCTCACGTCTTTGAGGGAGAAAGGGGGCGTAGGGTTCGAACCAGGGGAGAGAGTGGACCGCAACATGAGGTAGATGGGTGCCACGGTGGTTTGTTATGGACTGGAATCATTGCAAGGTATGGGACTTGTCCCACATCGGTTGTATGGGCAACCAATGTGGGGTTTATAACCCAAGTGGGCTCTCTCTCCCATCAGACTAGTCTTTTGGGATGAGTTCTCCTGTTTGGGTTGTAACAATGGTATCAGAGCCAAACTCGGAGTGGTGGCCCACAGAGTGGTGGCCTGGAGAGAGCCAGCCGTGACCAACGTGGCCGTGACCAACGAGGACGTTGGCCCTAAGGAGGGTCGATTGTTATGGACTGGAATCATTGCAAGGTATGAGACTTGTCCCACATCGGTTGTATGGGCTACCAATGTGGGGTTTATAACCCAAGTGGGCTCTCTCTCCAATTAGACTAGTCTTTTGGGATGAGTTCTCCTGTTTGGATTGTAACATGGTTTTACAAGATGGTCATGGTCGTCTCATGGATTCTATCAATCCATTTAGATCCATTTTAAGTTAACAATATTATAGGAGTGACACATTTTAATCCATTGTATAATTTAAATTGATTAGAATTGACTTGTAAATATTAAGTTGAAATAAGTCATCTCATATAATCTTTTTTGACCAAACCGATGTATTCCTTAATTTTTTTTTTTATCGGCAAACTTCAAATTTATTCATCACCCAAAGATTATGTACAAAGTAGCGCCTAGCAAGATGCTAGCATCAAGCTACATACAAACCCAATACAATCACCAATAAAGTTCAACACAACAAAACTACTCAAGTTACCGGGCTATTAAAAGCGACCCAATTTTCCCACGTCCACCCGGATTGTCTGTCTTTGAATTTCACCCACGTAAACGCCGTGGCCTGGACTTCACCAAAAATACCAGCTGCGTTCGCTCTTTTGCCACTGAAAATAGCGTCGTTTCGTGCTTTCCAAATCAACCAACATGTCGTCAATACCACAATCCTCACCAGTTTTCTTTTCGCCATACTCGCGTTAATATGTTGGTGTAGTTCTAATAGGTCTTTGACAGTGAACGCGAAGATAGGGGAGATACCAACCCAAGAGCTTATCTTGTGCCAAACGTTCGACGCCACAATGCAAGAAGTCAAAAGATGATCAGCATCTTCATTTACATCTCCACATAACTTGCATAAAGGAGAGCCGTGCAGAATATTTCTTTTTTTCAGGCCCACCAAAGTCGGCAATCTGTCCTGAATCGCCCTCCAGCCAAATATACAAACCTTTCGTGGAACGCCTTTAACCCATTCGAATGGGTAAAAGGGCACTGCGTTACGGGTCAACATCTTCCTGCACTCGGCAACGGAGAAGCATTTGTCAGCTGTATCAGTCCACTCCCAAGAATCGGATCCGTGACCCGTTTCCACTGCAGAAAGCAGCGCCGAGCACTGCATTAACTGCTGCAGTTCAGCAGCAGTGGCTGGATTTCGTCTCCAATCCCAGCCGTCGATCCTGCTGGACAGAGAGGCGCTTTTGGTTCTTTCAATTGCAAAAAGGGCAGGGAATTCATACATTAACGGCCTTTCCCCGGTCCACCAATCCACCCAAAACCTTATATCATCACCACTTCCAACCTTACCTCTAATAATACTTTGGACATCCACATTCTGATCAATGAGGTCAGTGCCCAGCTTATAAACTGCATTCCACGTACCAGATATGCCGGATCTGATAGGTATGTAAGACCACGAACTTGGGTTGTGATGTAAAGCGCTAATCACCCGGTGCCACAACGCCCCTTTTTCCTGCTTGAATCTCCACCACCACTTGAGGACCAGACTTTCGTTCATTACCTTTAGAGAGCACAGCCCCAACCCCCCCTTTTCCACCGGCCCGATAACCCTATCCCACGCAATCCAGTTGGTTTTTGATCTATCTTCATCGCCGCCCCAAAAGAATCGTCTTCTTAACGCCTCCAATTTATCAATCACGGCTTTAGGAGCTCTAAATAATGAAAAGAAATACAATGGAAGGCTGTCCAGGACAGACTTCAACAATACCATTCGACCACCAAACGACAACCTTTTCGCCTTCCATTTAGAAAGCCTGTTTCTAAAACATTCAATCACCGGATTCCAAAAACGGGTCTGATTCATACTCACCCCCACCGGTAGGCCCAGATACTTACACGGGAAAGTCCCGGATCTACAGTGTACGATGCTCGCCATATGCTCCACTTCAGCCCCAGTTACCCCTACACCATAGATGTGAGTCTTTGAATGATTCATTTTCAGCCCAGAAATCAAGTAGAAGGACCTCATAAGACGCATGATGTTCCGTATGTTCTCTTCAGCCCAGTCGCCCATGTAGATAATGTCATCCGCGTACATAAGATGGCACACAGTTGGACCATCATTCGGTAAACGGACACCATTGATCAGACCCATTTCTTCCGCCCTATTGATAAAGCATGTGAGTGCTTCCATGGCCATAATGAAAATGAAAGGCGAGATGGGGTCGCCTTGGCGAACGCCCCTGAAACACTGGAATTCCCAAGTCGGAGAGCCATTGATGAGGACCGAAGCCCGAGCCGACTCGAGAATCCCTTTGATCCACAACCTCCACTTCTCTGGGAATCCCATCTGCTGAAGTACAGTCAATATGAAACCCCAACTGATGGAGTCATAAGCTTTCTCCATATCAACCTTCAAAACAAACGCTTTATGATGTACTTTTTTAGCCCAAGAAATAACTTCGTTTACAACCAATGGACCATCCAAAATATTCCGGGAGGATAAGAAACCAGATTGTTGTTCCGAGATAACAGATCCGATAACACACTTCAAACGAGCAGTTAACACTTTAGAAATAATCTTAGAAATGCAACCAAGTAGACTAATCGGTCTGAACTCATTAAATGAAACCGGGTCCACTCCTTTAGCGATGAGAGCAATGAATGAAGAGCCGCACCCCCAACTAATTACACCGTGTTCATGAAACGCCACCATAACACCCATAATGTCTTCTTTTAACAACTCCCAAAAGCGTTTTAAAAAACCAAACGTGAACCCATCCGGTCCCGGAGCCTTATCGCTACCACAGTCCCAAATTGCATTCTTAACCTCTTGCTCAGAGAAAGGAGTGATTAAAAAATCAGCCTCAACCTGTGACAACCGTTTCATATTCGGGCAGATGAAAGTTGGGCGGTTAAGCATTGGCTCTCGAAACTTGTTTGCAAAGAACTTCCTAGCCTCCATCTTCAATCTCGTCGGCTCGACCACCCAATCACTGCCAATCTGGATCCCATTCAGCCGATTAGCACCTATATTACTATTGATCATTCCATGGAAAAAGGACGAGTTCTCATCGGCGTCAAGCGTCCATTTAACCCGAGCTCTTTGCCTCAAGTCTTGAACAATATCCATATTGATTTCTTCTAGCTTATGTTTATTTTCAGCCCAATCATTGACCTCCACATCAGTTAACATCCTTTCTTCCATCACCCTATCCCATTCGACAATTCTGTTCATAGTATTCACCTTATCCGAGGTCCGCGCATCCCGCTGTTGTTGCATCCACATCTTGAGAGCCACTTTGATTCTTTTCAACTTACTTGCCAGGAACAGATCAGGAGGCCCAGTAAAGGAAAAGCCCTGCACAGCAGACACCACAACCTGTTCCAACCCAGACTTTGTAAGGCATGAGTTATAAAAACGAAATGGTGACGACCCGAAGTTCACATCCGATAATGATAACACTACTGGACTGTGATCTGAGGTCACCCGAGGTAACGCAATAACCGACGCGTCTGGCCACTTGTTCCAGAATTCCTGAGAAACGAGGAATCTGTCGATTTTACTTAGCTTATCGCCCGTGCCCGCCACCCGTGTAAATTTCCGAACCCCCATTGGATACTCAAACAAATCATTTTCCTCGATGAAGGCATTGAATTCATTAGCACATGCCGGATTAAATTCCGTATTTAACCTTTCTTCCGGATACCTGACCGCGTTGAAATCGCCAAGCAACACCCACATCCCTTGCAACGAGTTGATACTGTTGGTAATAACCGCCCATAGATCTTTCTTCCTTGTCAAATTTTGCGGCGCATACACATTCCCGATGTTAACCTGGACCCCAGACTGAACCATTGTACCCTGGATGATCAGAAGGTTCCGATGTCTAACAACCCCCGTCTTACAGAAAAAAGCCGGGTCCCAGCAGCACACCAGCCCCCCAGACCTGCCTTCCGCATTGACCCAATCCCATTCAACTCTCCCTTTACCCCAAAATTTCTGAACTTGTACTTTCGAACCGTCTTGTAACATAGTCTCTTGAATGGCCACAAAGTTCGGTTTTTGTTCCTTAATAACATCACCCACCGAGAGAATCTTCTGATCCTCCCCAATCCCCCTAACGTTAAAGGTCATCATCTTCATTGGAGACGAATAACCTCACCTTCATCTTGAACCGCTTTTTCCACATCCACTTCAAAGC
Source organism: Ambrosia artemisiifolia (assembly GCA_032199755.1). Classification (NCBI taxonomy): domain Eukaryota; kingdom Viridiplantae; phylum Streptophyta; class Magnoliopsida; order Asterales; family Asteraceae; genus Ambrosia; species Ambrosia artemisiifolia. Next base: position 45,932,877 of record CM063517.1, on the reverse strand, counting down.
TTGTCAAATTGATACCCAGAGCCGTACCCAGCACAATTGTAGCCGAAGCCTCGATCCCAACATTATTCTGATTATCCGCATTCCTAGACCCCCCCTCGATTGGCACAGAGGAAGTCGGAAGGTCAAGGTCAAAATTGTCCATAAAGGTTGGCGGAACCGGTACCTTTGCCAAATTAACCTGCGGTATGTACGGGGGGCAACCATCTCTTCTATCTCTCCTAGGTCTTCCAGTATCATTGGCACCATGTTTACTACCCCTGTTCCTGCCCAACGAAGTTTCCCTTGCTGGAGGAGAGTTTAGATCCAAAACTTGATCGGGCCCCTCATCCCTTCTTGGTCTTTTCCTTGAAACAAAAAAACTAGGCCCACTTTGCACATTACTAAGGTCCGGCCCACCCAACGTATTGCCTTGGTCTGGTCCACCAGTATTGACAGCTTCATTTAAGTTTAGTGGGACACTATCCATCTTGGAAAAGTTACCCTCGGGACCCACATCCATATTAAATTCACAATTGGCATCCCCATGCAAAGAATCCACATGCATGGGCTCTTCAACTTCCTTCATGGACTTATCAACTTCTTGGCGACTATCCGTTTCCACACTCGCCGCCGCCTGAGTACTGACCGGATCTTGGACAAGTTCCCCGACCACGTCACCAATAATGAACTCCCCTTCTTCCCGATCGTCGTCCCCCGGAATGCCTTCCACAACATTAGAGTTCGCCCCTAGTACCTCATGGTTCACCTGAGTGTTCCCATTCTCCATGTTACCGGCAATAGATTTTCCATTGTGGTCAGGAGAAAGATTAAAATCCGGGCACCACTTGTCATCCATTTCCTCTACCCAGACATTAAACCGTTCGTTCTTCCAGCATAGTTCCCCAACCTCGGAGATTCGTTTGCCGTGCCTAACCAGGACGGCAACCGATTCAAAGGAAAAGTTCCCATCTCTCTCACTCGCACAAGATCCCTGAACAACCTGCCCCAGCGAGCCAGCAATTCTATCAAAAACTTCACCATCCCACAACTTAACCGGGACTCCCGTCAATTTCAGCCAAGCAACTCGTTCCATCGGCACATCCTGTCCATCCCATCGACTCAAATTCTTGAACCAAGTCTTCCACATCTCCTCATTGTTAATAAGAAAATCCTCAGCCTCACTGGATAACATAAACGTGAGAATAACATTCATCCCGGAGACATATTTGACGGTAACGTCCTTTAATTCAGCCGCCAGTAAAAAGTCATCCATCCTGCACAACCTATTCACGTCGATAACATTGCCAATCAACGTACATTTCCGAAACACGGACATCACCTGGAACTCTTTGTTTGGGATCACCACCCTGATCTTCTTCCCACTTGGTATCAAGGGCGGAAAATGGTTGTCGGCACCCCAAGCACCTGGTTCATCATGCACTATCGACTTCCCCTTGTCCACTCCGTCACCTTGCACATCGGTATGGACAGGCCTATAGGAACCAAGGCCTTCCCTACCATCCTCTTTTTTAAACTTAGCGACATTGACTTGGACTCTCCACTCCCCCATCTTTACACTTGCAAATGCTTTCACCATAGCCTCCACGTTCTTGACACCTTCAAATCTGATAAAGGCAAAGAACCTACCAGCCTTGTCTTTCCTTCTGGGTAGGTAAGCGTCCGTCATCAATCCACAGACCCTGAACTCCTTCCACAACATGCCGAGACTGCAGTGACTCGGCATGTTAGAAACATAGAATGTAGTGATGTCTTTCTCCTGATTTGATGGCTGATGAAAAGTGTTCTTCCTTCTCCTTTGTTGCTCCCAATCCCCGTCCCTCTGTCGCCCTTTCATATTCCTCAGAGCGTAAATCTAAATAAAACTTTTTCTGATGTATTCCTTAATTAATCGAATATAATCGCCACATCTACTTAGTAAACGTTGGATCATCAAAGCTTTTTTATTATGATTATTAATTGGTATATATAAAACAAGTGTGTTATATTACTTATTTGCACTCACTATTCTACCATCCCAACTGTATTTTTTTTAACAATCCCTAAATTTAACTATATATACTCTATAGAATTTAAACTTATGACATTTTGGTTGCGTAACTACATACCATCTTGGGTTAAATGTGAAATTGCTTAATACTGGTTGGGTTGAAGGAGTGTGGATATGTTGAAAATGTTCAAACGCATTAGGTAAAATATTACTACTTATGAATGTGGGTAGAAGTTGGGCAGGACTGAGCAATTAAACCCATCTTTTTGAAAATGTTCAAACGCCTTTTTTTTCTTCTTTGAACATTTTATTATTTGTTTAGCTTTTCTAGAATACTTTTTTAGTTTCACACAAACAATCACTTTCCAGTATATTTACACATATAGATACATACAATTTCATGTTTAAATAAAGGCAATTGGAATTTTAAAGATTAAGATACCGCGGATCATTTTTACCAACACCTAGTTCCTGAAAAAGAAAAAAATAAATACCCTCTTATCTTTTAGGTGATAAATGTGAAACATGTTGTCTAGTGAATACACTATACGCAGGGGCGGATTTAGTAAGAGAGGAACGGGTTCACGCGAACCCATTCGGTTTTCAATTTTTATTAGAAATATATATGAAAAATGGGCCATGAACCCATAAGAAAATTGATAATGAACCCATAGACAAAACTTATGACTGGCTCAATGGTTAAGACTTCCTCCTTATACACGATAGGTACCAGGTTCGAGACCACTACAACTCGTTTAGTTTTTTTTTTTTTCAACGGGCCAACTTACAGTTTTAAAACCTAAAGAAACAAGTGCCTTCCTTTAGTTCCCTAATACCCCTGCCCAGCCTCCATCCTCTCCTTAGTCCTTCCCCTCAAGTGCTCAACATCTTACCTTTTCTTTTTGGCCAAATGCCGTGTGAAAGCAAAAGTATAATAGTCACCTTATTATTGTTTGTTTGTAGATTCATGAAGAAGGGTTGTTTGCAAACTCACCGGCCACCGCCATCGCGCAGCAATTTAGGTATTCAGGTTACAATTTTTTGGTCACATAGATATCCTTGGACACAACTTTGATTATTGAATATGTACTTTAATATGTAAAACATCTTTCACATCAATCAATTCAGGCCTTCAACATTTGCTAAAGTTGGAAAACTAAGGAGACAAGAAGAGGAGCAGCAGCAGCCAAGGAGATGGACCTTGCAAAAAATTATGTTATTTACTTGCAACTTTCTTTTGATATTGTTTTTAAATTAATTTTTTGAAAACCCTTGTTTTTGACGATTGATATTGTTGATCTTAAATCCCCAATGCACATCCTAGGTTCACAAAATTATTGCCAGTTCCTTGTATACACAGCACAGTACTACACACGGTCTACACCAATGCATAACCGATTGTTAAACTAAAATCACACACATCAGAAGGCACCACATTCCAAATATTCAACAAATTGATAGCTCTTAATCAAGTCTTGTAGTATCACTGTTAGGATATTTTTGTTATAAACCACCTTAAGGATCAGTCATCAATCAACATAAGTGATAATTCTAGTTCTTAATTGCATTTTGTGAATGAAAAATAGCCCCATAATGTGATAAGTCTTACCTGACCCAAACCGTAGAACCGACCCGAAGTTTTTTAAATATGTGATAAACCTTACCCGACCCGACAACCCGTTGAACCGACCCGCTTTTTTATGCCTGGGCCTATTAAATTGGAGCATCAAAAAACAGTGAACCCACTATAAAAAATTCCTGGATCCTCCACTGACTATACGTGAACTCGTAGTCCATTTATCAATGAATACAAGTAAACACACCTACATTCACTACTATGTATATGCTCTACAAGTATATAAACATGGCGACATTTTAGTGGTTTAGATATATACTATACTAGGTCAAATCACGTGTGAAAACACGGGAAAACTAAATCCAACTAAAACTGGAAATCCATTCATTGGTGGTTGTGCTTCTGTCTTTCGTAAGCACTGATTAATGAAATAGCTGATTGGAAATCATTGATGAATCGGTAACCACTTATGAATGAAACAGCTGATGATTATCCACGGATGAATCAAGCAACAGATGATGAAACAAACTTCTGATTTAGCACTCAACAGATATTGTCATCAGAAGTTTGTTTCAGAGCAGACCCATTAGTAATAAAACGTTCGTTTTTTTTTCGTTTTTTTGTATAGCCCTATGGTACTCGTTGGAAAGATAATAAAACGCTCGTTAATTTGATGTGATTTTTTTTTCAAAAAAAATGTCATTTAAAAAAGTTATTAATGCTTAAAAATCATAGAGGAAAGTGCATGTGCCATGCACATGAGAGAGAAAAAATAATTTAATACTAGATAGAGTCCCATTTAATTGACCCGGTAAAATGAGTGGGAAAAACTTAAAGGAAGCCCCATAAGGTGCCATGTGTCCCTTATTAACATTCATTTACTAGCATGAAACCCGCGCAATGCGGCGGGAGCGACACTTTACATTGTGATACTTATTTCAAATTCGTATAATATTTATTGTAGCATCATTGCGGTGAATATACATTATAAGCGTTACAGATGTATAGTAACTAAAAAGATTTAACATTTAAATTATAAAATACTTTAAAAAACATTATTTGATAAAATAAAGTAACATACAAAAGGAAAACTAAGTATTAATAAACATAAAAGTCGAAAACTAAAAGCTCGAGCGTGACCAACTTGAACAATGAGATCAATTTAGTCGTACGCCTTCCAAATCTGCATGGCCTTATCTTATTGTCTGCCCACCATTCGTTATCAAGAGCGATCCTTAGAACTTTTTGGATGATGGATGAGATTTATTTCAATAATCAAAATCAAAAACAAATTCTTACTTCCAATCTATCTTTAACACTTTCAACGGACACATATACAGGTTAATATTTTCTTGTTGTTGATTTGCAAAGTCAACATGATAATTAAAATGAAGAAAAATCATATCATAACTGACTACATTAAAAGAAAAGTTACTGGAATGAACAAAATAAATTACGATACTAAAAATAACATAATTTTTAAAGAAACATATAATATTAAATCACATGAAATTTGTTGCGCTTTCGAATTGACACCCAAAGTATCCTAAATGGAGTTTTCAGTTTAGTGCGTGAATCTGCAGTATATCATCAAATACGTTTTATTTGTCATTTTTATCAGAACTGTCTAGATCAATAACTTGACTCCATTTCCATTTAGAGAGCCTATTGGATCTCTTCCCATTAATTTCATGCATCTGATCCTTAAAAAAACTAAAACTATTTAATACACAGGTTAATAGAAGATGAAATAAATATTGATATTACCTCTTCACTAAATTCACATTGAAGATCAGATTTGTAAGGACTAAACATTGCACCATAGTTATAATCTCAACACTATTATCACCATTATCTTGCAATAAAAAAACATACAATATACCACATAAAATAACAACCATGTTAATATTTAAAAGTAAACACATTTCCATATGTTTTTTATCTAAATGAATCTGCAAAACCAAGAAGCTAACATTTATATTACTAAGATATGTATAAAAATGTATAATTAGTAAAATGGGACGAATGGAAACCATAAAGTGACAAAAACCAACCTTAGAACCTTTGACACTCGAATTCAGATTTAGATCCATGCTTAAGTATTTTAGGTAGTGAAATAGGTGTGCATTACTATGTATTTATATGATAAACTTTATAAGGTTAGTATATGGTTTAAATTTTAAAACTCATGATTTTCCCACCGCCTTAAATTAGGAAATTTTGTTTATCTTTGACTAAAGTGTAAGAAAATTATCATGTTTTCTGTGAATACCAATCAGTGCTTTTTTTTTAAAAACTTGTTAACAAGAACCCCTTCAAATTAGGGAATTTTGTTATTATTAACATAGATGTTAATATCACATGTATATATAATATGCATTAGGTGTTTTCTGCTGAATTGATGCAGCAGTGGTTTGTAAAAGAAATTTACTGACAATTATTATCTAGTATACATCTTTACATTTTCTAACCTTAGTTATTTTGAAGTTTTATATATTTAGTTAATTATGTATATTTAAAAGTTTAATGAGATTCTTGTAGAGTAAAGTGCACGGATGGTCCCTGTGGTTTGCCCAAATTTCACGTATGCCCCCATATATTTTCAATGGTCCCCAACGTTGACTTTTTATAACATTTTGGTCCCTACCAGCTAACGTCGTTAAATTTTATCAGTTAAGTCATGTAAAATGACCAAAATATCCATAGAGACTATCCGAGCAGTTTAATCTTTTGTGTATATGACCAGCACCACCACCTCCTTCTCCTCAAACAACCAACATCACCCCCTCCTCCTCCTCCTCCTCCAACCACCACGCTACTACGTAGGAGTTCTGATATAGGTGACCATGTATGACTTTATTAAACAAAGTCATCAGCGATTAAAAGTGTTTTGGGTTATGTTCAAGATTTTTTGTTTATTAAATGCAGCAACCTTCGCCAAAAGCAACAACTCCAAATTAAAAGTGTTTTGGGTTATGTTCAAGATTTTTTGTTTATGAAATGCTTACAAAAAAACATGAATTTCAGGTTGTGATACCGTGCACAGGTTATCAGCGAAATCATATTTGTATGAAATTTGTGCTTTCAACGGTTGGAAACCACCATTATTTGAATGCTTCCATGAAATAGGGACATCCCACCTTAAACAGTAAGTTTACATTTCTAATCGCAATAATCTTCCGCTTCTGATGTATGATTTCTTAAAAAATTGGAATTTGACGAGTGTTTTGGGTTATGTTTTAGTCTCTGTTCAATTAGTGCAAAGCACCAGTCATCGGTGGTGGCCAATCTACATTGGTCGGCTCGACGATATGTTCGAGCAAAGGTGGGTAGAGGATGGTTTTCTTGATAGATGGTGGTTTTGGTGGAGGGTTTTGTTGACAGATGGTGGTCTAAATGATTGTTGGTGATGGTTGGGGGAAGATGGTAGTGGTGGTTGTTGGGGGAATATGGTGGTGGTGGTGAGTTGATTGTGGTAGATAGGTGTGGTGGTGGTGGTTTGGTGTGGTGGTAGATGGTTGGTGGTGGTGGTTTGGTGTGGTAGGGGTTGAAAGAGACAGAGATATAAAGAGAGGGTATAATATTTATTTTTTTAAAAGGGGTATTTTAGTAATTTCACCTAGGCTTAACTGAAAAACTTAACCTCCATCCAAGTCAGGGACCATCGATGAAACAAAATACAAACCACAGATCCCATACGTGTAATTTCGAAAAGCTGAGGAGCAGAGTTTAAATTTGGGCAAACCACAGGGACCATCCGTGCATTTTACTCTTTCTTGTAGTTAATTATATGTATGTGTATACCTATTAATATATGCATGCATACCCATATACATATGCACATACTGCTAATGTTGATTGTTTAAACATGGTACTATAATTGAAGCTATCGGTAGCAAGTGTTGCATTCTTCGAGCTTAGACTTGTCTTGCAGTATTGTTACCGTGTGACAAATTATTTTTCTGTCAAAGCAAGGATGAACCATAACGTTTAACAACATTATCATATTTTAAGAATTACCAGAGCTGGTATGTAGATTTCGAGTGTCATGTTTGGTTTTTTGAGTCGTTGCATTTGATTGATGTGAATTTTTCATTATTGGGCGGAACAGTGTTTAGTACCAAATTCAATTTTACGATTTTGAGTTTTACTTGGTCATGAAATGGTGTGATGATTCAACATCCATATTAATAATAATTATGTCTATGTTCTTTAATTGCATCCAAATTATGTTGATCTATAATCCAATTTTCACCAACATTTTAGTTTCTAATTTAATGTCAAGCTTTATAGTATTTTCTCCTAAAACAACGTGTTTACTGTTTTATGTTTACTTTTGCATTAATAGAATGTACCGTAGTACAATATTAGTTACATCTTTTAAAAATTTAGCTAAAATCATTTCGTTATAGGTGAAATTAGATTCTTTCGGTTAATTAATAAATATTAGTTTCTTTTATGTTCTTTCAGTTAAACATACAATACAATAACATTTGTACATAACACATTTCCTTCTTGTACATTTCATTCTAAACGTCGAAATTTACTAAGAAAAACTTCGAAACGTCGACAAAAATGAGCATGTCATCACAGTATTTTTGAATGTTTATAAAACATAATAGTTTAAAGTTATGATAGGATTAAATAAAAGAATTATAATTTTGTAAGAGATAGGAGAAAAGTGTAACTACTAACTAAAAATGAAGGAATTAAAATAACTAAAATGAGGTACTAAAGTGCAAAAGTGTTTGAATAACTATTTTACCCCCATTTTAGGGTTGTTAATGAAAATCAATTTCTTAACTTTTGGGTATTTTAAACTACCCCTCATTCATGCATTATAGTATAGTATAGAAATATTACTACGTGGAATCCCGTGTGAAAACACGGGAAGACCAAATCGTACTTTAAGGCCTGTTTACTAAAACCAGCATTAAGAAGCCAATTGTCTGCTGCAAAGAAAACCTGTTTAGTACCATCTGTTTCTTTCTTTAAAACAATTACTACCCAAAATATAAAAAAACATAAACAGAACAACTGTTATGGTCTGTTTAGTAAACACAAAATTAAAGAGTCAATCTACTGTTAAAAGAAAAACTGTATTTCGTAACTTCTGTTCCTTTCACGACACCAGTTAATAATACTGATCAAGGTTTAATAACTGGAACTGTTACAAGCACGGAAAGATAAATCTACAGACGGATTAAAGCTCTGTTGAGATAACACATATTAAAAACAAAAAGAGGATCACCAAATTAAAAAGTCAATCTAATGTTGAAAGATAAACGGTATTTGGTAACGTCTGTTCAAAAGCAGTGCGTCAATTAAGTAGATTTTTTAAAACACCTGTTTGTAAAACACTGTTGATTCAAACAGTTGTTAATTCAACGGTTTCGTTCAAACAGTTGTTGCATTAAAGAGTTGCTACTAACAATGACATCACATACATTTTTAATGTTTGTTTGCTAAAGATCAATCATCCATTGACTTTAACAGTAGACTATTGATATACTCAAATTGGTATTTTTCGTCAGATAAATATAAACCATTATATAATGATGACATAATATATAAAATAAAAAATTCCATATATTTAGAGAGATAATAATATCGTCAAAAAATATACATGGAAATGTGTCAAATAAATGTGCAAAAACGTTGTGCAAGAGATTCGAACCAGGGTTGCAGCTATATAAGGGACGTAAGGGATCCAATTGGGCTGCAACTAATTTTGAAATACTTTTGGTAAACAATATTTATAAAGACTATTAAACAGGAAAAAAAACCAGCACTATTCATGAGCGTTGCTACATTAATATATGACAAAATTACAAAAAACAACCTTTATGTTTGGTAAAAATTGCAGGTTACAATCTTTATATACCATTTGCACTCAGATCAACCTTTACCTTATGATTTTGCTACATGTTACAACCTTTTTGACTACCTCAGTTAAATATCTTCGTTAAGTTCCCTCACGTGCAGATCACGTGAGGGTATTTTTGTCTTTTTAATTCTTCTTCTTCATTTTAAAACACTGATACAACCTATTCTTTCACCCCTCTTTGAAACAACTTCAATGATTACAAAACCCTAATTTCTTTCAACCCTCAATTGTAACAAATGTCGACGATTTATTGCAGATGTGGGAGTCAGGCAACTATCCAAACATCATGGACCAGTATAGAAGGTTTTTTTCATGTCCAAGGAAGGGTTCTCAATGTTCAGGTTTCCTTGGATGGGTTGAACCAAATTTGTGTAAAAGATCTGATCATGCAGAGTTGAAGAAAGCAAAGAATGAACTAGAAGATGATGTTTCCAAGCTCGAAGCTCTAAATCAAGTTTTATTGGACAGGTTGAAAGCCAGTGAAGATAGCTCAAAGAACAGGATGAGAAAGTTGATTATAAGTTGGGTGTTTTTTGTTCTTGTTATTGTTATCAAGTTAATGTAATTGTTGTTGAACTATGAATTTAGTATGTTTAATATGTAATTTCAAATATGCATGTTGTTTGACTGTAATGGTAATGAAATGTAATGGATGGATTATGACTGCTTGACTGTTAAATTAAAATGAAATTGTATGTCTTTGACTGTTAAAAGACAATTGCCAAATGGGTCAAAATGGATTGTAATTTGTAAAAAATGGATTTGTAATGGGTCAAATAGATTGACTTTTAAATACCATTGCCTAATGCCATGTCTATGACTGTTAAAAACCAAACCATTCCCAAATGGGTGAAAATGGATTGACTGTTAAAGACCATTGCCAAATGCCATGTCTTTGACTGTTAAAAACCAAACAATAACATAAACATACCAAACCAAATTCATAACAATAACATTAACATACCAAACCTAATTCATAACATAAACATACCAAAGTCAAATACACATTGTAATAGACATAACATAGTAAAGTCATTCATAAGTCAAAAGACAACCCATAACATAGTAAAAACATAACATAGTCAAAAGACAACCATAACTAGCAGCAAGCAACAGCATCCTTACACCTTCTTTCCTTTTGCACTTGTTTTTTTGGGCTTAACAGACTTGCTTGTTCCTTCACCATTTACAACAGCCTTCTTATCATTCTTACCCACTGCCTTCTTATCCTTTTTATCTTTCTTCTGCTGGACTTTGGTCTTCTTATTGACAGTTTCATTTCTTGGTCAAGTACAAGTCCTGCTGTTATGCCCCCTGCCCTTTCCCTTGCACTTGCTGCATCTACCTTGAACATTCTTCTTAGATAACTTTCCACTCCGATGCACATCATCATCATTCTCAAACTCACCCTTAGTTCTTTTCTTTTTTGGTCTGCCAACTGGTTTGTGATAGATTGGTGGTATAAGGGTTGATGGAACCTTTGATGGAATCCATAAAGACTGGCCTTTAGTTTGAAATATCTTGAACTGGTAGGCATGCTTCCAAGTCTCTAAATGATAAACTGGATGCACCCAAGACTCTGGTATCCCTACCCTTTGACCAAAACTTTGCATATTCCAAATTGTGGCCACTGCATGTGAGCAGGGCATTCCTGTGACTTCCCACCTTCTACAAGTACAAGTTTTGTTGGCCATATCTACAACACATTTCCACTTACCTGGTCCAGCAACCCCAAAATGATCCCCTCCATTCCAGCTGACTCTACACTGTGCAGCACTCTTCTTAATTTCATCAAACACCTATGTGAAATATGGTGTCAAAGTTCCATCACTTTTATCAATAACTTGCAACACATTGACAATTCTTCTCATTAAATATTCCCTAATGTACTCCAGGACTGTGATGATTGTTTTATCTCTACCTTCTACCAGCTTGCCATTCAAGACCTCACACATGTTATTTAACAATACATCAGAAAGAGCTCTTCCTGGTAATTAAATATGACAAATTTAGTCAAAAGTTCAATACTAAAACATATTCAACAATAATAATGTGTTTACCTGAGAAATGAGACCTTGACCAGTGCTTAGGCTCTATCTTTGATAACCAGAGATGTGCAGCAGAATTCATCTTCTTCAACTCCTCCATTGCCTTTTTAAAATACACAACTGTTGTGCATCTTGCAAGCTTCCACAGGATTTCTTTGTAGGCCTTAGCTCTGAAAGTTAGTTCATGTTTTCATATATGTGCCTAACACAAAACCTGTGTTCAGCACTTAGAAAAAGCCTTGAAACAGCATCAAGAATTCCCTGAAACATAATACAAACACTAAAACATTAAAACAGTTAATTTATAAAGTAATGAAAACAATATTTAAAATCCATTTCTAACCTTTTGTCTGTCACTCATAAAAGTGAACCTTGAATTACTTCCAAGTTGTAAATTGTGATACCCCGCAATTTCAGGTTCCTGATTTTACTAAACTCTAGTTACTTGCACCTAGATTAATTGCATTCTACCTAACTAGAGTTAACTAGATAAGTGACACGTGCACACACTAGACACATATGTATCTACGAGCTATCATAGATTGCCAAACAACAACAACAACATTACCCAGTAAGTCCCACAATTAGCAATGCTATGAGTAGGGTCTGGGGAGGGTGAGATGTAGGCAAACATTACCCCTATCCTTGCGGATAAAGAGGCTGCTTCCAGAGAGACCCCCGGCTCCAAATCCTTAACAACGACAATCAAGGAACACTAAAAAAATAATAAAGGGCTACTGAATTTAGAGAAACATTATGAAGGTTTACAAATATTAATCTATGTGTGTACATGCAAAACAATCTCCTATACTCTTATATGTGCCTGTATATATATATGTATATACACACACGCAAGATATATATATATATAGGGAGTGGATAATATGGAAACCCCAAATAATGGAAAAACCCTGAAAACTCTATTATGACCATTGATCATGTTTGATCAATGGTCCTTGATTAATTGTATATAATAATAAAAGCAACTTGCATTGTGTGGTCATAATTGAGATCAAGGGCAATATGGTAATCTTAAATAAGCAAGTGGGCCACTTAAAATTTCTGAATCCTAGGTTTAAAAAGGTTGATTTGACACTTGTCAAATCATCTCTCTCCTACTTTATGGCACTTTTCCAGCACTGATATTAACATACGTTAGTGCTGTGATAAAAAATTCCGACCTCGTGTGACACATCGCTAACATGTGTTAACAGACATGTACTAAAAAGAACAAAATAAAAAGAACATATAAAATGTATATTTAATTAAGAAATGATAAAAACGCTCATTACAATCAATACTAAAAATGTATCAAAAAACTTTTCATACAAACATAATTATTTGCGAATGATAAAAAACTATGATAACAACATAAAAAAGATCTAGCTATTCTTCGTTCTTGATACCTATCTTCATCTTTAACAGAAAAACATCTCTTTACCTACAAAAAAAAAAAGATAACACGTGTTAGTTAGGCTCTCCAAAACACATAATGAAACATCACTGACACGTGTAGCGTATTCTAAAACATATGTTTTACTGAAATAACGTATGACATATGAACACTAACACATGTTAGTTGGGCATATACTAACGTATGTCATATGAACCCTAACACCTGTTAGTTAGACATATACTAGCGTCTGTTAGCATCACTAACATGTATATAAACAACACCAAATCTGCAGTGCCAAGTGTATCATACTCAATTTTAGAACTATGTTAATACAACTACTCAAATACGATTAACAGGGTTTGAAATCCAACAATAATAAATTTAAAAAATCTAAATCCATATACCAAAAAATTATCCTCATATTCATGAAATATATAATATAATAAAAAGACATCAGTAGCATGTGTTAGCATATTCTAAGACATATGTTTTACTGAAAACAACGTATGTCATATGGACCCTAACACCTGTTAGTTAGGCATATACTAGCATGTGTTAGCATCACTAACATGTGTGAGCATACAAGACTCGTACGGCAAAAAATAGACATGTACCCTATACGAGTTCATAACAATTTCACTTGCCAAAAATTTATTAAACAGAATACAAAAACCCTAACACCTGTTAGTTAGGTATATACTAGCATGTGTTAGCATCACTAACATGTGTATAAAGCAACATCAAATCTGCAGTGCCAAGTATATCATACTCAAATTTACAACTATTTTAATACAACTACATCAGTAGCATGTGTTAGCATATTCTAAAACATATATTTTACTGAAAAATAGCGTATGTCATATGGACCCGAACAACTGTTAGTTGGGTATATACTAGCATGTGTTAGCATCACTAACGTGTCTGAGCATACAAGACTCGGACCGCAAAAACTAGACATGCACCCTATACGAGTTCATAACAATTTCACTTGCCAAAAATTTATTAAATAGAATACAAAAATTATTTAAACACCCTATTCACCAAAAGATTAAAAATATAAATCTTTATAAAAAAAACATCACTTACCACAACCACATCACCAACGCCGCCTTCTTCCAATAGCCTACTCTTGAAAACGAACACTGGAACAGATACACATGTTAGTCGGAATCCTCAAACACATAATGGGACATCACTAACATGTGTTAACATATACTAACATAAAACGACTACACATTTATTCATCAATCACATGCGATCTATCAACCTCATGTGCCCAATCCAATAACAATCTAACATAAACAAAATAATAATAAAAAAAATCAAAAAGGTTAACATAAAGTTTTTTTTTTTCATTCAAGCATTTGATCGAACACTTGGTATGCAAACAAAAACTATCCCAAAAAAAATCAAACACTTGTTACCACCATCACCATAATATAAATTTCTAACAGTCAAAAAGTCAAAGCCTAATATAAATTAATATATCAAAGCCTAATATAAATTAATATAGATAAAGACTAGTATTATTACTTGCTGGAACATATTTAAAAATGTAGAACATATTTAAAAATGTTCTTACCCACCTCTGTGATTTTAATTCCTTTTTTAATAATAATAATAATAATAATAATAATAATAATAATAATGATAATAATAATAATACCTTATAGAAGCCGCATGTCTGATGTGCCAGAGAGCAGCCAGAAGGTGGATCTAAACAGAGCATGGAAGGTGGATCCGGGTCGACGCGAGTATGTTGTTCATCGTCCTGATGCTCTGTTTCTCTTGAACGAGGTGGAAGTTGGATCCAGGTCATTGTTTTCGAGTGGTTGGAGGAGATGCAGGGGGTGGTCGGTAGTGGTTTCAGGTGGTGGCCGGTCGTGGTTGATGGTGGTTGTGGTTGTTCTAGAGAGAGACAGAGAGAGTGAAGTGTAGAGAGAGAGGGTAAAAGAACGAGGGTAGAGAGATTTCAGATCTACTTTTAATTTGAAAACAAATTGAAGAGAGAGGGGGGGGGGGGAACACTATATATAGGAGGAGAGAGAAGGTGAAATTGTGGACCAAGTGAAAAGACCAAACAACCCTTGAACATATAATATCTCTTGATAGTGGCAGGGATGAGGTAGCAAATTGTGGACCAAGTGATGGGTTTTTGGGGGTTTTTCCATTTTGGAGATTTTTCCCCATATACTTCCACTATATATATATATATATATATATAGATGCTTACCCTCATGAATGGTTAATATCATGAGATGATTAGATAAACTAACCTAGCTACACCACGATACATCACTATCACTATGACAATCTAGAATCCTTAGAACTATCAATCTCTAGTAAGAATGTTCTAGGAAAGGAAACCATCAAGTCCACACATTCATGACTAGATTTCGGCTCCCAAGCAAAGAAACAAGATGGTGATTAATCATTAAGATCACAATCCTACATACTAGTGATCGGCTAGAGTGATTAAGGTAGTACACTTGCACAAAAAGACAAGGGATAACAACCTAGGACACCATGAACTATCACCATCAACTAGAAGCTCAAGTTTTGTCTTTTCCTTCCACTATATTTTCGGCCATAGACCTCTAGCATCCAAGAAGCTTCCACACTAACAACTAGACCCTATGATTCATCAACATCCAAGCAAGTGAGACAAAATATGGAATTGAGCTATCACTATCATCTAGAACAATTGTCTTCTCTACCTCATAAGGTTTCGGCATATACTCCCCCCCCCCCCCTAGCACACTATAGAAACTTCCAAACCAACTACTAGGAAGCTAGGAACTATCACATTGGTACAAGACATGCCAATGAGAGGTCACAATCACTTTCCTATCCCTTACCATCTTCGGCCGAGACAAGTAAGAAGGAAACATGGCAAGCAAGATCTTAGTTGTCAAACATTTCACTAGAATGGACATTAAGACAAACCATGAGCACCTACAAGCTAAGTCCACCATTCCTAACTTAGAAAACCTACATTCTAATCGGCCTAAACATCAAGAGTACTGCAAATTGGCACCAAGACCATGCATGAACACAAGATGACAACTAATCCTACTTACACCTTAATGCACCTCTAGTAAACCTCTAGGATTTAACCATGATTAGTCTTGGCCACAAATAGAAGGATGAGCTTGCCAACTCACGGCCAACTCATGAGGAAAACAATAGACATGTTGCTAACTTATAATCACCAAAGTAGCATAAAGCCTAAACACATAGCTAGGAAAGAATGGTGGGGGCTTTCCATAGAAACCACTATATAAGGAGGGCTCATGAAACATTCCAACTTGCACCAAACACTCATCCAAAACTCTCCATAGCTTCGGCTCCTACTCACCCCTCCCTCTTCCAAATCGCCGAGCCAAGGAAAGGCCACCAAGAAGCTCTAAAGGTCACACCTAGTCGCTTAGCATCAAGGTAAGTACTAACCCCTTCTAGACATTAGTATTCGGCCCTTATTGTGAACCCAAGCCTAGACTCTTTGATCACTAGGATCGGCCCCCCAAATAGCATTGATAAGTTGATTATTAACCCCTTCTAGGCATTTAGAGTCGTTCGTATGACTTATGGCTATGGGATCCTGGTATGTCACGCCCCTCGCGGTGCAGACCCCGCAGTGGAAAGAGAGGGTGTGACAGATTGGTATCAGAGCCATAGGTTATAGTGAACTAGGATTGCATTCTAGTCTATAATCATCATAGCATAAGTACTAGTTACACTCACTACCTTAAGTACACCATGTGTTGATTTCTTGAATACGAGTACTGATGTAGCGTATTGCAGGAAAGATCATGAATAACCCTACTTATAGAAACTATTCTTATCATGCTGTCGAGGGACGACAAGCTCCATCACTAGATCCCTATCAACGTCTAGCTTCATTTCAGAATCCACATTGGGAAACCAACCGTTGGCATTGGTTTACCGATATGTTGCACTCTTGGGTTGTAGGTAATGGAGTGCCAGTCAGGGTTCCTCCTGTTATAGATTCTTGGGAAAGATCTTTTGCAGGTATTGTAAGGCACGTTCATACTGAGTTGGACAATGCTTTCACCGCCTTGCAACAGCTTAAGTTTTGGAGGAGAAATACCGATGAGACACTTCATCATATGAGAGGTCAGATAGGCCACTTGATGACTAAGATGGCAGTTGTTAAGCAAGAAGCTGCTGAAACTAGGCAAGAGTTGGCTGCCACTAGACAGAATTTAGCAGCTACCATGCAAGAGCTGAATACTGTTCGTAATCGACTCATAGCAGCGTTGGGAATAGATGCATAGGATCTTGAAGAAGATTCCGATGAGGAGCCTATGGAAGGAGGCTTTGATGCTATTGGAGTTGCAGTCGAGCCAGAGGAAGAAGCCGAGCCATTCGAGGACGAGAGCGAGGATGAAGGCTCAGTCGTTCTCATGGATCGTGCGGACGATTGATTTTTACTATCCTAGTACTATCTATATAGTCGCATAATGACTTTTATTTTGTCGTAGTGAGACTTGAGAACCGTTAGTTATGTTTAGATTATTATTATTAATCTACTAGTTCATCTTATTCTCGTGTTCGTATTCCATGCTACATTCTAGTTTACTTATACTATGCGAACGATGGTATGGGAGTCATATTATTGTTTTCTCATGGGTATACTGTAAATGTAGAATTACCATGACGGGAAGAGGACATGGTAGAGGCAACGTTAGCATGACGCAAGAGGAGCTGAGCACGCTTATCAATGACAGGGTGATCGCCGCCCTAGCAGCTTTTCAAGCTAGCCAACCTGCTCATCAACCTCCGGCTTGTACCTACAAGCCTTTCATGGATTGTAAGCCTCAGAATTTCGGAGGATTTGAAGGAGCAGTCGGGCTACTTAGGTGGTTCAAAAAGCTGGAGTCGTGCTTTGCTATGTGTAACTGCCTGCCGGCAGATAAGGTCAAATACGCCACTGCTACGCTTGAGAATGCGGCCTTATCATGGTGGAACGCCCAGGTGCAGATGCTAGGAGTAGACGTGGTAAATGCTACCCCATGGGCGGACTTCAAGGAACTCATGAAGGAGGAATATTGTCCTCGAGACGAGATTCAGAAGTTGGAGACGGAGTACCTCAACCTGAAGATGGTGGGGTCGGAGATTGAGAATTACACTACTAGGTCACATGAGCTGGCGACAATGTGTCCTAACTACTCCACTCCGCTTTACAAACGAATTGAGTTGTATATCCAGGGCCTAGTACCTCAGATTAAGGGAATGGTCACTGCTGCTAACTTCACTAACATTCAGCAGGTGATTCGCTTAGCTCACCAGCTGATTGATCAGAAGGTGGAAGAAGGACTGCTACCACCTCATGGTACTTCCTCTTCTAGCACCAATGATAACAAGCGGAAGTGGGAGAATGCATCTGGTAGACCATCGGGTAATGGTAACCCGCAGCACCAGCAGAACAAGAGACATGACAATCACAGTAGCGGTAGCAACCGCAATCAATCATAGAGTGGTTACCAGGGACAACGTCCCAAGTGCAATAAGTGCAACTATCACCACTCAGGATCCTGTAACAGGATTAAGTGTGATCGCTGTGGTAAGATAGGTCATGTACAGAAGGACTGTAGAACCAATACCCCAGGAAACCAGCCAGCACCACAACAAGGTCAGCCGCAGAAGAATAGTAAAGCCTGTTACCAGTGTGGGGATGAGGTTCACTTCAAGAAGGACTGCCCCCAGCTGAACGGAATGGTAACAACAACAATGGAGGCAACAATGGCAATGGTGGTGGTTACAGACAGGAAACAACAACAACACTACTAGCCACAACGCCAACAACAACAATGGAGCTCGTGGGAGAGCGTTTGTGATCGGTTCAGGAGAAGCTAGGAATGACAACAATGTCGTGACGGGTACGTGTTCCTTGAACGACAACCTTGCTTCTGTTTTATACGATACTGGTGCAGACTTTAGTTTTGTGTCAATAAGACTTAGCAAACGTCTAGGGATGATTCCTACTCTTCTCAATACCCCTCATTCTATAGAATTAGCTGATGGGAAACCTGTTGAGGTAACCCATATTCATCACGACTGTAAGCTCGAGCTAGAAGTGCAATTATTTGCCATCGACCTTCTGCCTATCACCCTAGGAAGTTTCGATCTCGTAGTTGGCATGGACTGGTAGTCCAAGCAACGTGCCGAAATTCTCTGTCAGGAGAAGATAGTTCGTATCCCTCTCTCTAACGGAGAATTGCTAACTATACGGGGTGATCGTGGTGGTGCCATGGTGGGCATCATCTCCTTCCTGAAAGCCCAGAAATGTATTTGAAAGGGCTATCCAGCCATTCTGGCTAACATTTCTGATACTCGAGCTGAAGTTGACGCAAAGATTGAGGATATCCCGATAGTCCGTGATTTCCCAGACGTATTTCCCGAAGAGCTTCCGGGACTTCCGCCTGTTCGTCAAGTGGAGTTTCAAATAGAACTTGCACCAGGAGCGGCCCCAGTTGCACGCGCGCCATACCACCTAGCGCCAGGCAAGCTGCAAGAACTGTCTACCCAACTCCAAGAGTTGTTGGATAGGGGTTTCATTAGACCTAGTTCTTCACCTTGGGGAGCCCCAGTTCTGTTCGTTAAGAAGAAGGATGGGAGCTTCTGTATGTGCATTGAATATCGAGAGTTGAACAAGGTGACGGTAAAGAATCGCTACCCTTTGCCTCGTATCGATGACTTGTTTGACCAACTTCAGCGGTCAAGTTTCTATTCAAAAATTGACTTGAGGTCAGGATATCATCAACTGAGAGTCCGAGAGAAGGATGTGGCGAAGACAGCCTTCCGAACTCATTATGGACATTATGAGTTTTTGGTGATGCCATTTGGGCTAACTAATGCACTGGCTGTGTTCATGGATCTTATGAACCACGTGTGTAAGCCTTTTTTGGAAAAAATCGTCATAGTGTTCATAGATGACATCTTGATCTACTCCAAGAGCAAGGAAGAGCATGAGCAACACCTGCGACTGATATTGGAACTTTTGAGAAATGAGCAGCTGTATGCGAAATTCTCTAAGTGTAACTTCTGGATTCGAGAAGTCCAATTTCTAGGACATGTAGTCAACGAGGCCGGAATACATGTCGATCCCGCCAAGATTGATGTTATTAAGCAGTGGGAGGCACCTAGGACTCCTACAGAGGTACGCCAATTCCTCGATCTTGCGGGATATTATCGCAGATTCATTGAGGGATTCTCAAAGATTGCTCAACCCCTCACAGCTTTGACGCAGAAGGGCACCACTTACAAGTGGGAAGATACCCAAGAGTCTGCTTTCCAATTGCTAAAGGCAAACCTTTGCAGTGCACCAATCTTATCGTTACCGGAGGGTACAGACGACTTTGTGGTGTACTGTGATGCGTCCATTCAAGGGTTGGGGTGTGTGCTAATGCATCGTGATAAGGTGATCGCGTATGCTTCACGTCAATTGAAGGTACACGAGAAAAATTACACCACCCATGACCTAGAACTAGGAGCAGTAGTTTTTGCCCTAAAGATTTGGAGGCATTATCTCTATGGAACGAGATGTACGATCTTCACAGATCATAAGAGTCTTCAACACATATTCGATCAGAAAGAGCTAAACATGCGACAGCGTCGATGGGTCGAGCTTCTGAACGATTATGACTGTGCCATCAAATATCATCCAGGGAAAGCTAATGTAGTAGCAGATGCCCTTAGTCGTAAGGAAACGAAACCTAAGAGAGTGCGAGCTTTACAACTCACGATTCATTCCGATCTCCCTCGTAAGATACGAGAAGCCCAGAGTGAGGCTTTGAAAGAGGAGAATGTCGGGCTTGAGACACTGCATGGTGCTGATAAGTACCTGGAGCTGAGGGCAGATGATCTTCAGTACTTCATGAATCGAGTCTGGATTCCACGTTTTGGAGATCTCATGCAACTAGTACACGATGAGGCTCACACCTCTTGATACTCGGTACATCCTGGTTCGGATAAAATGTACCAAGATCTCAAAACCCTTTATTGGTGGCCAAACATGAAAGCTGAGATAGCCACTTATGTCAGTAAGTGTCTAACTTGCGCAAAGGTTAAAATTGAATATCAGAAACATTCAGGTTTACTCTAGCAACCAGAGATTCCTATGTGGAAATGGGATGGAATTTCCATGGATTTCATCTCAAAGCTTCGAAAATGACAAGTGGGCATAACATGATTTGGGATATCGTCGATCGCTTAACCAAATCAGCACACTTTCTGGCAACAAAGGAAACTGACACGCTGGAGAAACTGGCCAACCTCTATCTCAAAGAGATCGTCTCTAGGCATGGAGTGCCTACTTCCATTATCTCTTATCGTGATTCGCGATTTACTTCTCGCTTTTGGACTACGCTCCAAGATGCATTAGGAACTCGTTTAGATATGAGCACAGCCTATCACCCACAAACGGATGGACAGAGTGAGCGTACCATCCAAACGTTGGAAGATATGCTACGAGCGTGCGTAGTAGATTTTGGCAATAGTTGGGATAAGCACTTGCCTCTAATTGAATTCTCGTATAACAACAATTACCACACTTCTATTCAGTGTGTGCCTTTTGAGGCACTATATGGACGCAAGTGTAGGTCACCCATCTGTTGGACCGAAGTTGGGGATAGTCAGTTGACTGGTCCCGAACTCGTGCACGAAACGTCTGAGAAGATAGTGCAAATCAGAAACCGGATGGCTGTAGCTCGTGATCGACAAAAAAGTTACGCGGATAAGCGTAGGAAACCCTTGGAGTTCCAGGTAGGAGACAAGGTACTACTAAAAGTATCTCCTTGGAAGGGAGTGATACGCTTTGGAAAACGGGGAAAGTTGAACCCGCGATACGTTGGACCATTCGAGATCGTCGAGAGGATTGGTCCAGTAGCATACAGGTTAAACTTGCCTGATGAACTCAGTGGAGTTCACAACGTGTTTCACGTCTCAAATCTAAAGAAATGCCTCACTGACACGACACTAGTGGTGCCACTGGAAGAGATCCAGGTGGACGACCAGCTACGGTTCGTAGAGGAACCGGTGGAAATACTTGAACAGGGCGTTAAGAAACTCAGACAGAGTACTATACCTATAGTTAAGGTACGATGGAATTCTCGGTTAGGACCGGAGTACACGTGGGAACGCAGAGATCAAATGCGACTCAAATACCCACATCTCTTTACCGAACCCGAACCTGTACATAGATCAAACGCTAAATGTGAAGTAGCTCTCTAAAAGTGAATTTCGGGGCGAAATTCCTTTCAACTTGGGGATGATGTGACATCCGGGAACCAAGCATACACTTTTCTAGCTAGCTTTACTGTTTACTTGCCGAATTTCGAGACGAAATTCTTTTCAACTTGGGGATGATATGATACCCCGCAATTTCAGGTTCCTGATTTTACTAAACTCTAGTTACTTGCACCTAGATTAATTGCATTCTACCTGACTAGAGTTAACTAGATAAGTCACACGTGTACACACTAGACGCATATGTATCTACGAGCTATCATAGATTGACAAACACATGATTAAACTTATGAAGGTTTACAAATATTAATCTATGTTTGTACATGCAAAACAATCTCCTATACTCCTATATGTGCCTGTATATATATGTATATACACACACGCAAGATATATATATAGATGCTTACCCTCATGAATGGTTAATATCATGAGATGAATAGATAAACTAACCTAGCTACCCCATGATACATCACTATCACTATGACAATCTAGAATCCTTAGAACTATCAATCTCTAGTAAGAATGTTCTAGGAAAGGTCACCATCAAGTCCACACATTCATGACTATATTTCGGCTCCCAAGAAAAGAAACAAGATGGTGATTAATCATTAAGATCACAATCCTACATACTAGTGATCGGCTAGAGAGATTAAGGTAGTACACTTGCACAAAAAGACAAGGGATTACAACCTAGGACACCATGAACTATCACCATCAACTAGAAGCTCAAGTTTTGTCTTTTCCTTCCCCTATATTTTCGGCCATAGACCTCTAGCATCCAAGAAGCTTCCACACTGGCAACTAGACCCTATGATTCATCAACATCCAAGCAAGTGAGACAAAAACATGGCATTGAGCTATCACTATCATTTAGAACGATTGTCTCCTCTACCTCATAAGGTTTCGGCCTATACTCCCCCCCACCCCTAGCACACTATAGAAACTTCCAAACCAACTACTAGGAAGCTAGGAACTATCACATTAGTACAAGACATGCCAATGAGAGGTCACAATCACTTTCCTATCCCTTACAATCTTCTGCCGAGACAAGCAAGAAGGAAACATGGCAAGCAAGATCTTAGTTGTCAAACATTTCACTAGAATGGACATTAAGACAAACATGAGCACCTATAAGCTAAGTCCACCATTCCTAACTTAGAAAACCTACATTCTAATCGGCCTAAACATCAAGAGTATTGCAAGTTGGCACCAAGAGCATGCATGAACACAAGATGACAACTAATCCTACTTACACCTTAATGTACCTCTAGTAAACCTCTAGGATTTAACCATGATTAGTCTTGGCCACAAATGGAAGGTTGGATGAGCTTGCCAACTCACGGCCAACTCATGAGGAAAACAATAGACATGTTGCTAACTTATAATCACCAAAGTAGCATAGAGCCTAAACACATAGCTAGGAAAGAATGGTGGGGGCTTTCCATAGAAACCACTATATAAGGAGGGCTCATGAAACATTCCAACTTGCACCAAACACTCATCCAAAACTCTCCATAGCTTCGGCTCCTACTCACCCCTCCCTCTTCCAAAACGCCGAGCCAAGGAAAGGCCACCAAGAAGCTCTAAAGGTCACACCTAGTCGCTTAGCCTCAAGGTAAGTACTAACCCATACAACCATCATAACTTATGCATTAATTAACTTAACTTTTTTGTATTATATAGAATTATATAATATATAATACACGTCAATTATTGAAGATTGAATTCTGTCCATAATTCTCTCATCTACAAAATACTTAGAAACCCTACTATTAGTCACTAATTTGACTCGTTTTGGGAGTGTTAAGAATTGATTTTCAATATCCCTTCCTTATTAGAGACTAATGATTAGTACGAACATAAGTGGCCTAGATATAAGTCCTTAATATTATCGAACACAGATAAATAATCTCTACACGCTATATATTCAAAACTAATACTTTAGTCCCTAATGGTTGAACAGACGATGATGTATAAGAGATTGAAAAATATTGTTTAATCATTTCCTATACAAAAGACACTCGAGATTAACTGTCAGTCCTTAATATGGTTTCTTAGAAAAATGTTTTGAATTTCATGTTAATTATAAATCATTGAAAGGGTAGGATACACGTCGAGTATATGACTCTATATATTAGTTCCTAGTTATTTGATCTACAAACCTATTAGGGAAAACAAATTTTAGTTTTGAAAAAGGTCACTTACAAAATGTTTGAGACTAGTTTCTAGTCTCCAATACTTCGCTTAATATAGTAGAACTTGAATCATGTAATTGGATATTAAAAATCAATTCCTAATCATTTTATCTATAAAAGACGTTAAAAAACTGAATATTAGTCTCTAATTTGTGTTGGCTTTTTTGGAAAATTAATAACCGATATTCAGTCTCTAATAGGTTCATTCTATATTAGAGATTGAGATTTAGTCACCAATATAGTCGTTCGATTTACAAGGAGGGTACCCAATGCCTACTATCACGCCTTATTGGAATTTTCGCAACGTTAGCCAGTCTGCAACTAGATGGGAAACCATGTATAGGTCGCGTTTAGAACTGTATACTCAACTTTGTCATCGTGAAAGTGGTTTTGTCGATCTAGTTGACTAAGTATTTTAATGTTTTCATGTTTACTTTTTTTTATTAGAGACTCGTATCGTTGTTTATTTATAATGAACTTTTGCACTTTCGTATTTATTTATATTTTTTTATGAAGGATTAATTTATTTTTTTATTAATATTGGTATTAGTATTATTAATAATAGTAAAACAAAATATAAAATTGTAAATAAAAAAAGTGGTAGTAGTATAGTAATATAAATAATAATATAATCATTGTTTAATTAATGGTAAATTAACTCATTAAATGTCTATCTATCATTAAATGCCTACCTATCATTATAATTGGACTAAATTGGTATATTAATCCTCTTACTTGGTATATTTAACACAAGCCTTATGCGTTTAGTAATCAAGCTTCTATTATGCGCACATTGTTTCACCTATATAATCAATTATATTATCTAGTGTTAGAGTAATTGGTTACACGTTACACATGGATTCATGAAACATTTTTAGATCAAACTTCTTATACATGAAACATGATCTACGCAACTTGATGTGGTTCACAAAAGTGGGTGCCGAACTTGTGTGATAAACAAAGAACACATAGCTTAATATGTCTTAATGCTCATAGGGAGATCTTTGTTGGAACGATAGTTACTTTCTCTGCTTTGCTAGATCTCTCGCACAAACACCAGGTGAGTTTCACTACTCTTTTTTCAAAAGCATACGTCTCGGATGAGACAACTTTCTAAACTATTTCATAGTCCGGTTTGGGACTACTACACACATCCCAGGTTTGGGGTGCAAAGATTCACCGGGTGAATCTGCTTTCACTAATTCATGCTTATGTCCTTGATGAACTAAATCACATCTATCATTGAAGTCCTTCTAAATACCAAATGAGTTGCCGGATGGCAAGCGGGTTACTAGTTGATAGCGCTATTAGGTCTTACAAACCTCACATCGTGCTGGGAGCATGGGTGTGAACTATAACTTAACAATTATCATTGTTGATAGACAATGATGCAAGGCACTACCCCTATGCGGGAACTCGTACATTAGCAGTTCGGTATTACCGGTGTTAGTTATCATGAGTGGGCTACCTACCCCTGGCATGTGAATTAGCAAATTACTCATTTTACGTGGTCTGGGAGACCTACGCGACTACTTAAACTTGTGAACTCACCAAATTTATGGTGACATACGAGTACTATACCTTTATGCAGGACATTAGTTCGGAGCACGAGTAGGGCATGCATCACGTAACATTATTGGGATATGGTCACTTGAAACTATTCTAGTATGTTTAATTATCTACTACGATTATGGACGCATTGTTATGCGCAGACTATTTGTTTAAACGATTTACTTTGAGATCGCTTCCGCAAACTATTTGAATGTTTTGATTATCTATAAAACTTGTTTTACAATAACGAACTAAATGGTTTGGGCATTTAGAGTCGTTCATATGACTTATGGCTATGGGATCTTGGTATGTCACGCCCCTCGCGGTGCAGACCCCGTAGTGGAAAGCGAGGGTGTGACATAAATCATCACCTATGTTCTCTAGGAACCATGTCCAGGAGTGTATGTTTTCAGCTTCAAAAATAGCATATGCCAAAGGGTATAGGACATTGTTATTGTCAATTCCCACAACAGTAAGCAGTTGACCTGGAAAAGGTCCTTTCAAGAATGCACCATCTAGTCCTAGTAGATCCCTACCAATTGCTTTAAACCCCTCCTTTAAAGATCCCAAGCAAACATAGACTCTCCTAAACTGCCTTGTTGTAGAGTTTGGATCTACATTAGGTTCAACATCTAACTTAACAGTAGAACCTGGATTTTTTCTAAGAAGTTCTTATAGGTAATCCCTAAGCAAACCATACTGAGCACTATAATCCCCATGCATCATAGTTTGTGCTTTAGCTCTTGCCCTATAAGCTTTCATTCTAGAAATACTTACCTCATACTTTCTCTGAAACTGTTCTTGTACTGCCTTGACTGGAATATTTGGATTTTCTTCAATCTGTTCAACCAGATCTTGTACTGCCTTGAGAAAAAGGCTTGTGTTGAGATTTAGTCTTTTTCTGAGAAAAGGTTTTGCTTGGTTGTTGTTTGTTGGGAAAGAAAGTATTTTCAAAATCTTGTCTTATTTGTTTTCCCACAACCAGTTGTTGATTTTTCAATGATCGCTGATTTTCTTTTCTATATCTACAAAATTCAGTTATGTGGTTAAACAGACCACATATTTCACATGGTTTTGCCTTCTCTTTCCTTTTAGATTCAGCAAGAGATTAGGAAGGCACATTACTGGCAACTTTAGTATTTATAGATAGGTCATCAGTAGTTTTCAGGTTCTCAACTCCTGAAGTAGATGAAACTACTGATGACTTATTGTCAGTTGTTTTAACTTCTGCAGAACTTTCGTTTTTGAGAAAGTTCTGATGGAAAGATGTGCATTCTTCCTTTTCAGAAGTTTGAATCAATTTATTCCCATCATTAATAGTTTTGTGAGTAAAATCAGTTGGAGATTCAGTATGGGTATACCCTATGCCAAACTTAACATTTGATGCAGTTTGTTTGTTAAGCAGCATTTGGTATCCTTTACAAGACTCAACCCTTTTTTCACAGTCAACCTTCGGGTCAGCAAGCTCTTTTCTGACATTACCTAGGTTTTCTATCATGCTTTTGATTTGTGCTTGGGTTTCAATGGAATTATTGGTTAATTTAGAAATTTCCTTATTTTTATAAACAAGTTTTCTTTCTAAATCACACTTCATTTGTGTGTATTTTCTTTCCATGTCATTTGCCTTGCCTTGTAAATGCACATTTGTTTATCTGATTAAAGCAAAAGATTCTTTGCAAGAATTTGAACAAAGCTTTAAGAGAGATTGTTGTGATACCTGAGATAGAGCAGAATTAGAGGAGAATCCCTCAAAAGCCATTAAGGCAAAATTATTTCTGCCATTGTTAGGTTCTCCCTAGTTGATATCATAGACTTTGTTGTCTGCATCTGGACTGCATTCAGATGTATCAAAAGGAAGACTGCTCCAGTCAACATACCCTGAAGTAAATAGGCTTTGTTGTGAGGGTTGTTGAGTTTGTGGAGGATGTTGAGCAGCTGGAACAGGAAGCATTTGTTGTTGGCCCTGTTGTTGAGCAGGCATTTGAACATATTGTATTTGAGGCACATATTGGATTTGTGGAGTTTGTGCCTGTACAAAATGAGCACTCCCTTGAGTTCCATTATTCCTATTATAATTGGGGTTAAATTGATTTCCAAACTGGGGTTTCTTAAAGCTAGAGCTTCTACACTCTCTAGCAAAGTGTCCCAATTTTTGACACTTGTGACATCTCAATTTTGATTTGTCAAAGCCAACTTTTGTTGAGTTGTTTAGTACTGGAAATTTCCTTCCTGACCTTTTATAAAACTTGTTAGTTTTTATACTTAACATGGCCAATTGATGTAAAATATCCATTTCCTCTAAGTCATCACTGCTAAAATTTTTCAAGTCATCCATGATAAAATACATGTTATCAGCAGTTTGGCTTAGGTCTTCATTGTCATAAGCTGGGAATGATCTTTCTGATGAGATCCTAGCTGTTATGTCAATGTGGTCAAAAGATCCAAAATTATTAGAACAAGATGGTGAGTCCTGTCCCAATAAAGTTGTACTACCTGGAGTATAGTCATCAGCAGTTTTACCAGATTCTTGTAACTTTTTCTTTTGGTTTATTTCTCTTTCAAAAGTTAACAGTTTTCCATGTAACCTTGTTAAGGTTAGGGTATTAAAATCTGAACTTGTTCTGAGAACTATAGAGTATGTTTCCCATTTAGTAGGTGTAGTCCCAAAATACTAGATCTTAAGTGTGCACAAGATTGTTATCAACTAGAAACACCTATTTGTTAGGTGTTTTAGTTGATTAATCAAGACAAGCAAAGAACTAGATGAAGATTGTAAGAACCGACACACAAGAAACATAAACAGATGATTCCATTAAAGATTCAGCAGTGAACAACCATGGAGTTTACAAATAAGTTCGCACCTTTAACTTGTGCTCTCAAAAGATAATAACAAAAACCCTAACCCTAGCTGCACACAAGATGTTCTATTTATAGGCAGCCTGATGGGCCTGCGCACTTAGCTTAAGTGCGCAGAGCCCGTCTCCTAAGTTCGCAGTCTAGGGTTTCACTGCTACAACTATGCTATAATTACATAATCAACCCTCCAACTATAACACACAACTAAACATGATCAAACCTGGTAACTGTGGTCTCATACTAACCCAACAATACTCCCCCTAGACCACAGCTACCAGCTCTACAAAATCAGTCTATCTCCACATCACTTGACTCCCCCTCTTCTCTTGCTTGGTGTGCCGGGAGTGCTTGAACTATGCTTTCTTCAACAGTTGGTTCTTCAATACGTGGTTCTTCAGCATGTGCTTCTTCAGTGTGTGGTTCTTCAGTGTGTGGCTCCTGGATGAATAACTCAGCTAGATCTACAGTTGCTTGATCTTGCTGAGTTTCTGGGGCTGAACTTGGAGAGACTGGTGGGGCTTGAGTAGGCTCAATCTCAGGATCAGCTGTTGCTGCAGAAGTCTGTGTTTGTACCTCTGGAATGACTTCAGCTTCTGATATCTTCGCAGCAGCAGCGGCAGCAGCAGCAGCTTTTGCTCTGTCATCTCTAGCTTTGTCAGCTGCATTTATCCTAGCCACTAAATCAATCAATTCTTGCTTTCTTTTCAAAGCTCGTTCCACCGCCCTTCTGAACAGAATAGCCTCTTCAAACAGCACGTTACCAGCACCCACATTGATCTGGTTTCCAAAAAGAGTAGTCAAATCAGAGGGATTTAGAGCAAACACATCTACTGGGTCAACTATCCTCAACGCCTCTGAATCGTCTTTTAGTTTGATGACAGCTTCACCAGTTAAGCTATCATAAAACCACTTCTTGAACTCTGTTAGAATCACAGGAAGCTCTGGACGGATGGGAACCCTAGTGACGACCTGGGGAGGGTCTATCACGTAGGTTATCATTCCCCGTCCGGTGGCTGGATCTATTCTTTTCTTGGACATTCTTCTTCTCGGCTTCTGTGGTTTCCAGTTCTTGAAGTCAGACGCACACTCGTCTTCTATAAAGACAGAAACTGAGTCAGCTGTGGTATCCTGAGAGTGGTTTAGGAAGGGTGTTCTGCACATCTCCCTAATATCCCATCTTGGAAGAGTCTTCAGATTCGGTCTACCCTTGAAGTACTGAATTACGCCTCCTCTTCGTTTCACAAAGAACAATCTTTTAAACCCATCATAACCCCAACATATGATTCTTTCTTGGTGAGATGCACGAGTGTGGTGGATGTTCTGGTGTAAAGCAGGAATGGTGATTGGTCTTCTTGGAAACCAGCTTGATCTCTCAGGGTCCAGTCTGTACCCATCATCCATCTCATAAACCGTGTTTTCTCCCGCACCCATCTCTATAAACGTCTCCGGCATCTCATCCTCACTGATCTCGTCAACATCACTTTCTTCCTCCTTTCTTTCCTTCTCTTTCTCTTCTTCCATGAATTTCCCAAAATCAAAAGCTTCATCAAAAGTCATTCTTGGAGCATCTGTACCCTGATTCTTCAAATCTTGAAGCATATCAAACATCTTCATTTGCACCTCTGTCTGAAACTTGATCAGATAACGCTGATCCTTAACCACCTTTTCAAGACTTCTATTTTTGTGCTTCAATTTCTTCAGCTTCTTCCTCAATTCCTGATTGTTATAGATCTGATTCTTCAACATGCAAATTTCCTTTGCTGCATTCTTTCCCACTTCCTTAGACAGTGTCTCATATAATTCTTGATGCACGGGTTTTCGACGCTGTGCACCAGGAACAGATGAGGATGGTGCAGACTGCTTCTTCACTGGAGGTTTGGGAATGGGAGGTCTTTCAGTGGAAGGCCCAGGCCTGGCAGTGGAGGGCCCTGGCCTGTCAGTGGAAGGCCCTGGTTGACCCTCCGCTCCAAACATGGATTCCAATATCTGTTCATTCTCCAGATCCTCTTCTGTCATAACACGTGGCCTCTCCGACTCAGGCAACTGTTCTCTCCTTCTTTTTCTCTCTGCCTTTGCTAGTTCAGCATTTTGTCTGGCAGCTTCAGCCATCTCAAGTTCCTCAGGAGTCAGTGATTCTCTTCCTTGCTGCAATAAACCTGTAGGCCTGTTTCTTTTAGTTGGCCTTTGAGGAACAGGATCAGATGCCGCCCGTTTTCCAACAGTTCTTTCTCTGGCAACTTCTTCTGCAGTATGCTGAGGTACTGTAGTAGCAGGTTCAGAAGGAGCAGGTTGAGAAGGTTCGGGTTCGGTTGTAGTTGGTTGTCGAGCTCTAACAGCAGCTTGTTTTCTTCCCTTGATCTCATTGTATAGCTTCATTATAACAGGATAACGTTGAGCAGCATACATACTTTCAAGCAGGGGTTCCCAGTCAGCTGTATTGCACTCAGTGAAGAATCGTGCACCTTTGGCGAAATTGTATTTATCACCAAGGGGCAGATCCTCATGTTGTGAGTTGATCATCATCTGAACGAATCTGGGATACATCGTCCACTTTTTCTTTTCAGCTTCAGCATTCTTTACCATACAGTCAAACACCAATCCAGACAGATTGAATGGTTCATTCTTGCAGACTTTAATCAAAGCAGTTGCCCAGTCAGGACTGAGTGCATTGTAGCCACCTTTTCTGTGACACAGAGACATAAGAAATACGTGACAAATAAGCTTCCAATCTCTGGTCAGCTGGCTCTTCTTGATATCACCCCTTGCGTCAAAATCTCCTTTGTATCCAAAATTCTTGAACTCTTGATGAATTTCAGCTTTTGGTAGAGATCTAACAGTTGCTGGCCGATCTTGAAATCTCAGAACACTTCATACTGTATCTTCTGTAATGACTACGGCCTTGTTCCTCACTGTGGCTTTAATCCTCTTGACGCGTGCCACGACCTCTACTTTAGCAGATCGCCAGAAATCTTCAATGTGAGAGCTGTAGACTTGAACGTTCTGCTCTACAGCATATCCAATTCTGCTTCTTCTGATCCAAGCAACAACATCTCGAAACTTTGTATCATCAGTCTAAAGAATCATCGGTTGGTTGTGCATTCCTCTTGGATCCCATTCAAGAGCCATCTGTGTGGGACACATGCACGAAAAGTAAGTTAGAACTTTGGATTTTGAATTGACTAATGACAGACATCTTCATTTACTTTGACGGACGACGTACGTAGACTAGGTTTAATTTTAGGTTGGTTTCACGTGTGTGATTCATTTTATGGATTAGATTTTCTAGTGTATATGATATGTTTCGTCTTTCATTTTAATAGTCATTTGAGTCCAGTTATGGTTTACGGATGAATAGGTCAAGGTACGCAGTCCGGTCAAATATCATGAACAGTCAAGTCAATGGTCATAATTTTGGTCCATCATTAAGTTCACACAATCTTTAAGTGCGCAGCCCGAGTCAGTTGTGCACCTAAGTGCTCAGCCTTGACTGAGTACTTGTTGCTGGTACGCAGTCAGCTGGTCATATTAGAACACGGGAAACTTAAGTGCGCACTGATTTGACTCGGGCATGGTAACGGCTTGGGGAAAGACATCAAGTCTGCGTACTAGTCTAGTACGCAGACACTTAAACTTCCGTTTAAGATTTTAAGTTCACACAATTGGTACGCAGTCATTTAGGGTTCATGATCCTTGAATCACATGATGCAAGTGCGCATTCATATGAAACAAGTGCGCAGTTTCTTAAGAGATTTAGTGCGCAGTTCATAAAAATCCTCAAATATTCAAAGATTATGCTCAGATCTGGATTCAAGGCCTGTTATCACACGAAGATTTGGTTAGAACAATCATTTTACCTTATAGGTACACACAAATAAACAGAAAGGGGTGGATAGAGTGGATCAAAGGTGGTGGTTCAACGGTGGTTTTGGTGGTAGTTAAGAAGAACACGGCGGCTGAGATTGAAGATTAGGGTTTGTAGATTTTGGATAAAAAGTTAAAACATAAAATTTACTGCAGTATTTATAGGAGAAAGAAATTTGGGCCGCGCACTTAATCTTTAAGTGCGCAGGGCCCAAAAGCCCATTTAAGTACGCAGGCCCAAATATTTTGAGATTATTTTAAGTATGCAAGCCCAATAGCAAGAGAATAAGCTTTTAACCAAAGATTTGGGTTTAGAGATCAACCGTTTCTCACCTTTTGCATCAAGATCATACCAGTCATACCTGCCAGACCACATTTCAACTTTCCGTTGGATAGCTGTAGCCCAAGAAAAACTGTCGGTATATTTGTCCACTTAAATCCATGCCTCTCGTCTTTCAACATACTTTATGTGATGATTTTTATCATGTTTTGGTAATATTGACGACATGTTAATGGACCCCACTTGTGCCAGGTGTAAGCCTACCAATCCTCAAGGTTTATTGAGATATAATGATGAGAGCTTCAGGTCTATGTTTCCATAAGCAGAGAAGATGATCATTATGTCAATCAGATGATGAGAGCTTCAGGTCTATGTTCCCATAAGCAGAGAAGATGATCATCTGATTGCTTTTTGAGCTATCTATATGTTTGCACGTCACTAACATTGCGTGTCTTTTGTTGCTCATTTTGATTTAATAGCCCCGCTTTGGTAGCTTGCACTCTTAGGTGTCTTTTGGTTGCTTATGCACAAAATTTTCTGTGTCTTTTGATCTCTCAACCTGTGTATGACCGGACTCAGCTTGTGCAAACCTAAAACACAGTGGGAATCCAGCATCTCGTGTAGACCTTTTAGTTTGTCATCTTTAGCAGTTTACTCAATTCCAGGCTGAATCTACCGACATGTCGTTGCTTGAAGCCACAACGTCCTCTGGGTCCTATTCACATGCTGACAAATATGATTAGTCCCTATCATTTCTTGATTGTTTTGAAAAAGTTTCTAAAAACTTGCAATTTTAGGGATCTACCGGTATATTTCTCCCCCAAAAATCTTTATTTTATTTTAAACATAAGATTTTTCTATAGTTTATGTGCAAAGGTTTTTTTTTTTTTTTTTTTAAATCATTCAAAGTTGATCATCTCTAACCATGTTACCAACTGACGAAAACGGGTTTTGTCGAAAGCTTTGGTAAAGATATCTGCCTTTTGATCAGCAGTATCTATAGGCAACACCTGTATGTACCACATGTCGTGCGCATAGCGAATTGAATGAATCCGAATTTCAATATGTTTAGTTTTCGAATGATCAATTGGATTCTTCACGATGTCACGACAAGCATCATTATCAATGTAGATAGGGGTTCTCATGATATTCAAACCATAATCCAACAGCTGATTTTGAATCCACAACACTTGACAGCAACAACTGGATGCGGCTGTGTACTCAGCTTGAGCGGTAGATATAGACACAGTGGTCTGCTTCTTGCTCTGCCATGACACGAGCCTGTTTCCCAGAAATTGACAGCCACCAGAGACAGACTTTCGATCAATCCTGCAACCTGCATGATCACTATCAGAGTATGCAATTAAGTCAAAATTGTCACTCTTAGGATACCATAAACCAAGTTTTGGTGTTCCTTTGAGGTAGCGGAAGATTCTTTTTACTGCAGTTTCATGAGATTGCTTTGGATTTGACTGAAAGCGAGCACAGCATCCAACTGCCCACATGATGTCCGGTCTGCTGGCTGTGAGATACATCAAGGACCCAATCATAGAAAGGTAAGTGTGCGGGTTCACAGACGGGCCTTCAAGATCTGGTACAAGCGTTGTTTGAGCTGCAAAAGGAGTGTTGGACGGTTTGCAATCCGACAGGTTGTACTTTGCCAGAATGTCTCTTGTGTATTTTGCTTGATGAATGAGAATACCGTCTTCTTTCTGTTGGACTTCGAGACCTAAGAAAAATGATAGTTCTCCCATCATGCTCATTTCAAATTGAGACTTCATAATGCTTTCAAATTCCCTGCACAAATTTTCGTCAGTTGAACCAAAGATAATATCATCAACATATATCTGAACAAGGATAGAATGTTTGTTGACTTCTTTGGTGAACAGGGTCATGTCGATCTTCCCTCTCGTGTATCCATTTTGTAACAGATATGAAGACAAGGTCTCGTACCAAGCTCTAGGAGCTTGATGGAGACCGTAGAGAGCCTTGTCCAACTTGTAGTATCTGTTTGGATGATGAGGGTCTTCGAATCCTGGCGGTTGGCACACATAGACTTCTTCTTTGATCTTCCCATATAGGAAAGCGCTCTTCACGTCCATCTGGAAAACTTTAAAATTTCGATATGAAGCATATGCCAGGAAGATGCGTATGGCTTCAAGTCGAGCGACTGGAGCGAAGACTTCCTCATAATCAATCCCCTCCTGCTGACGAAATCCTTGAACAACCAGACGAGCTTTGTTCTTGATTACCACACCACGTTCATCCATTTTGTTGCGAAAAACCCATCTCGTCCCAATAGGATATTTTCCCTCAGGCAGATCTACGAGCTCCCACACTTTGAGTTTTCTGAACTGAAATAGTTCTTCCTGCATGGCCTCTACCCAGCTTGCATCTCTAACTGCATCTTCAATGCTGAAGGGTACTGTTTGAGATAAGAATGCTGAGAGAGCGGTGTTGAGCTTGTCTGTCTGATTTCTTGTAAGAACACCCTCACTGATTGGTCCAATGACATTTTCAATTGGATGATTCTTAGAAGATTTGAATCCCATGTTGTCTTCTTCTTGCACTTGTGGAGGAAGATTTGAAAGATGATCTCCAGGTGCAGAAGAGCTGGATGGTTCATTTACAGACTGCTGATTTGATTGTGTTCCTTCAGCATTTGACGTGCTTTCAGGAATGTTAGAGGTTTCAGCAGTAGTATCACCATTATTGAGCTGAGGAACAATTGGATCAGCAACAAGAGGAGAGAAACGGGTGGTAAATGGTGCAACTTCATCATCAGAGGAGTAGAGAATATTTCCAAAGGGAGATGAACTCGTAGCTTGATTTTCAGGAGCTTGATCTGCATGAGCTTGCTGTTCAGGAATGACAAAGTGATTGAACACAACATCCACATCAAAGAACCAGTCAGGACCGGTTCCAACATTAGTAGAGTTGGATTCTTGCCAGTCAACATAAAAGGATTCCAGAACCATCTTGGTGCGTTTGTTATATACTCGATAAGCCTTTTGACTAGACGAGTATCCAACAAAGAAACATTCGTCTCCAACAGCATCAAACTTCATGATATTCTCAAAGTTGTTCAGAAGAGTGCAGGAACATCCAAACGGCCTGAAATAATCAATGAGAGGTTTTCTTTTGAAAAGCAATTCATAAGCTGTTTTCCCACGAGGCTTGACAATCAAGACCCTGTTAAGAACATAACAGGCGGTATTTACAGCTTCTGCCCAGAAGATGATCGGTAACTTAGAGTCAATGAGCATGGTTCTGGCAGCTTCAATAAGTGTACGATTCTTCCTTTCAGCCACTCCATTTTGCTGAGGAGTCCTTGTAGCACTGTATTGGAGATGAATTCCTTTCCCGCTGCAAAACGTCACAAAACTTTGGTTCTTGAATTCTGTTCCATGATCACTTCGGATTGATTTGACTTTTAATTTGATTATATTCTCGTTCAAATGAACGAACAGCATCAAGGTCTCAGCAGCCTCACTCTTGAATTCCAAGAAGTACACCCATGTGAAGCGAGAGAAGTCATCTGTAATCACCGAACAGTAAGACTTTTTACCCAAGCATTTTTACACTGATAGGACCAAAGAGATCCATATGTAATAATTGAAGTGGAGAGTCAATAGAGTTCACTGTTTTGGACTTATGCGATTTCTTATGTTGTTTACCTTTAGCACATGCTAAACATTTTTCAGAAAAAGGAAATTCCTTAGAAGGAAGACCTCTGACTAGATTTAGTTTAGAAAGTTTGTTTATATTTTTAAAGTTAACATGACCTAATCGCCTGTGCCATAACAGTGACTCTGACTCGGATGCCTTTGACAGTAGACAAGTCATTGGTTGTTCAGACTTGGCATCCCTCATGTTTATCACATAAGTGTTATTTTGTCTGGGGGCTTTCAGCATGATCATGTCAGTGGGTGGTTTAAATCCTGGCTTCAGGAAGATGCATTCCATGTCGTTGAACAACACTGAGATTCCTTTGTCACAGACTTGTGATACACTCAACAGATTGTAGCACAGCTCTGGAACATAGTTGACGTCCTCAAGTGTCAGTGCGTCAGAGACTACATCTCCTATGCCAACGATCTTTCCACCCTTTTCATTCCCAGCGAACGCTACAAACTCTCCATCAATGAACCGATAGTTCTTGAGGAGTTCTTTCAGTCCCGTCATGTGTCTTGAAGCGCCGCTGTCGACATGCCATAGATATCTCATAAGAGCTATCAGCCATTTTTGTAATTTATTCTGCACAGTCAAAAACAAAAAGAGAAACAAAGCTAAACTAAAGAAAATCTATGTACAGTGATGACACTGCCTGATAATTAAGTGACTTTGGGAATCCAAGTCTGTTTAATCTTTGATCTATCATGATTTTCTCCCAAAATTGACTCTTGTTTGTTCCAGATTTGTGTATTTTTAACAAAACTTTTTACGGTTTCTTGAAGATTTCTTAGTTGATCTGAAAAAGAGTTTTGTGTTTTGACATCTTTTTGTGGTTTAGGTTTTACGTGACAGTTTTTGACCACGTGACCCTTTTTTCCACATCTGAAGCATCTTGAATGCTTAGGCTTGATCTTAGGAGAAGATCTGGATGATGATGGTTGTGATGTTCTTTTCTTGAGCTTGTCTGATCTGGAGCTTTCGCTTGAGCTTGATTCTTCCCTGTTGCTACTTGATTCTTCATTGGTGTCCAGATTATTTAAGCTGGAGCTGCTCTCTGTATCACTCAGTGATTCTTCAGAACTCGAGGTACCTGTTTCACTTTGTGATTCTTCAGAACCTGATACATCTGTGGATGAGGGGACAAATTCTGGGATTTCCTCAGTGAGAAATTTCCCAAACCTGTTACGCTTAAGTTCTGGCACAAACACAGATGGTTTGAGCACATGATTTTCATCAGAGAATGCAGCATTAAGATCAACACACATAGGCATAACATTTTCAACACAAACATTAGATCGTTTGATAGGAGGCTTCCTATCATCAGGAGCCACAGCTCCTTTTAAATCAAGTTTAGAGTTACAGTCATCCATCCTAGTTAAACTATTACAATCATCCACCCTAGGCAAACTATTACAGTCATTCGATTTAGTTAAAGTTTTACAGTCATCCAAAATAGAATTGTTTTTTGACTTTTCATTATTCCAGATGAACCAATTCACTGTTGAGTAATTGGCACCTGGATGTCCTAAACCCACTGTCTGGCCACCACAACTTTCATCATCCTCCACCTGAGCCTGTTGGGTCACATCTGCATCGCTTTTACTTATGTTAGCATTTGACTCAGACTCATCACATTTATTTTCAAAAAGGTCATTTTTTGGATGAGGTGATGGAATGGGTATGTATTCACTTCGGCTCAAGGGCAAGAATAGAGATCTTTCGATTCCATTCTTATCCTTATACCCAATTCCATCCTTTACGAATGATTGTCTTCCACAATCGATTATATCAGCATGAGCCTGTTTGCTCACATTCCATTTATCCACAACAATTTGAAGACGAGTTGTCTCATTTCTAGATTTCTCTAGTTTTGAGGTTAAATCATTTATCAGAAAATCTTTCTTAAGCACAAATTCTTTTAAAGTTTGCATTTCAGCTAGAGTTGCATTTAACTTTCGCTGATATGCCCACTCATTTTCTTTCATTTCAGAATTGATTTTACGAATATCATCCATTTCTCTTAAAACTCGTCTGTTGTGTGATAAACAGTATGCGACAGCTGTAGCACACCTAGGTGAGCACAGTTTAGATTTAATTTCTAGAGGAATATTTACCATGTCTCTCTCCTCAGCTTTCTTGGAAGAACTTTTCACCTCTTCAGCGACCTTCTCTGATGAAGTCTTCTCAGCTATCAGTGCCTCCTCCCTTTTCTGATCATTCACCTTTTCATCAATTAACACACTCTTCAGTCCGGCATTCTTCTGCATTTCTCCCTTCAGAACCTCAGCAGATGACCCTTCAACAGAATTCACACCGTTAGAAGATTTGGTGCAAATTGTGGCCATCAGGGCTTTGTTAACTTCAACTTCTGCAGTAGCTGCCTCTTCTCCCCAGTCGAAATCTTCAACCACCAAAGCCTTCTGTGGTTCCTTATCGTTTCCTTCATTTCCATCGGTTATGGCCACCAACCTCTTCGCAGGCTTGATTTCAGCTTGGTTCAATGTGGGGCATTCATACTTGAAATGCCCGAGGACCTTGCAGTTATAACACCTGATCTTTGACTTGTCAAACCCAGCCTTTCCCATTCCCACTCTTCTACCGGTTCTGTCTTGAAAACGCTTAACTCGTAGAGTGATCATTGCCATCTGCCACTTGAGATCCATTTCTTCCATGTCATCTGGGTCAACCTGGTACATATCCTCTGGGGACATCATCTCATTCTT
Source organism: Ambrosia artemisiifolia (assembly GCA_032199755.1). Classification (NCBI taxonomy): domain Eukaryota; kingdom Viridiplantae; phylum Streptophyta; class Magnoliopsida; order Asterales; family Asteraceae; genus Ambrosia; species Ambrosia artemisiifolia. Next base: position 45,893,572 of record CM063517.1, on the reverse strand, counting down.
GATCTCTCCTGTTTTCAAAGCTTCAAAACTGCTCATAAAGGAGTTGAAGAGTTCCACATGTTCAGCAGCCAGCTTGGCAGCCTGTGGAGTTAGTGTCTTTGCCGCCTTTTCAGAGTACATTGGAGCTTTGTCAGAACTTGAACTACCAATTCCCGTAGAATCCACATAAGAATGCAACGAACTTGAACTCATATCACCAATTGGGGCCATTAAAGCCAGATTCTTCATAGCACTGCCGGGAGTCACCTTCGGGACGGTCTGATTCATTTCTCTCTTTGTGATATCCATTTCAAACGATTTCAGAGTGTTTATAAGATCAGCCAAAGTAGACTGAGCATCCAAATAGTCCTTTTTGATCAACATACATTGGACACTCCACTCCTTTGGGAGAGAATCGAGTAGTTTCTTGATGGAATTGCGGTTGTTTACAGGAATACCAGCTTTCTTCATCTTAGTCAACAGATTCATGAACCTGTCAATGTGTGACGACAGACTCTCACCACGGATACTTCCAAACATGTCATATTCCTTTTGAATCATATCCTATTTGTTTTGCCTCATCTCTGCATTTCCTTCATAATACTCACTCAAAGCAAACCACAGATCATGCGCTGATCCGTACTCTTCAAACATATTGTATACATCGTTTGACAGAGCCATGGTGAGAGCACCATAGGCTTTGTGATCTCACTGCATCAGTTGTTTGTCGAGATCAGTGTATGTAGTGGGATCAGTGTTGAACACTTCTCCTGCATCAGTGGTCCTTGTGGGAATGTGAGGTCCGAGCTGGACTGAGTTCCATTGGGTGTGATCGTTAACGAAATAGAAAGCTTTCATTCTGTTTTTCCATGTACCATAGTCTTCAACACCCATCAACTTGGGAATACGTGTTATAGTGCCGGTTTCAAGTTCAGCTTGGGTTATGGGGTTAACTTGGAATGAGTTGTTACCAGACATGATTTAATATTGATTTTAGATTGATTTTAGAGTTTTGATTAATTAGTTCAGCAAGTTACAGTCCAAAGTCCTTAAAATATTTAAAACAGTCCACAAGTACGCAGCAGTCAAGTACGCAGCAAGCAAGTTCGCAGAAACTTAGGCACCTGAAACAGTAAGAAACAAAGATGATAAGTTCTTGATCTCCTGTAAGTGCGCAGTCCCTGTAGCACACACTTAGGCTTAAGTTCGCAGTTCAGCCAAGTCAGAGCAGCACAAGTGCTCAGTCTTTGACTGATCAGCCTGCGTACTAATATAAGTACACAGACACTTAAACTCTCGTTTAAGATTTTAGTCCGCAGAAACCCTAGCCAAGTGCTCAGAAACTGCACCTCTTCAGTAAGTGCGCACCCCAACTAGAAATTCCTGATAAGTATGCAGAAACCCTAGTTGTGGTACCAGGAGAGGGAAAGCTGTAAAGCCTTGTGTAAATTTAAGTGCTCACACAGACACAAGTGCACACACTTTTAGACAAGTGCGCAGTTGTTACTGTAATAAGTGCACACCTTGAAATGTCAAGTATGCAACTTATGAGCTAAGTACTCAACTCTTGAAACAAGTACTCAGAAGCAAGAAACAAGTGCTCAGTTTTATGAGCTAAGTTCGCAAACTAAGTACGCAGTTACGGCTGTTAATACTCAATTTATATCAGAAACGTATCCAGGAGGTTTTCAATTGATCTGAAGTTCTTGAATGATGTTTCTACTGAAAATAACACCTTTTAAACACCTTAGAAACACTTGTTCACGAGATTTTAAGGCAAAACTAATGAAAATATTCAAAGTTTGATAAACTCTAAAATTTTTGAAAAACTTGATAGCAAAAACTAACAAGGAGGGTTTTGATATCTTTAGATAGATACAATCTCGAGCACTTAGGCTCTGATACCAAATTGTAGTCCCAAAATACTAGATCTTAAGTGTGCACAAGATTGTTATCAACTAGAAACACCTATTTGTTAGGTGTTTTAGTTGATTAATCAAGACAAGCAAAGAACTAGATGAAGATTGTAAGAACCGACACACAAGAAACATAAACAGATGATTCCATTAAAGATTCAGCAGTGAACAACCATGGAGTTTACAAATAAGTTCGCACCTTTAACTTGTGCTCTCAAAAGATAATAACAAAAACCCTAACCCTAGCTGCACACAAGATGTTCTATTTATAGGCAGCCGGATGGGCCTGCGCACTTAGCTTAAGTGCGCAGAGCCCGTCTCCTAAGTTCGCAGTCTAGGGTTTCACTGCTACAACTATGCTATAATTACATAATCAACCCTCCAACTATAACACACAACTAAACATGATCAAACCTGGTAACTGTGGTCTCATACTAACCCAACAGTAGGTAAAGACCTTAAAAATCTATGTAACATAGATGCATTTGAGTAGGTCTGACCATTTAATTTTAACTCAGAGATGAGTGAAGAAAATCTTTCAAATTGATGAGTTAATGTTTCACCATCTACATGAGTAAAAGTTTCATATTGTTGGGCTAGGATTTCTCTGGTATTGGCTATCACCTCATCAGTTCCTCCAAACTGTTCTTTAAGACTGTCCCACAGCTCTTTGGCACTTTCACAATGTAAAAGTCCAGCATAAATATCGTTTGGGAGAGCCATAGTCAACATTGAGAAAGCTTTTGCATCTAGCTCAAATTTTTGGAAATCTTTTTCAGTATAGTCTTTAGGATCTCTTGGTCTTTCTAGTTTAGATTCTGGATCAGCTATTACTGGTTTGTGAGGTCCAAAAATAACATACCTCCAACATCCAGTATTGGTCTGAGAAATAGTATGTGCCAACCTTTTTGCCAGATGTTATATTCATTTCTGACTAGCATATGAGGTTTATTGGCAGATCCAGTATTGTAAGGGTCCATTTTTAAGAAGTTTGGTTTATCAATACTTTCTTAAAGTGATGGATGTATAAATAAAGTGAACTTTTATCCTTTATTGGATATCAATAAGAGCCTGTGTCTGATTCTCAATTTGTTAGATTGATATTTGATCAGATAAACCAGATGCTCTCATACCAATTGTTGGATCAGTGGTCTCTTTATAACAGTTTATATCCAAGAACACTTATGTGTTATAAGTTTATCAAAGTAAGTTGCACAGCGGAATAGTAAGTGTTCTAAGTTAAAGTATCACTTTTACAAGAGTTATTACTCCCCCTTGACAATAGCAGTTAATGAGAATCAAAGCAATTCAAAGTATAAAGCAGTAAATGCAAGCATTGAATGATTCTCAGATGTCGAAATGGATTATAAGTTATAAAAGCCTTTGAAGGATTCGATTAAAATCAAGTGTATAAAATAGTGGGATTAACCCATCTATTTATAGACGAATACAAACTGATGTACTAAGTAATCTAAAGATTATAATATAAAAAGATAATGCTTACAACAGGCTGTAGCATGGGAACTTGTTCAAAGACTTTAACAAAACATTATAATATAAACTACTGAAGTAACTGGGTCGGTTAGAAGCTTCTATCAGAAAGTGCTGATTAGTGACAAAACTACTGATGAGTAGTTTTGTCTTTAGTAGTTCTTCAGTGAACTTGTTTGGTTAGACTTCAGAACTTTTGATCATTTACTCTTCAGCACTTTGACATCTTCTTCTTCAGTACTTCAATCTTTAGTCTTCAGCAGTTCTATACTTAGAATAATTAGCAGAAATATGATTTGGACTAAGGTAACAAAAGTGGTTTCTTCAATCCTTTTTGTCCCTACACAAAAGCATCCTTCTCACAAATGTGTTGTTACCAAATGATTTTCCACTAACAATTAACAAACATTAACTCCATGAATTATAAACCAACTGAAGTGACGTAATTAAAGATCTCAATAAGCAATAACATGATGATGCATGCAACGACAACAACAATAATAATAACAATTATAAGGCTGTAACCTGACCTCAATTGAAATCTTGAGCAGTAAGTCATCTTCAGGAATCCATGGAGAAGAAACAGTAGCGAAAGGTAAAGACAAAGTACTATTAAGTTAACCATACCAACACATGAATACATAAAGAAATAGCCAGCTGATTATACCGCTAGATGGAGAACAGAGGAATAGCCAAAAGAAACCACCACAAACACCGCCACCATCAGTGGAAAAGGAAGGCTATTGCTTGTCGGAGCCACCCCCGGAGGCAACAACACCGATTTCAATGACGTAGGTCGTCAATTTCACTGCTATCCCCAACATACAATCTGACCTACAAAGACAACCGGAAGGAACACCACCGCCGTCACCACCACCACCTAGGGTTTCGAAACCGAACCCAACAACAGTAGGAAACAGTAGCACCGCTTCCATCCATCTCAACCGCTGCAGTCATTCGTCACCACCTAGGGTTTTACAATCGAACCCGGCGGAGATAACAGAGACGAAAGAGGTAGCATCGGTCACAACACAGGCACAGCGGAGGCACAGAACCTCCGACACCCGGAAGATGGTCGCCGAGAGAAGAGAGACAGAGATGAGGTTGTTGAATGGTTGAGACTTACAGGGACATAAAAGCATCTGGGGAAATGGAACGATGCATTACATGGTTGTACACACGCAGTGGAGTGGTTGTATTGAGGGAAATAGTAATCCCCTCATACAACCAAAGTTACTTTTTAATACTATTTATAATAATCTAGTTTTAGTAATAAAAAAAAGTAAAAGTAATAAACAAACGGAGTTTAAACTTTGATGTTTTTGTGTTTTGCTCTTTCCTTTTTCATATTTTTGGGTATGTTTAGCAAAAACTAACTGGCAGCTGGTGGTTGAAGCTGGAATTTGGTAGCTATAGCTTTTTAAATATATTTTGATGTTTGGTAGATTAACTGTAGCTTTTAACAAAATGTATAAAATGACCAAAATGTGCATAGTTAAAAGCTTATATGTATGTTTTTTTTTGTGGGTAGAATGGGTATTTGGGTATGTTTGGAAAAAATAGTTGCTGGCTGGAAGCTGGTAGATGTTGCTAGAAGATGGTAGCTGTAGCCTTTAAATATATTTTGGTATTTGACAGAGTAACTAAAGCTTTTAATAAAATGTATAAAATGACTAAAATGAGCATTAACTAAAAGTTTGTATGCATGTTTTTTAAATTTTTTAATGATAGAATAGGTATTTGTGTCATTTACTTATTAAAAGTTTGTAGCTAATTAAACGCTAGTACTAGTAGCTTTTCAATATAGAGTTTTTTCTACTGACCTAAAAGCTTCAAGTTACTTCAACCAAACAAGGCTTTTTATTTAGTAAGAGTTTTTTTCTTAAAAGCTTGAAGCTCATAAATGACTAAAATGAGCATTAACTAAAAGTTTGTATGCATGTTTTTTAAATTTTTTAATGATAAAATAGGTATTTGTGTTATTTACTAATTAAAAGCTTGTAGCTAATAGGAGTTTTTTCTTAAACACTAATACTAGTAGCTTTTCAATATAGAGTTTTTCCTACTGACCTAAAAGCTTCAAGCTAGTTCAACCAAACAAGGCTTTTTATTGAGCCAAACATACTCTTTGTGTCATTTAGGGTATGCATAACTCAATCAAGTAAGAGCTTTTTCTTAAAAGTTTTAAGCCCTTTCAACCAAACATACCCGTTTATGTTTTGTTCATTATAAATATAATAACATACCTTATAGTTTGAATAGTAACTATAATATTATTATATTTATATATATTATTAAATTCATATATATTATTTTATTTAATATTCATATATATTATTATATATTATTATATTCATATATATTATTTTATTCAAAAATTTTATTATATACTATTAATATAAATAACGTAATTTCGTTACAAATTTCTTGTGTTACCTTATATTATATTATTTTGAAGAGTAGTGTTTCAGCGGTAAATCTTATGTTGCAAAGCGACCACTGCCCATGTTCGAATCCCATAGCAACACACGGGTTTCTCCTTTCAAACCCAAGCGGTTATTTTTTCGCTGATGCGTGGGAATCGAATCTGAGACCAAACCCGGGCAGGAACCCTCCAAGGAGGTAAACCTTCCCACCTCAAACCAACTGGGCTGGAGATCATTGGCTTATATTATATTATATACTATTAATATAAATAACATAATATTATGTCATTTCGTTACAAATTTCATGTGTTACCTTATGTGTAAATTTCTTTATTTTTTTAACGTTTACAACCAAAGTGGAATCTCGATTGTATAATTCATTGATTGATCAACACCTCATCTAAATCTCAATTGTAAAACGCGCAACGCGCGTCGATATATACCCCTAGTTTCAAGTAAAATATAGGTAACTCAATCAAGCAAATGGATTAAAAACAAAGGGCAAATGAGTATTAAATATATATGACACACTATTTATTCAATTTTGACTACTTTTAATTCACTGATAAATAGTAAATGCAAAATTGAATATAATCAACTACTTCTAAACCAATTATTTGAGTGTGTTCACCTAAAAAATTATCTGATGTCATGAATTATTTTAATATATTGATGTTACATTCTTTTTTAATTTTTTTTTCTAACGACGATCACTTTATTGCTAAATTTAAAGAACAACAAGAAGCTGAAAAGTACAATAAAACGAAATAAAAACCGAATCACACAAAACGGGTTACATCAAAATAGGCCCAGTCGGCCCAAGAAAGGTTATTAACCTTCGCCCGGTGGGTAATCCAAAAGAAAGCCTCCTCCTTAAGCAAGTCCACCGTGGTTTGAATCGGTATGAATTTACCATGGAAAGCTTTCGCATTCCTAGCCAATCAAATTCTTCTGACCAACATTACCGTGTAAACAATCTTTAATATATACGGTTTTACGTTTCTTAATTTTGACTCATCATTTTAGTATCCGTCTATTTCTTTCCCACAAATAGGGAACAATCTTGACTCGTGGATAGAAAAAACATAAAGGGCAAACGAGCAATTTTTTTTTCTTTCTAAATTTCTTTGAAAATGGCTGGCAAAATATTTTAAAAGTAGCAATGAATTTTTTTCCCTAATATTCATAGCCGTACTGATTTTGGGTATTCGGTACATATATCGGTACCTGGTTTTATTGATTTTGGTATTCGGTATCGGTATAGATACAGGTAAACAATGGTACCGAATGTGATATATAACGAATTTGATATTATGCTTTATTTCATATTATGTTATTTATCGTATTTAGACTGATTTTACCTATTTGGTACCCGTATCGTATTGGTACTCTCATCGATTGTCCCTATTTGGTACTCATAATTTATTGATACCCGCACCGATTTAAATATTTAGTTTAGTACCCATATGAGTGTTAAAAAAACAAAGTGGTATCAAATCGGGGGGTTGGTTTATTCTACAAAGGCTACAAAAAATGAGAAAGGTGAGAAGCCACTAGAAAATGACATGTGTCCTAAGGATTAAACAAGTGGGAGGGGTAATTTTGTCAAAAACACATGCACATGCAAGTCACATGTCATTTCCACCTTCATTTTTAAATGTCCATAACTTTTTTATACGTCATCTTTTTTTTAAAAAAAATTATACCATAAAATTGAGCGTCTTTTTATCTTTAATATGAGTACCATATTGTTATACTTTTGAAAAAAAAATTCAAAAACCCACTTGCGTAAGACACAATGTAGTGTAAAACACAATGAGCACCAATTAAATATAGGGTATAAAACATAATCAAGAGTGTAGTAAAACACAATGGACGACATAGTAAAGACACAATGAATAGAAGACTAAAACACAATGAATACTTTTGAAAAAAAAAAATTAAAACCCAGTTGCATAAGACACAATGGATGACATACTAAAGACACAATGAACAGAAAACTAAAACACAATGAATACTTTTGAAAAAAAAGTCAAACACCCAATTGTGTAAAACACAATGGACGACATAATAAAGACACAATGAACATAAGATTAAAACACAATTAATACTTTTGAAAAAAAAATTGAAAACCCAGTTGCGTAAGACACAATGGAGATAACGTAAAACACAATGTTTACCAATTAAATATGCAATGAACAATAGGGTATAAAACACAATGAACAGTCTAATAAAACACAATGGACGACATATTAAAGACACAATGAACAGAAGACTAAAACACAATGAATAATAAACTTAAACACAATGAACAACATAATAAAACACAATGTACACCTAAATACAAAACTCATTTGCATAAAACATAATGAAAAGCATACTAAAAACATAATGGACAAAGTTAAATCATGTGTAGACTAAAAAAACATAAATAACATATTTATAAAGCACACGTGCATACTATAACACAATGAATGAGCAGAAGACACAACGGAGAAGAAAACCCATTTAGCATGAAATTTTTTTTTCAATTTTAATGTAGCAATGTGGTACTCATATTAAAGATAAAAAAACGCTCGTTAATATGGTGAAATTATTTTGAAAAAAAAATATCGTATGAAAAAAGTTATAGACTTTTTAATATGATGGGGGAATTGACATGTGCATTGCATGTGGAGAGAGAAAGTCAACAAATGTGGTTTTTCTTTTATGCCCTTCCTCTAATTTATTATTTATTTTTTTCAAACAAACTAATCTCAACCCTTCAAATATATGATCAATGGATCACAATCTTTCTCACCCTTCCTAAAAAAAGTGTCTTTTGTATTTGATCCTAACCCCCAAATCGGGTACCGTACTGAAATACCAGTACCTACACCCGTGCCCTTAAAATAGCTAGATAGCTTATCTATCTAATGCAATAAGTTCGTTGGATTGAAAGAAGTCACGAAAATATCTAGTCACTTACCCACTGCGTGCCATAATTTCGAAGCAATCTCACAAGCTTAAAATAACGAAAATAGCTTAAAATATGATCCAAAGTTGTTGTAGTTTTCAATTCTCATGTAATCGAGCAAAGTTGCATATGACTATGTGAGCTACTAAGATTGACTTGATAAAATCTTGAATCAAGCATAGTTTAACTAATACAGTCTAATTAGGTCTGTGAGCCTATTTTTGTATGCGTTATCATATAAATTTAAAGGTATAGTGTAAGTATATGAAGAAAACCCTTTTTAGAGTGTAAACCGTGGAAGCTCTGCCGAGTTTTTTTTATGAAAGTTTTGTAATATACATGATTCTAAGCATTTTGAGCCAAAAAAAAAAATCAAAAAGAGCCGAGCGGTTTTTTTTTAAAAACCGTTTTCGGGTAACACATGTTACACGAAAATAACATGTGTAATTTTCGTGTAACATGTGTTACCCGAAAACTTTATTTTTTAAAAAAAAAACGTTCGGTGCTTTTTTGATTTTTTTTGGCTCAATATGCTTAGAATTATGTATATTACATGCCCTAAAATTTTCAGGCCCTAAAAAGCTCGGGAACTCAGAGTTTCCACAATTTTCACCCTAAAAGTGGGTTTTCATAATATCCAACCCTTAAAGGTATAAATATATGTTTATAAATAGTTAACTATATCAATAGTGGCAGAGCTATGTAAAGTTAATATATCATCAACAATTAGGGAAACTCTCTCTAGGGATGGCACGCGATCACCGGGATTCAATTCCGGCACATATTCAGCGACGTCTCACGAAGTTTTTCATAACAAATCTAATGATCAGGCAACTTTTGTACGTGTCCATGCAGAGATTTACGACATTTACATTGCTAGAAAAAGAGACAAGATGGGGCTTCGTTTTGGATTTGTTTCTGTATTAGATGTGAAGAACATCGAGGAGATGCAAAAGACTTTATGTGGAATTCGAATGGCTGAATTTAAACTGATTTTTAACGTGGCAAAATTCACTTTAGAAGAAGGGGAAATCAATACTAAACAAGATGACAAAGGTAAGAAGAAAATGCATGTGGAGATTAAACAACCGGTTTTAAAGGAGAAGGAGGTGAAAGGGGATTCATTCGTTGGTTCTTTCTCCTTTAAAGAAGCGTTTTTGGGAAGATCAGTAGAGAGTAAAGATGAGAAAATGATAGTCCTCCTAGACGATTTCAAGACTATTAATCATGTGACGGGCAAGGTTGTTATTGTTAGAATGGTTGATTTCCATCATCTGAAAACGGTGGGAGATATTATCAAAGAGTTGACTCGAGGGAAGGGGGTGGTTCAATATGTTGGTGGTATGTCCGTCATTGTTTCGTTTGGCACTGAGGACGAGATGTTACACTTTCTCAATTTCTCTAAGGAGGCGAAGAATGTGTTTCAGTAGGTAGAAAGATGGCTCGGTCAAACTTTACTACTCGAAAGAGTTGCATGGTTGAAGGTCCAAGGCATACCCTTACACCTCCTGGACAACGTGGTCATCAACCAAATCGGGGAACGTTTTGGAAAATTAATTCAACCTGCCCAACATAATATGTGGGACTTGGATTTATCCTTTGATTACGTAGGTGTCTAAGTTGCCGAGGGTAAAAAGATTCAGGAAGAAGTTGTGCTACAGTGGAAGGGACGTACATTTAGAGTATGGGTTGCAGAGGAAGCCGGCGATTGGGTGCCCGATTTTCTTAGTAAAGACAAAACTGCTGAACCGGACGTCCAATTACCGGCGTCTCCGACCAAGTCTCCGGAAAATTCAAATATGGCAGTGGATTTGGAAGGTACGAAATCTCAGGCGAATTTTGAGGAAGGTTTGAAAATAATAATGATGATTTTAGTGTTCCTATAAACCTGCCAAAGAATATTGTGGTGGAGGGAAGTGACTCACAAGACGGTTTCGAGAAAGCTGGAAAGAATATCTCAGCATTTAATGCTCCCAAGGCTGCTGTTATTGACCAAGACAAATTAGGGAGGAAACATTTTAAAAGAAGGGAGAGAGTCAGTGTTGGCCCATTTCAATCAAAGATGGTTTCAATCGATACCAGGCCCAGCTCTAAAAAGAGGCCAAGACTTGACATAGACCCCTCTGGGCTTGACATGTTTGGGTTAGACAAACTGCAGGGCTTAGGTGAGTATGCATACAAGGAGCCCACGAAGTCTAATGAAGAAACCCACTCGATTGAACAAGACCCACTTCTCAATTCACCTGTAACTGAAAACATGGATGGTGCTCAAAGTGAACAGAGCCAAACGGAGGATGTCGAAGATGGTTCTCATCATGTCGATAATCATGAAGGCGATTCAATCATTCAAAAGGATGTGGAAAATACGATTCAGATCGGGTCAGTGGTTGGAGTGGATTTTGGAAATTTTCAGGAACTTGTTTCACAGGCGGTTCAAGAAGAAGGTGTACAATCAGGTATTAAATGAATTTTCTATCCATTAATGTTAGAGGTTTGGGGATTTTTGGGAAACCGAGATGGGTGAAGGATTTGAAGGTTAAGAACGAGGTTGATTTCATGGTCTTCAGGAAACTAAGATTGTTGACGGTAGTAGGTTTGATGGGAGATCTTGTTGGGGCAGGGGGGATTGTGATTTCGATTTGGTGGAGTCTTCGGGTAGGTTAGGGGGATTGATGAATTTGTGGAACCCCAAAGTTTTTCATAAAAATTCATCAACTTCGGACCCCAATTTTCTACTCACCTCCGGATACTTGATTGAAGATGGTACTGACTTAAACATCATGAACATTTATGCTCCACAAAAAGTAGTTGCCAAGCGGCTCTTATGGGATAAAATTCAGGAAGTCATATCGGGTTCTCAAGTCCTGTGGGTCTTATTGGGTGATTTTATTGTTGTTCGGTGGCCGGAAGAAAAAAAACTCTCGTTTTAACAGGTCCAACGCGCTGGATTTTAATAACTTTATTAATGAAGCTGGTTTGCAGGAATATACTATTTGTGGCAGCAAGTTCACTTTTTTTGCAGGTTTTAACGGAGATTTCAAGCTGAGCAAGATTGATAGATTTCTCGTATGCCAAGATTTCTTTAACAGATGGCCCCTTGCTTGTCTTAGAGCCCTTCATAGAGATCTGACGGATCATACGCCTCTTCTTTTGACTTTGGTTCATTCCAACTTTGGGTATAAACCATTTCGATGGTTCAACTCTTGGTTAGAACGAACAGAATGTGAAGAGGTAGTAGTTAAAGCTTGGAATGAAGAAAGCTCGATGGGCAGCCCCGATGTTGTGATTATGCGCAAGTTTAAAAATGTTAGGAGATTGATCTCTAAATGGTGGGCCGATGTGATTCTTACAGAAGGTGAGCAACTGAAAAACCATAAAAAAGAGGTACAACGTTTAGAGAAACTTTTGGAATAATGAAGTTTGGAAGAAGACGAATCACGGGTATAGGGTGAGTGCGAAAAGAAATTCTTCAGTTTAACGAGTGGTAGTGTCGTGACCTTCATCAGAAATCCAGAATTCGGTGGGCTGCAAAGGGTGACGATAATTCAGCCTTTTTTCACAGGGTTGTTAACGGGAGGAAAGGTTCGAACGCCATCCCTGGTCTCATGGTGGACGGTCAGTGGGTTTCTAAACCTGCGCTGATTAAAAGACAAGTTTTCTCCTTTTTTAGAAGCCAATTCGCAGAAAAACACGGTGTTCGACCAGATCTAAAATGTCCAGGCATTAAATCTCTTAATTTACAGGAGGCGGAGACTTTGATTCGGCCATTTTCCAAGGAAGATATTAAAGCGGCTGTCTTTGATTATGGGTCGGATAGAGCTCCGGGTCCCGATGGTTTTAATTTCCGATTCATAAAACACTTTTGGAACACTTTGGAAGAAGATTTTGTTAGGCTTTTTGATTACTTCTATGACAACGGGATTATTAATAGAGGGTGCAGTATGGCTTTTATTACTTTAATCCCAAAATCTAAAGTTCCGGTGGGATTGAGGGATTATAGGCCTATAACGCTTATGGGGTCATTAGTAAAATTATCTCCAAGGTTTTAGCCGAAAGATTGAAGGGTCACATCGGGAAGATCATCTCTAACGCTTAGACAATGTTCCTCAAAGACAGGTTTATCCTAGACGGTCCCCTTATCATCAATGAGATTTATGGGTGGTTGAGAAAACATGGTAAGAAGGCTTTCTTGCTCAAAATTGATTTTGAAAAGGCATACGACAACGTTAATTGGGGATTCCGTATCTCAGTTATGGGGCAAATGGGTTTTCCCGATAGATGGTGCATGTGGATTAAGGGTATTCTTGAATCATCGAGATCATCTATTTTAGTTAACGGGTCACCGGCATTCGAGTTTCAATGCCATAAGGGGATTCGTCAAGGAGATCCCTTGTCGCCTTTCCTCTTCCTTTTTGTCATGAAGGCCTTCTCTTGTATGGTTTCCAAAGCATGTGACGAGAGAGAAATAAAGGATCTTCGAGCCTTCAACGGGGGACCGGCCATCTCCCACTTGTTATACGCCGATGATGCTCTTATGGTGGGAGAGTGGTCTAGAGAAAATATTGTGAAGACGGCCAGATTACTTAGAGTTTTTTACGTTTTATCCGGTTTAAAGATAAATATTCGTAAGTCCCATCTTTTTGGCGTGGGATTGGAAGGGGAGGAGGTTATTAGTATGGCGAATGTATTGGGTTGTAAGACGGGTGACTTCCCGTTTGAATATCTGGGCATTAAAGTAGGAGCAAATATGAACAAGAGTCAACATTGGAACTCGGTTATTGAAACGGTTCAAAGGCGTCTTGCATCTTGGAATGCTAACTCTCTTTCCATGGGTGGGCGCCTAACTCTTATTAAATCGGTTCTTGCAAGCCTACCAGTTTATTACCTCTCTCTTTACAAGGCGCCTATTAAAGTGACGAATCAAATCGAACAAATGATGAGAAATTTTCTTTGGGGTGGCTCTCCGGAAAACAAAAAAATCAGCTGGGTTGCATGGGATACCGTTACCCAATCAAAGAAAAATGGGGGTTGGGCATCACAAAGCTTTGGGATGTTAATATGGCACTTATTGCAAAGTGGGCATGGAGATACAAAACACAACCGAATTCTATTTGGACTAAGATGATTCAGCTCATTCATTACAGGAGAGAGCGTTGGGAGTTCTTTCCTCTAAACAATCGAATTAAGGGCTGCTGGTTTAACATTGTTAAAGCGATTGATCGGATGCAGTTGAATGGCAATAAACTCTGTGATCTTATTAAACCGAAGCTGGGTCATGGGAAATCCATTTCTTTCTGGTCTGACTGCTGGATTGGAAGCTCGTTGCTGAAGAATCGGTGACCGAACCTCTACAAGCTGGAAAGAAACAAGCTGTGTTCAGTTCATGAACAGCTGCAGAATCGTTCAAACAATCTCAGTTTTCTTCCAGGTTGGCGAAAAGGATTATCCACTGTGTCAGAAATATCGGAGATGCAAGACTTGTCGTCCTTGTTTCTTAATGTTAATTTTTCAGATACAGCAGACGGTTGGTGCTGGAATGGAGGCTCACAAAATGCTTTCTCTGTCGCTGATGTGAAGAAGCTGTTTAAGGAAGGTGCGGAAACTCCAAGAAACCACAAGATGCAATGGGAGACTTGGATTCCTGGCAAAGTTAACCTTTTTATATGGCGGTCAGAAATGGAACGTATCCTGACTAAATTAGCTCTTCTGCGGAGGCAGGTTAGTATACCGGATGGCACTTGTGTCTTATATGATGCGGCTGATGAAGACGTGGCGCATTTGTTTACTGGTTGCGGTTTCTCCTTTGGGGTTTGGAGTGCGATAGGGAACTGGTGCAAACTTGGCCCGGTTTTTGCTTTCGAGTTTGAAGATCTGTTGACTTTACATCTCCATATTTCTGCAAATAAATGGGGTAAACGGATTGTCAAAGGGATAGTCATGACCACCGTCTGGGCTATTTGGAAAGCTCGAAATGATAGAATTTTCGAAGGGAAGGACACAAAGGTTGCCGAAGTGATTCATACTATTAAGTCTTGGTCGTTTTTGTGGTTAAAAAACAGGTCTAGGTTTGGGGCTATTGTTTGGAAAGATTGGGCGATTAATCCCTTGTATATGTTGTAACTTTTTGTGTGTGGCGGTCCTTGATTTGAGGACTCGCTCTGTTTCTTATTGAAGTTCACTGTTAAAAAAAAACAGTGGCAGAGCTTAATAAATATGTCGTGCAACCCGAACATCACTAGACCCTTAAAATGGAGGGGGCAGACTCAATGCGTATAAAATTTTCGGACGAAGACGCGTAACTTTACACTACCGAGCAAAAAAACGGTGGGGTCGGGCATCTCACGGCCCAAAAAAAAAGCCTCGCCTATGTATGTCAAACGAGTTAGGCTCGAGCCGAATTCAAGCTTATCAAAATATACACAAGTTCGTTTTTAAATGTAGCGCTTAACACAACATAGCTCAAACTATCGAAAGTTAAATGACCGAGATCAAGTTTAATCAAGCTTGGACTCTACTTGCCTCATTTACACCCCCAAAAGAGAAATCAGAGAGTAAGATCCCAACCGTCGATTTCTTGAAATTTCTATAAATATATAGTAAGAGAAAGATTAAACCAATGATTAGACTATCCGTTATGATGCGCGACCGGATCTGCGCGAACGAGCTCGCCAGCAACATAGATCGCCGGTACCACCACACCCCCCCCCCCCCCTCAAAAGGTCCCGCGAGCTAGCCCAAGCTACCACACTCACGTGTGGTAGCCTAGATTATGTGTATCTTTGTAATTTTTCTATTTTTTCCAGTGATCCGAGTGTGGTTGTTGCACTTGCAGGTTTGTAAGTGAAGAAGTTTATGTTGTTGCACCTGCAGGTTGTTTAAGTGAAGAAGACAACCAAAGACATAATATGTTTTTTTAATCCAAAAATAAAAACTTTTAGTCAAAGTTAGGTGAGTGAAATATAATTTATTATAATACAATTTGTTCTTTTATTCTTTAATTTTATATAATATAATACTTTTTATATTTTTTATTAATGTTAAAAAATAGATAAAGTTATCGTTCACCTTGAGCCACAACGGGATCAAGTGAGCAGTTTGCAGTCGCGAACCAGTGACACGTGGGCGCTTACTTGGCACAATATTATAGGATCAAGTTGTGGCTCACCTCTAGCCAAAACGAATAGTCTTATTAGCAACATACAAGTTTGATTCGTGAGAAATATCAAAGCAACACTTTAATCATCCCAAAGTTTAAAGCACAAGGAGGAGATGATATCAGGAATTAATAAAATCTTTTTTTTAACATTACATTGCATTTAAAAAAAATAACGGATGAGCATACTTGAAGGAATTTGTTAGGGAAAATGGAATTAAATAATCCCAACTCTGGGTGGCCGCCGGAAGTGGAGAGGTGGTCGCCAGAGATGGCGGAGTCGTCGCCGGAGGAGAGCACCAGTCACCGGAGAAGGAAATGGCTTTGTTTAAAAAATTTGACTAATGGGCAGAAATGGTCCTTCATCTTTTAAAAGTAACATTTTTAGCCAGAAAACTAACTGGGTGTAACACCCCAACCGATGGCGGAAACATCGAGGTGTCACGTAGTGACGATTGTTCAATAGCTCATGGACAAAAAGTGTAAATATTGATACATTAATTAAATAGTTTATTACATTGAAATGAAATACAACGATTCTAAATGCCAACTAACTGAAATACAATGAATCCAAAATCTAAGTAAAATTCCAAAAGCTTAAAAGTCATCTCATAAATAACCTGAAACATATACGAAAATAGTATATGTCAATACAAAATGTATTGGTGAGCATACCCTGTTTGAATACATATAGTAGAAAAAGAGTTTCGCAATTCACATGTTATGCTGTCTACAATTTAGTGTTCAAGCTGTGTACAAATGTCACCCAAAATCAAATCTTAGAGTAGAAATGATATCCAAGAATAATGGGATATCTAGTATATATGTATAGTAGCCGCCCAATAGTATGATTATATATAGTATGCGACAAGAGAATATCGTTCACACATAACAATAATTAAGTACTATTTATTGCTATGCTAGGCCCACACCGGGTTAATGATTAAGGTCATAAGTACACACTATCAGCGATCAACAAGTAAAACACATACAAGAATTGCGATTGTGAATATAGAATAAAACATGATTAAGTGAGTGAAGTAATAAGCGTACATGAGTCACCTTAAAAGTGCAAAACATGAAAAAGGGGAAAGATATACTCACAGTTTGCGAAAGCGATCAAAATCCAACTTAAGCTGACGTGAGTTAAGAAATGGGAATTCCGAGGAATTCAACCTATAAAGTTTAAGAATACCAATAAGGGAAAAGTCTAAGAGTCTAAGGTATCTAGGGTTCTAAGGCATTAGAGTTTGCTAAGTCAATTTGGGGAATTAGAGTTTCTATGATAAATCGAATTAATGTAAAAGTTGTATATAAAAAAATAGTATATCAAAGTTTGTAAATGCGGTTTAGGTAATATAATTATTACCAATTGAATAATTAGATAAAAATATGATTTGAATAGTTAAGACAAAATAATTTAGTTAATTAATTTAATTAAATTATTGTAAATAAATACAATAATCATAAATATTTGATTAAATAATCATGAGTTACACATTGATCCAAACAAATGAGAATTAAGACTTTCAAACATAAGAACATTTCTATTTTATAAGAAAATTATTTATAAAATAGATGTTAAATAGTATAAATAGTTAAATGATTAATTATGTCTAATTAAACATAAATAAGTCTAAAAATATAAGACATGATCCAAAAATATTATTTTTATAGAAAATGAATGCTTTCTGATGTAAATCAATGTAAATAATTTCCTCATAAATTTTCTCCATGTATTTGCATTTAAAACTGATTTAATGAATTTAAATAATGTTTAAATGATTAAAAAATAGGAAAATCAATAAAAATAAATGTTTTCTGAACCAATAATTTTTATTTCAGTTCATGATAATTAGAAATAATTTATCAAAAAAATTGGGATAAAAATCATTAAAAAAGAATTTTTAATCAGTTAAATATGATTAAAAAATTAATTCAATAAAAATATAAAAATAAGACATTTTCCAGAAAATAAATATGTGGTAATTTTCTTTATGGTGTCAAGATTTTACACCTAAAATTTCATAATTTTTGGATCAAAAAATGAAATTATTATGAATATTTGAAGTTTTAAACACATAATACAAATTTTAAAATAAGTAAAACGAAAATAAAAAAACAAAAGTAAAATGTGTGGCTGCTGAGGATCGAACCCAGATGGGTTCTGTACAGAGATGGATAAACCGGTTTTTTTTGACAAACCGGTTTGGTTTTTTTTAAGAGGGTAAAACCGGTTTTTGGCAAAACCGGTCCGGTTTTGAAACCGATTTTTACCACTGACCCCAACCATCGATCGGCATCGATTCGGACCGGGTTTAAAACCGGTTTTTCCTCCAAACCGGTATATTCAAAATACACTACGTAAACCGGTTTTTTAGTAAAAAACCGGTTTTTACCCCAAATCGGTCCGGTTTTCAAACCGGTTTCCAACCCTATTTGACCAACGAAACTACCAACCGATGCCAATTCGACGAACCGGGTCGGTTTCAAACCGATTTGACCAAAAACCGGTATTCCTCAAACCGGTTTAGCGGGTTTTTTTCCGGGTCGGATTCTAAAACCGGTTTTTTTGGCCATCTCTAGTTCTGTACAATCTCACACACCAAACCACTCTACCATGTGACTGTTATGTTAAGACTTCTACTTCATAATATTATTTAAACATAAACTTCTATACTCATCTTCTTCCCCAAATGAACAAGCCAAGAACCCTAACCCTAACCTCAAGTTAATAAATCTGATTCAGACAAGATTAAGCCCCGAAACAATAGGGCTTTCAAAGAACACGACATAAAGATTAAAACGGCACAAAGAAGGAGCTCTTACATGACGATTTGGGTTCGAAAAATGCCAAGAAGGTACGCAAATAAGAAGGCCGATTTTAGAGCTTGTGGGTTACTATTTGAGATGTTTGTTTGTAGGTTTTAATCGAGTAAAGGTTGGGGAACAATTAGAAGTGTTCAATTTATTGCATTATTAAGAAACTTCGAGCGTTTGGTTGTGCTTTTAAAACTCGCCGGTTACACCGAGTAATCATGAATTAACACATGGTTTTAATACGTTTAAATGCGTTACAATGGTGCCATTCAACTACGAATTTATGGAGAAACATTTTAGGTACCTTTCGACGAGTTACAATGCTATAAAACCCGGTTTTTGGATTGACCGGAAGAATTCCGGTGGCCGGAAATCTCCTCGCCGGAAAAAACGAGGAAGGCAAGAGGAGGGATGGCCAGTTTTGTTTTAAAAGTTTTGATATTTTTTGAAACAGGTCCCTAGAGTTTATCTTGGTTAAGTTTATTGTGATTTCAGTTAAGTTTCCTTTATAATACACTAACCAAGTTAAGATAAATTAACCAAAATGTTTTGAAAACTTTATAAATTTAAGCTTTTTATCAATTTATTTAATAAACTTATGTTTTTATTTAAAAACAAACTGAATAGAAAAAATTGATATTTCCAAAACTCTTGAAAAACTTTTCACGTTTAAATTAAAGATTTAAAAGTAACTCACGTTTTAATAAATTTGAAAACATTGAAAAGTATAGGGACTAAATTTGACAATTGATTAAAGATGGAGGTGACGGATGTCACAGTCTCCCCTACTTTAGAAAATTTCGTCTCGAAATTCCTTTCAAGTGGGGGTTTCTATGAAACAAAAGGCATTGTAAAAGTCAACTAGATTTTTTTTTAAATTTCATCATTTATGATTCGACAAAATTTAAAATAGCGGTCTAATATCCAAAGTAAAAGTTTCGAAATCTTTGACAGATGACCCGAGGTTAGGAAGTTGAGAGTTTAAATGAGAAAGATTTTGGGAGTGCGTAACTGGTGAGGGTAGAGGCACTAATGAAGGTAGTCTCCCCTACTTTAGAAAAGTTTTTTACTGAACTTTACTAGGGTATGTAACAAGTCGAAAGTGTAAGAGTACACAAGGTTTGAGTTTTCTATGGTGGTGGTCAAAAGAAAGGCTCCCAGAAAACTAATTGAAGCTTATGTAAAACATTCTTATCGAAAATGATAACCGTTGGTCAACGACCTATTAAAAAGGTTGGGCCCAACACTATTAACTGGCCTATTATGCAATAGAAAATAATGAGGTAGGTTCTTGGTTAGACTCCTAGTCCGCTCCCGCAGTATCGCTCGTGCTTATATATAGGGTGTACCGCAGCTAACCCACCACACTACTGATACTTTGGACTCGTACTGATTGTCTACCAATAGCCTAAGTAGAATCACACACCACCCCCATGTACCTGTAAATCCATGATTGCGTTCCGGACCGTAATCATCGATTCACCTTACACTAGGGTGTTATACTTTTCCATAACACTAACATAAGTAATACTAGAAACAAATGCGTGCAACCAAATTATGTTAAGTAATCGCACCTGCGATGAAACAATGACATGGTTAGAGGTCCTTCCCTTTCGGGTTTACCCTTTAACCGTATTGAGAGTAACATGTAAGTATAAGACATGGTTAGAGGTTCTTCCCTTTCGGGTTCACTCTTAACCGGTGACTTTTGTTCACATCGTTGGCTCTAAACACTCATATTGATAAACTCTGAGGTTTACACCGTTCCCCTCGGATTAAAGAAATACTCTAATCCGAGTCGTACGTGGGCACTGGCTTAGATCTCATACGAGTTATAAACTAGTATGTTCATTGGCCATGATGATGAACAAAATAATGTAAAGTATAACAGTGTTTTGCTCAAAACAGGAAGAAAAAAAATATGCATACCAAATATGCGTCCATGTAAGTATATAAGTATAGCATAAAATTTTGATTGAATGAATAGTATAATATAAATCGAGTAACTCGCACAATTGCACAAAATGAAAGTAAACGAGTTGAATTAATGCTCAACACAAAATGTAAGAGTAACTACTAAAAACTAGTGCGAGAATGATTGCGAATAACGCGTGAGAATAACATCCAATAAAAGAATAATACAAGAATAATTATAAATAAGATAATCTGCGAACATAACTGTAAATAAAATGGTGTAAGAATAGAATAATGGAATTTACTGCAAATGAGAGTGCACGGAACAGCTGTATAGCCTACTGACATGCGAGTTGAAATTTAGTAATTTTGCATATACACACAATACGATAGAAAACATTTAGCAACATTCAATGTTTTGTTAGACCAAAAGTTTTGCGACTGAGAGAGTGTATGTGTAAAAAGATAAATTTATAAAAACGTAGTTTACTCTAACTATGTGATATAGTTAAAAAAAAATAGTAGTAATGTATGAGAATAACTTTTTAGAAATCGAAGAATGTTTTAGATTCAAAACAGCTTCACATAAAAAGACTTCGTAAGTACACATTGTCATGTGTTTACGGGAAGTCGACTTGAAAATTTGTTTATAAAGTATATTATCAGTCGCAAATTTCTTTTCCCGAAAACATATATTTAATCCGTTTTATGAAAACAAGAAAGTTTACATTTGACTTGTAAAATATGCAATACAAGTTTATAAAAATGTAAGATGAAACCATTTCATGAAGTATGTGTAAATCTAAAGTGTTTCAAAAAGACCAAGATTTAAAATGGAGTGAAGGTTGTGAATGATCCCAGAT
Organism: Ambrosia artemisiifolia; assembly: GCA_032199755.1. NCBI lineage: Eukaryota > Viridiplantae > Streptophyta > Magnoliopsida > Asterales > Asteraceae > Ambrosia > Ambrosia artemisiifolia. The sequence goes on along the minus strand of CM063517.1, from coordinate 45,872,054 downwards.
GCCTTGACGAATTTTGGAAAATAGAATTTTCTGTATTTAAACATTTCTTTAACTTGTAGATTGAAATCTCATTAAAGTCGAAAATTTTTAATTGTTATGAAATATTTGAGAAAATCTAAGTGTTACCCGTCAGGACTGGGTAAACTTGAAACCTTTTAATTGTCAAACTTTTACGAAATTTATCCATTGAAAGATCGTTTGTTTGTAAGGATCGTTAAGGCATCTCTTTGGGCTCATAGCGGGCTACTTGTTTCAAGGCACAAGGTGTATATAAAGTGTGTACTAATCTGACAAATAGGCTTTGTGAGAAGACATACAGGATAAGTTGCCAAGTTAATCGTTTTAGAGAGTAGTGTACTAGTGCGTATTGTGTAGGTAGGCTTTTATGTATGAGTTTAGTCTGACTAAGAAGTGCTAACTAATGGTAGTTTGCTATGGTTTAGGAGACTAGGTGTAGCTATATTGGTACATTAGTATTGAGTAAATGAGGATATATTGTGTTGAGAGTATTATGGATACACAAGCGGATACAAAAAGGTCATAGTTTAGGGATATATTGTGACTTCAATCCAGTAACTTTGTAAACATGAAGATATAAAACAGGTTGAATAATAAGTTTTGGGAAACCATGTTCATTTTTAACTGTATGATGACGCAACATTCCTAAAATCAGGATGTGGTCGAAGTTAAACACAGAGTTTAAAACTTAAGTCGTGGGTAAAAAATGTTTCAACGCAAAAGGAGTAATACCTTATAGTGTAAAAGTCACAAAGAAATAGTGTAAGCTTTAATGCGATAATATATCGAACATAAAGTTTTAATAATGATGATAAGGAATCCAAAAGCGAATGATCAATGAATAATGGCGTATGAAACAACAAGTGATTAAATTGAGTCTTCAAATGATAAACAAACATAAATATCAATGATATAAAACATTGGAATTGTTTCCATAGGAAACTTTGACTAACTTAAGTATTTGAAATTTCCTAGTGACTTGTAGGGGCGTACTTTAGCCTATAAGTGAATGCTCATCCCAAGAGTTCCCAGGTAGGTATACGGGTCCCTCGTCTGATTGGGATTTATACGAAATACCAGGCCTAGACAGAAAACTCAGGATACAGGCGCTCACCCTTCCAGATTGCACGTGCCCTATCACTAGTGATTTCCAAAACTTTAGCGAGATTAAAAACGAGATGTAGAAATAGATCCTTGAGATGTGGATTTCACTCCTAATGAAAGATGTATTTCAAAATTGAAAACTACGGTGGAATGAAACCAGTCACTAAGTTAAGGATGTCACTCCCAGCTTAGTGGTTAAGTTTCGCTTTGAAGGAAATACTCTTTGAGGTGTGGATGTCACTCATATCTCAAAGATACATTCCAAAGATGTATAACATATACAGGAGTGAAACTAATCACCAAGGTATAGATGTCACTCCTAACTTGGTGATATCGTTTCGTTTGTGAAATACGAGTATCTTCTTCTCCAAGCAAAATATCGAAAGAATAACGAGAAAGAATCATAACGAAAATATCTTGAAAGAAAATATAAGAAATAAGAGAAATATACACGAGAGGACTCGTGAATGTAAGATTAGTTATAGACTAGGCTAAAAGGCATTCTAATAACCTAATTCCCTATAACCATGGCTCTGATACCAATCTGTAACACCCTAACCGATGGCGGACACATCGAGGTGTCACGTAGTGATGATTGTTCAATAGCTCATGGACTAAAAGTGTAAATATTGATACATTGATTAAATAGTTTATTACATTGAAATGAAATACAACGATTCTAAATGTCAACTAACTGAAATAATTAAATGATTAATTATGTCTAATTAAACATAAATAAGTTTAAAAATATAAGACATGATCTAAAAATATTATTTTTATAGAAAATGAATGCTTTCTGATGTAAATCAATGTAAATAATTTCCTCATAATTTTCGCCATTTATTTGCATTTAAAACTGATTTAATGAATTTAAATCATGTTTACATGATTAAAAAAAGAGGAAAATCAATAAAAATAAATGTTTTCTGAACCAATAATTTTTATTTCAGTTCATGATGATTAGAAATAATTTATCAAAAAATTTGGGATAAAAATCATTAAAAAAGAATTTTTAATCAATTAAATATGATTAAAACAAATTAATTCAATAAAAATATAAAAATAAGACATTTTCCTGAAAATAAAAGTGTGGTAATTTTCTTTATGGTGTCAAGATGTTACACCTAAATTTTCATAATTTTTGGATCAAAAAATGAAATTATTATGATTATTCTAAGTTTTAAACACATAATACAAATTTTAAAATAAGTAAAACGAAAATAAAAAAAACAAAAGTAAAATGTGTGGCTGCTGAGGATCGAACCCAGATGGGTTCTGTATAATCTCACACACCAAACCACTCTACCATGTTACTGTTATGTTAAGACTTCTACTTCATAATATTATTTAAACATAAACTTCTATACTCATCTTCTTCCCCAAATGAACAAGCCAAGAACCCTAACCCTAACCTCAAGTTAATAAATCGAGTTAACAGCCAAAATCGTCCCTGAGGTTCGGTCATTTTGCCACTTCAGTCCAAAACCCAAACCTTTTACATCTGGGTCCTTCAGTTTTATTTTTCTTGCCAAATTCGTCCCTGACAACGTTTAAGTTGTGGACTGAAGTGGCAAAAGTGACCAAACCTCAGGGACGAATTTAGCAAAACCCAAACCTTTTTTGGGACGAATTTGGCAAAAAAAAATAAAACTGAGGACCCAGATGTAAAAGGTTTGGGTTTTGGATTGAAGTGGCAAAAGTGACCAAACCTCAGGGACGATTTTGGCTATTAACTCTAATAAATCTGATTCAGACAAGATTAAGCCCCGAAACAACAGGGCTTTCAAAGAACACGACATAAAGATTAAAATGGCACAAAGAAGGAGCTCTTACATGACGATTTGTGTTCGAAAAATGCCAAGAAGGTCCGCAAATAAGAAGGCCGATTTTAGAGCTTGTGGGTTACTATTTGAGATGTTTGTTTGAGGGTTTTAATCAGGTTAGGGAACGATTAGAAGTGTTCAATTTATAGCATTATTAAGATTAAGAACATGAACTTTTATAAGATTGATAACGATTAGAAGTGTTCAATTTGAACATTCTCAATCTATGAAATCCATAAAAGTTAATCAAACTCAAATTTTAATATTCTACCAAAATTGTGTATGACCTGTATAATGAAATTTACTCGATCAATGAGACCCATGTACCGGATCAATGAACAGATCTGCTCAAGACTAATCATCCCTTATAATATTCCCAAGCTTTGTTGCTGCTAAAAGGCACATTGCAAAGCATTTGCCTTATAACTGTGACAATCGTCACCCTCGTCTTTCTTCTAATTGACAATAATAGTCCTTCAAAATTTCCATTATAATCCCTGTAAGTTTCGTCGTTTTCAAATTTAATTTTAGAGCAAACTAAAAATTTATCATTTATACTTATTGTGGATCGGGTATAAGTTTCAATCATATACGTGTCTTGAAACGTCTACGCAATGGATTTATAAAAATTTCAGGTTTTATAAAGACATGGAAAATTTTAAGTTAAGTAAGTTAACTTAGTTAATTCTTTATAAAGAAAAAAAACTAACTTATTTATACTAAAAACTAACTAGATTAAACATGGAAGGACCATTCTTGCCAATAGCTGAAAGTTTAAAAAAAAAACTCAAACCTTGTCCCTTCCACGTATTTCCGGCCACAATTCCGGCCAAAATTCCGGCAACCCCTTTAAAACTTCAATTAGGGCCTTTAAACACGATATTTATTATGTTTTGTTGCAGATTCGATTCGTTTATCATTATCGTTATGACTATACGTTTTCTAAAGGGTTTAAATCTCCGAATTTAATAGGTTTTATGTGTAACCGTCGATATCAATGACCGGAATTAAATTTGTGCATTAAAGCTTCGTTTTTCTAGTTAATTGTATATAAAAGTTTGTCCCAATCCGTTTCCGCTTCTCTAAACATCTTAACCCCCACCAAAACATTGCTTTAATCGCGTCCAGAACGCTTCACAAATCGTCGACCAAAGCTTTGACCTGCAACGGGTACTTTCGAGTTCGAATCAATCTTGTAAGTCCAATTCGTTCATGCCGTTTGTTATTTAGTGATTCCTTTACAAAAGCCCTCTGTTACTGGACGCTGATCTGGTCTTGATTGTGTTTATTGAATCTTGATTAGGGTTAGGGTTCTTGGTTGATTGATTTGGGGAAGAAGATGAAAAAGATATTAGTATATAAATAGATTTTCTTTCAAGTTAAATTAGCAATAAGGTTGAATGGTGTAGTGGTTTGTATGGGTGTGTGTATGCAAGAGGTCCCGAGTTCGACCCCCATAAGGCCACGGTTCATTCCTTTTTTTTATCTATTTTCTTTTTATCTCATTTTCTTATTTATATAATATGTATAAAACTTAGAATATCCATATTAAATTCATTTTTACTCTGAAAATTATGAAATTTTAGGGGAAACTTCTTGACACTCTATAGAAAATTATCATATTTTATTTTTTGAAAAGTATTTTATTTTCATATTTATTTAATTTGTTTTTAATCATAATTAATTGATTAAAAATCCATTTTTAATGATTTAAATCTCAAATTTTCTGGAAAATTATTTTTAAGGATCATGAACTTAAATAAAAATTATTGGACCTGAAAACATCTATTTTTATTGATTTTCCTATTTTTAATCATTTAAACATGATTTTAATTCATTAAATCAGTTTTAAATATAAATAAGCCTAGAAAAATTATGGGAAAATTATTTTTATTGATTTACATCAGAAAGCATCTATTTACTATAACAATAGTATTTTTGGATCATGTCTTGTATTTTTAGTCTTATTTGTGTTTAATTAGATATAATTAAACATTTATTTAATTACATTATTTAAACTCTATTTTATGACTATTTTTCTTACAAAATAGAGATATTCTTATGTTTTAAAATCTAAATTATCATTTATTTGGATCATTGTATAACTCACCATTATGTATTTGGAGTATCAGAAGGGGCGAAGGAAGAAAAGAAATGGGCGAAGGTAGCTTTGTCATGGGCGAATCTGGAACAGGGATGCACAGAAGAATACATTCGACCAGTTCACCTGGGCGAATGTAGGAAAGCTTACATTCGACCAATCAGTTTGGGCGAACGTACAGCTACTATATATAGATTTCAAGTTTTTGTAATGTATAACGAGTCATAGAGAGTGTGTGTTTTGTGTGTGTGTTCCTGAGAGGATTGAGAGTGATAGATTGTGTTCTAGATTAACTGTAATCAGTCTGTAAGTGTTTATTTGAACAAGTTAATCTATGAAAAGCCTTTAAAATGATCTTGACTGTGTTTTGATTGAGTTTATATCAGTTTGTTCTAAGCTAGGGTTTCCGCACCTGGTTTAGCAACTTGTATGATCATATAATCCTGTATTGTTGTCAATTTCATCCTCTACAAAGTGGTATCAGAGCATAGAGGATCATACAACAACAAATTGATAAACTCAGAGCTGATTTGGACATAATTTTCATCAATTCACATCTGTTTTCAACTAAAAATGGTTTTTTGTGTGTTTTTGAAAGAATTAGAGGTGATTTTGTGGTTAAAATTCAAAATTCCAAGTATTAAAGTTGTTCCAAATCATCTCCGAAGCATAACCTGATCAAGATCAATCAAATCCACAAACTTTTGAAAATCAGAGATCAAAATAACCGTTTTTCAAAGTGTAACCGTTTTTCAAATGTCAGATATGGGCGAACCTGAGAGTTAGTGGGCGAACGTGTGAGTTTTTGGTCGAAGGAGAGGGTATTTCTGGGCGAACCTAGAAGTTTTAGGGCGAACGTAGGTTGTTTTACTTGAATTTTCTACATTCGGGTCCAATTTTTCACGTTCGGGACATCGGGCGGACGAAGGTATTTCAGAAACGGACGAACCTAGGGTTTAGTGGACGAAGGTAGAAGAGGGTTAGAATATTTTTACTTTCTGGTGAATTTTTACCTTCGGGAGTGATTGTTTTGGGCGAACCTACATCAAAAGGGACGAACCTGAACATATTTTGGGCGAACCTAGGATAAGTTTTGGAAAATTTTTCTAAGTGTTGAATTTCTCGAAGTGCGTGACTATGTGGCGTTATCAGACTACTCCTACACCAGCAACTACACAACCACAACAGCAGGTGATGGACCCATGGACAGTGGCAGCACAGAAGACTAGCACACAGTCTTCGCAGCCGGTTAACTACATGACTCAGAGTGCACCTACAGTACCACAGTCTGACTACTGGGGAGTAGCAGCAGCGGTGGTAAACACTCAAACTACTAATGCTATTTCCACACTGATAAATGATTTGTCTTCAGATAGCGGGACTCGGCCACCGAAGCTCATGGAGATTCAAGAATACAATCAGTGGCAGAAAAAGTTCAAGATACACTTGGAAGGCATGGGAGTTGAAGGTGCTGAAGCATGGAACATGATTGCTAAAGGATACACACCACCAGTTCTGGAGAACACGGGTGAACCAGTGCCATTGGAGAGTATGGCGGAGGATGAGAAAAAGAAGTTTGCTGTGGAAAAGAAGGCGTTCTCCCAACTGACGCAAGCTATTACAAATGATCTTTTGCATCAGTTTGGGACGTGCACAACGTCTAAAGCACTGTGGGATATGCTTAAAAGGAAGCATGATGGAAATGAAAAGACTCGGAATTTGAGGATGGAAGAACTTGTTAAGGAGTTTGAGAATTTTTCTTATGTTGGAAATGAAACTTTGAAAGAACTAACTCCTAGATATAATCATTTGATATCTGAATTGTCTAGCTATGGTGTACAGATTCCTATGGCAAAACAGGTGGATAAGTTTGCTGAAGCATTACCACCTAACTGGGATCAGCATGTGGATGTTCTGAAGGAGAAGGATGCTTTTCAATACTGGTCTCTTCAAGAGTTCGTTGAGAAGCTGGAAAACAAAGAATTGGAAGAGAAGAGGAAGGCTAGGAGAGCACAGATTCCTCAGAATCCAAATTTGTATTTTGGAGGATCTTCAATTCCAGTGAGTACAAATTCTGGAGGACTAGTTACACCACATGTTGCTTGTATATCCAATGCTGTAGAATCACCCATCATTAACTACCATCAACAAACTTCATCTTTATCACAACCACAACCACAAATTCCATATCAATATTCATACATTCCACCATTCTCCCCAAAGCAACAAGTAGCTTTTTACACTGCTGGTCAATCTCAACCACAACCAATGAACCAACCTAATCAACCAACTGTGGTTTTGGAGACTTCCAATCTTGGAAATGTGACAGTTGAAGTTGCTCAGCAACACATTGCATTAGTCTCTGCAATGGTTTCTTCCTATAATGGATTAGTTGCTAGTCAAATTGGTAATAACAACTTGACCAATGAAGACTACGCACAGATTGATAAGGAGGAAATGGAACTCATTGATATTCAATGGGCATTTGCGAGCATTATGCGAAGAGCAACTGAGTTTATTGAGAAAACAGGTAGAACCGATTTGGGAACTTCTCCTAACACAACCTATGGGTTCAATAAGGAGAAAGTGACTTGTTTTAATTGTGGGGGTAAAGGTCACTTTAAACGTGAATGCACACAGCCACCGAAACAAGGCAACAGAAATCCATTTAATGCTACCTATCAGAACCGTCAACAACAAAATCAAAACCAAGTTTCTTCCCAAAACAACAACAACAACTACCAAAATCGTCAAACCAACTTTAATAACAACCAAAATAGACAACCAAACACACCAAACCAGACACCAAACCAAACACCAAACAATACTAACCGAACAGTCATACCAATCACTACACCAGCTGAACAACAGAATACCAATCAAGCATTGGTTACTCAACAAGATGAGAGGTTTGACTGGTCGAGTATTCAGATAGGTGTTGAGGAGATTACCACTGGGGGAAATGTGGCGTGTGTTGCCTATCAGGTGGATCTTGAAGATTCAGTGACGATGGAGGAGAAGGTTGAAACTGAAGTTGTTAGTGATGAGTCTGAGGCTGAGATGGACGGTGATTTTGAACCTGTTAAGGTTAATTCTGAAGTTAATGTTGAGGTTGAAAATGAAGAGACTAATTCAGGAGTGGTGATCGATACTGTTTCTGACATTCCTGAGGAGTGTGAATCGGTTTATTCTGATTCAGACAGTGACTCGGATACGGAAGCTAGTGTTAATTCTCTTGATGAAGATATTGATCAGTTACTTGCAGAAGCAGATTTTCTGATGACTAGGAAGTCGTGCATTGCAGATGATGCTTTCACAAAGATTGATTATTCCAGATTCTTTGCAGGAAAGGAAGCTCATTTCGCATTGATGGCCATGACTGACCCACCAAAACCTGTAAGTTCTGCATGTAGTACTGACAATACTAGTGAAAAATATTGTGGTGCTTGTGATAGATTGACTGAGGAGGTTAAACAACTCCGTATTCAACGTGATAGTGCTATCATGAACAGTCAATCTACTCGCAAAGAGTTGAATGCTTTTAACAAAGTATTAGATGGCTACAAAAAGGACATTTCTGACTTGAAAAACACATTGTCTTTAAAACAATTGGCAATTAACAATTACATTAATGAAATTGAAAACACCAAGTTAGAAATGGCCGCCATCAAATGCTTTGCTGAAAAAGTAAACAAAAAGTTAGAAAGTTACAAGAATGTGGCTTATGTGGTAGACCACATCATTGATGATAAAACAACCAACTATCGGGCTGTACCATCTCCGGTTCTTTTTGAAAACCATAATTGTCACCAAGTGACACCGGAGAGTTCGGTAAAATCTGATTCAGCATCGGAAAATGAATCTAACACTTCAAGTGTTGGTGATCCAAATTCCGATGTTAGACCGATTTTGGGAATCAATGATGAGGGTGTTACTGCTGAAAGTGTTGACTCAGATTCAGAGAGTGATGATACTGGTTGTAATCAAACTGTTAATGTATGTGATATTCCAAAAGAAAATCACATCATTACAAATGAACCAGTTTCATCATTTCAAATTGTTCCAATGAGAAAAGTTCATCATGTGGAAAAGTCTGAAAAGAATGTTGTGAAGAAAGATCTTAATGTGATTAAAAAAGATCTTGAGAGAAATGAGAAAAACGAACAATGTGACAAACCTGTCAAGGTGTTCTATCGGATGGAAGGATCCGATAAGATCATCTCTGACGAGGATTTTCCAATTAAAAATGTCAATTATGCTAAAATTGAAAAGATTTGGCAAGAAAGTACTATTTGGTTCCCTAAACATGAGAGAACAAATGAAATTCCACCAGCTTTGTTAAAGAAGTTGTACTTGGATGTTCCTCAAGAACCAAAGGTACATGTCACAGAGTTTGTTAAACCCAAAAACAGAGCTAATGGTTTTAATGAGCCGACTTACTCAAAAGGGCCAATCCCTGAGAGTTTAAGAAAGCAACAGTATAATGATCAATATCCTGTTAGATCATTTGCTCAACCAAATGCTCCAAATGTTTTTGAAGAGTACCGTGCGTGCTTTAAGTGTGGGGAACGCGGGCATTTGCTTGCTCAGTGTCCATATGTTAGGCACAAGAGGCACGAAGTAGAAGTGAGGAATTCCATGAGGAAACCGATTGATCATTATGTGCCACCTCATAGGAGAGTTGTTCCTCAACAACAACAACCGTTTTATTATCAAAACAATTTTCAAATGAGGAACACTCGTCCAATGCACTATGATAGAAGAAATCGGATTGCGATGGAAAACTCGTGGAGGAAGCCTGTGGTGAACTCAACAGTTGATAGGCAAAAGGTTCCACCAAAACCGATTGTTAAATCAAATGTTGGACCTAAGTCTGTTAAATCAGATAAGGTTACCAAGAAAGTTACCTTTGCTAACAATGTTCAGAAACCGACTGAGAATCCAAAGTCTCAGATTCGTATCCTGAAAAGGACTGAACAATCTTGGACACCCAATGGTACTCCAGGAGCCTCTACTTCAAAAGTGAATGAGAAAAAGGAAACAACTTTGAGCAATCAGAAAAAGATTGATCAAAAAGTTGTTAAAAATGTTTGTGAAAATGTTATTGTGAAACCTGATGTTGAAAGACCCAAGACTCAGGCTTGGGTCCCCCGAAAGAACTAACTGATTTACATTTTGTGTGCAGGGAGCTTCAGCTGGCCCTATTAGCAGTCTTTGGATTGTTGATAGTGGAGCTTCAGGCCACATGACAGGGGATCTTGCGTTGCTGTTCGACGTGAAGAACATCAATGGAGGGTATGTAGCGTTTGCAGGAAACAAAGGTGGATATATCACGATGGAAGGGAGTGTGAGCAATGGGATAGTGAGTTTTGAGCGGATATCGTATGTGAAGCAGATAGACTACAATCTGTTGAGTGTCAGTCAAATTTGTGACAAGAAATTTACTGTGCATTTTGATGACAAATCCTGCTATATTCTGAAACCGGGCTTTACAATTCCTAAAGAGTGGATAATGTTGAAGGCACCTCGCGTCAACAATCTATACATTCTTGATATGTCCAAGGCGATGACATCACAGGGACAAATAACATGCTTTTTGTCCAAGGCGACTGAGAAAGAATCGATAATGTGGCACCGAAGAATGGGGCACATTCATCTGAAGAAAATGAATCAACTTGTGAGGAATGGACTTGTCGATGGAGTAAACGTGAAACATTTCCATCTCAATGACAAGTGTGTGAGTTGTAAAAAGGGGAAGCAACACAAACAGTCCCACAAAGTGAAAAAGGTTAACTCTGTAGAGATGCCACTAGAGCGATTGCACATGGATCTTTTCGGACCGGTCAAGCGCCATAGTCATCTTGGAGAGCTTTATTGTTTAGTCGTCACTGACGATTACTCAAGATTTTCATGGGTGATTTGTTTGCAGAATAAAAGCGACACTTTTATCAATCTAAAAGTTCTGTTCACTCGATTGGAGAATCTCTACAATGTGAAGATAAAGAGAATTCGGAGTGACAATGGGACGGAGTTCAAAAATGCCAAGATGGATGAACTTTGTGAAAACAAAGGGATACATCATGAATATTCGGCTCCGTACACCCCTCAACAGAACGGTGTTGCTGAACGAAAGAATAGGACTCTAATTGAAGCGGCTAGAACAATGCTTGCTGATTCAAATCTTCCAGTAATGTTCTGGAATGAGGCGATTTATGCAGCAAATTACACACTAAATCGGGTTCTAACAGTGAAGAAGTTTGGAAAAACATCTTATGAGCTGTTACACCGAAGGAAGCCGAACTTAGAGTATCTAGAACCTTTCGGGGCGCCTTGCACTATGTTGAATCCAAGCGAAAAGTTTAGTCCTAAAGCCGAGGAGGGTTACTTTGTTGGATATGCAACCCCGCTCAAACGGGTATACAACAAGCGAACTCGTCGTGTGGAAGACTGGGCTAACGTGGAAGTTCAACGATATACTCAAAATATTCAAGGCACGGGTCCTGATTGGATGTTTGATTACAAAGAGTTCTTTGAATCATTCAATCTAGATAGCTTGGTTGAAGAAGCTGTTATTAGACTACTTTACGAGTGTGAAAATGCAACAACTTCACCGTTGGTGCGTCCGATCACTGTGAACCCCCTACCAGCTTCTAATGATACCAATGCTCCTATACAAGAAGAAGAGATATTTCAAGAGGCTTCAACTTCATTAGACACTTCAGAATCTGAAGATGAACAATTTGAAGAAGCTATTCTTGATCAAGCTGAAGAACAGGAGGCACCACCAGTGAACCCAACTCCAACTTCTGATGTGGCTTCATCATCAAATACGGGTCATGATCTGGATGCTGTAGAGAACTTGACTATTCAGACGGGAGTGCAAGTACCTGATTATCCGGAATCTCGGATTCATCGTATTCACCCGCTGGAGCAAGTTATCGGTGATCCTGGAAGTAGTGTTATGACCAGAGGGCAGCTTAAGAGCGTTAATTCGCCAGAGAGTTTTGGTGCTTTAGCTTTATATGCCAAAATTCAACAATCTGGTAGTCAAAATGATTGGTCGTTTGCGTGTTATGTGTCGCAGGTAGAGCCAAGGACATACAAGGACGCTTTGAAGGATGATGCCTGGGTGGAAGCTATGCAGGAGGAGTTATTACAATTCCAGAAATTGGGAGTTTGGACGCTCACGGATTTGCCGCCGGATAGAAAGAAGATTGGCACCAAATGGGTGTTTAAGTGTAAGAAGGATGATCGTGGGGTAATTGTTCGGAACAAAGCCAGATTGGTCGTGCAGGGTTTCCATCAAATCGAAGGGATTGATTATAACGAAATCTATGCACCGGTAGCACGAATCGAAGCTATTCGGATGTTCCTCGCATTTGCTTCTTATAAGAAATTCAAAGTTTACCAGATGGACGTGAAAAGCGCATTTCTGTACGGGAAAGTCAAGGAAGAGGTGTATGTCGGGCAGCCACCAGGCTTTGAGGACCCAATCCACCGGGATAAGGTCTACGTGTTGAACAAAGCTCTTTATGGCTTGCACCAGGCTCCGAGGCAGTGGTACGAGGAGCTGAGTACATACCTCATCACCAAAGGATTTAAGCGCGGCCTCGTCGATTGCACCCTCTTTACGAAAAAGACGGGAAATGACTTGCTTCTAGTACAGATATACGTTGATGATATAATATTTGGTTCAACTAACGAGCTTTTATGCAGGGAGTTCGAAACTGTCATGCAGGAAAAGTTCGAAATGAGCGCAATGGGGGAGATGCAGTTTTTCCTAGGCTTGCAGGTGGACCAAAGACCCGACGGGATCTTCATTCACCAGACGAAATATGTCTCCGACATCTTGAGCCGGTTCCAGATGGAGGACTCAAAGCCGATGGATACCCCGATTCAACCCAATCACGGGATTGGAGTGGACGCTAAGGGGGAGCTGACGGATCCTTTTACATACAGAGCAATCATCGGATCTCTGATGTATTTGACGGCGTCTCGACCAGATATTATGTACGCAACGTGTCTCTGTGCCCGTTATCAATCGAAGCCGAAACAAAGTCATCTGACGGCGGTCAAGCGTATCCTTAGATATCTGAAGGGTTGTCCCTCAAAAGGACTTTGGTATCCTAATGATGATAATTTTGATTTCATATCTTTTAGTGATGCAGATTGGGGCGGCTGTGACAAAGATAGCAAATCTACTACAGCTGGTTGTCAGTTTTTCGGGAGCAGGTTAATCACCTGGCAATGCAAGAAACAGACTTCCGTCGCACAATCTACCTGTGAAGCCGAGTACATTGCAGCCTCGAGTTGCTGTTCGCAAGTACTCTGGATTCAACAACAAATGGTGGATTACGGTTTGCAGTTTCTAAAAACTCCTATTTACTGTGACAACGAAGCCGCAATTGCATTAACTAAAAATTCGGAAAATCATTCTAAAGCGAAACACATCCGGATCAAATATCATTTTATCCGTGATTGTTACGCTAAGGAATTGATCGATATGATCAAAATACATACTGACTACCAACGTGCAGATCTGTTTACTAAAGCCTTTGATCGTTCACGCTTTGAATATCTTTTAAAAGTAAACAATATAAAGGAAAAACAGGACTAATCGGCACCTCGGTTTATCGTTTTTTAGTTTTTAGTTTTTATATTTTGCTAATTGGGAATTTCTCTTTGCTAATTGGGAATTTCTCTTTACTATCATAATCCTCAAAGAAGTTGATGCTTTCGAGGGGATTGTTTAATCCTCAAAGAAGTTGATGCTTTCGAGTGGATTGTTTCTTTCAAATTTTTGTTTTTGTTTTTCATAAAAATGAAAATACCAAAAATATGTTCTTTATTTTAGGGGGAGCCATTTTATCAGAAAAGCCAAAAACATTATAAAATTCAAAAAGACCTAAAAATTAGAAAATCAAAAATGATTTCCTGGTAAAACAGAGGAAATAATAGTACATCAGTGGGAATCTGACACAGGCTAAAGAATTGTATAGTTTATGAGGCGTGTGTTGATTACGTGTGATATGCTGATAGGCTTCGTAGACTAAATATTGCGTGCATTAGTGATACAAACATAACGAACTACGCGTTCGTGGCTGAACACCTCATGGGCATATGGTCTTAGTACCGTAATTTCGTTTGATAGGATTGCCAAAATCTGAGGTTTCGGGTCGTTATGTTATGGTTATCCGGGATATTCTGATAAACTTTTGTCGTATTGATTTACGGACCTAGTTTTATCAGAATATTTGCTAAAAGAGCTTAATTGCCAAAACCGGAAGTTACCGAATTGAGGAACTTTATGTTTTAATTGATCATAGATCATTATTACATCGTATTGATCATCTGATGCAAATCAGTGATTAATATCAGCCTCAACCTAGTGTATACGCACATGTTACTCTGCTGCATTCATTTGCTGACCTGTACACCTCTGTGCTATATACTTTGTAACTTTTACGGATAACTCTGGCATAATCACGCGTTACGACGAAGCTTTGTGCAATTACTTGATACGGGAGTATGTCGTGTGTGTGGGCACCACATCGTGTTAGTCTAATACACCTAACTCGTATCATTTTAAAGCATTGCGTAATTGTCTGCATGTGAGCTTACGTGGACCACAATATCAGCAATTGCCGTATCACATACTGTTTCTAATGATAATATTAAACAAAAAGATCAACGCTGTGATCAGATTTCTCAGAAAACTGATATGATCCTCTGACCGGATTTCACAAAATGTTTACTGCTTTCATTTACTTTGATGCATTTTATTTTGTTGCAATTTACTTTTATTGTCAAAAAGATACAAAATCCAAAAAGATTTTAGGTGTGTTTTGATAAAATTTCAGAAAATTCAAAATTTTTGCATTTCTGCTTTATTTTTGATATCCGGGGATGCTTGATAGTCAATTTCTGAGATTTGACAACACCATCTGAGCTTTGTATTTTTCTAAAAGTGAAAATTTGTGTTTTGGAAGCTTAACGGATTGAAAAATGTTGAACGGGATTCGAATTTGTAATTTGGTAAAATTTTTCAAAATTTCCATTTTACATTCGCCCTTAATTGTGGACGAATGTGGAAATTTTTCACCTTCGGGTTGTTCTTTATTGGGCGAATGTGGTTTTTCCCACAATTTCCACGTTCGGGTAGAACCATTTTACCTTCGTGCCTTTCATTAGGGACGAAGGTGGAAATCTTTTTCTTTCGTCCAGTAGGAACGGGCGAAGGTGAAGCCCTATATATATACCAAACCAGGTTCGACCAATCACTTCAATTTTTTTCAAAATTTTTTCTTCGTAAAATCACCTTGTTAATTTTGATTTCTCTGATTGTGTGTTTTGTTCCTTGGTTGATTCTAATCATTTTCATATAACGATTACAGGTAATGGACATATATTGACGCCGGAATCGTTGATGTATTAAACCGACTTAGGGTTTAAGAGTTTGGGTTTTTCAGTGATTTTTAGTGTTTGATTTTGATAGGCATTCATCCCACATCAGTTTTAGGGGGAGAATGTGTTAGGAATTAGGTTATAAACAAGTTTTTAATCACTGATTGATCTATAAAACCCTATAAACCCTAATTTCTTTTTAAAACTGATATAGAATGAATGTTTAGGGAAATTGTTGAATGGCGAAGCTTAATCGGTCACTTTAGAACAGGTTTGGATCAAAAGTAAAGATTAAAAACAGGTTTGATAAAATTTCAAATTTTTGAGTCAAGAACAGTTTCTCCTTCGGTCCATCGACTGGACGAAGGTGGAACAATTTGGACGAAGGAAACCTTAAATGGGCGAATGTATTATTTTAACCAAAAACTCTTTACATTCGACCAAAATATTGCACCTTCGACCACATTTATCTACATTCGACCAGTGTAATATGGGCGAATGTGGAACTTTGAAAACCTAAAATTTTGAATTTTTGACGATTTTGTGTTTTGACGTTTTATTTTGTTTTTCCATTTCAGATGGCTGAAGAACAAGCTAATGTTGAGATTCCTGTGGAGACTACAGTGACTGATCTTATTCCAGAAACAGTGCAAGAAGAAGGATCATCAAGCGGTAGCAAATGGCCGTTTGAGAAGACCCATAATTGTTGTGCATATCTTGGAGATGTGGAGAAGAATGTGGAGTTCACAGAGATCATAAAGTTTCTGAAGAGATGTAGAGTAGTTTATGCATTGGCAACACCAACTATTATCTACAAGGATATAGTTGAGGATTTTTACAATAACGCCAAGTATGATTACTTTGATAATCAGACTATCATCCGAAGCAAGATTCAGGGAATGGAGATGTTTATCACTGAAGCTGATATTAGAGAAGCACTCCAGATCCAGTTTGAAACAAGTGAGGATCCTAGAGAATTATCATGGACTGAGCAGAAAGCATGTTTCCTGAGGATGAAATACAAAGGACCGATCACTGATGGTTCTATGTATAAAGGGAAACTGGGAGTGCAGTTCAAGTATTTTGCTCATGTCATTATACTGGTGTTTGGATGTGTGAGTGGTGGATACGACGTAATGAGGAAAAGTTTGAGCTCATTAATGGTTGCGTTGACTCTCAACAAACCATTTAATGTAGCAGGAATGATTTTGGATCATATGCTAGAAATGTTGAAAGGATTGAAGCTTAAGAAGTTCATGCTTTATCCGAGATTTCTTATGATGATTTTTGATCATAAATATCCACATTTGAAGAAGGATCCAACACAAATACTTGCTATGGATCATATGAATGTTAGAACCTTAGCGAGAATGAAAGCTTACAAAGGTGTGCCTGAAAATGAGAGACCACCTTACAGAAGGTTATTTGGAGCTTTGGCTAGAGAGGA
Source organism: Ambrosia artemisiifolia (assembly GCA_032199755.1). Taxonomy (NCBI): domain Eukaryota; kingdom Viridiplantae; phylum Streptophyta; class Magnoliopsida; order Asterales; family Asteraceae; genus Ambrosia; species Ambrosia artemisiifolia. The sequence goes on along the minus strand of CM063517.1, from coordinate 45,855,157 downwards.
TTACATGGATCCTGGAAAGAATCTAGCAAGACATCCAGACAGTGATAGTGATAATGATGATCCACTAGTTTATGCTGATGCTAGCACGAAGAGGAAAAGGCAGGTTGTCAATCCCGGAGCCAAAGGGAAGGGCAAGGGAAAGACAGATCAGGGAAGTTCAAAACAACAGGCGGTGAGGAAGAAGACTACTGCAAAGAAGGGTACGGGTTTGGTAGATGAAGAGTCTGTTGATTCAGAGGAAACAGAAACTGAAGAACAGTGGGATTCGGATGCTGAGAATGTCCGGACTACCAAACAAAAGGCCACTTTGGTTGGTGAGTCTGAATCCTTGAACAGATCAATAGAAGAAGCCAAGAAGGGCAAGCAATCTGTTGGTGCTGAAGAAGAAGGGTTGACAATTAATTTGGATGAATTGAATGAGGGTGAAACAGTTGTAGTGAATTTGCCCAAGCCCAAACACAAAACCATGGCCAAGAAGACAAGCTCAAAGCAGCTGAGAGAGAAAGAATTGAACTTATTGTTGAAAGGAAAGAGATTACCAGATGCTGGAACATCATCTAAACAATCTTCACCAGCAGCCAAGAAGCAAAAGACTGTGGAGGCAACAACATTACCAGTGGATAAGTTCAACATTGCACTGGATAATGTTCTTGATATGTTTACTAAGCCTCAGAAAGGAAAAGTAGTTGAGGATGAGCCATCTAAATCAAAGTCCAAGTCTAAGAAGGTCACTGTGGATGATGAAGTGATGAAACAGATGAACAAAAGAATGGATGATATGATGAAGATGCTTGTGGCTCAACAAGCTGAGATTGCCAAGTTTAAGCAGAATGAAGAGAAAATGCTTCAGATTGTTGTTGCTTCTAAAACCAATCAAGATGAAATAGATGAGAAGGTAAAGAAGCTTGAAGCAAAGAATCAGAAGCTTGAAGGAAAAGTTCTGAGAAACAAGAACAGATACAAGGCAATTAAAGAGGATAATAAAGAGCTGAAGGCTGAAAACAAACGCCTTAGTGATCTGATTAATGACTTGTACAACGTAGCACCCAAGCTGAAGGAGGGTGAAGAAGATACTGAGAAAGAGGTTGAACAAGTAGATTTTGAACCATCTGAATCTGATAAAGAGGAGGATGAGGATGATGAGAATGAAGAATCGGATAAAAGTGATGATGAAGATGATAACAATGATGATGATGATGATGCTGAAGGTTCAGGAAGTCATAAGGAAGATGATAGTAGTAGCTGTGATGACAATGATGGAGGAGATGATACTGCTAAGTTTACATTTGAGAAGAGACCACCTTCTAAGAAGAAGAAAGACACAGGTGAGTCTAGTTCTAAGAAAAAGGGAGAGAATGTTGATGATGAGACTGTGTTCTGGAACGAGAAGGTGAGGTCTTTATCCGATGATGCAAAACAAGTATACAAAGACATGTTAGAGAAGAGAGAGTGGACCATTGAGTTCACAGGTCGTTTTGCAGAAATATTCCAAACAGATGACATGAGATATGAATTGGAATATAACGATCCTGATCTTGAAGAGGGGGAAGTACCTGCTTCTGTGGCAAAGGAGATATTGGATGGACTTGCACAGAGAGTAGGGAAAACGTTTGAAGAATTCATTGTTGATGAGTCGATTCCATCTATTCCTGAAAAGGATGTTGGAACTCACTCTGATGATAAAGAAACCCCTGAGTTTGAGGAAGTTGAGATAGAGGATATTACACATGAGGAATATCCACAGTACTTCAGACAAAATGATGAAGACGTGGTGTTTCCTGATTTTACTGAAAGGCATAATACGTCTGCAAAGAGAAAGGCAAGAAAAAGAAGTGCTGAGTTTGTTGAGAAAGTACTTGGAGCTGATTTGCCAGAATCTTCAAATAAAACTGATGAGTTGAAGGAGTATTTGAAGAAACTAAGACTGATGGATGAAAACCGACCGAAGCCTGAAGCTCAAGGAAACTTTTATAGGTTTCATAATGCAAAGTTCAGAGGCAGAGCTCTTGGGTGGACATACTTAGGCAGGCTGAAATGTTTAGCTGCTAAGTGGGAATCAGGGATTTTGTATTTCTACAGATTCATTGATTTGCTAACTCTACCGTACTGGGCGGTTAGAGATTTATGCAGATTCCCAATATCTGGTGCTTCAGTAAATAATTCACACGTCGGTTGGTGTGCAGACAAACTGGTTTGGGAGAGTAGAACGAAGTGGAACAGATTTAAACCACAGTATCCCCGGAGGAAAGTTCACAGGGATACTGATCCCAGAACCAAGTTAAAAAGGGTTACCTTGATTTATAAGGCACCTGAAGTTATGAGGAAGATACCTTTAATGCCTATGCCTCAACACTTCAGTGCTGACTTCATATTTTGGTATTATGATTGGAGGAAGGCAGAAGCTGTGATTGTGTTGAGAGATGGAAAGGATAAATACAAGCATGTGCATGTATTTGATCCTATGTGGCTGATCAATTGCACCTTCGAAGACATCATCATGTTATTCTATAATCCGATTCATCATGAGCCAAACGATGCAGATCAAGCAAGGAAATACACACAAGTTGTGGGTGTTTGCTTTGCTTATGATATCAATGCTGGAAGTAATCTGGAAGGGAAGCTTGGCAAGAAGGTGAAGATGGCTAATGTGTCAAAGCCGGTAAAGAGAAAGTTAGAGCCGGAGATGACGAAAGAACAGAAGAGTATACTGAGGATCAAGCTGCTGAACAAAGCCATGGATGAAGATAGAAAAAGATCTAATCAATAGTCGAGGGGGAGTTTGTAGATGCCGTTTTGCGACTAATGATTAGATGCTAACATGTGTTAATGGGCGAAGGAGTATCAGAAGGGGCGAAGGAAGAAAAGAAATGGGCGAAGGTAGCTTTGTCATGGGCGAATCTGGAACAGGGATGCACAGAAGAATACATTCGACCAGTTCACCTGGGCGAATGTAGGAAAGCTTACATTCGACCAATCAGTTTGGGCGAACGTACAGCTACTATATATAGATTTCAAGTTTTTGTAATGTATAACGAGTCATAGAGAGTGTGTGTTTTGTGTGTGTGTTCCTGAGAGGATTGAGAGTGATAGATTGTGTTCTAGATTAACTGTAATCAGTCTGTAAGTGTTTATTTGAACAAGTTAATCTATGAAAAGCCTTTAAAATGATCTTGACTGTGTTTTGATTGAGTTTATATCAGTTTGTTCTAAGCTAGGGTTTCCGCACCTGGTTTAGCAACTTGTATGATCATATAATCCTGTATTGTTGTCAATTTCATCCTCTACACAAACATTTACAATTGTTGTATATATTTACAATAATTTGGTGAAAACAGTTAATTAAATTGCTTTGTCTTGATTATTCAAACATATTTATATCTAAATATTAAATTGGTAATAATTATATTACCTAAATCACATTTACAAACTTTGGTATACTATTTTAATACACGACTTTTATATTAATTCGACTTATCGTAAAACCCTAATTCCCCAAATCAACTTAGCAAACCCTAATGCCTTAGAACCCTAGATGCTTTAGACTTTTAAGACACTTTCCTCATTAGTATGCTTATACGTATAGGTTGAATTCTTCGGAATTCCCAAATTAATCTTGTGACAAATTTTGCTGGATTGGATACGCTTAGCAAAACTGTGAGTATATCTTTCCCCTTTTTCATGTTTTACTCTTTTGGGGCTATACATGTACACTATTATCAAATGTTATTTTATCATTAATCGCAATTCTCATATGTGTTTGCGTTATGTTATTTTGTGTGTCTATGACTGTCAAAACCATTAACCTTTGAGGGCCTGACAATTCAATGAATAGTACTATGGTATATACCCCTTGTGACTCTGTTGAGAGACCTTGGTCATTGTTGTGTGAATCATTATCAACTGTGGGAATCATTGAATCATTTATCATTAGGGTTGGCTTTGACTGATACTACTTAATACATAATTGCAAACGGTATACAACACATGAATTGCTAAACACTTTTGCTACTATATGTATTCAAACAGGGTATGCTCACCAATACATTATATGTGTTGACAAAATTATTTTGTACATGTTTCAGGTTATTTTGAGACGCTTCCTTTAAGCTTTGGATTTATATTTAAGTTTTGACTTTATTGTACTTTAGTTAGACTTGTCGCTTTAGAATCTTTGTAACTTGAATTTCTTTTCAATGTAATAAACTATATATTCAATGAATTCAAATTTACACTTTTAGTCCATGAGCTATTGAACAATCGTCACTACGTGACACCTCGATGTTTCCGCTATCGGTTGGGGTGTTACAGTAACCCAGAGTATATGTAGATTGATAAATATCCTATGCATATTCAGATTCAATATATAAGGTAAGCGAATTTGAGATTGTTACCGGTCCAAATGGCATTTGTAGTTCATCATAAAACTTCACATAAGCTGGTGGCAACACCTATTACATATGACATACACATTTAATAACATGAACCTATGAAGAGTAACATACAAGTGACATTACAAAGACTAAGATAATACCAAATGATCAGAAGAGGTATCCCGCAACAACTTTAAGGACATTAGACTTATTTGAGCCTGAAAAAAGTAAGAAAATGAAAACACAGAGATTAAAGATTGTCATTCTTAAAAGAACAACACGTATATAATGTGAAACTGTAATTTAAATTGTCTTTCTCAACTCAAATCATAACATTAACTTTGAGTTACATTGTTTGACAATACTAACAAATTTTTTTTGAGCATATGTACATAAATTGAAACGTATATAATAACAGTTAACATTAATGAGAATGAATAGAAAATTATACCCAAACAACATATACTAATGAAAGGTCTAGTGCATATACAGAAAGTCAATAGTGTTCATATTTCAATACACTCGACTTACTGTGGTGTTAGTTGGATCAGTGTCCATAGGAATGGCAGAAGCTGGATACAACCCTGCCAAAGAATACAACAATACAAGTGTGTGCAAGTGTGTTAATCATCATATTCGACTCAAATTTGTAGAAATTAGCATCCATTAAGGTGTTTAAATGCATGTTTCGAAACTGATTATGTGATATTGAATAATCAAAATCATATAGGCAGCAATACCTTCAGATTATTAAAGGTACTAATCATATATAATTCCAATAGTTAACTTTTTTTTTCCATTTCTAGCATTATTAACAACAAAAATGTGGTGAAAGGTCTTTAAAATGGATAGAAGATAGCATAACCAGTAAATTAAGTTTTTCGTAAGTATAAAACTGATTATTCAAACTAACCATTTGACCCAGATAATCAGGTAAACAAAATCAATTAAGTCATCGCCTTCATCTACAATCGGTCTCTTTTAACACTGATTACACCTTCATAACACGGGTATAGATCAGTTTCAGACGATTGGCATCACTACCAAACGTAATCAAACAAAAAAACATACCTATGGCAGTCTCCATATAAACCCTAGGCTGACGGTTTTTCACTATTGCACGATTTCGAAAAACCTAAATCGAAATCATTAAAGAATCGATTAGCGTATACTCCTAATTGAACGAATACAGTATGAATCGAGAGAAACATGAAATGGTTTCTATATAAACAACAAACAAAAATAAAAAGACTCTTAATCAACAGGATTTTCAAAATGATATATTAGATAAGTTCAAGTTAGGGTTTTTTTGAACAAAGGATTTCGATGAATATGAATAGGAAATAGAAGATTAATAATAAGATAAATATACGAAACCATAATACTTTAAAAGAATTGTTACCTGATTTGGAGGATTGGAGGATACGAATACTGGATTGAAGGAGGGGATTAGGGTTTATGTTGAAAGAGGAATAAAATGGAGAAAATAAAAAATACAAAACGTCATTTATAGGAAAAAAGTCGGAGCTCCATTTACAAATCTGGATCCTTCAGGCTCTCTCTAAGGGCTTCATCCGACCCGAGATGTATTCAATTATTATATAGATAGATATAGGGGGAGGATAAATTAAAAACCCCCATTGAGTTAAGAAAACCCATGAAAACCTAAGTTACAAAAGGTTTTTTTGTTTGAAAAAATTAAACAATGTAAAAAACATATTTTTAAGCATTTTAAGTAAAAAAAATAAAAAAAGCTCTAAAGATTTTTAAAAAAAAAAAAAAATTGTTGTGTTACATATATTTAAGGGTGTAAATGACACGTAGCGGCTCGAGAGCTACCCGGGATCGGCTCGATAAAAAGCTCAAATGAGCCGAGCCTTAACGAGCCCGAGCCCGAACCTGAAAAATGGCTCGTTTAGTTATCGAGTCCGAGCTCGAGCCTAGATACAAAGCTCGATTGGGCTCGCGAGCCTAAACGAGCCCTAACATAATTATAAGTTATTTATATATCTCTTATAATTTATAGCCCACATCTCCAAAGCCCAAGTCCTTATTTCATAGGCCCATTTAATAACACTTGTGAGCCGAGCTTTTGCGATCTCGAGACGAGCTTTGAGCTCGTTTGAGATTGTTCTCAAATCACCTCGAGCTGAGCCGAGCTCGAGCTTTTGATTTTGCTAGCAAGCCGAGCTCGACCTCAAGATTGTAGGCTCGAACCGAGCTGAGCTCGAGCTCGAGCTTCATAAAACCATAACGAGCCGAGCTCGAGCCCAGTCAGGCTCGGGCTCGACTCGGCTCGTTTACACCCCATATATTACAAGTATGTTACAGCAAAGTTACAAATTTTTTTAAAAAATATCTAGTCGGCGCTTTTTTGATTTTTTTTTGCTCAAAACTCTTAAAAACACGTTTGTTACATTGTGTAATTTTCTCAAAAAGAAAAAAAGTTTTGTAACTTGAGTTTTCATGGGGTTTTCAATTTATACTTTCCCTATATATATATATATATATTAATATTAAATACATACCGGCGTCGTTTCTTACACCACCGTCTCTACCACCACCACCATCTCCCCTACCAACCGGAAACTTCCGCGACCCTCTACCAACGGTGAATTTTCAAAACACTAAACACCCATTCGACCCCTATTTCCTTTCCGTCCAATCCTCCCTCGCCCTATTTCCTCCGCCCTAACCTCTCTGTTCTGGCCTTCCCTCATCTCATCTCTGTTTTCCCCTACTCCCTCCCAACGGTTCGTTTTCAAAAAAAATTTGAATCCCATTCGCCCCTGTCCAAGCCCATTCGACCCTCTGTTTTCCCTTCGCCCTCTCGCTCTTGGCCCAAATCTCATTCGCCCTTTTGTATCTCCTTCAACCTGATTTAAATTTCATTCGACCCCTTTCATTTTTCATACGACCCTCTGTTTTCCTTTGCCCTCTCTCTTACACATGATGTTTGGTGATGTGTTATAAATGATGTTTGGTGATATGTTATAAACTTCTAACTGTGCCACATATAATGAACATGGAACTAGAGAATGAACACTGAGACAGAAATAGTCAAATAGATCGAGGAATACGGGTCTCTCCAACTGCATCGAGTAGTGTGATACAAATACTAATAATTATTTAATTACCAAAATCGGATATTAGTTCTCAACCACATATGTATACTTTTTTAATTCACTTTGTGATTAAAGTGTCTTTGTTCCTTTTAATAATAATAATTACTATATAATAATAATAATGAAATAATCGAGTAAGGAGTTACGTGGGGTTTCACTCAGAGGGTGGGCAACCTGTGGTTGCTACCCTCACCGTTTAGTAAAGCGTTTTTACTCGCTGGTTCCTTTGCCCCCAACTCATCTCGAGTTCGGCGGTTTGCATTCGCACATGGCTCCTGCCAGGAAGGCCCGGAATGTCAAGTCAGGAGGTTCTGCGCAGGGCTCTGTTAGTGGTTTAAGAGTCTGCCGCTTTAAACATTTTCACGATTGTAAAGGTGGTAAACCGGGGTTTGGCGGATTTTTCCGCCTTCTTGAACACATGCAAAACACTCACCTCAAGACAGAAAACCGAAGGCTATCTATGAAGGATGCTATCTCGAAGGATCCAGACCTTTTTTGGATGTTGGGGAAGTTCTCAAGACAGGAGATAAATGGTTATGTGGGAGGTGCATGGTGATGCATGCTCTCAGTAGGGGATGCAAGCATGACAATGAGGTTATATCGTTCGCCATGGTCTCGGGAGATGTCGAAGATTTCATTGTTGGGATATGGAAACCATGTCAAGTGGTAGACGACGCAAACCCAAGTCACCCAACCGGGATGGTTGGGGATGTTCCCTTCCTCGAGCGTGTTTTTTCCCTCCCTATTCAAACTGTTAAAAGCATTCCCCCCAGTTGTCATCTCATGTTTGCTAAAGTGTTAACAGGTCCCTTACGCAAAGTGGTGGCGTCGCCAGGCTCGGTTGACAATTGGGTCCAATAGCTATTGCTTCCGCGGTTAACCCTAAGGTTGGTCAAACCGTCCTCCAGGCAAGAGCGAAGATCAGGGAACAGCAAATCACTGCAGTGTAGTAGCATCATGCAAGCTCTTGCAGTATGGAAAGATGGGTCTGGGTTTGTGGTCTTGGCCTCTTCCCTCTTGGATAGTGTGGGGGAGGTTGTAGTACCTAGGGGAGAAGTCAGAAGGGAAGAGGACAATGAAAGGGAACCTAATATAAAGCAATGTCTTCGAAAAGTCAGGGATGGGCATTTCACGGCGACGGTTAAGGTTTTGTGCTCAAGTGGGGTTGCCCCTCTATGTGAATCGACCATGAAAGCCCTCATTGATAAACACCCAGTGGTGCCGCCTCCATCTTTTCCTTCTAACCCTATCGCCCAACCCGTTCTATCTGTAGATGGGGATTGTGTGCTTAGATGTATTCAATCCTTCCCTAAAGGGACATCTTGCGGCAGGGATGGGATACGGGCCCAACACCTGTTGGATGCTATTGGTGGCGAAGGCTCGGTGACTTCCTCGGGTTTGCTCGCAGTCATTACTGAAGTCGTCAACTTATGGCTTGGGGGGCCTGCCCTAAGGCACTTTCTAAGTTTGTTGCCTCGGCCCCTCTCACCCTCTTATTGAAGCCCAATAATGGAATTCGTCCTATTGCTGTGGGGGGCATTTGGCGAAGGTTGGTTTCTAAGGTGGCAATGAAGAAGGTTGGGAAAGACATTGCCCAGTACCTGGGGGACTTTCAATTTGGAGTAGGGGTACCAAATGGGGCAGAGGCGGTGCTTCACAGTGCCAACAGGTTCCTCAACTCCTTTCATGCGGATGGGTCCTTGGCTCTGCTTACAGTAGACTTCTCCAATGCCTTCAACATGGTCGACCGCACAGCCTTTCTCCAAAAGGTTCACCAGCGATGCGCGTCTATATATCCGTGGGTCCAATTCCTTTACGCCCAACCCACTAGGCTGTATGTGGGTAATGATTGTATTGGGGCTACCACCGGAGTGCAGCAAGGAGATCCTTTGGGGCCCCTTCTCTTTGCTCTTGCCTTACACCCGCTTATCATGCAGGTTCAGGAACACTGTAACCTCCCGTTTCATGCTTGGTATTTGGATAATGGGACGATTATAGGCAACACAGCTGAAGTTGCTAAGGCTTTAGACATTATCAATGTGCATGGGCCATCTCTAGCGCTTCATCTCAATATTAAGAAAACAGAGGTCTTTTGGCCGACGTGTGACGGGCTGAAAGTTCAGGATGGCCTTTTCCTGAGAGGGATTGGTAGACTAGAGAAGGGGGTTAAGCTCCTTGGTGGGGCTGTTAGCCGAGATCCTATCTTTATAGGGGAGTTGTCAGGGCGGCGGGCTACGGTTGCGGTTGACCTTATGAAACTCCTGCCCCGCCTTAGGGATCCCCAAAGTGAACTCCTGCTGCTCAGGTCATGCATGGGGGTCGCTAAGTTACTTTTTGGGTTGCGAACTTGTCAACCCAACTTGATGGTGGATGCGGTATCCCTTTTCGATGATGGCCTACGAGAGGCTATTGAAGATATAGTTGTGTGTGGTGGCCCCTTCTTCGGGGACCTCCAGTGGCGCTTGGCATCCTTGCCGATGCGTCTAGGTGGTTTGGGCCTCCTTTCAGCTCGAGATGTTGGGGTTTATGCCTTTGTGGCGTCTAGAGCTCAGTCTTGGGAACTTCAGGATCATATCCTTCGGAACAGTGGGGTCATCGGGCTAGACCCGGACTATCAATAGGCGCTCGAACGCTTAAGTTTCTATCTCCCAGACTTTGATATTGACGGTTTTTCTAATAAGGACACTGCCCCTTAAAGCCACAAAAAACTTTGGTGAATGCTCTGTTTAGCAAAACTGCTCAGAGCCTGGGAGAAGTTTTTGAGTTGTCCTCCCGCCAGAAGGCGGTGATTGAATGCCTAAAGGGTCCTCATGCTCAGGATTTTTTAACCGCTATCCCGATTGAGGGTTTGGGTCAATGCATGTCTGCAGTGGAGTACAGGGCTATACTCAAGTACCGGTTGATGATCCCTATGTATCCGGAAGATGAAACATGCCTATCTGCCGTAAAGCTTGCATGGATAAGTATTGGGAGCACGCAATTCATTGCAAAAAGCTCCCTGGGTTCAAATACCGGCATGACTGGGTGAGGGACGCTTTGTGGGACATCCTAAGAAGAGCTGAGATTTCTGCCAAAAATGAAGCCTTTGTAAATTTTCTCACAGACCCCGCGGAAGGGAGATCCACCCCGCGACTAGCGGATCTGCTTGTCTTTGGTTGGGAGAGGGGAAAACATGCTTGCGTGGACCTCACAGGGGTATCACCTTTGGTTGGGTTAAGGGAAACAGGGTTTGTAGCTGGGCAAGCATCGAGAAAGGCGGAATCGAAGAAAGTAGATAAGCATGCTAAAGCTTGTGCAGAGAACCAACACGTCTTTATCCCTTTGGCCTTTGATACCTTTGGCTCCCTAGCGCCAGAAGCTATTTGTTTCTTGACCAGGGTCCAACGGGTCGTCCACAGCAATAGTTTATCTCCAGGAAGGCAATGATTTGTCTTTGGTAGACTAGGCTTCGCAATTCAGAAAGGGGTGGCGGAGCAGCTTGTTGCCCGTCTACCTTCTATTGTGATGTAAGTTTCGTATTTTGTTTTAATGAAATAATATAATTTACTAAAAAAAATATTTATAATTAATATAAATTAGTAAATAAGAAACAAACGATCCCGATATTAAAGAACTACCTACAAGCCAAGCTTGTGTCTTAAAAACAAATCTTGAATTGAGTCGGACTCGAGTTTTTATAACTTAAACAAGCTCGGGATTGGCTTGTTTACATTAAACAAACCGTTTAAATCTCAAACGGCCCGTATCGTCAAATAGGAATGCCCCATAGAGCCAAGAGTTTGTTTTTAGTAGGTTAAGTTTTGCTATTCAGAAAGAAGTGACGACGTGTAATTTGTCGCCCGTGTACGTGTCATCCTAGCGTAAATTATCGAATATTTGATTGCGTCAAGTTATTGTACACAATGTAGCAAAAATGAGAAGGAAGAGAATGATACAAAAAATAAAATAGATTATAAAATATGACACAATGAGCCACAAAATATAACACACTGCCAAAAAAGATAACATAATGTTGAAGAAAAAAGACACAATGAATTGGAAAAAGTAACACAATGATGAAAATAGGGGTATTGGATTTTAATAATCCAAAGTTTGGGCCATTGGCCAATAATAATCCAAACTTTAACGTTGGACCAGGATAATCCCAGGTAAACATGTGGGTGTAAAAAATGGACCTCCTTTAAGTCTGGACTAACTGAGTTAGTTTAAGATGATGTGGCTGCTGATGTGGCATGCTGGCGTGGACCAAATTGATGACATGGCAGCTGAGGTGTCAGCTTAGTTGGATTTTTTTGCCACGTCAGATTTGAATTTTTTTTATTTAACTAATAACCATAACACGAAACTCAATCACAAATTCAAATCTGGATCTCATTTCTTAACACAACTTCAATCACATTCAATCACATCTCTTCATCTTCATCCTCCAATACAATCCACCATACATTAAATCCAATCCAACTCCCTCATCAATCCCTTAATTAACAACCACACCCACAAATAATTACCCAGATCTGTTCACCCACATCTGACCAGATTTACCTCTTCCATCGCTCTGTCCATCTTCCTCAAACTAACGCCTTAATACTCCTCACATAATCAATTGGTAAATGGAACGGATAGAGATTTGTGATTTACTTAAAAAGGCGGTGGGTTCAGGTCAGGTAATACGACATCGTCTTGGATGTTGGGATATAATAATATGATGAATGGGCGTCGTCTTGGATGTTGGGATATAATCTAACCACATTCACCTCTGTATCTATCTATCTATCTAAAAACTTGATTTTCTATTTGTTGTTGTTGGGATATAATAATATGATGAATGAAGGTGGGTTCAGGTCAGGTAATACGACGTAGTCTTGGAGACTTGGCCTTAGTGGGTTCAGGTCAGGTAATACGACGTAGTCTTGGAGACTTGGCCTTATGGTGGTGGTCGAGGGGAGGAGGGGTTTAGGGTTCTTGATAATGGGGATGATGATGCCCATTATTATGTTGTGTTGACTGATTGGATGGATGATTAGGGCTTGTTGATTGGAGATGAGGAGGATGGGTTTAGGGTTCTTGATAATCTTGATGTGTTCTTGATAATTTGAAGTTGAGATTGAAGACGATGTTCAGATCTTGATGAATTTTGGATTTAATTAATAAAAATTAAAAGCTGATGTGGATTTTTAAAAAAATAAGTGGAATTAAAAAAACACATCAACATGTCACCTCAAGTGCCACATCAGCATCTGATCCACATCAGCATGCCACATTAGCATGCCACATCAGCAACCAACTAACTTAGTTAGTCCAGACTTAATGGAGGTCCATTTTCGACACCCACATGTTCACCTGGGATCATCCTGGTTCAACGTTAAAGTTTGAATTATTATTGGCCAATGGCCCAAACTTTGGATTATTAAAATCTAATACCCTATGAACATAAGAAAAAGACACAATGATATAACGTATATTCCAAAAACTACAAGCTAAAACTCCAAAAAAACGAAGACCTAAAACTAACGTCGTATGGTTCGATAAGACGATTCCAATGCTGCTTGAATGAGTTCAATCGGAGTCCGTTTGATACCCTTCCTACGGCTTTCGATTTTTTTTTTTTGAAAAGACAAATTTCGTAAAAACGACAAACCGAGGACCGCCACAAAATTACATCATATACAATGGATATTTCCCCCATTCCTTCCAATCTATGTCTTTAAATTTCGCCCGATGCTTAACCCAAAAAAACGAGCAAGACTTAACAGCCGCAACAATCTCTACTACTTGAGGCTTTGCATTTTGAAAAACAACTTTGTTGCGCTCCATCCAAATTTTCCAGCCAGTTATCATTATAATACCCATGAGAATCTTCTTTTTCCACTTTGATTTATGATCTACGAAATCCATTTTTAACAAACCTTGAATAGAATCAACCGGGCCACCATTAAATTTACACCAACTCCAAATCTTGCTCCAAACCCCAAACGAAAACCCGCATTCCACAAAGACATGAGAAGCCGATTCAAGGAAAACTCCGCATAACAGACACTTCGGATCAGGAATATTCATCCTTCTATTCAGCAAAGACACCCGTGTCGGAAGCCGGTCAAGCTCCAAACGCCACGTGAAAACATTAATCTTACCCGGCACCCAAGCTTCCCATGTCATCGTCCTAGGCACCGCCGCACCTTTATTCCTGCCCAACTATTTGCGCACTGCAGCCACAGAGAACAAACCACTTTTGCCTTGGTTCCACACCCACCCATCCTGATCTTCGGTTAAAGTGATATTGTTTAAAACAAACCGCATATCTTGTGCTTCCGAAATGGCAGCCACTGAATCAGAATTGAACACCCACGTCTATGCAGGAAAAACTTTATCTCCAACCTGACACAGACGCTGATTTACAACAACGTTTTTCTGTTTTTCTTGGGCAAATAAAACAGGCCATCTCTTCATTAACGGCACGCTCCCAAATCACACTTCTTTCCAAAACAAAATACCCTTGCCATTACCGAGTTTTCCTGTAAAACAATCAGAAAAACTCGTTCCTTCCACCACCACTCCTTCCAATAACCGGACAATATTCTTCCAACAACCCGTGTACCCATTTTTAAGAGGAAGAAAGCCCCGCCGATTTTTACCACCATGTATACTCTCAATAACTCTTCTCCATAAACCCTCTTTATCAGTCTTAAACCTATACGCCCATTTTGCAAGCAAAGCCGTATTCACCTCTTTCAGACTAGAGACACCCAAACCCCCTTCCTTATTAGGACGGGTCACCACGTCCCAAGTCACCCAATACATACCTCTACCTTCCTTACAACCGGACCACAAGAATTTTCGCATAATTTTTTCAATAACCTCTACTACCGAAACAGGAGCTTTAAAAATAGAAAGATAATAAACCGCTAAAAATGAGAGCACCGATTTTAATAAAGTAAGCCGACCCCCAATCGATAATAACTTAGACTTCCAACTAACCAACCTATTCCGAATAGTCTCCACCACCGAATCCCAACTAGAGACCCGATTCATGTTAGCCCCCACCTTAACACCTAGATATGTAAACGACAAATTACCAACCCGACAACCCAATAAATCCGCCAATCGGGTTACTTCCGCATCCTCCACTCCCATCCCAAACAGAGTCGACTTATTTAAATTTATTTTCAATCCCGAGCATAAATAAAAAACCCGAAGAACCCTATTAATATTGGCCAGATTCGAAGTACTCCAGTTCCCCATTAATAATGCATCATCAGCGTACAACATGTGAGTCATAACTGGTCCGTCATTATCAACTTGAACACCATCTACCAGACCCATCTCCTTCGCTCTTTTAAGCATCCCGTCCAAAGCCTCCATAACAATAAGAAATAAGAAAGGAGAAAGAGGATCTCTTTGTCTTATCCCCTTTTGACATTGAAACTCAAAAGTCAGGGATCCATTAACCAAAACTGCCGATCGGGCCGAAACTAAAATACCCTTCACCCATAAAATCCATTTTTGAGGAAAACCCATTTGAGATAAAATCGCTAAGAGGAACTCCCAACTCACGTTATCATAAGCTTTTTCAAAATCAATCTTCATTAAAAACGTTTTCTTCTTCTTCTTTTTAATCCATCCAATTATTTCATTAAGAACCAAAGGCCCATCCAAAATATTCCTCCCCGTAATAAATGCCGATTGAGAGTCAGAAATCACTTCCCCAATAACCTTCTTCATCCTTGTGGCCACCACTTTAGAAATTAATTTACTAATAACTCCGATCAAGTTAATAGGCCTGTAGTCTTTTAGCCTAACCGGAG
Source organism: Ambrosia artemisiifolia (assembly GCA_032199755.1). Taxonomy (NCBI): domain Eukaryota; kingdom Viridiplantae; phylum Streptophyta; class Magnoliopsida; order Asterales; family Asteraceae; genus Ambrosia; species Ambrosia artemisiifolia. The sequence continues at coordinate 45,839,860 of CM063517.1, read as the reverse complement.
TCTTAGTTTTCGCAATCAACGTAATAAAAGACGTACTACACACCTTACTGCTTGAACCATGATGAAAAAAGTCTTCAAATATTTTCATAAAATCAGCCTCCAAATACCTCCAAAAGTGTGTAATGAACCTGAAATTAAAACCATCAGGCCCAGGCGCCTTGTCAGCACCACAATAAAAAGCCGCCTCCTTGACTTCTTCTCGAGAGAAAGGAGCAATCAAGCTATCAATACAATCTGCAGGAACCTGTTTCAAATTGTCAGAAAGAAAAGTCGGTCTAACATGAAATTCTTCCTTAAAAAGATTCCTATATAATCGTAAAACCTCCCGTTTCACAATATTTGGCTTAGAAATCCAAGCCCCATCCACCAACAACCCCGGAATAGAATTTGCCGCCCTCCTACCCTTAATACACCGATGGAAAAAACCAGAATTTTCATCCCCAAATTTCGCCCATTGCACCCTCGACTTTTGTTGCAAGTCCCGATTCCTACGCCAATTATATTTTTCCACCTCATGTTTGCATTGTTCCCAACTCCACACTTCGTCCTCCTCAAGATCCCGCTCCTCCATAATCTTTTCTAACACCACTATCTCTTCTTTGATCAAAGCAATCTCTTCACCTTCCTTTTTACCAACCTCTTTCCACCATTTAACAATCGCTTTTTTAACTTCCGTAAGTTTCTTATGTAAACGAATATCTGCTGGAGCATCAACAACACAACCCTCCAAAGCACCAACAATAACCTGCTCGCATCCATTCCTGTCCAGCCACGAATTGAACCACTTGAACGGCTTAGCACCAAAATTTAACTCTGAAATAGTCAACAACAACGGACAATGATCCGAAAGCTCTCTAGGCAAAGCCCTTAGAATAGCCTCCGGCCACCTGTTGAAAAAGTTCTGACAAACTAGAAAACGATCAATCTTACTCATCTTTACGTCTTTTCCGGAACCTGTCATAAAAGTATACTTGTTTCCCTTCAAGGTATACTCCTGCAGGTTAGCGTTATCTAAGAAAAAATTAAAATCGTCTGCCATGCCTCTATGAAATTTAGAATTTTTCCGCTCCTCTTCCCATCTAACCACATTGAAATCCCCAAAAAATAACCATAAACCGTTACCTTCCTGAATCAGACCATGAAGCTTATCCCAAAGACCTCTTTTTTCACTAGCTTTCTGGGGAGCATAAACATTAACAATATTTAAAACAATACCGTCCTCCACCAAAACACCCGTGACACAAATAAAAATTTTATCTATCACCGATCGGACTTTCTGCAACTTTTTATTATTCCACATACTCACCAACCCCCCTGATTTCCCATTCGCACACACTATCTCAATCCCATAATCACTACTATTCCATAACTTGGCAAAATCAAACAGATTATTATCAGTCACCAACGTTTCTTGTAGACCCAAGAATTCAACCCCATTCTTTCTAATCAACTCTTTCACCCACGACACTTTTCCAACCTTCCCAACCCCTCTAATATTTAAAGAAAGGCAATTCATGACAAACCTGATTGAAAACCTTCACCTTGGATAGAAGTACGTATCATATTCTCGAAACCGTGAAGCTGAGCACCCAAATCTATACCCATATCACGAGTAAGACCAACCTCCTTCTCCACTTCACCCGTCTCCTCCCCTTCAGAATCATCCACCGATCCCACGTTACCGTCGGCCGTCTCCTGTATAAAAGCACCTTCTGTGTCATCCAGTAAAACCTGAAAAGAATTATTAAGCTCCACTGGTTCCTGCCCTCTGGTCTTAACGACGTTAATATCATTGCCCAAAATTATTGGATCAAGCTCAAATGGATCCGATCCATTAACAAACGATTTGGGCTCCTTATTGGGGCTTTCGTTACTGCTGTAGTACTCCCCCCCACTGGCCTGGCCCACCTCTTTGAAACGAGTGGCCTTTTTCCTTTTCAGTTTTTTACTCTGGTCAACATTTACCACCTCATCAGTCAAAGTTACATTAATACCCTCAGTTGACCTTCCAATTCCAATGGTTGGATCGACTCCCATATTCTTGGAAAGAATCTCCTCATTACTGCCCTCATAACAACCTTCCATCACCGGAGACTTACCATAATTATCCTCCGCCGGAATCTGCTCCGACGACTCCATCGGAATGTTAGCCGGAGAACAATCATTCTGGTCACCCATCATGTCCTTCAAATCACCCTCCATCCCTAGTTCAAGAATAAACTCCTCCAGCCAATCCTGTGCATCATCCGTCACCCAGCTTTTTATAGACTTACCCTTCCACTTAAGAAACACCTCTTCATGAATCCGAAAACCATGATTTACCAAGACACCAATAAATTGGAAAGATGCATCTAACCCACTGCGATCCACGTTCGCTGGCTTAACCACTTCTCCAAACAAACTGCCCACATCGTTTACTACCGTATTATCCGACATACACATCGGAATCCCCATGACTTTCAACCAAGCAATCCTTTCAAACTGCAAGACTTGGCCTTCCCAGACTTCGGCCTTAGAAAAACACTCGGGTCTGCCTTGTATTTCAGTCAAGGCCATAGCCGCATGTTCCTTGGTTTTGAATTCAATCATTACGTTAAACCCGCCCAGGCAATGAATCACGCCTTCATGAAGCTTCACCTGTTTCAGCAAACCTCTAATATTCTGTAACACCACCAAAGACTTTAAGCGGACCACAATCACTCTCCCATGTAACGTATTGAAGGCATTCGTCTTCTCGTCCACCTCCACCGTTCTTCCTTTTGCCGCCCCTGTGAAAGCTTCTTTATACGACATAAACCCCGAACAATAATCCTTCTTATCTTGACCTTCTCCAGTACCAACCCCCTAACTACTCAAATCCTTCTGTTTAGACGGAATTCTAGTTTGTTTAATCTCCCCTTCTTCAAGCACAAACCTTGCAACGTTGCATTTTAATCTAAAATCACATAACCGAACGGCTGACATCGTACGAATCATCTCTGCAGTGTCCTTTAGATCAAGCATGTTGACAAAACCAAATCTCTTCCCTACCTTATCCCTCTTACGAGCGATGTAAATATAAAAAATATCACCCAATCCTCTAATCGCCGAAGCCACGTCCTCTCCACTACATCGGTCCGGTAGATTTGAAATAAAAAACTTAGTTAATCTTGCCTGCACACTCGCCGGAATAGGTTTCCGGCGAAACTCCTTACCCCTTATGGTGCCAACTTTTTCCATGGCTCTAATGAGTTAGACATGGAGAGTGGGATAATATAATATTAACTATATATTAAAAGATCTAGAAAAGGAATAGTTAGGTTTTGAGTTTTTTGTTTTGGTCACTTTTTTTGTTACGTCTTTTTTTTTACATTTTGACCACACAATTCTTTTTTTATTTTAGTTTTTTTTTTCGTTTTCGCCACCAACTTTTTTTTAAGTTTTTTTTTTTCCGTTTTGGCCACCAACTTTTTTTTAAGTTATTTTCTCCTGTTTTGGCCACCGACTTTTTTTAAGTTTTTTTTTCCGTTTTGGCCACCAACTTTTTTTAAAGTTATTTTTTCCCCTTTTGGCCACCGGCTTTTTTTTTCCATTTTGGCCACCAACATAACGCGTTTTTTTGCCGATTTCGCACGGGTTCGGTTTTTGTTCGTTTAGTTACGACTCTTTTTCCCGCTATGTTTTAACTTTATGTAAGTCACTTGGTGTTAATAGTTTGTGTTATTTCTTTACGATTTTCCTGGTTTTGGTCGTCGTTTCGTTGTTACGTAACACGGTTTTACGCCTCCATTTTACAACGTTGGTAGCACGGTTTTACGCCTACCGCCCCGCAACGCGGGGTTAAATACACCTAGTTAATATTAATAATATATGTGTATATCCTGGCGTATGTTAGCAGCAACGGAAAAGACGGAGAGTTAGCTTTCGATTTTTGTTTGATTTTTGTTCGAGACTTTCAGTGTATTCTAAGTTTCTAACCCATTTAAAAAAAAATTCCCCGTATTCTTGATTTCTTCCTCCAAAGCCTGCCATATTGTCCGTCGCCCCTCTCTTCACCGGTGACGGCACCACCACACCACAACCCGATCTCTTCTTCGCCGGTGGTCAACGGTCAACGCTCCACCCTGCACTCCGCCACAGTTGCACGTTCCCTTACCATCTATATCCACTTATAATCTTCTATATTCAACCACAGCCAAGCCAACGGTGTTTTTAGGTAATTCAGTTATTTCTATTAACATTTCATCATCATTTCTTTTCCTGTAAAAATTTCTCCATTCCTTAGTACCTGATTTCAAACGTATTATTATGTACATTGCAGAATTAGGGTTTTTATTACTGTACCTCTTCTTGTTATTGCTAGTGTTAGTTACTATCATATAGCCAAAAATGGTCACACCGACAGACCGAATAATAGGGCTAAAATGCTCATTTTCTTAGAGCTCATGTCATATGGTACATTCTATATGATCAATACGGCCGCCCGTATGTCTGCGTATGATACATTAGTGGTGTTTGCCTAACGTCACCTTATATGACCATATGACCCGTTTTATTGCATACAGCCTGTACGACACATTAGTGGCCGTGTTTGTTTAGGCTGATTGTTTTTTGATATATTGGTTTCAGGTTACTTAAGGCTTCATGTTTGTGTAAAGGCATGAGTTGTGGAAAACCATTGCTTTGGGAGTGGTGAATTTGCAAAGCGTTGATTAGAAGGATTGAAGATTGTTTAGGTATTTTTGTTACCTAATCAAAATGTTCGGAGTCTTTTGTATGTTTGTCATAGATAATTTCTTTCTCATAATCATTAAGGCATATTTGAATCTGCAAAGGTTGATTTTATGGTTTATAGTAAGATGTCAGTCTTACACGGCCCGTTTGTTGGTTGACTGCTGATACATGTTTTTTTTATGGATTAGCGCTTTTATACATGTGCATTACATGTTGCACACCATTTGTTTGTAAATATGCCTTTAGAATTTGTTTGCCTCTCGTCAAGAGTCGCTACTAATGTGGCTAAAGTTTTGATCTCTAATCCCTATTTGTGGTTGCTTGTTTGTAAACTTATATACTTTTATGGATTGTTTAAATTGTCAAAGCTAGACGTTTTAGTTTATACACTGTCACCAGTATCGTGCCCTTGTCTTTACAGGTTCTGTGAAGATGTTCAAGTTATTGGTTATGAATGCGAATTCTACACACAAAATCTTCAATCGACGGGTACTTCTATTACACACTCCTTTCTTCCAGAAAATGCAACATTGACTCGTCAGTTGTCACACATTGTAATGAAATTGTTTGATCTTCTATATATCATCTGAAACGCCCCTTAACACCAAAACACTAAAGTGGAACTTGTTGATCAAATTCAAATTTTCCTTCTTTTTGTCATTTTTATTTATTGGGTTTTTCTGGCCACATCCTAATATATAAACGGGCCATGCTGGAAAGTCTTTGGTAAGTAAAGAATGGGTCAGATTTCTAAATCTCCAGCTGTGAATTGAAGGACTCTCTATAGACTTCATCAATAGTCAGTAGTCATCATGTTAGTCTTTCTTCCGTCCTCCCGTTCCCTCTTGTCCATCCGGTTGTTAGCCTTATCGTTTGTTGCATACAACAGACATGGCTAGTTGGCTACAGCTACGATGTTTAGGATTATTATCGCACTTCTCACCTTTTCCTTGTATCAAAATACAATACCTTCACTCTATTTTCTTTTTTGCATACGTTGCATTCTTGTTAGTTCTAAATGTTGTAAACTTTCATTTAAAATTTTATTTTTCATTTGTTTTTTAATTTTATTATATATATATAATCTTATGTTTTTTTAAATTTTATATTTTTTTAAAATCCTTTTAATTTTATAATTTTTTCCAGTAACTTTTTAACTTTTTTTTTTCTTTTAAAATTTTTTAGTTTTTGTTTTTTTTTTATTATTTTAACCCAGCATGACCCGAACCCATCCTAACTTTAACCCATGCTGACCCATTTTATAATCTATCCATTCTGACCGAAACTCATCCTAATCCAAAGTCCAAACCCATCCTAACACACAATAACCAAACCAAACCAATCCAATCCAATCCAACCCACCCATTTTGCCACCCCTAGAATAATGTTTCTACAACACAGCTTTATTTACATGTTGGGCTTGCTTTGTGTTGTCAGTTGAACATTTAGATATGATTTTGTGTTTTACCTAAGTTCGAGGCAATTGTAATCACTTACCCACTGCTTCAGTTCATATACAGTAATTTAATTTTTCCTCTTTTTGTATTTATTGAAGGAGAAATATATAACTTTGTTTTCATATGCAGGAAGCAACTACCAATTTGTTGATCGTCACTGAAGACTCACATCTTCTGTTTCGTTGGTTATTCAACAACAATTTTCAAACCATAGACTATATCAAGGACCGTATTTTTCAGATATGTACTGGCTTTTTTCACAGCAAACTTTCCTGCACAAATCAGATGTATATGAGGTAACTGATACAGCATAGTACACCTGGATTTCGATTTACTTAAGTTCATGTGCATTTTCATTAAAGTTTACAAGTGGTATACATAACGTAATCGAAATGTTAATACTGCAACATAATCAATATGAATTACGCATTTTATAGTAAAAACCATAGTCACATAGTTCGCTATACATGGCACGTTCTCCGTTCCAGATCGCCCGTACCGAAACACGGTACGAAGGTGTTCCAGGTTCTGTGCGGATCTCCATTCGGTACATGATTAGGACGTTCCCAGCTTGCAACGTTTTTCTTGTGAAAGCGAAGGCACAAAGCATCCGAGTCATGTTGAAAACATGAAATCTAAGGTTTATGCTTAGGGAATGAAGATGAAGCAATTGAAGCTTACCTGTGACAATGATGAAGAACAACGATGAAGATGAAGTTACACAATGGAGATGAAGACAGATTTGGAAGTTAAGATGAGTGACAACCTATGTTTTAAAAAGCGCGCTTGAGGCACGCTTAAGCGCAAAGCGCACCTAGGCGCAAATCCGTGCGCCTTATGTAACCCTAGGCGAGCAGTGTACGAAAAGCGCAAGAAAAGCGCAAAAAGCGCACTAAAAGCGCAAGAAAAAAAGCGAGAAAAGCGCGCTTTTTGTACACGTTTTTGTGCTTAAAATTGTTATACATGTAGCTAAAAAGGTTGTACATTTTAGTTAAATCATATATATACCTTCTTTGTATCTATATTTTGAGTAAATAATGCTAAAAACCTATATATAAAAAAAATTATATAATTGTCTTGCGCCTCGCGTACCAAAAGCCCACCACTTTTGCGCTTTGCACCTCGGTTTTAGACCTCGTCGCTTTTGTGCGCTTCGCGCTTTTTAAAACCAAGGTGACGGCTGTTGTTTATCTCATTTTTAACTTAATACCCTTTTATAAGTTACACTCTCAATGTTTTTGCTGTTTTCAATTCTAACCTTAAAATGGAGATTATTAGTTTTGGAGACCAAGCGAATTGCGTTCCCGTTCCACGATCCGTACGGGATCGTACCTCGAACTATGTGACTATGGTAAAAACTTCCATTCCAAAAATATTAAAATCATGTGTTATATTTGGAGTAAAGGTGTAGCTGATAAAATCATATCTTAGACACTCTGTTCATTCTTACCCTGGCCATAGAACCTGTTTGTATCATCTATATCAAGAACAATATGTACTAATGACATTCAAGATCAAAGCATTTTTTTTTTGCAATTTTGCTTTCATAGTTGATGTGAAATTTGTCTCTGAAGTGCTGAACTAAACACATGCAGGATTTCTAGAGACAATAAGTTGTTTCCATATGCCTTTCAAGATCTTATTGCATCCATTGAAAGTAAGTATCAACAGAAAATACAAGATTGGCCGCTACCTGTTAACAATTCTAAGGGTAAAGGCGAACCTGAAGTGGCCTTAAATATGCTGGATGGCATTCTCAAGTCTAGTTTGGAGCGATTGAAACTTATGAGGTCAGACTTACAAATTTTATCTTGCTATGTAATTGTATAGTGTATGTATTGTTGCTTGTTAAAGATCTAGAAAACTCAAAAAGGTTTTGCAAAATTCTCCTAAAACATCCTTTAGGATTTTCATTTTGGCTTAGTGGAACTTGGTTGTTTTTTGCATGTTAAATACTGCCTGTATTTTACTGCTTTCTAAGCTATATCTATTTGATCTGCTTGATAAAATGCTTATTATGGCCCAAACCTGACCTTTTTGCCATTCTATAATATGTAGTAGTTTATAATATATATTTAGATAGTGTTTGGTATGTAGGAAACTTGGAATGGATGGACCATTCTGTGGGAATGAAAAATTGGTTTTGTTAACCACGTCGAATGGGATGGACCATTCCATAAGGAAACTTGAGTAGTTGAGTTTGTCAAATTTGAAAGATTTTCATTCCTTGGGGGCGTCATGTCGAAGGAATGGAATGAAACTGAAATTTTTTATAATGATAATATGGAAAGCAAATTGCAGAAAATGATATCAAGATACACAGCAAACAACATACTTTGATGACTTTTCTATTCAACTATGCTAATCAAACATGACCGTGGATCATTCTTTCTTGTTCATTCTATTCCTTTGTCGATGGATCATTTTTTCCTGCTCATTCCATTCCTTTGTCGGTTAATTCCATTTAACCAAAGCGACCATAATTTCCTCTGAAGGTTGTTAGCTATGATTAAATTTTCAGGGAAAGCATGTCATGGACACATTATATAGGCCAGTACAGCTGCACTATGAAGGTAGGATACAGTGAACATATAAATACAATCAGGAATTTGAGTTTAGGAGGCAGGTTAGGTGCCGCCTTGTGGCTGCATAACAAAATGATACATAACAATGGTGTTATTCCAGATGTAGTTACACATAATCACCTTATCAACGGATTTTGTAAAGTTGGCGCATTTGAGAAAGCCGAGTGGCTTATAAGACAAATGTCTTTCTGGGGGCCGTCTCCAAATTGTGCTACCTACAACACCTTAATGAAGGGTTATTGTGCTTTCAATGACATTGAGAAAGCTTTGGATCTTTTGTCAATCATGAGCGATGATGCTGGTGGTAATAAAGTAAAACCAAATATCATCACTTTTAACATCTTAGTACATGCCCTGTGTAAAAAAGGGTTGTCCGATGAAGCGCGTATACTTCTGTCAAAGTTAACGGACGAAAACCGTCGAAAGAATCTGACAGCATCAACTATATTAATGGACAGTTATTTCAAGAACGGAAATACATCTCTTGCACTAACACTTTGGGGAGAGATTTGCAAAACAAGTAAAGAATTGGATGTTGTTGCATATAATGTTCTCGTTCATGGATATTATTTGAGCTTGGATTTGATTGTTGTGTATAAATATGTTAGTGAAATGTTGAAAATCGGTTTGGTGCCTGATAATTTCACATACAACACTTTGATTAGTGGGCTTTGTAAGGTGAAGAGGATGGATGATGCTTGTTATCTGTTCGACATCGTCATGCCAAGAATGGGTGTTTCTCCTGATGTGGTTTCATACAACATACTTATTCAAGGATTATGTAATGTTGGTTATGTAACTGAAGCTCACGAGTTACTTAATTGCATGTTAGAAAAATCACTGGTCCCTGCACCTCGAATCTGGAACATTATCATTCATGGGTATGGTACAAACGGATACAAACAAACAGCGTTTCATGTCAGGGATCAGATGATAACACACGGCGTTTCACCGAACGTGTTTACTTATAATGCTTTGATTCATATGTTTATAAAAACCGGAGATATATTTGAGGCTCGTTTATTAATGAAAGAGATGCTAACGGTTGGTCCTTTGCCTGATACAGTCACATATAATCTGCTGGTAGGTGCAGAATCTGAATACGGACACCTTTATTCCGCAGAACAAGTGTATGATGACATGTTAAAGAGAGGGTATCATCCAGATGTTATGACTTACACAACACTGATAAAAGGTTATTGTTTGAGAGGTAAAGTAAAGGAGGCTGAGAGATTTTTTCTCACTTTATATGATTCTAACTTAGTAATTGACCATGTGCCATTTCAAATACTCATCAAAAAGTATTTCAAGATGAGAGAATTTGATAGTGCATATGGTGTTTATCAAAAGTGGGTAAGAATGGATCAAGGAGAATGAGATACACTGTTACCGAGAGCATCAAAATGGGCTTGTGCATTGTTGTCCATACACCTGCAAGTGATGGTATTCACACATGCATCTATCGTGTGATTTCTTCTTCAGGTATGGATATCTTTAAATATGAATTCTTATGTTTTTATTAGAAATTTCACCTTTTAAGCTTTCATAGGTGCATGCTTAGCCGTTTTACCTTCTTACATTGCATACATTACTTCTATTTGCATATCATAGTAATAGATTGATCTATGGCTGGTTTTGCATTCTATTTGTATAAGGGTAAATGTTTTGTGTGCATATAGTCCAATACAATCAATAAAAGAAGATTAAATGGTAAAACCTTTAAGTCTTATCATTCTGGACTTCTCATTAGCGTGCCTGTGCTTGTCCACTACTTTGCACTGGACATGATAGTTTCTCGAGTCATATTTCTTCTTTTGCGGTCATAAGCTTAAATTTGTATTTTCGTTTTTTCTTTGGTTTCTGGTTTTGCAAAATTGTGAAATCTCTCTTTTTCGTTAAAATGTCCCTAACCTTCTTGTGCATTCTTAAACTTCCATTCACTCTTTACATGTTAAAGATCAGAAATTAATAGATGGGAAGGTTCCTCATTTGAAGAATAACTATTGAATTCATTAATACCTTAACAAGAGTTTAAGCATCATCCTGTTAATTACATTAAGGCCTGAATACGCATGCATTTCTATCCATGCTTAAAATGTTTTTGTCTTACTGCTAGGTCTAGAACGCACTGCTGTAGAACACTTATCATGCTAATAAGTCACGATATGTAATCTTCTATGCAATGTGCTAATGAGTTAGGTAGTGATCCAGATATAGGTTGTACTTCCTCTGTCCCAAAATAGGTGCTCACTAGACAAGGACCCGAGTTTTAAAAATGTGCATCTAGTGCATTTTTAATAGTTAAATGTCAATTTTATCTTTATGAAGTGCAACAATTTTGAGAATGTGCAATTGATAAGATTAATGATAGAGAACAATTAAGGGCCAAAATATGATATTTGGGTGGTTTTGATTGTTTGGCTTTGTCGGGTCACACAGAAACAATGGATGGGTCTTATTAAAAACTGATGGAGGTTTTCTAAGGTTTAGCGCTTAATGAACATAACATCCGCTTAAATTTGTGAGCTCCTAAAATCTTTTATTCAATTATTACCGCCCTTGCTTAAATTGAGAAGTAATTATTTATAAGAATAGAGTATTAAATCAAGGTTAAAAGGCTAACGTGCATGTAAAAAGAGAGTTTAAGGTAAAACAGTTTACCAAAAAAAACGAAAAAAAGATGCATCAGTTTGAAAGTGAAAAATTGCAATCCTTCCCTACCTAAAAGACCATTCTTTCTGAAACAGTGGTTACCCAAATTAAATTTAGTACGTGTAGAAAATAACCAATTAATGAGCATTGACCCTAAAACGCAAGCGTTAGATAAACCCAAAAATAATTTCCAAAGGGGTGATTTGAGACTATTAAAGAGGAACGTGGTGATAGAATTAGTTGGTTCCCTTACTTTTCTTTTTTTGAGGCTTGATGCGGCATATAAGTTACCTTATTTCCTTCCAGTTCAATTCGTTGAACTTGCAACTATGTTGATGGTGGTTATTAACTGATTGTTAGTTGATAATTCAATACAGAACTATTTTGGTATAGAACTGCATAAATACATGTTGAATGAATACACGGTAACGCAAACATCTTAAGCACTCTACCTATCACGGAATGAGTACAACTGGATTTCATTTTCGTTCGTGTTACCATAATACCATTCAAGTAGTGTGATAGAAGTATGAGTAGGTAACAGGTAGAAATAAAATTCAAATAAACGCAAATTGAGATACAAAAATCACCACTCGAACAACTCGTTAGGCAATCTAAACGCAAATTGAGATACATAAATCACAACTCAATTCTAGTTTAGGTTCCAAGAACACCAATCAAACTTAACTCACAAATCCATGGAGATAAAATTATCAACTAATTTTCATCATAAACACACACCGTCTCATTCATACTTAAAGAGAGGGTATTCATGAACTTGGTTGATTATGTAAAGGAAATGAAAGAAAACTACTATTACACGTACACTAATGTTTTGGAACTAAAGTATTAGTTAATATGCAGAAAGTACAAGTAATAAAAGCATAAGAAATAGCCAAAGTTAAAGTGATGGGTTCATCTAAAGAAGCATGGAAACGTGGGCAGTGTTGATTAAGGTGTTTGCCGCCAAACATCGAATTCACCCGCTGGATTGACCCGACCTGACCTGACCGATCCAAATTAGTTTCGACCCGCTAGTTGTTTCTGACCCGTCTTCAACAGCTAGATTTCTAATATAACAAAGTGAATTTTGAAAATCTATCAATAGTTACACTCTAGTTGAAGCTTACAAGTGTCATGAATGCAGTAATGTAGGTTTTGAACTGTAACAAAACCAAACATGAATCATGTATTCTAATATAAAGGTCACACTATGAGAAGATTTAATTATGTTTTTTATTTGGAATGAAAGCTGTTTTAGGCTCTCTTTCGCTCACAAATCATATCTTAGTTAACTCTCTTCATGCTTAAATGTTTGTATCATCTCTCTGTCACATGTTACTTGCATGGAAAACGACAGATACGTTTTGATTTCAAGATTAACACATTTTGCTTGTTAGCGTATCATAATTGATGTGAATTTTTGTCGAAGCTTCAAAATGATGGGTGTTCATGGTCTACTTAAGTTGGTTTTGGCGAAAGTTTGGGCCAAACTTCTAACTACGGTTTTGAAAAATGACAAGAATACCAGCCGGGTTGGGTGGATCAGCCTTACTGACGGATTGGCAGTTTGAACCATTTTTTTTTCAAAATCGTTAGGTTGTATTAAATTTCATGATGATAAAGATTGTTATAAATATAACATATACAGGCATGTCCAAATCATACAAAAAGGAGTGTCTTAAACACCAAACCGTCTGCCGGATTGTTAAACTGCCGACCCGCTAAAACGGAACCACATAAGTCTCAAACAGGCCGAACCGACCAACTTACTTCGAGCTGGATGGTTCGGACAATTTCAATGGTTATGATTTATGAACATCCCTATTTGATATATCGTCGATTTATTCATTTGATATAGTTTTGACCATCACTTTTTATTGTAGTAAATCATATAAACCGAATGAAAATGAAGTTTGTTTTACCTCAAAACTATATCTACTTGTATAGGAGTATAGGACAGAATTTATATGACATGGTTACTATCCATCACAAATTTTCAGATTTAGAATTGTTCTTTAACTGCTTTGAATACCTGACCGAATCCGTGCATGAATTCTAGGGTGGACACGCTCTTCTGGTTTGCTTTTCAAGTTCTTAATGCAGCAACTGGAAGTAGACACTTACAAAAAAACACTACAAAAGAAAGGTTTAGCTGCCACCTGTCGTTCTAAGGTCAGACTTATTAGTTTTATCCTGCCGATGTATGTAATAAAGAAACTATCCTCTATCTCATGATGATGATGAAAAGAATACTACTACACTGGAGAGTAGAGATAACTCTCAAAAGGACTAATTAAAATGCAAACTCTCTAGATCGTCTAACCCATCTCGATCTTGTGGTTTGTGGTTACTATCTAATGAATCCCGAGCTAGGCATTGTGCATCATCTGGTTTCTAGTGTGTATCATTGAAGAGTAGCTAATTTTGTTATTTAGACATGGGCGGATCCAGCCTTATAGGACGGGGTTGGGGGGACTGGAAGCTTGGAATGTAAAAGCATGAAAGGTACAAAAATAGATTAGAAATTGTCATATTTGTAACCTTACAATCTTCACAATATTTTTTTGAGAAACTATCGTTTTCGTCCATGTGGTTTGGTCACTTTGCTTGTCATATATTTTTTTTTTTTTTTAGATTTTAGTTTCATGGTGTTATCATTTCTTTGAACAGATCATTTTTATTTCCAAACTCACTTATTGTGCTAGCCATTAAATATAATTTGTTCATTACGTCCGAACACATAGGATAATAAGCCGTTTTTCTTGAAAACCTCAAGAAACTGGGTGAGATGTTCATACATTCCAAATCTCATCTGGTATTGGTATAGCTTGACCATGCGATGCAAGCCTTTTATGAAACGGATGTAAAGTATTAATTAATATACTTGAAAGTTTAAATTACTCCGTAATAGTTAATAGTCATCTTATTTAAAATATAATTAAAAAAGAATTTTGGAGGGAAACCAAGGGGTGTGAAGGCCTCACAATGCGTCATGTGTCACACCCCTTTTCGTTTATTATATATATAATCGGAGTCCGTTTGATACCCTTCATACGACTTCCTATTTTTCTTTCACTATGTATTTGATCCTAAACCTATATATATTATTCATTTGATTTCATTTATTTGTGTTTGTTTTTGTTAATCACACGTTTGGATAATTAAAGAACGAACACAAACACATCTTCTAAACAAACATCCTGTGAACAAGAAAATCGTTAGTTCAGTTAACAAAAGTGTTGCAACTTATTTTAGTATGAAACTGGATATAAGACTTTGGCACAAACCACTGGTGGACTTATATGGCTTCGTAATCTACTTGTGTAATTTGATTAGTCTAACCGATGAATATGTGGCATGATAACGAGAAACCACTCACTTTGAAGAAATTGGGCGTTCCGCAGAAGAAACTACGATATGGAATAAGTATAATAAGTTAAGAACTTAATAAGTGTTGCAATAATTTTAATGTACTTGCATTGAAGAATGAAGTTTTCATAGAATATCGCAAAGCTTATCAAGTTCTTATCTTATTTCTCGAGAGACTTACCATCTCTAATTGGCTTTATCATTTAGGAGATTGACCATATCAAAATGGTATCTAACACCTTCACTAAACAACACAACCACCATCAAACCAAATCAAGACTAACACCACCACTACAACCACCAGCCATCTTCGCCGCTTTTCTACAACCCTGAATCGCGTCACTACCACCACAGGCAGTTTATGTTACCCTCACCCTCATCACCACCACTATACAACAGTTGCACACTTTGATTCAAGCGAAAGGGCGCGGTCTCATGCGAAAGAATGTAATGGAACGAAATACGCCGATGGAAACAAAACCTACACGTTTCGTGTGAAGATAAAACATTCCAAACCAACGAGGTAAAATTATACATCTTATAATCGGTCTCATGATATTCACATATGGGGATTCAACAATACATACATTTTAAGGCAATATATCCACAAACACATAGTGCCGAATTCTATACATTTTAAGAAATATGTACATCTCATATAAAAACATCATATTAAAGCCATGGAAACTAATGTGATGCCTTTCACATAAACTCTTAGGGAAGAGTAGTACCACCATCACCATAACCATAACCATCACCATGTGATCTTTGTGTACAACAAAGCCACTTCTTCCTGTATCTCCATGCCACCTGAATGGTGGTTGCCGCCTGTGCCCGCCAATATGGAGATTCGTTCCTGAAGATATTTGTAATTATATATACGGTTCAAGTTCTTATAAATGGGTCAATTTGAGGTATGTTGCATACTAACTGGATAAAACAGTACAAAATGTAGAGTTGTAAAAAAGCGGGGCTACTCGGAATTGACTTGATAAATAATTATATATCTAAGCTTGAAAAGGTAACATTACTCACGAGCCGGATTTAAGCTAGAAATCGGCTCAGCAGACATAGTCAAATGGATTAATTAAAAATGAAAAAAAAGTTGGTTATAAAAGAAAACATGTCACATAAGTCAAACAACATAACGAACCTTCTAATCTTTTACATTTTTTATTTGTAAAGGATTATTATTGTTGAAATAATATAGTTTCCTTTAATCACATGTCAGTAAACATTCTTTGTAACTTTTATTTCTAACTCTCTTCATTTGTTTCTTGAACATCTATATTATTTATTATAAAGATTCAAACCACAATGGTATGTCAAAATCAACCAAAAGCAGTTAGAAAAAGATGCTGAAAAATAGATGCATTACCTAATAGCAATCTGAACACGATGATTTTTCAAGAATCCAGCAAAAAGGGTAGTGACAACTTCAAGATCCGCAGCAGGAAGAACGAATGCCTCGACATTTGTTAGGCATTTCACCGTCCTGTTGCTGACCAATCCGTGTCCGTTTCTTCTCTTGCTTCTTGTATCTGTATGCAAAAATGATACTTGACCAAATTTTTAATTATCTTATGCTGTCATATATGATTACACAAGGTACGTTATACACATTGTTTTTGTAACACTGCCAGGAGCCATACCCTCCAGGGTTCGCTATTTCTAAACAGTTTTTTACAACAGGTAGGTGTTTAGCGCTGTAACCTAGTTAGCAGGTCGGACTGGATTTTGATTCGTCTTTCTTTGAATCTAGCATTTTGGAGTATACACATTTTATAGACTGTAAACAAAAGCCATTTGAATTCATGACCTCTTGGTAAATATATAACTAAAATATATATTACATTGCTCATACTGTTTATTCATTCGCAAAAATAAAAAAAAACGTATATATAATTAACCCGATGGCAACGATTTTATTTTTAAATTCTTTATGACATCATCTGGTTTTAAACCGGTTTGACTAGTGGACCCATTTATGAAAATATTGATTTTACCTCTATTAGAAGAGGAATGTTCAAGGCACCATAAGAGTAGTTCTTCACCACATACATCACCTTCGGATAACGGAACTTTATTTCCATCTTCTCCTATGCTCTCCATCTTCCCTCTTACGATAAAAACCATTTGTGTCACAAACCCTCCTTCATATAAAGTCGTTCCTCCTTTGATATATGTCTTTTGCCTTAACCTTTCACATATTGCATCTAAAACTGGTTCATCCATTAGCGCGAATATCCGGACCTGCAAATTAAAATATAGAGAAACCGTTCATCCGATGTAATTTTCTCAGTCATGGAATCAAAATTTACACTAGCAATGAAATTATAGACAAAAGATATGCAAAACCAAAGAACATTATTTGATGTGGTCTAAAGATTAATAAATAAAAAAGTCAATGTACTTTCACACTTTCCATAGGCACATACATAAAACTCATTCCTTCATTACCCCTTATGTAGCAAGATGATATACAAAAAAGCTTATTTCTTAAATTTTCGACTATATTGTGAAGTGTGCGAAGTGTCACTTGTACATGATAATTACATAATGATAATTACGTAATGCCTTCATGAATATACAAAAACATTACGTAAATATCATTACGTAATTATCATGTACAAAGTGCATGATAATCACGTAATGATAATTACGTAATGTTTTTGTATGTTCATGAAGGCATTACGTAATTATCATTACGTAATTATCATGTACAAAGTGCATGATAATTACGTAATGATAATTACGTAATGCTTTCATGAACATACAAAAACATTATGTAATTATCATTACGTAATTATCATTACGTAATTATCATGTACAAAGTGACACTTCGCACGTTTTCATTACTTTGTACAATAAACGTCCCCTTCAAATATATATTATTAATGTGTGACGTCTTACATATTATATATGTAAATTGAACCTTACTTTCTTGACAAACATAAAGAGGTGGCGGCGTATATCTCTTTGCAGATCTTCAGGCAAGCTCTCCATTAGCATGTCTTCATTAACCCCTTGTGTAGCAGCCCAAGTATAACGCTCCAACTCTCGAACTTTTCTACACATCAAAATCTCTAAATGGTTAAATTTCGAACCAACAGCTATCTCAAAATTTAGATAATGCAAAATACAAGGAAAAAAAAAGAATCTTAAAACTATTTATTGTTTATCATTTTGCCGGATTTCGGGAACATATAATTGTATGCACCCTCTGGAAAGATATTTATCTTTTGGTCTTTCCAACATACTGGCATACTGCAATGATCAATAACCTTGCCTTAGTGATGAAGGTCATGGTGTTGGACATTTCTCATTGCCAAGTTCGACAACACCACAACAATGGTTGAAGAATTGTGTGTAATGATTATAATTGGAAGAGAAGGCCACAAAAATATGAATGTTGAAACAACAATGTCATTTAGTGTCATTAGTGGAAACTAGAGACCTCCTACCAACTAGAGAATGCAAAGTTCATAATGATGGCTTCTCTGATAAGGAGGATGACCGTTTTGATGACTAACGAGGAGAAGTCTTGCAATATGACTATAACTAACGCTGTTACATCAAGGATGAAGTCCCTAAATTTGAAGGGAATCCTAGTCTTGAAGTAGTGATAGATTGGTTTCCTAAGGTTAAAAGTATTGTGACAAGACATTATAGAAGAGTGTTAATTGTGACATTCTACTATTCAAATGATGAGGATGACAACTAGAGGTGTGGCTGAATTTGGACACTAATACATACAAATGGGTTTATTCGGGTAAGGTTTTCTCTCAAACCAGCCAAAGAAAATATTTAACTAAAAAGAATTAGGTTGAAAGTCATGCAGCTTCCTAAACCATTTTATTAAAAATATTATAATCATATAATAATAATAATAATAATTATACGGGAACTTATTCTATGGAATCAGGCTTTGCATTGCTCTCACCACTCTTAAAGAACAATTGGTATGAAATGCATGTTGGCGGTTCCGGGGGGGGGGGGGGGGGGGGGGGGGGCACGTTTGTTGACATTACAACAATCAAGCAGGAGATAATATATACCTACGTAGGTGTTCTGGAAAATGACGGTGGCTCATCCACTGCTCAACGTCACCTCGTCTAAGTAACATTTCAAGCCGCCTATAATATTATTTAAAATGAATCATGCACAGCGAGAAACTTTTATTAATTAATGAGGGATTATAAACTGTGATATTGGTCATATTACCTGCGTCCGAGACCTTGTAGAAATTTTTGCATGTTTCCAATAAGAAGAGCAAAAAGCAGTAGCCCAAGCCCAATGATACCCATGGTAAAAAGTACTTCCCAAACATAATAACTTGGGGTTTGATTGCCTGCTAGTGTGCTGATTTGCTTCTCAACATCATCAGCCAATGAAAACGATTAGAAGCAACCTTATAAAAGAGCTGTTCAACCAGTCTAGCATAAAAAATCGATTTATAAACTTTTCCCACGCCACAAAATTGTCGGCTTCCCTACTGATTTGGTTAGTTGATGTTTACTTTGCAAGAGTCCACTACGATTCTAGTTTATTAAGAATCTCGATTGTCTTATACTGTATATACCAAATACACTAGTAAAATATGTCAATGATATTGTATAAGTTTAGTTCTAAGTATTGGAATATAGGATTTAGGGTTTTTATATTGAGCCCACGGGCCCGAATTATCTTTATATATTGTAACCCTATGTTCAATGGAGATCAATCAATCAGTTTGATATCTTACATGGTATTAGAGCCAGCCTAGACTCTCTACCACATTTGCTACCACCCATACACATACAAACCCTAGCCGCCGCTTGTTTCAAACCCTAGACAGGGCGGTGTGCCGCCATTGCCGCCGCCGCCCTGTCCATTCCGATTCGTTATTTTATTTTATTAAACGTGTTTGTTTTTCCTTTTCATCTTCTAATAAAGACAATCTCGATTCTTTAATCATGTTCTTGTTCTTGTTGCCATCGGTCATATATTTTGTTTTAGATCTTTAATGCATTCATCGGCTACATGTTATGTCCATTCTCACATCTTTGTTTTGGTAGTGGTTCTTTTATTCATCATGGTGACATCACAAGGGGTTTGAGATTTATCATCATCCATCATCATCATAAAACATATTCATCATCCATCATCTATATTATTTTTTAAGTGACGTAATGGCATCGAAGATTTGGATAATTATTCCTATAATTTCCGGAATTTTTTTTTAAGTTTGGAAGGGTGATTTTTAATTCGATAACGACTAATATTTTTTTTATACCCTTTCTTCATATTAGTTCGATCCCTTTGATTCTTATAATCCTGGAACCCTCCTTCTTTCTTTTCTTATTACTTGTTCTTACTGTACCATGGTCCACTTTCACCAATCAAACCATGGTTTGATCGGACGTCTTCTTTGATCGTCCTTTTGATCTACGGATCACACCTCTCTTTCGAAGAACGCCGCCTGACCACGGTCAGCGGCCTTCGCCACTTGCTATTATTGACACACCGCCGCACAACCACGGTTGCCGGGTGTTGATTTTTTTTTCTTTCGTTTTTTTAGCGGTCTTTATTCCATCTTCTGTCTCACCATGGTCGATAAAGATGAACAACCGCTTCATTGGGATCTTACTGATTTTTTTTTCTACTATTCCGGGACAGTCGTTGACCGAATTGAAGTCAAAGGACCCAAACGCCATTTTTCGTGATCTAACAGTTTTATTGCCAAGCCAAGCCTAGCCGTTGTAGGACCACAGTCCTATGCCGCACGCCTTGCAGAATTTTAGGATCATTGATATTGAAGAATATGGATCACTTCCATTGGCAAAATCAAGCCGCTTGTGGGATTTTAGCATAAATTTGGACCTACAAATCAAGATTTGAGATCGAGACTAGTTTTATTGTTATTGTTATTGTTTTCTCTGTTTATGTTATTGTTTTCCAGTCAAAGCATTTGATTCTCTTCCGCTATGACTGCGGGGGAGTATTGGAATATAGGATTTAGGGTTTTTATATTGAGCCCACGGGCCCGAATTATCTTTATATATTGTAACCCTATGTTCAATGAAGATCAATCAATCAGTTTGATATCTTACACTAAGTAACTACGTAAAAAAGATATCCAGACTTGACATCTAAAATGTTAGTGGTACCTGAAACCCCCAGAAAAAAGAGTAGACATATCTTGTTATTATACTCTTCTCGGCTGTGAGATTGACAGCTTGCTCGTATATTCCGTAACCATCTTGACTAAAACAAGCAGTAGCATTTTCATTTTGTTTCCAGTCATTCCATGTTGGATCCATTTCAAAGCCACCAAAATCATTTCCATGCCCACAATCTGCAAATTTCTTGCAATTTATAATTCCGGATTCACGACAAGCATGTCCAAGGCAATGATTCACCCTCTGAAAAGAAATAGAGGAAGGACAATTATGTCCAACTGTCTTACAAGAAAAAAAAAACATGAACAATTCATGATCCTCACACACCTGTAACCCGAAAAGATACCAGCATGACCCAACAACATGACCAGCCAAGACAAAAGTCAAAAGATTGATGACAAAGTTGGCCCATGCTGACTCAAATATGAAGCCACTTGGAGACTGGCCAGCAAGGAGAGGCAGAAACCGGTATAACCTTGGAATATACTGAAAAAGAATAGCTGTTCTCAAAAAATTCTTTGCATAATTAGCTCCGGATGATGCAAGGGAATTTGGAAGGATTGATAATACAATGATCTGCATTGGAGCCACTTAACTTATAAAACAGACTCAAATAATGATGATGACTAGAGGTGCACAAATTAGATACGTATATATACAAACCGGTCGAGGAAAAAAATTAAAATAAAAGAGAAACAGGTTGAAAGTCATGCAGTAACATTTAGCTTTTGTCATCATATTTGACACATGATGAATTTAAAATACTTTATAGAGATAAGAAACATTGTTATGATTGAGAGTGAATGTTACTATTACCTGAGGAAGTGGCAATACAATGAATAAGTCCAGGACGAAGAACCCAGAAAGATAGTGTAGTGCTATTTTTCTAGGATTATCAACCAAATCTCCAGCACCAACAACTCTTGATTCAGGAGAAATGAACGCTAACCGAAACTGTGAAACATATATTAATTACATGACTTTCAATAACAACTAGGGAGTTCTATAAGTAATGATTGATAGAAATCAAATGGTAGTACTCAATTTAATCAGAAATAAAAGATCAATTTAGTGATTGTTATATAACTTTATTAGTTTATGGCTCATGGGCCTGATATAGGCTTTGCTAGGGTGTATATATATCTATATATTGAGGGTTCATCTCTGATTAAAGTATTCAGACAATGACAGTCTACTTTAAATGGTATCAGAGCTAAGATCTGGGTACAACGCAAACCCTAGTCAGGCGCTGCCTTCTTCCCGTTCCAGAACACATTGTTTAGCAGGATCCAATGGTTGCTTTACTCCGATTGCTCCTGGTCTGCAAAACCAACTCAGCACACGTAAAGCATCGTGATTGTAGCCAAAATGTTATTTGTAGTTGTACGTGTACGCATTTGTATTGCTCTCACGCCATTAATCCGCTCCACCAACTTGATGTCAAGAATGCATTTCTTAATGGTTTTAGGTATATATGGAGTAGCCACATGCATTCATGAACAAGCATTGAAAGTATCGATATAATTCTAGACCACTTAACAATGAATAAGGCAAAATACAGTAAAAAAGTAGTGACTAAAGGCTTTACCTGAACAAGCATGTGCAAGAAGTAAATAAGATCTGTCATGCTTCTAAAAACCACAATGGTTTTGGTCATTGGCCAATTAATTACAATGCACTTCTTGTCCTGCTTCCCAAAAAGTAAACATGCAGAAAAAAGACACTAATAAGATTAGTTGAGTTAATAGCTATATAAAATATACCATTAACCAAAGAGTATAGCTACATATCGAAGTGAAATTTTACCTTATTGACAGATAGCAAGTAAAAGAATAAGGGGTCCACGAAAATGGCGATTAAGCAAGAAATGACAATGAACTGATTCCACTGCTTAACAGCTTTGGCATGCGGATTCATGACCCCAAATATAACTTGTTTGATTAAGGATACCTTTTTACATAACCACCCCTTTACACCTCCATATACGTCAAGCTGCAAAAGAACATATAACATTCGGTAATTATATGGTTCGTTTAATTTATAATCTTGTCTAATGGGGCAAACTTATAAGTATAGTATATAATAAAGAAACAGGTTAGTTTGTTCCAGTAAATAATAGTAAGACATGATGTTCAGGCCCCTGGGATACCCTTGAGATGATCAGCTTTCCTTCGTGATTGTAAGAAGTCGGGCATGTGGTACAGTAAGGATCATTGCACATTCCCAGTTGTCCTGACCTTGATAAATGTTTGTTTTTTACTTCATCATCATCATCATCATCCTCCTGCCGTTGATGCTTAATATGTTCTTGTTCCACACCATTTTGTGCATTTGAATTTAGTTCAATGGAGGTCATGGATATTGAAACACTTCTATTTGAATTGTACTCGTGTCTATCAGAGGGCAAATTTGTAGCTGATAACGTCGGTAAATGATCTTTTCCAGCAACATCCATCTATCAAACCTCAGGGGTTAGAGTTGCGTAATATATACAAAACAATTCAATAATTGCAAAATTAATAAGATTCTCATATATAGTCTATTGGCAACGGAGATGACTATAATAAAGAGACTACAAAAGAATTTGCTACGAAGACCAAGGCACGATAATCATCATGATGGATGGAACCAAGTGAGTGCCTAGCATGTACCTGCACTCGCCTCGCAAACGAGGCGAGCCTTTGACCACCTAGAATTGTGCTCAACTCTTTGGTATAAAACTAATAATTTGAACAATAATAAACTAAGAATCCAATATCCAAGAAGAGGAAATTGAAGGAATACCTTTTGATTGACTTTAAATGTGATGAATTAGAGAATCCACATTTGTTATGTGTTAGGAGTGAAAATAATGAGAAGAAGCCAAACATAGGTACCAACTGGAGAAGTGGTGATGCACTGGTTGAATTTAGACTGCTGACCTAGTGATTTGAATATTGAGTTTGTTGAAGTGAAATTAAGAGCAACGGCCTTTATTGGTCTCAACTCCTTTTCAAAGTAAATTCATGAGAAATTACACCATCTCTCTCTCTCTCTCTCATATTTTTTAACTAGATTTTATCCCGGGAGCGTCCCGGGGTTGAAAAATATAACAATTGTAATAATACTAATACTAATACTTCTCTTGATTAAGTATACCTATGCATCTTTAGAAGAGTAAAATTTCAATGATAGCATGGCGAATGGGCTGAATTTCAACATCGTAGATAAGAACCTGGTTTAAAAGAAAAAACATGATTAATGAATAAACTGAACACTTTGTGTTTTTTTTCTCGTATGAATGAAACCCCACAAAAAATAGTCGTTTTTTTCTCCGTTTTTTATATAGCATTATGGTACTCGTTGGAAAGATAATAAAACGCTCGTTAATTTGGTGTAATTTTTTTCTTTAGAAAATTTCGTATATAAAAGATATTAACGTTTAAAAATTATGAGAGGAAACATAAGAGAGAAAAAATTAAATTTGTTTTTAAATTCTTTTTTTCCTAAAATAACTCAATTTAATTTTAGTATATTAGGTTTTATATTATTATTTGTTTTTTTTTTATTTTTTTTATTTGCCACATGGCACACTCAAGGAGGAGAATGCCTCCTTGAGTGCCATGTCATTAAAATTGCTTTCTTTTATTATATACTAGATCTTTGCCCGCGTTACACGCGGTTCACCAACGTACAATTATTTTGAGGGGTAAAACATATAAAAAAATGTAGCAGAAATATTTTATTAAGATTTAAAAGAAATAAATACACATTCTATTCAAATATCACAAAATATTTCTTTATACACCACATTTTTTGTTTTAGTCTTGACTTTCCCATCAGCATCAAGTATAACTAACTTCACGCCTGCCCTGCTTTTAACTGTTGACAATGCGACATAAAGATGACCATGTGACAATACCGGGTCTCTTAAATATAATAAAACCTTCGATAAAGACTGTCCTTGGATTTTATTGATGGTCATTGCGAAACATACGCTTATTGGGAATTGACACCTTAGGAACTTGACTGGAATCTTGTTATAAGATGAAATATTTTATTAAAATGTAAAAGAAAACAATACATATTCTATTGAAATATCACTAAAATATTTCTTTATACAAAATATTTTTGTTTTATTCTTCACCTTGTCATCCGCATCAAGTATAAGTAACTTCACGCCAGTCCTGCTTGTTACTCTTGATAATGCACCATAAAGCTGGCCATATAAGAGTACAGGGTCTCTTATAAACTATCAACAATAATGTTAAATCCTAAAAAACAATTGAACCATGTAGAATTTTTACCAATATAATAAACAAACATCAAATGTAAACACGCAATTTATTTAGATGAAAATTGTCTCAAAAGCAAAGCAAACATAAATGAAAACAAAATGTCAACACACATGAAATAAAAATCCTGACAATAAACCAATGTTCAAAAAACGGGTAATTGATCCTATTTTTCAACCTTAGGAATCAAGACTGCGTTCTCAGGTGATTTGTTAGGGGAAATCAACTTTTCAGACTTTAGGACTTTAGTTGTTGATTCACTTGCATCATCTTCCGTTTCGTAAACTTTGTCCAGGCTACGCTTTACTTCCGCTTCATCACGAATCAAACTAACTCTAGAAGATGATTCTGGAGTAGTGTTATCTCCAACAGAATCCTACAATATTAAAAGCCATGTCGAAATTGTTAGAATAAACTACATTAAAATCTAATCTGAACACATGATTGACCAAGTAAACTACTAACCTTCACAGACACTGCATTCTGTGTTGAAGATTCACCTAGATCGATATTTTCAAGCACAGGTTGATCGATCTAAAAAACAATAAAATGTAATAATGAAACGATTAACGTAAAAAGCGTTTAAACAATAACTAAATAACAACAACAATAATAACGATTCATAACAGTAATTATAATGAAATATTTAAATGATAATCATAACCTGAATGTCAAGGAACCGTTCTTCAAGAGAAGCTACAATTTCCGAATCATTTGTAAGCTTACGTATACCATAACCATCAAGATGCTTATCAATGTTGAATTGCCCTACTT
Source organism: Ambrosia artemisiifolia (assembly GCA_032199755.1). NCBI lineage: Eukaryota > Viridiplantae > Streptophyta > Magnoliopsida > Asterales > Asteraceae > Ambrosia > Ambrosia artemisiifolia. The sequence goes on along the minus strand of CM063517.1, from coordinate 45,813,872 downwards.
TAATTTTGAAAGCAAACTTCTTCTCTTCAAATTCATAAAACTCAACAGGAGTTACTTTGTCTTCAATAGAAACCTAGATCATACATCATATAAGTAATACAAAGTAGAATTACATATATTGTTTAAGGCTCAAAAAAATAAGTTACCTGTTTGCTTTTCTCAAGAAGCTGCATCGCTGACATGCCCAACATTTTTTTGCTTCTCGATCAAACAATGTAAGCGATGTTATTCCAGTACAATCCTGCACCCTTATTGGAATCCTATACCTAAAACACCAAAACTAAAAAATCAGCCCTATATCTCAAAAAATTAATAAACGTAAACATGAATCCTAAAACATAATAAATAAATAAATAAATAATATCATACAATTATAAGTTATGTATATCAAATAGAATTGTTACACTGGATCAGCAGAGACAATCTGTTTGGGACAACCTTTATTCGTGCAAACGAAAACTTGTTTAAATGAAGTTACGTCCTTCACCTCTTCATCATCAGGTAAACTCAAAGTTGGCTCAACCTTGTGGTTACAGAACTCGCAACCAAGGTAATACCAATCTTCGTTAGGATCCACCCCCTTGATTGTTCCAACAACAATGACTTGTTTGTTAACCTACAAAACCAAAAGTAATAATGTGACGAATAACCCTGAAATGTATTTGGAAAGAAAGGTATTTGGAAAAAAAAACTGATTTTTATACGAACCTCTGTTATCAATGGAAGCTCACGACAACTGCTGAAAGGTGTTTTATTCAAAAATTCATCAGACATATTCATGCTACCAGACGATCCCAGCGATCGTTGAGCAGAACATGATTCGTTGGAGATAAACTTTTCAATATAACTGTAATTCAAAAAAAAATATTTATATATCTTTAAACAACTGAAAACATATAAATAAAACACAAAAAAAGATAACTATGCTGCCTTTTCTTGAAAGAACGAATGTCTTCAATGTCTTCATTAATAAAGAGGCGAGTGATAAAGAATGCATTTTGAACACTTACATTGCCTTTGTAAAAAAAATATTAAAACAGGTAAAACAAATACCGGTATACAAAAATATGTAATCGGAATTTCTAAAAAAAGTAATATATAACATACCTTTATAATTGCTAAAGCTACCAAATTGAACAATAAGGACTACATGAACTTCATCTTCATTCTGCTTGATGTATTCAAACATCTGATCACTATACTCTTCCCACAAAGAACAGGTCATTTTGATGCCACTACATATAAACAGAATGTATGTTAAAAGGAAAGTTATAAAGGGTTTTATACCAACATATTCATAGTAGATATGAAATACATACTCTAGATCGATCAAGACAAGGTTCATCTTGCTTTTCAAACCAGCTTTAGTTTCTGTTGGTTCTGGTGGAGTCCATTCTTCAACATAGCCAATGAAATCTTAAAAAAAAGTTAAACAGTTTTATACGAATACATAATCAATAAAGAAAAGTATTAAAATACAATTTTTAGTATAATTAAAACAAACCAATTCTTTGTTCTGCAGACAGGTTTCCACCTTTAATTGACTCAAAAGATGAAAAATTAAAACCGTATTGGCTTCCATCAAACTTACTACACTTTGAAATATTGGTTTCAAAAGTAAAAGAGAGCATGTCATCTTTAGGAAAATGTTTAGTAGATTTGTTTTCAGCAAGTTGTGAGTTATAAATATAATAAGTTTCATTTTCATGTAAGAATTTTTCATGCTTCTTCATATATCTACTCCATACAATAGCTTGCATTTTCGACCCCTGTTTAAAAACAAAAAAAAAATTTATTAACAACCAATTTTCGTAACAAACAAATGTGTAGAAAAAAAAAACAAATTAAAAAAAGAATATGTTAAAAACATAACCTGTTCATCCATAAGAACCATATCAAGAGAAAGAATTTCTCCAGGTATCTTTCGATTTGCTCGCCTCCAAAGCCTAAGAACCTTAACTTTGATGGTATATTTACTCATGCGCCAAGTGATGTCATTCAAAAAAGTAATGTTGTTTGGATCCATAATGCTGCAAGTTTATGGTATATAGGTTTTAGGTACGATCAATCTAATATGTATTTATAGAGGTTTAACATAAAAATGTAATAAAAATGTAAAGTTTTTTATTTTTAGTAAAGATTACTAAATTATGACAACCTAAATATAACAATTGACCAGAAAATTAATTTACATTTAAGTGTTTCCATTATTAAGTTAAATTTCGTTTAAAGTTAATTATATAATGAAAATATAATTAGCATTGTTATATGTTTCCATTATTAAGTTAAAAGTTTAAATTGTTGACTTTTGTTTACATACCTACGATTTTTGGTATGGTACATTTTCAACTTTGTATAATTGAATTTATATTTTTAATAAAATTGTTTGTTATAAATTTTTTAAAGTAACAGATTTAGAAATGAAAATTAATTTACATTTAAATTTTTCCATTATTAAGTTAAATTTCGTTTATTGATTATAAAAAGAAAATCATAATTACCATTGTTACCTGTTTACATTATTTAGTTAAAAGTTTAAGTTGTTGAGTTTTATTTAAATAGCTAGGATTTTGCGTTTGATACATTTTGAAGTTTCTATAATTGTATTTATTTTTTGAATAAAATTGTTTATTATTAATTTTTTAAACTAAGAGATTTAAAAGAATTGTAAAAGTGTAATACATTTTAATTAACATAGTCAAACATTGATTTTAAATGCTTCAATGTTACAAAATTGGTTTTAGTTTATAAAGGGTTGGTTTTAAATTTTTTAAAAACAAAGTCATTCAACTTATGTTTTAAATAATTCAAATGTACCAAAAATATTTTGATGATACAATTATATTGATTGTTAGTTAATTGTAATAATCTTAATTTGATTTTGTTAACAATGATTGAGAAAAGTTAAACTTCTTAATATAAAAGGAATTTATATTTATTTACAATTAATAAATTAAATTATTTTTGGAAAACTGTCATTAATATGGTTGACTTGGAAAAGTCAACGTTGCTAAAATTTTACTTTAAAAAAAAACAATATCACATTTAAGAAATATAAAATGTCAAATGATTGTTAAAGAACGTTTCTGATATAAAAATGTTTCAAACTTGGTCATAGAATGTATGATGACTTTTTTTGTATAAAAATAAATATGATTGTAATTGTAATATGACTACCTAAACAGTACACAATTCATAAATTACTCAATAAACAACACAATAGCATTAGCATAAACATATATCACTACAAACCAAACATCATATGCACAATCATACATGACTACTAAACCTACCAAAAGTTTACAACATTAATGTTCAAAAAAACCTTTTTTCTTAAAAACAGTTGGACAACCAATGTTACAAAATATAGTTTTTTGTATGAAAATGTAAAATTTTAAAATGAAAATTCAAATATTTTAGATTCTAAGGTAATACAATTACTAACTTATTCAAACATTGCTAACTTACTTGCTAAACAACCCAAAAACATTACAATATACGACTACTAAACATACATCATAAACACAATCATATGTATATAAAACATAACCCAAAAAATTATTGTTTATCAACATATATATAAACCCAAAAACCACGACTTACCACATGAGCAGTAAACGTGGAAATGTTTGTGACTACCAACAATAGATCATGTTCTAACTTAAAAAAGTTACCCACCAAAAAGTATTGTCTTCAAACCACATAACAACCACCACTAACCAAACTAACTACCATTACCGCTAACAACATTAGAGAACTTGAACACACCTTGCTTTTGGAAAAATAGGAAATGCATTTGATCACCAAGCTGAAAGTTCTTATCAGCTACAAAAGCCGACATACCTCTGATGTTGTAACGGTACTTTCCAGGTTCACCTTCCCTCCCAACAAACACTCCCCAAGTAAAACCCTCACCATCACGAATGGTCAAACCCCTCTTCTTGCACACCCGTTTTCCCTTACCCAAGGGGTCTTCATACGCTACGCAAATAACAAAGAATAGAAAGTTATTAAATAAAAATATATACATATAGCTGATCATCTCATTTGGATATGACATAAGTGGTGCATAATTTAAACTGTAACCATATAAAGTCAAGAAACTATAATGACCATTAAAAGGAATTTGGTCAAATTTGTTCTAAATGGCAAGTAAATGGTATTTGACCCATATAACAACTATGACTAATTTGTTCTAAATGGCAAGTAAATGGCATTTGACCCATATGACAACTAATTTGAGTGCAGTTTGACCTCATAAGGTCAACAAAGTCTAAGTAAACCAGTAAATTGAGTATGTAACACTCTAAATGACCCATTTGTGTAGTTAAGCATGTATCAGTATAAATATTACTTATGTATTTGGTGCAGTTGACTGATGACCACATATGACCCATTTGAATCAGATATATATTTTTGACCAACTGGTCACCAATTTGTGTAGTCTAAAGATTTTATTTAGATTTGACATATGATGTGTAGTTGAAACTTACATGAATCTAAATAAGTGACATCTAACAAATAAATCACTTGACATCGATTTGTTTGACAACTCTGCATAAGTCACAACAGTTGTGGTTTATTTGTCCACAGACTAAAATCTAACATTTAGACAAGTTGACCCACTGTGGACATCTAAATAAGCAACAACAGTTTTTCCATATTTGACAACAGCCTAACATCTAACATCTAAATAAGACTAAGTAACAACACTTATAAACCACTACTATGGCTGCACTAACATATAAAGGCTTATAATAAACCTGTTCGACTAACATTAATAGATTTAAAAAATAAATGATTGCACTTACATAGTAAATGGCATTTGACCCAAATGAAAAGTAAAGACCATTTGAGTGCAGTTTGACCTCATAAGGTCAACAAAGTCTAAATAAACCACTAAATTGGTGCAGTTGAGACCGATGACCACAGATGGCCCATTTGAATCCAATATATATTTTTGACCAACTGGTAACCAATTTGTGTAATCTGATGATTTGACCAGATTTGACCCATTTGTGTAGCTGAAACTAACATGAATCTAAATCACTTGACATCTAACAAATAAATCAGTTGACCCATATTTGTTTGACAAGTCTACATAAGTAACAACAAGTGTGGTTAATTTGTCCACAAACTAACATCTAACATTTAGACCAGTTCACCCATATTTGACATCTAAATAAGCAACAACAGTTGACCCATATTTGACCAAAGCCTAACATCTAACATCTAAATAAGACTAAGTAAAAACAGTTGACCCATATTAGGAGGTCGTCAACTTATAAACCACTACTATGGATGCACTAACATATAAAGACTTATAATAAACCTGATGGACTAAAATGCATCTAAGTTAATACATTTAAAAAATAAATGATTGCACTTACATAGTGCTTGTCAACAACGAACACCACTGGCACACCTACATCCTCCTCTTCCTCGGAATCATCATCCTCTTCCTCCATATCAGTGTCCTCTTCATCCTCCTCGCTGAAATCATCAGAAACGACAACCTCCTCACTATCATCAGTAGAAAGGACAATGATGTCTTCATCAAAGTAATCTTCATCATCATCCTCCTCCTTAACTTCAGCTTCCCATTTAAGTTCAGGAGGAAGAGTAAGCTTGTTTTTCTCAAAAAGAGACATATTGTATGTGCTCTGTTAAACAAAAAAGAAATATATTCATTTTATCAGCCTTATGACGTATCCAGCGAGCAAAAAACATAAAGCTAAAGATTTAGAATTTATATTTAAAAAAAACAGAGAAGACCTCATCAATGATTTCGAAGACAATGAGATGATCAGGTGTGATTGAAAAAGTTTCCTTAATGCAAGGCCATCCTTTAGTGACATAAAAGAAACCATCATCAACTGCTAGCTGTATCTGAAAGTTTTTACGTGGAGCAGCTCTAACTGCAATTGGGTCCAACGGGAGTTGTCTGTTCAATAAACCATGAACAACGTAACAACTGTCATGCTGGAAAAAACACCAAAAATGTTGACATGGGTTAAAATAAGTTTTTGTATCAAACTATTGTATAATAAAATATAATGATGTAATTTGATTAAAAAAAACACATACCAGACGCTTCTCAGTGGTATAAGGATCGGACAATCTGCAGTAAAAAAAGTTACCAGCTGCATACACTGCATCTTGATGGAAAGTAATCATCCTGAAAGAGCGAAGGTTTTCCTCATACTGAAATAGAAAGTTACACCCAGATGGGTACTTCAATTCAGTAATCATTGTTCTCCAACCATTGTAGAAGAACCACTTGCCACCAATCTTCAACACTTTAATATCATAGACTTAGAGTCCAAGGTACGGATTTTTGTATTACCGGTAGGATAACCATAATCTTCGATCCACTTATGATAGAGTTTTGGTAACACCTGATTAGAATTACAAACATTAAAATATTATTAGGAACAGTATAAACATACTGTACTATATACATTTTAGCATGTAACAGATATCTTACAATACAAACACGGTTGTTAGCCTCCGACTCACACCAAAATCCATAAACCATTGTATAACGAACGTGTATGCACCTGTACTAACCACAAAACATAATCGCAAATACATATCAGCAAAGTAATGTTTAGATGAGTATAACGCGAATAAAATGAATCAAATCTTTGTATCACCGAATAAAAAATGTTTTTTCCTAAATACACAGTTAAAACATTAATCCAGAATATTGTTAATCTTCAACAACAGAAAAAATAAAGAACAATAACTCAAACCTTATAACATCACTTCAACCATAAAACCCCTTAAATGGATACCTAAAACATAAACACCTAATCCAGACCATGTATGATAACAATCCATTCCTAGGTTCCTTATAACATAAATTGAAGACTAAATCAATTGAACCATTTTTACTAAATGCAAACCTAAAACATATAACTACGAATAATGTTGAATAATAATAAAGCAAAAATAAAGAACAATCAGTCAAACCTTATAACATCACTTGAACCATAAATTTCTTTTTAGATCGATACCTAAAACATAAACCTGTAATGGCAACCTAAATCATAAGAATCCATTCGTAGCTTCCTTAACATATTAATTGAACACTAAATCAAAAACTAAAACATTTTTACTAAATGCAAACCTAAAACATAAAAGTACGAATAATGTTGAATAATAATAAACCAAAAATAAACAACATTCAGTCAAACCTTATAACATCACTTGAACAATAAAACACGTTAGATCGATACCTAAAACATAAACCTCTAATGGCAACCTAGATCATAACAATCCATTCGTAGCTTCCTTAAAACATCATTGAACACTAAATCAAAACCTATAACATTTTTCCTAAGTGCAAACCTAAATCCTAAAGTCAAAATCATTCTAAATTATAATAAACTAAAAGGGTGGTACATATAACATAAACACCTAATACAGACCCTGTATCATAAGAATCCATTTGTAGCTTCATTAAAACATCAATTGAACCTTAAGTCAAAACCTAAAACATTCTTCCTAAATACAAACCTAAAACATAAAACTACGATTAATGTTGAATAATAATAAACCAAAAATAAAGAACAATGAGTCAAACCTTATAACATGAGTTGAACCCTAAAACCCCATAAATCGATACCTAACTGATAACAATTACTGATTCGTAGCTTTCTTAAAAAACCAAATCAGTCACACATTATAACATCAGTTGAACCCTAAAACCCCATAAATCGATACCTAAATCAAAACAATTAGTGTTTCGTAGCTTTCTATCAAAACCAGTTGCACCCTAAAAAGAAACCTAAAACATTAACACTCAAAAGAAACCTAAAACATTAACCCTCAAAACACCTAACTCTATTAAACATAAAACATCAACACTAAATCATCTATCAAATAAAAAAACGATTAATAACAATGAACAATAAAAATCGAAAAGTAACCCTAAATCATATATCAAAAAAAAAAGATTAATAACAATGAACAATAACAATCGAAAACTATACAATAATAAGTAAAACCGAAAACAGACGAAATTAACATTAATCGAAAGTTTAAAAAACATATATGTAAATCAGTCAAACAAAACAAAGAATAAAAAGATATATCACAAAGATTTATTGAAATAACAATCAAATAGAGATTACCTTGGATTGGAGATGAATGATTAGGTTGAATCACCCTTGAATCGCCCTTGAATCACCGGATTAGGGTTTAGTAGGTTTGAAGGAGGCGTTGATTATTGTGTGTATGATATGTCCGTATGTTTTAGACGAGTATATATATTTTTACTCGATTTTTGATTAAAAAAAAAGAAAATTTTATTAATTCTATAAAGGTGCCATGTGGCATCACCAATGGAGGAGAGATAATTGCTAGGGGGGTAAATGAATGCCATGTGTCAAAAATTGCTCCTAAATATTATATGTATAGATATAGATAGTTTAAAAAAGTGCAAATTATCGATCATTCGATCATCAACGTCGTCTTTGACTTTATTTATATTGGTTACTCCCTTATTTTTTTTTTACTCCGTTTCGACCTAATCGTATCCGTTAGCGACCAGGTCCGTTTTGACCCGGTCAGGCACGTTAGTGACCGGAATCGCTTCGACCCGGTCGGGCCCGTTTGCGATTCAGACCGTTTCGACCCGATCTGGCTCGTCAACGACCGCGCCCGTTAGCGACCCGAACCATTTCGAACCGGCCGTGCCCGGTAGCGACCCAAACCGTTTAGACCCAGCCAGGGACGTTAGCGACACGGACTGTTTCGACCAGACCGGGCCCGGTAACGACCCAGACCATTTCAGCCTGACCCGTCCCGTAGCGACCCGGACTGTATCGTTCCAGTCGGTCCCGCTAGCGACCCGAACCGTTTTGACCCGATCGGGCCCGGTAACGACCCAGACCATTTCAACCTGACTCGTCCCGTAGTGACCCGGGCCATTTCGACCGGACCGGACCCTGTAGCGACCCGGACCGTTTAGACCCGACCGGGCCCGATAACGACCCAAATCATTTCAACCTGACCCGTTCCGTAGCGATCCGGAGTGTTTCGACCCAGCCGGGCCCGGTACCGACCCGGACCGTTTCTACCCGACTGGGCCCGGTAACGACCCATACCGTTTCAACCTGACTCGTCCCGTAGTGAACCGGACTGTTTCGACCGGACCGGGCCCTGTGGCGAAGCTGTTTGTTACTAACATTGCACCACAAGAAATCAGAATTATTGTAATTTAAATTAAGTTTTTTTATGTTTTTAATGTAATTATTTTTAATTATTCATAACGATTTTCACTAATTTTGATTGTTATTAATAAGATTTTTTCATATTGAATGGCATTAATAAGAATTTAAACTTTCCATAATAGTTCACATTTTTTTTAATGATTGATTGTCAATCAATTAAATTAAACCGGTAATTTAGGATTACCATAATTGAAGTAAATAATGAACCTTACCATAATAGCTGGAGTAACTTAACGCCAATATTTAAATTTTAAATATTAATTTGCACCACATAATTTATGCTTTACCATAATAACTCTCCTAATTTAATGTCAATATTATTAGATATACACAATTCCATCCGCTTTATATTATTAGTTTATTTAAATTTATAAGAATTCAAATTTGATATATTAAACTCCATCCAACATGCAAATATATACCAAACAGAATATATTATAAAAAAGATTATTAGTTAGGCTAACTAATAATTAATCAAATACATAACGAAAAAAAAAGTTTTATATTATAAGTGTATACAAAATGAAATAGATTTGTTACAGAAACGTATGTTAATTTAGATATTTAGTTTACATTTTCTAAACTACCATGTTTGTACTATACCATTAATCCATATATATATATATATATATATATATATACAAAAGACAATACTATAATATGTAAACAACGACCAAACCAATAATTTTTATAATATCGTTTGAAGTTCCAAAGGCAGAATTATTGTTAACGTTAAAAATGTTTAAACAAAAAAGAGTAGACGTGTTTACGAGTACACCCCTAAATTAGTTGTCACCTATTATAATTACACAATACCTAATACGAACGTTTTTAAACTAACGAATTTAAATTCATGAGTAGTTTTAATTCAAACGAACATAACTAAACATCTATCTATATAATAAATGAATAACCTCGGGTCGAATGGAGGCCTTAGAGAAGGCCTGTAGGATCCAACTCCATTCTAAATTTACTACACATAATGCTTTTGTAAAGGTTTACTGTGGTGTTTAATCCAACACAAACTATTTGTTACTAAGGTTGCACCACAAGAAGTCATTGATTTTAAAATTTAAATTACGATCTTTTATGTTTTTAATGTAATTTATTTGAATTATTGATTACGATTTTGAGGTTATTTATTAAGATTTATAATCTTAATAAGATTATGATTAGTCTTCATTGCAATTAATAAGATTTATAATCTTACTATGTTTACGAATTATGATTAGTCTTCAATGCAATTAATAAGATTTATTAAGTTTAAATGTTATTTATTAAGATGTTTAATATTATTTATTGACATTAATAATAATTGACCGAATTTAATGTTATTTATTAAAATTTTTAATCTCATTAATTTACATTACTTTTTTTTTTTTGAATTTATGTTTAATATTATTGACCGAATTCAATTTTTTATATTATGACTTTCCTTTAATCAATTTTCATTAAATGATAATCATCAAAATCATTTCTTTTCATATTATGACTTTCTTTTAATTATTCTTAATATATTTTTATTATGTTAGATTTAATGTTATTTATGGACATTAATAATAAATGACCGAATTTAATGTTATTTATTAATATTTTTTAACCCTTGATCATTAACAACGTTCCAATTATTTCAAAAATTATAAAAAAAAACTCAATAAATGATAACAGAAAGATTCAAGCAATAATTTTGGTAAACAAAATGTATTTAATAAATACAATTTAAATGTATTTTTTAATAATAAATATAATTTAAATCTACTTAACAATTTCCTAAAATTATAATATATTCAAAATAATTTTCAATGATACTACTAATAACGACTTTCATTTTAATATTGTTGACCGATAAACGTAAAAACTTTTTACGTTTTTGTTACTTTAATGGAGGATAATTCTTTGACTTTATTTATTTTTCACTAGGTTAGAGTCCCGTGGGGACCCACGGTTCACCCGAAAGTAAAATGAAAAAAAAGTAGGAAAATAAGAATTGTATTATACGATTTGTTTTGGTTACTAAATGTTTGATAATGCAATATGTATGATTTTTGATGTTAAATGCAAAATGTCATCTAACAGTTTAATGTAACGAAATGATGGATATATCGAATAAGTAAAGTTTAATTTGACAACTGCAAACTACATAGCATACTATCACAATATCACACATTACATCATTTGAGTAATATCTATATTATAATCATAACTAAGCTTAAGCATAGAACACTTATCATTTAGTTGGGGCTTAACGAACTTCAACCAATGGTCCATTTTCATTACTTCAATCAAAATCTTCCAACTCTTGCTCATTGATAGCTGATTTTTCACCTTCGAAGTTGTTATCATTGTCATCACGATCCTCGAAGTGCAGCTTATTTTCAATAATTTATGAAAACCTCCACCATTGTATTCCATATTTGTGTTCTACATAAAATATAGTTGTTGTAAAGATATGGATACGGTGATAAGTAAATCAAGAAACAATCCTTAACACACTTACTTGAATGGGTAGCTTAAATTTTCATGTTATCTCTCTAATGGTTCAAACCGATTACATAGCTAAAAAACAACTAATAAGAAAATGGGTCCAATGTCACATATGCTGCAATATAAATTTCCTATATTTTATTAAAAAATAGACACCAAAAGGATCAACCCCAGACCCATTTCAACATATAGCCAAAAGGACCCATTGTACACACACTTTAGGCAACTTTTGACATGTTACAAAAGGCCGCCAAAAAAACGTCATTATTTAAACTGTGTAAATATAGTACTTAACAATTAAAAATCTTAATAAATAACATCAAAATCATAATCAATAATTCAAATCAATGACATTAAAATAATCCACGTCTGAAATTAACTTACCCGTTATATACAAATTATTATTAACATCTTAAAATTAGCACACTTAAAATTAGCACACTTATTGAAATCAAGATGATGATTATCGTTTAGTTACAACTGATTAAAGGAAAGTCGTAATATCAAAATGAAAGTCGGTCAACAATGTTAAAATGAAATTCGTAATATTAGTAACATCAATAAATAAGATTAAAAATCTTAATAAATAACATCAAAATCGTAATCAATCATTCAAATAAATGACATTAAAATCATCCGCGTCTCAAATTGCCTTACCCATTATATACAATTTATTATTGACATCATTAGTAATCATTATTAGTTGTACATAAAGTAACATTTTGAAAATTTATATTATCATTTAATTTTGTTGTTAAATTTGGTATGACGATTAAATGATTTTATTATTTGCTAAGGTTTATATAGTATTGTTGTGTCTCGAACAATTCTGCAAAATCGGAAATAATGTGCCTCGATTGACGTGATCGAGTAAGAATATTTATTTATATATTTGAATTATAAAAATGGAAGGATTGGTAATTGACGTGAATTGGTCAACAACGCTTAAAATTAACACAATCAAACTCAAAGACATAAAGTCAAAAAATTGACCTCCATCAAATTAACAAAAACATAAAAAGTTTTTACTTATATTTGGTCAACAATATGAAAATTAAGGTCGTAATATTAGTAACAACATTGAAATTTATCTTGAATACATTATATATTTTAGGAAACTATTAAATAGATTTAAATTATATTTATTATTAAAAGAATAATAAAAGTGTAGGAAAATAAATGTACACTCCTATCTTTGGATTATATTTAAACTAGCTTTTATCCCGGGAGTGTCTCGGGGTTGAAAAATATAACCATTCTAATAATACTAATAGTAATAGTAATAGTAATAATTATTACTCTTGTAATTAAATAAATAAAAAAATAACCTTGCTATAAGGTGACACCATGTGTTGTAGTGTTGCGCGATTCTTTCTCGTAGTTTCTCTTGATTAAGTATACCTATCCATCTTTAGAAGAGTAAAATTCCAATGATAGCATGGGGATTGGGCTAAATTTCAACATTGTATATAAGAACCTGGTTTAAAAGAAAAACATAATTAATGAATAACCTGAACACTTTGTGTTTTTTTTCCTGTATGAACGAAACCCCATAAAAATAGTCGTTTTTTTCTCCGTTTTTTTATATAGCACTATGGTACTCGTTAGAAAGATAATAAAACGCTCGTTAATTTGGTGTAATTTTTTTCTTTAAAAAATCTCGTATATAAAAGATATTAACGTTTAAAAATGATGGGAGGAAACATTAGAAAGAAAAGTCTAAATTTGTTTTTAAATTCTTAAAGAGATTAGGGTTAGATAAGTGTAGGAGAATGGATAAAAACAAAATAAAAAAATAAATTAAAAACTCTAACCTTAACGTGCCACGTGGCACATTCAAAAGAGGTTTGAAGCCTCCATTAAATGCCACCTCATCAATATTCAATTCTTTTATTATAAGTTATAGATTATAAGCTGTTAAATAGATTTAAATAAATGTTTAAAGAAAAGTCGTATATGTTTAAAATAATATCGTTTCATTTCAATTGATTAAAGGAACGTCTTTGAATTATAAAAATGGGAAGGATTGGTAACTGACGTGAATTGGTCAACAATGCTTAAAATTAGCACAATCAAATTCAAAGACATATAGTCAAAGAATTGACCTCCATCAATTTAACAAAAACGTAAAAAGTTTTTACACAGATTCGGTCAACAATATTAACATTAAGGTCGTAATATTAGTAATAGCATTAAAAATTATTTTGAATACATTATATATATATTTAAGGAAACTGTTAATTATATTTAAATTATATTTATTATTAAAAGAATAATAAAAGTGTAGGAAAATAAATGTACAGTGTTATCTTGGGATTATATTTAAATTATAAACTGTAAAATAGATTTAAATAAATGTTTGAAAGAAAGTCGTATATGTTTAAAAAAATATCGTTTCATCACAATTGATTAAAGGAAAGTTGTAATATCAAAATTAAAGTCGGTCAACAATATTAAAATGAATTTCGTAATATTAGTAATATTAATAAATAAGATTAAAAATCTTAATAAATAACAAACAAATCATAATCAATCATTCAAATCAATGACATTAAAATTATCATAAATAACATTAAAACTCTTCATAAATAACAACAAAATCATAATTTAAATTTCAAAATCAATGACATCTTGTGGTGCAACCTTAGTAACAAACATTTTGTGCTCGATTGAACACCATTTGAAGACACAGTATTCGTCAATCGAAGTATCTTTTGATTGAAGAAAATCAGGTCATCCAATCACAGTAAACCTTTACAAAAGAATTATGTATAGAAAATTTAAAATGTGTAACTAATTATAAAATAAGAATATTGTAAACATAAATTTTGAATATGCAAATAACAAACCTAGCGACTTGTGAAACAATTTCTGCACGTAATATTAGTATTAGTTAGTATTAGTAATTATTAGTAATTAGTAATATATTCGTAAAAACAGTAATAGAAAACTTAATTCGGTCAATAAGATATAAATGGGATTAAAATTAAAAATCGTAATATTAGTTTTAGTATTAGTAATATATTCGTAATTTAATTCGGTCAATAATAAATAAATGAGCTTAAAAATCGTAATATATAACATTAAATTCGATCAATTATTATTAATATCATTAAAACTCATAATAAATAACATTAAAAAATGAATAAATCCTATTAATTGCAGGCAAGACCAATAATAATTCATAAAAATATATTAAACATAATTTCATAGTAACATTAATTTAAATAAATAAGATTAAAAAATCGTAATAAATAACATTCAATTCGGTCAATTATTATTGTCAATTAGAATTAGTAATATATTCAGTCAACAATACTATTTTTACGAATAGTAAAACTAAAATCGTAATATTAGTATTAGTTAATATTAGTAATTATTAGTAATTAGTAATATATTCGTAAAAATAGTAATAGAAAATTTTAATTCGGTCAATAAGATATAAATGGGATTAAAATTAAATATCGTAATATTAGTCTTAGCATTAGTAATATATTCATAATTTAATTCGGTCAATAATAAAATAATCAGTTTAAAATTAAAAATTATAATATTAGTATTAGTAATATATTCGTAAATTAATTCGGTCAATAATAAATAAATGACCTTAAAAATCGCAATATATAACATTAAATTCGGTCAACTATTATTAATGTCATTAAAACTCATAATAAATATCATTAAAAAAATAAATAAATCCTATTAATTGCAGGCAAGACCAATAATAATTCGAATGAACAGTAATATAAATAATATTAAACATAATTTCATAAAGATAGATTAAACATAATTTCGTAGTAATATTAATATAAAAAAATGAGATTAAAAAATCATAATAAATAACATTCAACTCGGTCAATTATTATTAATGTCAATAACATTAATTCTAACATACTAAAAATACATTAAAAAATTAAATCTTATTAAACATAAACTCGAAAAAAGTAATATAAATAAATGAGATTAATAATTTTAATAAATAACATTAAATTCGGTCAATTATTACTAATGTCAATAAATGATATTAAACATCTTAATAAATAACAGTAAAAATGAATAAATCTTATTAATTGCAATCAAGACTAATCATAATTCTTAAACATAGTAATATAAATAAATGAGATTATAAATCTTAATAAATAACCTCAAACTCGTAATAAATAATTCAAATAAATTACATTACAAACATAAAAAAATCGTAATTTTAATTTGAAAATCAATGACTTCTTGTGGTGGAACCTTTGTAACAAACAGCCTGTGCTGGATTGAACAGCATTTAAAGACACAATATTCGCCAATAGAAATATCTTCTAATTGAAGCAAACTAAATTCGTAATATTAGTATTAGTATTAGTTAGTATTAGTAATTAGTAAGGTATTCGTAAAAATAGTAATAGAAAATTTTAATTCGGTCAATAAGATATAAATGAGATTAAAATTAAAAATCGTAATATTAGTTTTAGTATTAGTAATATATTCATAATTTAAGCGGTCAATAATAAATAAATCAGATTAAAATTAAAAATCGTAATATTAGTATTAGTATTAGTAATATATTCGTAAATTAATTCGGTCAATTCGGTCAATAATAAATAAATGAGCTTAAAAATCGTAATATATAACATTAAATTCGGTCAACTGTTATTAATGTCATTAAAACTCATAATAAATATCAATTAAAAATAAATAAATCCTTTTAATTGCAGGCTAGACCAATAATAATTCGAATTAATAGTAATATAAATAATATTAAACATAATTTCATAAAAATAGATTAAACATAATTTCATAAAAATAGAGTAAACATAATTTCGTAGTAATATTAATATAAATAAATGAGATTAAAAAATCATAATAAATAACATTCAACTCGGTCAATTATTATTAATGTCAATAAATAACATTAATTCTAACATATACTAAAAATACATTAAAAATAATTAAATCTTATTAAACATAAATTCGAAAAAAGTAATATAAATAAATGAGATTAATAATTTTAATAAACAACATTAAATTCGGTCAATTATTATTAATGTCAATAAATATTAGTAAATATCTTAATAAATAACAGTAAAAATGAATAAATATTATTAATTGCAATCAAGACTAATCATAATTTGTAAACATGGTAATATAAATAAATGAGATTATAAATCACAACGTTAATAATAAATAACAAATGTTGTCTATAAAAAAATATTTTGAAGTTTGTGAATAAGTATGCGATCATATTTTGCATAAATCGTTTTTTATAGTTTTTTGGTTGTACGATTTGTTAAACTAGATTTATTTACTTTGAATTTAATCTTCATTTGCATGCCGTTACAATAAATATATGTTTATTCATTTCATTATTTGTTTTTAAATCACGTCTAATCAAACATTTGTTGATTCATATATCTGTTATTGGGTAACATTAAACTTTTTTTATGATAATTTACAATCAACCAAAATTAATACGAATTGTATTACGTAACAATAAATAAAATTTGCATACTACTATCTTTATAGATTTTTTTTCATTTGACATGGACATGTACCGTGTGTACACACGGGGCTCTAACCTAGTAGTAATATATAATAAGATCAACATGATGGGGTCGTGTTTATGCTAGTATTCAGTTTACTTGTGTTATTTTTGAATTTGTGCACTTCATCTCATATCTTTTGGTTTTTATCCTCTAAATGGATTACTCCGATGAAAATGATGAGTTGATGTCACTTGGTATTACATATGTGGGGATCACATTCCACGCAATGGTGATGATATAAATCTCACAAAATAAGTTAATATTTTATATCATAAAAAACATAAAGAATATTATAAATACATATTACCGAAGAAAAAAATGTTTTTCTTTTTATAAAACTATTACAATGAACAATTACTAGACTAGAGTTGATAAAAAATAAAATAAATATCATAAAATTTCGAGTATATGTATCAGGCATATAGTTCGGGTAAACAGGTATATGCTTTTCGTGTAATCGGGCCGGAAATCACATAATCCCATGTTTGTGTCATACTTGCGAAAATTTTCAAAACTAATCCCATACCCGTTTGAATGTTTCGGGTTTGCCCATCTGGTTCTGTTCAATTGCCATCCTTATGTCGCACTGCGACTAGCCACTTATCGACATGCCCCTTCCTTTAAGCACTCCTTTCCAGCCTTCAAATCTTCGCTTGCGAGTGCCTAGTTTGCTACTTAGAATAGAAAATTTGATTAGATATTCATGTCAACCAAGAGCCCATGACATAGTCAACATGAAGGATGGTTACATTAACAAAAAAAAATGCTTACATTAACAAAAAAAAATAATAATAAAATAAAAAATCCAATACGAAGGACTAACAAAAGATATTATCTCTATTATGATTTTGATTGTTTCAATTTAGTGTTATAGGTATGTAAATCCAAAAGTTTGGAACCATTAATGAGGTAACATCTAAATTGCTATTGTGAGTTTGAGTTCGTGTGACATTTTCATGATTTTAATATACCAAAAATACTAAGGCGACCTAGATTTATCCATATGATTTTGATGATACGGTAACAAATACTTAAGAGCAAACTTC
This sequence comes from Ambrosia artemisiifolia, assembly GCA_032199755.1. Lineage (NCBI taxonomy): Eukaryota > Viridiplantae > Streptophyta > Magnoliopsida > Asterales > Asteraceae > Ambrosia > Ambrosia artemisiifolia. The sequence goes on along the minus strand of CM063517.1, from coordinate 45,795,569 downwards.
CTTACTACATTGTTAATTCTAAAGTAAACAAAGGATTTGCCAAGTTGAATGATCTACTTACTCCTGTAACTGTATGATTGATAGTGGAAACAAAGAAATATATTGCATTTATGCTTGTGTATTATTTAATCAACAAGTGTTAAGAGATGTTTTTCTATCATCCGAAAACCAAATTAAATAGGTCTGATTTTCGAAAATACCAATATCGATTCATTTTCGTTACCAAATTTTGTCAAAAATCGATATCTGTATTTTCAATATTGGTATCGGTTCGATGCACTTTAACACGGTTGAACGCCAAACTCATCCATATCCAAAATATTTTCACCACCCAACTTTAACACAATCAAAATTAAAAAAAAAAAAATCAGTGTCCCCACCAGTAAAAAAGCCACTTTAGAACACTTGGCAGCAGAACTCAACAGCAGGCAGGTTGTTTACACCTTTCCAAGTGTTAACAACCAAACTTTTATTTTATAAACAACAATTAAAAAAAAACGCGTTGCACGTGTTACCAAAATCAGCACAAACAATGGCTAGTAATGCGCGCGTGACTCCACCTTCCCCCTCACAAAGTAAAACCGTATTTATTCACGCGCGTGGGCATAAAAAGAAAAAATAATAACAATAATAATAAAATAAAAAATTTAAAAAAAGTAAGGAAGAGATGACTGGTGTGAGTGTTTAGTTTTTTTTTGCCTTTGGGGTGTCGTTGGGAAAAAAAATGGTTGGTTGGTTTTCATTCTCTTTCTTTTTCTCTCTCTTCTTTCTTTCCACTGTTGTTTTGTGGAGAGCAGAGACTCAACCCAAATCTCACTTTCTCTCTCTTCATTTCCCTCTCTCTCTCTATCTATCTCTATAACAAAACTTGCATTCCTTAATTTATGTTGTTGTTACTGATTGATTGTCGTAACGAAACGACGTCGTTGTTGTTGTTGAAGTTGGATTGATTCAACTCGTATGGTTGCTTGTCTTGTCAAAGCTTGAATTATATATAATACCTACTCGCAATACACTGTGAGCGTGAGGAGGTCATGATTTGATATTCTTCATTCTCTGTTTGTAGATCCGTTTATTTGTTAGCGTATTTCGATTCATTGTTTGGATATGTGATCAAATTGTTGTTGTGATCTTGATTTCGTGTTTATGGTTGTTTACGTAACGTATTCATGTTTTGTGGTTATTGGTTTTGTTAATGAGATTGTTTGGAATTTGTTTTTGAATTAATATTATTCTATTGTTTTCTTTTTTAAATAAATATGTTTTGATTGTAAAGAGAGAGTATATTATTATATGAATAATAATAATATGATATGACATGAGTTCAATCATTTAGCTGTTTTAACTGGTTTGGAGTAACTAGAGTTGGGCAGTTGGCAGCTATATATATATATATATCTCTCTCTCTCTCCTTTTGTTGTTATATATTATATTCAATAATGGAAATTATGGATTTTTAAAGATACTAGTGATTACACTTGTACTTTAATATTTAGCATCTTCTAAGTGTTGAAATGCATGTATGTGTCATGTGTGTATAGTGGTGAATAATCAGGAATATCATATACATTCACCGATGAATACATGTTACATGTATTTAACGGTGTATACGTTTTAACTGAATACGTTATAGCTTTTAAGAGTTCACAAATAATGTATGCATGTGTGTACAATGTGGTAATGTATATGTATTTGTGTATAGTGTCGTGTTTAGTGAGAATTGTCAAGTATGTAGGAACAGTGCATATATTAGAATATTTTAATGATTTAACAAAAATGTATTCCTTGGTGAATAAAATGATTCTTAAGTATTTAGGTGGTTAATGTATTTGTGTGTGATGAGTATAGTTATTTAATCTGTGTACATTTGTGTGTATAGTTAGTTACATACGTAACATGCTTTCTTCAAATAGAGAAACCATAAGAACTGATTTAAGTCCATAATAACAAAGAGTGTGTATGCAATTGCATGACTGAAGTTTTACAAGAAGATAAGGGAACAATTCATACAAAGGCAACTTTTTTTTATTTTTTATTTTATTGATCTGGATCAATTAACACAAGTCATAATATTGCAGATGTACTTTGAAAATTGAACTAGTGATCAATGGAAGTGATGGAAGCGGGACCTTATCCTGTGCGTGAAGGAGAGCCCGACTGTTCTTATTACATCAGAACCGGCCTTTGCAGGTTTGGGGCAACATGTCGTTTCAATCATCCTCCAAACAGGAAACTGGTAACGGGTCAACCCAATTTGATCAATATTAATTATTTATGTTATTCAGTTATTTCTTTTCTGATTATATAAATGTTTATTAATCTTTTCTATTCATGGGTCTAGGCCATTGCAACTGCCAAAATGAGAGGAGAATATCCAGAAAGAGCAGGGCAACCTGAATGCCAGGCAAGTATCTGTTGTCCAAAATCCAAATATTAATATTAATTAATATACCGCTATCTGAAAAATGTGATAAATGCCCTGTTTATTTATTTATTAATTTGTACTGTATTTTAAAATATATACATTGACTAGCTATTGGTGTTTTCATTTTATATTTTTCCAAATTTTATGACAGTACTATTTGAAAACGGGTACCTGCAAATTTGGAGCTACTTGTAAGTTTCATCATCCGCGGGACAAGGCTGGGATTGCTGGAAGAGTTTCACTAAATGTGTTGGGTTATCCACTTCGAACGGTTTGCATTTGCATCTTTTAACTCAGGGTTAATACCATAGAAAACCAACACTCGTTTTCATTTTGCGCTAAAAATCCCTCAAACCAATTTTGGTAAAATACTAAACTCTCTAAACTTCATTAAAATACACACACTTGTAACAATTTAAAAATAATGACTTATTACCGCCTTAAACAGGTCAAAGTTTAATGAAGTGACATTCCAAATGTGCAAAAGTGCTGACATGGATAAGCATTCAATGATATAAAGATGGTATAGATTTGTATATAAAGCAGTTAACATCTGATGAGGTAGTGTTCCACGTTAACGAAACAGTCTACATGACATCCATGTCAATATAAAAACATCCACATAGCGTCCGTATATGTAATCGAGTGCGCTAGTAACCAACATTATACATACATTATAAGGCATGTTCAGGGACTTTAATATACCAAACTCAGGTTTTGGGACTTTTTCACGCAATATGAGAAAGTATGTTGGTTTTATATGGTATTAACCCTTTGCAGTTGCAGTTGTATGAACTTTACTGCTTTTTTTTCTAACTAGAATATTAACAATGATCAATGTTGACATGTGATCTCTTTGTTTTGTGATGCAGAATGAGGCTGAATGTGCTTATTATCTGAGAACAGGACAATGTAAATTTGGAAGCACTTGTAAATTCCACCACCCTCAACCATCTAATATGATGGTTTCATATCGCGGTTCTCCTGCTTATCCTACCGTTCAGTCACCAACTAGTCCAGGTCAGCAATCATACCCAGGAGGGTTAACAAATTGGTCTTTGTCTAGAGCTTCCTTTGTTAGTCCACGTTGGCAAGCTCCTTCAAGTTATGTACCAATGATTCTACCACAAGGTGTGGTATCAGTTCCAGGATGGAGTGCATACAGTGTAAGCTGTCTTTTCAAATATATAGTTTTGATTTAAATCACTCTATTTTAATAATAAAAATTATTACTTTTATGTAATTGTTAATTATTTTTATTTGAATAGATACAAGTTAAAGCTTGATGTGGTACCTGATGAAACCAACTGTCAAATTGTGTAGTTTTTTGTGATCATAACAGCTTGTGAGGTGGAAAAATGTGTATGTTGGCTAACGGATCGATACGGGCCATTTCAGAAGAAATGGTCAATGGGTTCTGGTCGGGTCTGAATGTCTGATTGACCCATTAAGTCTTTGTTTTCACTTGAACATCATAAAGTAACAAATATAGTAAATGCAGCTTTAAAAGTTATGATTTGTTACAACGGTGAGGCTATAGATCAAAAGTACTAAATGCTTACAATTTACAACCCCTCCTAAAATCCTTCTATTTCAATGAATTAGATTATTAATTTAGTTGGATGGTTTTGTAATCATGTTTAATTCTTTATTTGGTACAATGGAAATGGGCGAAGAAGTGTAACAGATCAACACAACTTGACCCGACCCGTTTTGACCCAACTGATTTATTACTAGATAAACAATTTATAAAGAAAAATATTAAAACAATAGGTTATTCAATGGGCATGATATTCAGTTGCTTTATAATCTTACTTCCTGAAGCTATTCTTCAGGGTCAACTTGGTTCAGTTTCATCTTCAGAAAGTCAACAACAAACTGCTGGTAATAGTCTAATATATAGCAGTTCAAACCAAAATGAAGCAGCTAATGAAGCATTACAAGGAACTTATGCTTCATATCGTACTGGATATTACGCGTTACCAAGTGAAAATGTGTTCCCTGAGCGACCTGGTCAACCCGAATGTCAGTTTTACATGAAAACCGGCGACTGTAAATTTGGTGCAGTTTGTAGGTTTCATCATCCCAGAGAAAGAATTCTTCCTGTGCCTGATTGTGCTCTTAGCCCAATGGGCCTTCCTTTACGGCCGGTTAGTTCTGCTTCTATGTTTCATAATTTTCATTCTTAGCCCAATGGGCCTTTACATCAGTGATGGGTATATTGATTCTCAACAGAATATATAGGGGTGCCAAGTGTTTCAGGTTGACGGGTTTCGGGTTGACAGGTTAAATTATTCAATCCGAAAACCACTCATATATTTGCTCATGTACAAGCCATCAAACCTACCCCGCACAAACTTCAAATCGTGTATTGAACACAACCCATTTAACCCATTTATCTAAACGTGTCAAACATGATGATTGGTTGGTGAGTAGTAATCAATTTGTAAATGTGTTAATCGGGTTGGTGGTTTGTAAAAAGATGGATTAAACAGGTTAAGTCGGCTTGTTCAATTAAACGGGTTAAACTGGTCAACCCCAACATGATCCGTTAATTAAACAGGGTAGATATACTAACTCAAGAATAACTGACATTCAATTTTGTTACAGGGAGAGCCTCTGTGCATATTTTATTCTCGTTACGGTATATGCAAATTTGGTCCAAGTTGCAAGTTTGACCACCCGATGGGAGTCTTTGCTTACAATATCTCAGCGTCCACATCAGCAGACGGTTCAGCTGTCCGCCGCTTTTTAGGCTCATCTTCCACAAGTGGCGCGTTAAATATGACTCCAGAAAGAAGACAAATTTCCACAAGTGATGACAATATTGACACAGAGGGATGAAGATCTCCCAAGTGACTTTTATTTCCTACAACCTTTTTGGAAAAATCCAGAAAAAAACTCAAAAAAAAAAAAAAGCTTGTAACTTTATTTATATTGTTGGAGATGTACATAATACATGTTAAAGTCAACCTGTTCTGAAAAATGGATTCGCTTGTGCGATCTGAAGAACTGTGTTGATGCTTTGTACAACTCCTCATTTTTGTCACATTTGGTTCAACATGTTGTGAGCAGTTAATCCATTTCACAATCCTGCATTTCTGATTTCTCTATACTTTATTTACTTTCTTTCTTTTATATTTTTGTACTTTTATATATCAAGTCTTTGTTTCCCCATCATTAACAATTTGTTTATACTAACATTGGTACTGGAAGTTCTGTTCGAGCCGATTATTGTAAGTTCACTTCTGTGACCTCTTCACTACTAATATTGGTAGAGTTGGTAAGATGACCAGGCCGGGCTGGTTGGTAACTGCTCAAACGGGTTTTGGTTAAAACGAGTCGGTTTGTTACCATAAATAATTGGATTAAAGCATGCATTCTTATCGGAAGTCCTGGTCAAGCCTGATACTGTAAGTTCACTTCTGTAACCGCTCCCACTTCTTGTATTTGTTGATTTTTGCTACTTATGTTACTGCTTTTGGCAACATGACTGGATCGCACTGGTTGGGTAACTGGTCAATTGGTGAAATGGGTTTGGGCTAAAACGGGTCACTTTTAGTTTGGGTTGAGACGGACCGTTTCTGGTTGACCTGTTTGACCGTTGTATATTTTCAACCCATTTGACCCGTTCCCATTTAGTTAAATTTTTGCATTTCACTAGATTGAATCGTCTAAGTAAAACAAAACTTGATCGACCCATTCATGTTATTTGAGCTCAAATCTATCTTGCTTTCTGGCGGCCAAAATGGGATATGTGCTACCCCATTACCTCCCATGGTGTTCTTCTGATAATCCTGTTTTTGCAGGCTCTCGAGTTTGAACTTTTCAGAGTGAAAAGCATGGATCTCTATCTTCATGGCGGATGACAAACGTTCATTACAGGCTTTTAGTTTCCGGTAAGGTTTGTTCTTTACACCTTTTTCATTACATAGGCGGTTTTCACATGAAAACCTTTAAATAATTAGGAACCACTTTTCGGCCTCATGATTGAGATATTTCTATTTTATGTCTCTTCCACCTCATGAATCGCGACCTTCCCATCATTTTGTTGGTTTTGAAATTTTAATGGTTCTCATCTAAACACGCCTGTGGCGAACATTTGTTAATGGCTGGTTAGAAAATGTGAATGTTTATGAAGCTTCATAGAAATAACTTTAGCATAAAAATTTGTTGTTTGGCATTTTAGTATGCTACTAATGCAAAATTGAGTCCGGCCCCCTCCTATTCGAGAACCAAGCTTCGCCCCTGAGCAAATGTGTTTTTCAAGTTATCCAGTTGCTTGCAATCCTCCCATGCACACACTAGTTATCAACTTGTTAAAAAAGGGGTAATTGCACATTTGGTAACATACTTCTTTTTGAACCTTTTAAGGGAAGTTTTTTCACATTATTGCATAATAGTTTCCTTCCTATGGAATGGTACTGAATTCAGTCAACCAATACAATGGAATGGGACGGAATCACGAGTGGACTCACATGATAAACACCGTCGGTTAAAAAGTAAGGTGTTATATAGTATCTAATGCATAGGGTAGGGTTCCTGTAGGAAAATTAGTTTGTGTGAGAAGTATAGGAAGGATTAAAAATTGATATGTATGCATCATTTTTTTGGACGTATTAATGATTTTTTGGATTGTTTTGCTTAGAAAAACAACAAACATAACAATTAATAACCGAAAACAATGTATTTTAGGCTTAAAACTTAAAACACTATGCCAAGAACATTTAAGCAGAGTGTTTTAAGTAATTACTAGGGTGTTTTATCCGTAATTTAAATTTAATAACTATAATACATTGGATTGTGTTTTAAATTTTTGTATATTGTTGTGTTAAGTGTTTTTCAAGCCAAAACAACCTAAAACATCATTCCAAAATAAAAAACATGATGACTACATGTCAATTCTTAATCATTCTCACACTTCTCACACAAACCAATTTTCCTACAGGATCCTCTACCCTAATGCATATTTTTATGTGGTATGTATCCGAGCATGTTCGTTCACATAATAATATTCTAAGAAATGGAACTGAATTTGGTCAACTCATAAGATGGAATGAGATGTAATCACAAGCGGGCCCACGTACTAAACACCGGTGTAACATGACTCAAGTAAGAGAAGTTAATGTGTTACTAGCAGGAACCCGCGCATTGCGGCGGAGCTGCATTGTGTTTGGCTGTTGCTTTTGGCCAATCAGGTTGTTGGTGTTGTACATTAAACAAACATACTGATAATGTGTAACATATGGTCGGAGGGCGTACAATTTTAGTAGAAAGTAGGTGTAGATGTTGTAGTAGAATAACACGTTAAGTTTGTAATAAATATCATGCAGTGTCAAATTAACCCACAGTTTGAAACAATAGATGACACCATAAAGTTTTCTAAATACAAAAAACATAAGTGAAAAATAATGATCATAAGCAATACTCCTGAACACAATATATGTAAGAGAAATCATTTGATATTAAAAACACATATAAAAATATAAAGCGATGTAGGAGAATACTGAAAACTTGAAGAAGAAGACAAGATTTCAGTCTCTGGTAAAAAAAAGCAGCTAAATACTATAATGAAACTATAAAAAATAAAGAATGGCGTGTGGGATGGGTTTGCCATCCCATGGTACTAACTGGTCGATTTTATGGTATATTCCCTGAAGGGGTAGGGACCCAAATCCACATGGGCCCATCCCCAACACTCCAGCCCAAATGCCGAAACAGGCCCATAAAGACCAAACGTGACAATTGCGGTGTTGAAGGCGGACATCCCCCCGCGGTGTCCGAGCTGCACGCGGGGCGGCTGGCCGCCACAAAGTGTCCGCTTAAGTACCATGGGAAGGATCAGCAACGGACACGTGGCATCAACCCACAGGCTCGTACAGTGATGTACGAACTAATCAGAGCACGAGGACGTGTGGCAGGGAGCATGTTGCACAAGCTGCCCGTCAGATGATAGCACGTGTCTCCCAACGAACCCGCAGGGGACACGAAGTACATGCCCTGCACGCGCCAGCCAATCAGAACGCATGGGACCACCTCAGCAAGGATCTCCACTAACTCGGAGGGCTGCAGGGGGGACAATAGCCCACCTGGCAGCCAATCATATCAAGCCAGACCTGCGGCCACTCACAGGACGCCACGTCACCACGACGGTACGATCTCTCTCCATGATTTAACACATGTCTTATGCTTTATCTTATTGGGCCTAACTTTGGGCCGATGTGGAGGCAAGCCCTTAACTTGAGCCTCGGCCCCTTGGGTGAGTTAAGGGTAGATGTTGAGGCCCGTGTGGAACCTATTTAAGGAGCACTTAGTCTCCTTGGATAGGCCATTCAGAAATTCCCTGAAGAACACACCAAGGCCGATTACGTTTTTGTGTCTGCTAAGTAGATTCCTTCGGGATTTGAGGCGGTCGCCCCACATCGGTTTAGTGTGTGTTGTCAGGTACCCTACACTTCACAGCCAGTTGATCTAGCGAAGGATCACTCCTGCAGAGACGAGCCTAACCATTGGATCCAGGTTAGACTTTTGTTTCTTCATTGGCGCCATCCGTACCGGCTAGAGCAACAACCCTTTAATCCTTCAGCTAGACAAGATGGCAAACGAAGAAGCTCCTCGGCGAAATGTTGACGAACCCATCATTGAGGATGATGACGACGCCGACACCGAGGAAAGAACTCCAGCTACTGTCACCATAGTTGCACACAGAGCCGTCAGAATGACTAACCCCGGCCCTGCCACCAATCAGCAAACCGTCGACGTTGAGGACGGTGAGGCTGATGATGAAGACAACGCTGAGGAAGACCCAAACGAGTGGCTCTTCAAGCAGCAAGCGCAGGTCACTGCTGGTTACCAAAAGTAGCTTGTTGCTCGCTTACCCATTATCCAGATGTAACTTGGTTTTTACTATTGAATGAAATTAAGGGTACTTCTACTTTATGAAGCTTCATAGAAATAACTTTAGCGGCGCAGCTTGTTGCTCGCTTACCCATTATCCAGATGTAACTTGGTTTTTACTATTGAATGAAATTAAGGGTACTTCTACTTTAGCATAAAAATTTGTTGTTTGGCATTTGAGTATGCTACTAATGCAAAATTGAGTCCGGTCCCCTCCGATTCGAGAACCAAGCTTCGCCCCTGAGCAAATGTGTTTTTCAAGTTATCCAGTTGCTTGCAATCCCCCCATGCACACACAAGTTATCAACTTATTAAAAAGGGGTAATTGCACATTTGGTAACATACTTCTTTTTGAACCTTTTAAGGGAAGTTTTTTCACATTATTGCATAATAGTTTCCTATGGAATGGTACTGAATTCAGTCAACCAATACAATGGAATGGGACGGAATCACGAGTGGACTCACATGATAAACACCGTCGGTTAAAAAGTAAGGTGTTATATAGTATCTAATGCATATTTTTATGTGGTATGTATCCGAGCATGTTCGTTCACATAATAATATTCTAAGAAAATGGAACTGAATTTGGTCAACTCATAAGATGGAATGAGATGTAATCACAAGCGGGCCCACGTACTAAACACCGGTGTAACGTGACTCAAGTAATGGAAGTGAATATGGTCAACCACGTACTAAACACTAGCTTAATGTGTCACCTCACCACTAAAAAATCAATGTGTTATGTAGTATCTTATGCTCGTTTTATGTGTTACTTATATATTAAGAATGTTTCTTCACATAATATTTTAAAAAAAAGAATAGAAATGAATTTGGTCAAGCTATAAAATGAAATAGAATGGAATCATGGACGGCCCACATGCTAAAGTAAATACCACTATAAATGACACGAGTAAAAAAAAATTTAATTATTTTATCTGATGCTTGTTTTATATGTGGTTTATCCATCCAGTCTATTGTGTGACGCTAGTAAAAACAATTTTGGGTCCGCAACGGAAATTGAATAGTTCACATGGATCTGGAATTGCGGTTTGATTTATCTAATTTTAATTTTCATTGTAGATTTATATTTTGCGAGTGTGGATAGAAGTTATATAACTTTATGAATCAATTAGATGCATGGTGTAAATGATAATAGTTGAAAATTTTCATGTGTTTACGATAAGTCGAGTTTGAAAAGTGTTATAAGGCATGTTATTAGTTGAAAATTTCTTTTCCCGAAACATATATTGGATCCGTTATATGAAAACAAGAAGGTTTACATTTGACTTGTAAATATGTGAAACAAGTTTATAAGATTCAAGAGAAAATCATATAAATCAAATGCGTTTCAAAAGACCAATACTTAAATAGCAAAAATGTTAAAAGTCAATGTATTTAACATGAATAGACTCCAAATGTAAAAAGTTTGAAGTTTCAAAATAATACCAATGTGAAGAGATCGTAACATAACCTTTATGAAAATATACCACTTTAAGTTTTAAAAGAATGATCGTGTCACAACAACTGATATAGTAAAGTTTGTGAGTAACGTGTAAGTTCCAAATCTTAAGCTTCAGCTGGTAACCTAGCTTCAAAAACCCAGTTCAACGTTGAAAGTCCAATATGCACAATTTCTCGTGCTACGTTGATTGAGTGAATCAGCTCGGTATTTGATAATTTTGGTATAAGTTTATGGGTTGTTTGAAGACAATGGAGAATTTGATTTGGTTTGGATTGATTCTCCTTGATAGTGTTGAAAAATGTGGGTGAGACAGGTAGGGGATTGCATATGGTCCCGAATGCCTTGACGAATTTTGAGAAGTGAGACTTTTCTGTATTAAAACATTCCTTCTGTTTACAAGTTAAAATCCCATTAAAGTTGAAAAATCTTCCATATTTATAAAATGTTTGGGAAAATCCGAGTGTTACCCGTTTTGATTAAACTTGAAACCTTGAATTATCATAATGTTGCGAAATTTATACGTTGAAAAATCGTTTGTTTGTAAAAGTTGTTAAGGCATCTCTTTGGGCTCATAGCACGCTAAATGTTTCAAGACACAAAGTGTGTATAAGATGTGCTAATCTGATGAATAAGTTTCTCCAAAGCTGGGTAATTGGGTTTTGTGTTTTTGTGAGATGGCGACATAGGGTCAGTTGCTAAGGTGATCACTTTAGAGAGTAGTGTACTGGTGTGTGTTGGATAGATAGGCATTTATGATGTTGTGTATATTGTAGAGACACAAGAGAATATTTTAGAGATATACTGTGACATCTAAGGCATTAGGGTTTGCTAGAATTATGTAGGGAAGATGAAATTTTATTATAACTCGAATGTAATAATAATTTTTAAATAAAATATATTATGATTCACGATCGAATATGTGACCAAGCGAATTTAATACTATGTTTTCACATATAGGAATATTTTCTATTTTATAGAAAAATATCCATAAAACATATTTTAGTAATTTACATTTAACTAAATAATTAATATATCTAATTAAATGTAAGTAAACTAAAAATACGAGATGTGATCCAAAAATGATATTTTATGAAGAATAATTATTTTCTGATGTATAAAGGTGAAAATAATTTTTCCATAATTTTTCTTAATTTATTTGTATTTAAAATAAATTTAATGAGTTTAAATCATGTTTAAATGATTAAAAATAGGAAAATTAATAAAAATAAATGTTTTCTGAACCAATAACTTTTATTTAGGTTCATGATCCTTAAAAATAATTTTCCAGAAAATTTGGGATTTAATATATTTATAATGAATTTTGAATCATTATTTATGATTAAACTATGTAAATTAATAAAAATATGAAAATAATTTATTTTCTAGAAAATTTTTATGTGATAATTTTATTTATGGTGTCAAGATGTTATGGCTAAATTTTCATAATTTTTGAAGCAAAAATGAATTTTCTATGATTAATATAAGATATATATATATATATATATATATATATATAGGTTTAGGATCCTGTACAAAGTACATTTTTCGTGAGAAGTGTGAGAAAGACTAAGAATTGACATGTAGACATCATGTTTTGGATTTAGGAATGACGTTTTAGATTTTTTTAACTTGAAAAACACCAAACACAATAATCTAAAACACAATACAATGTATTATAGTCATTAAATTTAAAAAACAGCTAAAACACACTACTTAACGCTTAAAACACACTGCTAATGTTCTTAGCATGGTGTTTTAAGTTTTAAGCCTAAAATACATTGTTTTCGGTTTTTAATTGTTATGTTTGGTATTTTTATAGGCAAAACAATCCAAAACATCACGACTAAGTTCAAAAAATGATGCCTAAGTATCAATTTTTAATACTTCTCACACTTCTCACAAAAAAAGCACTTTGTACACGATCTTGACCCTATATATATATATATATATATATAAATGTATAATTCCTTAAAATAACAAACAAAACAAAAAAATGACAAAAAAAAGGATGGCCTAACCGGCCCTGGAGAGGCTCGAACCTGAGCCACGCGCTTGATACACACCACACACAACCACTAGGCCATCTATGCACTTGTTGATTTAAAATGAAAGCGATTTACATTTACATATTTAACAAAAGTGTCATCTTCCTCAAATCATCTAACTAAGAACCCTAACCCTATCCCAAAATCAATTGAACCGAATAAAGGCCCGATAACCGATCTGTAACAGAGGGTTATCGTTCACACAATGAAACTAAACAAGATGGCACCAAAAAAATGACTTACGACGTGTTTTAGGGTCGATTAGGAAGGTTAAAGAGCCGAGCCTTGTGGGTTTCGATTAGGAGTCTTCTGGTCTCGATTGGGTTAGTTTTTATGTAGGTTTATGATGTGTAAGAGTGCAGAAACGATTTGCACTTATCAACTGATATTATAGTCGATTATAATGTGGGTTCTTAATGTGTTTTTAAAGCTTGACGGTTACATATCATTAACTAGATTATTGTATGATTAAAACTGGATTAAATGCTCAATAAAGATTAGTAATTGATTATAAACGATGGAGAAACGTCTAGATATTCAAAAGATGCATTAAAATCGGTTTTGAGACCCGCCGGAGACTCGCCGGCGGCGATCTCCGTGGCCGGAAATGGAGATCGACGGGGAGGAGGGAAACAAGTCAGGTTATTATATATATATATATATATTAAACTTTAAACTTTAATCATTTGGCAGAAAAGACCCCTCTAGTTTGTACATGATGAAAACTTAATAATTCTCCTTTATAACCCTCCAACTTATAACTTTCTAACCTTAAATTAAACTTTAAGATTGTTAATTTACTAGTATTATTATTAACCATTACAAGTTTTATAATAAATTTTGTATAAGTCAATTATCGCATACGGCTTAAAACGTAGATACGATCCATATAAAAATGTGAATGATAAATATAATTTCGACCATTCCATTACTTTCGAAACGACAATGTTACATGTACTAAAATAGAAATAGTTGAATACTCGAGGGACTAAAATTGACAACTTGCTCGAAGATAAGGGTGACGATTGTCACAAGAAGGTTTCCTTATTCAGATGGAAGATTAGGAGTAATGGTTATTACTTATTAGTTCTTCGTAGATCAGAATCAGGAGGAGGAAGTTATTCGTCGATCAGAATCAGGAGGATGAAGAAGCTCTAGGGGCGGCGATTTTTGGGGAAAATGGTTTTTATATGGTGAGTATTGGATGTTAGATGGAGCTCCATATTTCAATTGGAGCTTATATAGACACTCTTAGAAAGCTCCATTCAACCCAAGTTTATTCTTTTATTATATAGATAGATAAATGCTAAGCTCAATTGCCTCATTACAGAGTTTGATTAATACATAGATAATCTAACAATGTGAAATTTACTCCTTAATTTAACGACAACAATATGAAATTTTTATACAAATTCAAAATATAATTATTTATATCCATATCAGAAACTACCTCACATGAGAGGATGTCAAAGTGATCAATCAATCAATGAAGCAAACCAATTAAAATATTAGACAGAGCATCAAGGTCGATACCATGTAGCAACGATCAGACCATTCATCAACCATGCCAAGTATGGTGTAGCCAAATATCAAACGCTTGATGACAAAAGAATCACATTTGATGTTGCGACTGTTTTATCCATCGACCATCCAAGTTGAATGTAAAATAGTTACCAAAAGAAAACCAAATTAATTTAAAGAAACAAGCAACCAAAGAATGGTGGATCAGATTATGAAAACATTAAAAAGAGTAAAGTACAAAGATAGTACTCGTAGTTTTACAAATTTTGAAAATAATCCACAAGTATGAGAAATTACACAGATAATCCGAACTTTGCAAGTTGTAAACCTTTAGTCAAATTTTTGCAATTTGTAACACATTTAGTCTCTGAAACTAGATGATATATGAGGATTAAATGTGTTACAAATTACAAAATTTTGGACTAAAGGTATTTTAAATTGCAAAAATTTGGACTATTTGTATAATTTCTCATACTTAGGGACTATTTTAAAATTTTATAAAACCATAGGGACTATCCACGTACTCAAATGAAGTTAATGTACTAAACATCAGAAGTTAAAAAACTTAAAAAAACATGTGATAAATTTGTAATTATTCTTAAAGTCATTTTCTAACAAAAAGCACTCATGTTTTCTTCAAATCATATTAGTTTCTCAAAATCTCAAGCAAAAAACTCCAAATTAACCACAAAATCAAAAGCGATCAAGCAAAATCAGGTTCAACTCATTAGAAAAATGAAAAATGAAGGTAATATGTGATAATATACATGGGCATTTTTTATTATATGAACCAGTGCAATGTCTTCTTATAAAAACAGCCTAGGGATCAAAAGTATCGTAAACGAGCTTGCGTTAGTTTTTCGTTTCTAATTGTCTACTGTTCATGTTATTACAAGTACAAGCGACATAACAAACAAAACCACGAAATCAGCTGTTGACACTGAAAGGAGAAGGAAGGAAATGAGGTACATACAATGACAATATAAAATAGGTATCTAGAATAATTTTGGATGTTTTTGTGAAACTAGGCATGGTTGGTTTGTAGAGTAATTTATGAAACTATGTATGCTTAATCTACTTATAGAATAATTACTCTAGTTACAAAAGATAATTATGCTAGTTTTGTTATTGTTCAATTGAAGGCTAATAATGACTATGAAGACAATTGGAGGCTAATGATCACTATGAAACTAGGCTAATGATCACTATGAAGACATAATTCTAAACAAGTATAAATTGAAAACATTAACAAAAAACGATGTCCATATGATGTGGCATTTGGAAACTTATCAACAAAGGATGGTGTTTAGCAAGTCAACGAACTCAGGAACCAATTCATATCCAAAATCGTGTTATCAACTTTTCGGGTCTCATCCAAGCAAGACTGGAACTAGTAGACAAGCATTGAAATTTCAAGAAATGTATAAAAAAGAAAAGGATGCGTTAAAGAAAGGCACCCTAATGAAGTTCAAATAAAGATAAATTAAACATCTATATTTATGTCATGTGACTATATAGGGTTGTTTTGGAATAGTTTCATTTTAAATGTCCATTTTTGCACTTTTTGTTGTCCCAAATTAAATGTCCATTTCTAACCAATTTTCAATTTTGCCCATAAAAGACAAAAGACTATCAAAGATTTGAAATAACTACTTGAGGATTTTATCATCATTTTACAACATACGAACAAAGATTTCTTAATATGTGTGTTTGTGGGCCCATGACATCTAAAATGGGACGGAGAGAGTAATATATTGACATGTGACACAAATGAGTTTTGTTCATTAGGTAGTATAGAATAGATGTTATTTTGATAATTACTTCGCTACTTTATTTTAACGGCCAATTATTTCGCTACTGACTTAGAAACATATGATTAAATAATTACTATATTAATTATTCACATGATTTTAATCACATGATTTTAGTCACATATGCGCTATATTTGTAGCTAAATGATTACTCTAGTTATAAATAAAACAACAAATATTCAAGGGTTTCGGGTTTCGGGTTTCATACACCCCGTGACATTACATTCTGAGTGTGTGACATCACATTTTGAATATGCGGCAGCCTCCTATTGATGTGTAATATGGGTCAGGATGTATGATTCCTAATTAAAGGGTATATAATTCCTAATTACCATATTCAAAGCATTTAATCAGCAAAAACTATGGTAATTGTTGACTTAGAGGGTGCTTGGGATTGCATTTTGAATCTGATTTTTAGATTATTGCGTTTTAAAAACGCAGATAATTCATT
Organism: Ambrosia artemisiifolia; assembly: GCA_032199755.1. Lineage (NCBI taxonomy): Eukaryota > Viridiplantae > Streptophyta > Magnoliopsida > Asterales > Asteraceae > Ambrosia > Ambrosia artemisiifolia. The sequence goes on along the minus strand of CM063517.1, from coordinate 45,778,957 downwards.
TTTAGTGTTTGGATTGCGTTTTGAAAACACAGATAATCAGTTTTTTAGGCTACCAAAACGCAATAATCTATAAGCAGCTCCACTCCTGCTTTTCCAAAACGCATAATCTGTTTTGAATAGTCAATCCCAAACACCCCCTTATTACTCCATGGAGGGTGAATAAAAAATTGAACACCCACTTGCCTTGAAAATCTTCTTTACTCACTTCAACCATTAATACGAATAAAAAAATCACTAAAAAGAGTCTTAAAAGCCCCAAGAAATTAACAGATACGATGTCAACTTCGGAAACATAGTTTTTAATAAAAAGAAAACCTAAATCAGAAATAAGAAAATCACAAGATTAAAAAGCTTTCAATCCATGATGAAAGTTATACTTGGAAGCTTAATAAAGGAATCGATGAAGAATCATAGGTCCAACAAGGTGCAAAACACACAATTGATGAAGCAGGGTAAATTATTGAGGCTATGTATTTACACTTATGCAATCGTGTGTTTTGGTTTTTTCTTCAGTTCACACGTTTAGCACTCTTAGTCCATTTGTATTTGATCCAAAAACTACACACATAGCCATACCAAACGTAATTTCCAAAATTATAAAGATAATCCAAACTAGACTATCGATTTCTCAATTAGCTTGAATAATTTGATGCGTTATAGTTAAATGAGATTTCAAAGAGTGTAGTAACTTTCAACAAAATATAAAACCAAATATAAAAATGATTTATTACCACATATCCCTCATTCATACCTTAGGGGGCGTTTGGTTCGCGGATTTCATGGGATTTTAGTGGAATTGTAATTAGAATTCCATTCCTTTCACTTGTAGTTGGCTAAATAAAAGAGTTGGAATTTTGAAACTTTCCAATAAAATTCTGTATGTGTAGGAATTCAAAATCCTTTCTAATATCATAGGATTTAGTGGAATGTTCATTACATTACTAAAATACCCCTTGATTTTTTTTAACAAACTAAAATGCCCCTCTTTTTTTGAACGACTCATTATATCCATCATCCCTCATCTTCCAGCTCATTAAGCTAGGGTTTCTCCACCTCCATTAATCTCAGCCTCCTTGAAGATCTCGAGCTAGGGTTTTCTCTGTTGATATCTGTACAAAGGTTCGTCTCCATATCCTTATCTTCTTCATTGTTCTACTCCATTGTTGTTTGTAGAAAGGTTAGCATCCTTCTCATCTCCATTGTTATCTGTTGATTCGAGTTAGGGTTCTTAATTGACATATTAATGATGGGTTTGTTTTGATATGAAATATCGACTTAGGGTTCTGGTTGTTATTCTATATGTGTGTTTGTGTGATTGTAAGGTGGTTTGTGTTTTTATATTAGTTAACTTTCTAATGGTTTTGTGGTATTTGTGATGTTAGGAATAAGTTAGAGCTCTGTTTGAGTTTGTTATTAATTCGTAAATTGTGTTGAGTATGTGTATCCAGGAGTTAACCATAACTCTGTTTTAGAGATTGATGTGCCGATAATTTAATATGTTTTATATATGTAATTATCCTCCTTTTTATACCTTTTTATGCTTTTATCTTTTATAAATATTGTTAAATTGTTCCTATGAGATAAATGCTGGTTATTGAAAGGAAAATGCAAAAAGAAAGGAAAAAGGCACGTTTTGAGTGGAGAACAAGCTTCTAGGGGACAAAAGAGCATATGGTACAACAACCTTGTCCCCTACATGCAAGTTTTGAAGACCAGGCAGGAAAACGACACGAAACACAAGGAATGGAAGACTCTCGGAGCTGTTTCAGATACAGCACGGTCGCGCTCTGACCGTGCACGGCCGTGCAACTGTTCCGGGTCAACAAGTCAACATTTCCAAGTCAACAGGAGTCAAAACTGAGGTTTTCAGATGTGCACGGGCATGCTCACTTCAGTGGCACGAGCGTGCTTTACTCAAACGTGTTCCCCAAGGTTCAAACCGACCAAGACTGACAAGACTGTTGGAAGTACTGATAAGCACGGGCGTGCTCAAGTCTTTGGCACGGGCGTGCTAGACATCCCAGGGGACAATTTTGCACAAATGACTCTGCAACAGTATGCGTTGTCGAGCATGGGCATGCCAGAACGTTGTCGAGGGCGTGCTTAAGCTGTTTTGCCTATAAATAGAGGCCTCCACCCCTCATTTTGAACCATCCCTTCACCCATCCATTCCACTAGAGTTTAAACACTCTCCAGCCATCTTGAGGGTTTTGCAAGTGACCTTTGGAGCATGGGCTCACTCCATAAACACTTGGTGAGAGAGAGTTGAGAGAGAGATCACTAAATCTCATCCAAAACACCTTCTTTAATCCATATCACACTCACCACCATGTATTCCTCATCCACCATTGATTGTGTGATAGTTGTAGAGCTGATGTTGGGCTAGATTAATCAAGTGTTGCTAGGGTGAAGACTTATCTTGGTATGAATTATATAGTTTTTATTTAATTAGTGGTGTTGTGTTCTTATTAAATTCTTTCCACTTAAAGCTTTGTTTAATTAATTAACTAACTAATTAACTAGTCTATGGTCTTGTGGGTGTCTTGCTAGAAATTTGGAGAACTCATGAGTGCCCATGGTGTGTAAGAATCCATGCACTTGTGAGCTCATCCATAATAATTGATTAACTTAACTAAAATAACTAGAGGTTTAATCAGCTTTTGGTAGTCCCGAACTAGATCCAAGGCGAGAAAACCGATAGTCAGACAGATCCTTTGGGCTTCTGATATCCGAACCGGGTTCTAAGCAATGGCTTTTGAAGTGGACCAGATCTGAGTGACACATTTCTGGTACTCACCAGATGACTGAGTAATCTTCTTGGCACTGGGAGGATTCCCTACGGGCGCACCAGTGATCATTTGTATCATACGCCTCTAGGATTATGTTTCCACCTTTGTCGAGGATTTTATTCAGTTCGAGAGGTTAAGGGCTGGGTAATCAAGCTATTACTACCAAGATCTCACTTAGGGTCGGTACGGTCTATATACTTAGTCCTGGTGATAAACCAAGGCTTGATCTTGCGACTTAGCCACATGGTCTATGTGTTGGCTTTGGCGCAGGTTAAGTTTCGGTGAACCCATGTTAAAAGAAAACAGTCTTTATTTTCTTTTATCTTTATACTGCCACACAGTTATTGATAGACCATTCACTCCTTAAAAGGTTAATTAATTCAAGTAAAAGATGCACGTGTGCCGGTTGGTCACGACTCTCTTATGATATCAAGTGGTTTCTTGTTCGGTCATGCTCCGGCCACCGGCAAGTTGTCCATAAAAGTTTTAAGTGTTTAGATGTCTTTATTGCAATATTGGGAGGTGGATCATTCAGGGTTGGGTGCACACACTTTTGAGTAGTCCGCCTATCAGTATTGAGAGGTGAGCTTACCGGTTCGGGAGACCCTCATTTTAAAATAAGAACACAGCTCGTCTTGCGATAACGGTCACCTCTGGAGAATGCTGTAGCAACTCCACGTTAAGCATAAGTGCGCACTTGTTCACACCACTTAATTAATTAACTACTATTAATCCGTCCCAAGATAAAGTTGGATCCCGAAGCAGCACTTTGTATCGGTATTGATTTTTATTCTGGTCACTCTCACTCCCTTTCTTTATTTTATCTTTATTTATATTAAAAAGCAACTTAGGTCTGAGTAGGTGAAGTCGTGTCTGTGGGTTCGATACTCGCTACTTGCTGGAAACCTATACTACACTCGATAGGTACACTTGCCTATCGTGTGGGTTTAGAATAATTCGCAAATACCGTTTTATTTTATAAATTTAAAACTTGACAAAGTGTTTTAACTTAAACGTTTTGACTTAAAGAACTTTTTGAACAAGTGTTTGGCATATCCGCCAGGACTTGTTTACTTTAAAATAAAAGTAATTTAATTCACATAAAAACTTTAATCCACACGACATCAGAGATCATCTTCTTAAACATGTATGTGTTTGTCTATGTGGCTGCAGATTTTGCAACTTAAAGGTCCAAACTTTGACTCCATACCAGATGGTAAACATGTAAATAGATTAGTGACCGATAATATAGTTGATAAATATACTTCTTGAATTTGTGAAATTCACGATAAATTGATATTAAAGCGTGTAAATCAGATCGACTAGATTGTCCCATTTGTTGAACTCAACCTAATTTAGTTATCATATTAGCAGACAACATGTTTAACTCTTGTATAAAATATTAATATAAAAAATTAACTAATATGTAGATATATAAATTAAAAGTAGTTGTGTGTATATAAATAAAACGAACTCAAATTTAATCGAGCTTTTACTCAACTCATATACACAACATGATGAACCCATTATATGCTAAAGTAGGATTTCAGTGCACATATGATAGTGCTATAACTCTTGTATGTTTAATAATCTTATATATGTTATAATTAGGTGTTAATATTGGTACACCTCTCTCTCTCTCTCTATCTTTGTATATATACATATGTACATATACAGAGAGAGAGGAGAGGTGTCCAAATATTAATTTGACTATTTGAGGTCTTAATACGATAACCTTATAATTATAAGTAAGTATTTCTTTTTTCTTTCTAGCCTTTTGCTATTTTTTATATCTAATAAGCCTAATGCCGATTTTCCGTGCGCTTTTTGCGCCTCAAGTGCGTTCATCTGCGCCTAATGCCGATTTTTTGGTTCTTTAAGAATAGATGATGATTTTTTGGTTATAGGAAGCGTTTTATATTGATGAGCATAGTTTTTCTTGTTTTGATTTAGAGGTGGTGTGTTGATGTTGGAAATGATATTGGAATGTGATAGAAATATAGGAGGTTGGTGTAATTTGTTGTATATAAGATTCAGTCTCATGGTTGTGTTTTATTATATATGCAAAGTGTCCATTGATTGTTTACAAAAAAAGGTCCGGCCTTTATGATCCAGTTAAGGTTTTATTATATATACGTAGTACTAGTTCCTAAATAAGCCCTTTTGTTTCTACCTTAAAACTGCAAATACACTACCAACTGAAATGGAACCGATCTACAAGCTAATAGTTTATGTCAAATTATTATCCATCATGTGAAAACTCTTGTCTAATATGTGGATTAATATGGTATTTTAAATCAGTAGATTTTATGTTGCTATTTTGCATTGTAAAGTTTGTTTTCTATAGTTGATTATGTTGATGTTACCTCATTGTGTGTTTAAAATGTGTAAATAGGAAATGGCCCGACTTAGTTTAACAACTCGCAAACGTAACCAAAGAAGGAGGACATTGATTTTGACATGGTGGAACCAACTTGTTACAACTATTTGCTTTCACTTTACATGTTGATGGTCAAATATGTAATGGATAAACCGCGTATTAGATACACTTCATCAAAAATGGATATATATTCAATATTGTATAGGTATGTTTATGAGAGTGACAATATGTCTATATCCCAAATTAGGATGAATCAATCATGTTTCATCAAGTTGTGTGACATGCTTAAAGAATTTGGAGGATTAACATCAAATAGGAATATGGACATTGATGAACAAGTAGCTATCTTCCTACACATAATAGCTCATAATGTTAAGAATCGTGTCATCATATGTCGTTTTCATCGTTCGGGAGAAACAATTAATAGATGTGTTTCTAGAGTTTACAATGCGGTGATTAGGTTGCATTCACGTTTGCTGAAGAAGCCTGAACCTATTCTGGAGAATTCTACTGATCAAAGGTGGAAATGGTTCAAGGTATTGAGTAATCTTCATAGTTTTTTATCTTTTAATTATATTAGGATTAGAAATGTATAATAACTTCTATATATTTTTTTGGTTTTAGAATTGTTTAGGAGCCTTAGATGGAACATACATAAAGTGCATAGTACCCAGTGAAGAGAAACCTAAATATAGAACAAGAAAGGGAGAGATTGCTACAAATGTGTTAGGCGTGTGTTCACCAGATATGCTGTTTATTTTTGTGTTACCGGGTTGGGAAGGGTCGGCCGCCGATGGTAGAGTCCTTCGAGATGCTCTTGATAGGCCACATGGATTGAAAGTTCCAAGGCCGGGTACGTAAAATCATATATAAATAATCATTTAGGCGTATATAACAAACTTTAGTAAGTAAAGTTGTCGGTGTTAATTGACTTTAGTGTTTTTTAGGTTATTATTTGGTAGACGCGGGATACACAAATGGAGAAGGTTTTCTCGCCCCTTATATTGGTCAAAGATATCATTTAAATGATTGGCGTGATGGACATAAACCCACTACCCCGAAAGAGTTATTTAACATGAAACATTCATCTGCAAGAAATGTTATTGAAAGATGTTTTGGTATTCTAAAGGCAAGGTGGGGAATTTTGAGAGACCACTCATACTATCCCATTAGCCAAAAAAAAATAGGATCATAATGGCATGTTGCCTGCTTCATAATTTTATAAGAAGAGAGATGCCAATAGACCCATTTGAGACCGATCATTTAGGAGATGGAGATGGAGATGGAGATGGAGATAATATAACTAATATTGAGACCTCAAACGAGTGGACAACGTTTAGAAACAATCTAGCTCAAAGCATGTTTGACTCTTGGAGTACTAATAACTGATAAGAATGTATTGGTTGTTACTTATGTGATATTTATATATTAGTACATTTTCCTTTATTTAGAAATTATTGGTTTTAACTTATGTGATATTTATATATTAGTAAACTTCCAGAATCGGGCATTTTGGCTAAACCTCACATTGAATCAAGAATGAGAACCATGAAGAAAGATTGCAAGTCATTTATCATATGTTAAACAGCACTAGTGGATTTGGCTATGACAAAGAACGTAATTGTGTGACCACTGATGCTCCCGGAGTATGGGAAGACTACATAAAGGTACATGCTAGATTTTTATTGTTATTAAATTTTTTGTATTTGGTTAATCATAAAAGATATTAATGTTTTCTTTATTTTACTCTTATGTGAAACAGAATCATAAAGATGCGAAAAAATGGAAAGATAAAAGTCTTCCCCATTATGAAGAAATGTGTGTTATTTTTGGAAAAGATCGAGCACAAGGAAATAGAGCCAAAAGTGTGGTTGAGATGGAACAAGAGGTGAACATGGAAGAACAAGAACACCAAAGGGAGGATGATCTTGGTGAGCATAGCTATAATGACACTACAAATGCAAGTTTTCAGGTTGAAGAAACCTCAAGTGGTCGTAGTAAGAAGAGGAAACGCCCTAGCCAAGCCAATGCTTTATTTCAAAGTTTCAATGATGCGGTTGTGCAATTTGGTGATCGTCTTAAAGAGACTTCGACCGAGTTAAATGAAGACATAAAATTCAAACTAGACATAAAGAAGACTTTGTCGATCCCTGACGAGCTTTCAAAGATATCTTTAAGTCAATTGGACAGGTTTAGAGCAATTGATATAATTAAGGATGACCATAATAGGGTGATGACGTTTTGGACTTTGAGTGAAGATGAAAGGGAGGCTTGGGTGAGGTATATGTTGTCTAAGTTTGGCTAGGAAACTTTTATTTTTATAGAATTTATAGTAGTGTTTAATTTCTTGAACTACCTCTAGTTGCGTGTTTGAACTACTTTAGTCGTATGTTTGAACTACTTGTAGTCGTATCTTCAACGACTTTAAATCGTATGTTTGAACTTTCTAGTTTGTATAATATGTTTCTAATTCGTACTTTGGCAATGTGTTCACCATTTATTTTTGTTGCATACTTTGTAGGTTACATTAAACTAGTTAATATGCTAGAATATATTTATTTTTTCATATAAATTCCAGATTTTCTTATGGATAACAAGTACTAAAACGTATTTTTTTAAATTTATAATATTTATTTTTTAATTTTAGTTTTTTAAGGGAGTGGGGGGGGGGGGGGTTGTGGTAGAGATATGTCGTTCGTTAAAACTTATTTTTTTTAAAGATAGTTTTTTTTTTTTGAAGAAACAAACGGAACTTCCATTACCCAAAATATCAATAACAACTTACAAAACGCCCAAAATCGCCCCGACACATTTAGCAAGAGGCTACCTGGGCCAATACCCAAAAACATACACTAAAACACGTATACATTTCCGCAAAACACCCATATAACCTGTCAATTAAACTCAAAATTAACCGTTGTCAAAGATCGTGAAGGACCACCATTTTGTTTTGTCCGCGTCCGGAGTCTTCGCCCTATTAACAAGCCACCAAAACGATTCAATCTTGACTTCTTCTAGCACCATAGGCATGGCCTTGTGAACATCTCTAAAAACCTTTTCGTTTCTTCCGATCCATAGTTTCCAAATAGCAAGCATAATAACCGCATGGACAGCCTCTTTTTTCCTGTACGATCTAGCCACCGCTTCTGACGCCTTCAATAAATCTGCAACCGAGTTCACCTGTGCCAAGCTACCAGTCTTTACCCAGTCTTCAATACATCACCAAAGCGACCTGGCCCAAACACAATCAATGAAAATGTGCGATGTGGTCTCCACTTCTAAGCCGCAACGTTAGTTATTTTAAAACTTTTGACTTATGCTTAGTAACTAGGGCTAATTTTGTCATTTTAGGTATTTTTAAATTCAAATTCCATTAGTACATTTATTAACCAAACACATCTATGGATTTTAAAGGAATCCATCACATTCCAATTCAAATTCCAGTACCCATAGGGATTCCAATTCCTAAACATTCTGCGAACCAAACACCCCATTAGTATTCTTGATTAGCAAGATAAAAATTAGCATTTATCCATTAGTAACATTCTCCATACCTTATTAAACTAATTTATTAATCCTAATCATCCAAATTTAAAATAAAAATAATAAAAAAAATTCTTGCTTATCATTTACCAGATGGCATGTAAATGGACTAGAGTTTTAGATATGAGATTTTCTTAGATGCATGTTTTCTTCTTTATGGTTAGTCAAGTCACCACGTTTCGTTCTTCGAGCGGAAGAATAATCTATTTGCCAGGGTAACCCGAGCTCTCCGTATAATGATAATAATAAGTGATCCGAATCCATATATTATTTATACTTTAGTACCCTATCTTAGTTACACTTTAATTTCCTATTTTTTAGTTAGTTGTTACATTTTTCTCTCATCCCTTACAAAATTATAATTCTGTTATTTAATTCTATCATAACTTTAAAACTATTGTATTTTAAAAACATTCGAAAATACCATGACGACCTACTCATTTTAATTCTATCATGTTTGTCTTAGTCTGTATCGATGTGTGGATTGAAATGTACAAGAAAGAAATGTCTTATGTACAAGTGATCATTGCCTTAGCATACGGATATTAAATGTTTGTCCATGAGAAGGAGATTGGATGCGCACTGATCCCATGTAAGCTCTCTATTTCTATCAATTTCAATGCATTATTGATTAATAAATTTATAGTAAAAGAAAAAAAAATGTGTGGATTCCCTAACAATCTCGTTTTACCTGTATTAAAATTTTGCCTATTTTATATTTTCTGAAAATGCATAGTAAATAAAATATCATGTTTTAAGAGTTTTGTTTTACTGAATAAATGGGAAGGTGTTATTTATTTAGATGATTTTCATTTATGATTTTTCCTATTTGTTTATAAGGTAAAACAGACTGCTGTAGTTAACCGGTTATGGTTTTTTTACTAAGGAATTGGTAAATATGATAATTATTAGTGTCTTGAAAGGGATAATAACAAATTATAAATTAAGAAGGGCATATATGATTTTTGTTATATTTTTTAGAAGGATATTTATTAATTTACTTTAGGGGTGCAAACGAGCCGAGCCGCCCGAGCTCGACCAGGCTAGAGCTCGAGCTTGATTGACTCATAAGAGCTCGAGCTCGAGATCGCCTCAATTCGAGCTTTGTTTTCAAAGCTCGAGCTCTGCTCGTTTATTATCAATTTGTTAATACATTGAGTAAAAATAATATAAATAATAGTTCGTTTAGGCTTGTGAGCTCGATAAGCGAAGCTCGAGCTCAGTGCTCGTTTACTAAACATGGGTAAATGTTATTAAATATTAAAAAAAACTAATATTACACTAGGCTCGATAAGGCTCGACGAGCTTAACGAGCTTCACATACCAGGCTCGAGCTCGGGCCAATAAATAAACGAGCTTTGTTTTATGCTCAAGTTCGGCTTGAGCTCGATAAGGTTCGACTCGCTTCGAGCTTTTTACCGAGCCGAGCTTGAGTAGCTCGACTCGTTTGCACCACTAATTTACTCTTTAATTCCATCATTTTTAGTTAGTAGTTACACTTTTCTCCCATTCCCTACAAAATTATAATTCTTTTATTTAATCTTATCATAACTTTTAAACTATTATGTTTTAAAAACATTCGAAAATACCGTGGCAACCTGCTCATTTTTATCAACGTTTTGATGTTTGTCTTAGTCAATATTGACATGTGGATTGAAATGCACAAGCAAATAATGCCTTAGTGTACACGTGATCATTGCCTTAGTATACGGATATTAAACACTAATTGAACTTATTTTACCAAATGGACTATTGTATTTACTTGTGGATCTCATCTAAGCCAAAATAGAATTCCTTATGGATCATAAAGAACACATGACAGTCTACATGACGAGTTTAGTAGTTTAATCTCTTATAGAGATTAGATGTCTAAAAAGCTAACTTAATGTTGTACAACTGTTTTTTTTATCATAATTATTAGTGTGTTGATATTAACAATATTATGATAACTACAACATTTTAGGTATATTCGTTGGACTAAATGAGCAATTATATCCAAATAATATATTAAATAGCTATGAACATTTGATAATTTTTTTTTATTTTCATATAATTATCAATTAAAACAAAATACGAAAATTACATCATAATAGAAGGTAGACGGGCAACAAGCTGCGCCGCCACCCCTTTCTGAATTGCAAACCCTAGTCTACTAAAGACAAATCCTTGCCCCCTGGGGATGAAACATTGCTGTGGACGACCCGTTGGACCCTGGTCAAGAAACGAATAACTTCTGGCGCCAGGGAGCCAAAGGTGTCGAAGGCCAGAGGGATAAAGACATGTTGGTTATCTGCACAAGCTTTAGCGTGTTTATCTAATTTCTTTGATTCCGCCTTTCTTGATGTCTTCCCAGCTACGAACCCTTTTTCCCTTAACCCAACCAGCGGAGATACCCTGGTGAGGTCCACACAGGCATGTTTCCCCCTCTCCCAACCAAAGACAAGCAGATCTGCGGGTCGCAGAGTGGATCTCCCTTCTGTGGGGTCTGTGAGGAAGTTTACAAGGGCCTCCTTTTTAGTAGAGATCCCAGCTCTTCTCAGGATATCCCACAAAACGTCCCTCACCCAGTCATGCCGATATTTGAAACCAGGGAGCTCCTTGCAATGAATTGCATGCTCCCCGTATTTATCCATGCAAGTTTTACGGCAGATGGGGCATGTTTCATCTTCTGGGTACATAGGGATCATCAATCGGTACTTGAGTATAGCCCTGTACTCTACTGCAGACATGCATTGACCCAAACCCTCAATCAGGATAACGGTCAAAAAATCCTGAGCATGAGGGCCCTTTAGGCATTCAATCACCGCCTTCTAGCGAGAGGACAACTCAAAAACTTCTCCCAATCTCTGAGCAGTTTTGCTAAAAAGAGCATTCGCCAAAGTTTTTTGTGGCTTTGAGGGGGCGGTGTCCTTGTTAGAAAAACCGCCAATGTCGAAGTCCGGGAGATAGACATTTAAGCGTTAGAGCTCCTGTTGATAGTCTGGGTCTAGTCCAATGACTCCACTGTTTCGGAGGATATGATCTTGAAGTTCCCAAGACTGAGCTCTGGACGCCACAAAGGCATAGACCCCAACATCTCGAGCTGAAAGGAGGCCCAAACCACCTAAACGCATCGGCAAGGATGCCAAGCGCCACTGGAGGTCCCCGAAGAAGGGGCCGCCACACATGAAGTGGGGTTGACAAGTTCGTAACCCAAAAAGTAACTTAGCGACCCCCATGCATTACCTGAGCAGCAGGAGTTCACTTTGGGGATCTCTAAGGTGGGGCAGTAGTTTCATAAGGGCAACCGCACTCGTAGCCCACCGCCCTGCCAACTCCCCAATAAAGGTAGGATCTCGGCTAACAGCCCCACCAAGGAGCTTAACCCCTTTCTCAGGTCTACCAATCCCTGTCGGGAAAAGCCCGTCCTGACTTTTCAACCCGTCACACGTCGGCCAAAAGACCTCTGTTTTCTTAATATTGAGATGAAGCCCCAGAGATAGCCCATGCACGTTGATAATGTCTAATGCCTTAGCAACCTCGACTGCGTTGCCTATAATCGTCCCATCATCCAAATACCAGGTATGAAACGGTAGGTTACAGTGTTCCTGAATCCGCATGATAAGGGGATGTAAGGCAAGGGCAAAGAGAAGGGGCCCCAAAGGATCTCCTTGCTGCACTCCGGTGGTAGCCCCAATACAATCATTGCCCACATACAGCCTAGCAGGCTGGGCATAAAGGAACTGAACCCACGGATATATGGACGGGCATCGCTGGTGAACCTCTTGGAGAAAAATTGTACGGTCGACCATGTTGAAGGCATTGGAGAAGTCTACTATAAGCATAGCCAGAGACCCATCCGCATGAAAAGAGTTGAGGAACCTGTTGGCACTGTGAAGCACCGCCTCTGCCCCATTTGGTACCCCTACTCCAAATTGAAAGTCCCCCAGGTACTGGGCAATGTCTTTCCCAACCTTCTTCATTGCCACCTTAGAAACTAGCCTTCGCCAAATGCCTCCCACAGCAATAGGCCGAATTCCATTATCGGGCTTCAATAAGGGGGTGAGGGGGGCCGATGCAATGAACTCGGCAAGCGTCTTAGGGCAGGCCCCCCTAAGCCATAAGTTGACAACTTCAGTGATGGCCGCGAGCAAACCCGAGGAAGTCACGGAGCCTTCGCCCCCAATAGCATCCAACAGGTGTTGGGCACGTATCCCGTCCCTGCCACAAGATGTCCCTTTAGGGAAAGATCGGATACATTTAAGCACACAACCCTAATCTACTGATAGAGCAGGTTGGGCTATAGGGTTAGAAGGAAAGGACGGAGGCGACAACACTGGGTGTTTATCAATGAGGGCCTTCATGGTCGATTCACATAGAGGGGCGACTCCACTAGAGCACAACACCTTTACCGCCGCCGTGAAATGACCATCCCTGACTTTTCGAAGACATTGTTTTATATTAGGTTCGCTTGCATTGTCCTCTCCCATTTTGGCTTCTCCCCTAGATACCGAGACCTCCCCCGCGCTATCCAAAAGGGAAGAAACCAAGACCGCAAACCCAGACCCATCTTTCCATTCTCCTAACGCTTGCATGATGCTACTACACTGCAGGGATTTCCTGTTCCCTGATCTTCGCTCTTGCCTGGAGGATGGTATGACCACCCGCAGGGTTAACCGTGGAAGCAATAACAATTGGACCCAATTGTCAACCGAGCCTGGTGACGCCACTACTTTGCGTAAAGCACCTGTTAACGCTTGAGCAAACATCAGACGACAACTAGGGGGATGCTTTTAACAGTCTGAATAGGGAGGGAAAAAACACGCTCGAGGAGGGCAACATCCCCAACCATCCCGGTTGGGTGACGTGGGTTTGCGTCGTCTACCTTTGGACATGGTTTCCGTATCCCAACAATGAAATCTTCGACATCTTTGGAGACCACGGCGAACGATACAACCTCATCGTCATACTTGCATCCCCTACTGATATAACAAACAAAACGTGAAAGAAAGTGGCCATTAAATAAGAAGTAGGAGATAACTTATTTATACGCTAAAACTATTTCATTTGATTTCAGTTATTGATTGAGTTGTTTTAAATTAATCTTTTTCTTTTAGATAGATCATTTTTATTTAAAGTGGTTTAATTATTTTTTCATTTTTATTTAAGTTTCAATCTCGTACCTTATATTCCAAATAATATACGTCTTTAACACTATAATTTATTTATTTTTTCCAACATTCTGGTATACATTTAGTTGAAAAAAAAGTTATATTAAAAAGTGTTTTTTTTTATCACAAGCTATAGCGAGTGCTGGTACCATGATGAACCGAACCAATGCCGGTAAATGTATTTTTAAAACCAATACTGGTAATCGTTTTTCAATAATATGTTAGCTTGTTCATTTTCTAAACTATTTCCTTTGGTTTTTAGTTATTGATTGAATTGCTTTAATTTAATTCATTCCTTTTAAATAAAACGGATTGATCCAAAGACCACATACCAAAAAATATAAAGGTTGATCAGAAGTTGAAATCCTAACCCAATGTCTACACATTACCTCACAGTTTCTGTGTCAGATTAATAGGTATTTTTTCACAGTGATTTAATCTTTTACTTTGTTGTCATCCTCAAAAAATATAACAATCAAACATTGTGAGATACAAGAAATTCCAAGCATCACTGTTGATGACGAATGAAATTATTGATGAGATTATTCAGATTTATTGATGACGAATGAAATTATTGATGAGATTATTCAGATTTGGAAGGAGTATGACTAAATTGATTTCATCATGATTTAGGTAGTTCACACTTAGCACTGAGTTTTGAACTTTTATGTTTAAGACTTACTTTTCTTTATTCATATGTTAGTTTATTGCATCAATGGTTTCTTAAAGTATTTATAAATTAAATGCTAAATCTGTTAGTTACTAGACATGCGTAGCGTTTATAAGGTATATCCACCACAATCATGCCATAACAATATTTATTTGAATACGAAATGAGTATCACAAGGCAGAGTGTCGTTCCCGTTGCATCGTGCGAGTTTCCTACCAGTAATAATAATAATAATAATAATTGATCCGAATCCAGATACGATACGATACGGGTCGGGTCAAACGTGTATATAAAGCAAGCCGCCAATGGGACGTGAATCATCACATCATTCTGTTCCATCAACTACTCTTAACTCACGAACTCATGGCACATCATCTATAACCCAAATTCATCTCTTGATCTTCTTACTTAATCTCTGATCATTTGTTCATCCTAATCCACAGATCTTCACTTCACAGGTTCCAATTTCTCTGTTTTTTTTTTGTTTTTTTTTAAATAAAATTAAATTAGGGTTTGCTGTACGTTACATTTCATGTTCCGTTCAAAATTAGGGCATTTTTACAATCTGTGTTGCGATGATCTCAATGCATCTTGTTGTTGCGTTGTGTTAGATATCGTTGTGGAATCTGTACTTTGTTTACATATTTTTAATTTATTATGTTCTTTGATGTGATTATCTGATGATGAATGGTTTTACGATGAATCTGGAATCGTACACGTATAAATATGATGTTAGTAACATACTGTTTAGATTGTGATTATGGATTTTACTGAATTAGTTAGGAACCGTTAGTGAAACAGATGAAGAACAATTTTAGATGTATTTAGTTAGCGAGTTATAAAATAACAAGGAATTTGTACTTATTCATGTTTTTGGATGGGAAATTAGGGTTTGTCAACGTTACATTTCATGGTCCGTTTAGAATTAGGGCATTTTTTGGAATCTGTATATGTGATAATCTAAAGGCATCTTGTTCTTTCGTTATGTTTAATTTTGTTGTGGAATATGAACTTTTAGTGAAACAGATGTGTTCAATTAACGAATTGAAAATGTGATATGTAAATTGCACTTTGCATATGGTTATGATTAGAACTTATTCAAGTTTTTTATGTGATTAGCTGAAATTAGGGTTTTGTCGATGCTACATTTCGTGTTCAATTTAGGATTTGGTTGATTTTATCGTCAAACTAGGGCATTTTTGGAATCTGTATTTTGATGATCTGAATGCATCTTGTTGTTGCATTGTGGAATTTGTACTTTGCGTAGCTGTTTTTACATCGAATTTTCAACTTATTGAACTATTTTGATGTGATTATCTGATGATGAATGATGGCACGATGAGTATGGAATCATATGCATATGAATGTGATGGTACTCTTCTATTTATGATTAATGATTCTGAACTTTACTGAATTTGTAAGGAATCGTTAGTATTCAAATAACGAATTGAAAAATGATATGTCATTTGCATTTTGCATAGTTGGTTTTACCGGATTCTTTAACTGATATACGTTTTTGGATGTGATTATCTGAAATTAGGCTATGTACGTTACATTTGATGTTCCGTTTAGAATTGGGTTGGTTTTCCATCAAAATTAGGGCATTTTTGGAATCTTTGTTGGGATGATCTCAATGTAATATACTAATATGTATCTTGTTCTTTCGTTGTGTTCAGTTTTGCTGTGGAATTTGTGCTTTGCGTAGTTGTTTTTACCCGATTTTCAACTTGTTTCTGTTTTTTGATGTGATCATGTTATGATGAATGTGAAATCATAAGTTTATGAATGTGATAATGATTTCATACTCTTTTGTTTGTGATTATGAAATCAGTGCATCAGTAAGGGTCATTATTGAAACCGGTCAACTACTCAACTCGCAACTCATGGATCGTTTTCACTGAAATCACACCTTCATCTTCTCTTGATCTTCTTACTTTCTCTAGTATCTGATCCTTTGTTCGTAGTAATCGGATCTTCACATCACAGGTTTGAATTTTTCTAATCTTTTGACTGAAATTAGGGTTTTGTTCGTTATATTTTTTGTTACGTTAGAAATTAAATTTGATGTGTTAGGTTTTCCATCAAAATTTGGGCGTCTTTGGAATCTGTATTGTTTTAATCTCAATGCATCCTGTTCCTTTGTTGTGCCCAGTTTTGTTTGGTTAAATTTGCACCTTCGATGGTTGTTTTTAATGCCATATTTTCAGCTTATTTTAGTTTTTCTGATGTAAATATGTGATGATGAATGATAGCATGATAAGTATGGTCTCAATATCTCATATGCGTATGAATGTGATATTAATTTCCTGCTCTTCCGTTTGTGATTCTGAAGTTTACTTGATCAGTAAGGAGCCATTAGTGAAAACAGATCTAGAATCATCCTAGATGTATTCAGTTAATGAATTAAATAAATATAATAATATGGCGCGGTTCAAGCTGTTTGGCTGTTAGCTCTCAACATGTTCGGTTGCCATCATTATTGTGTCTTCATTTAGTTGCTTCTTAGGGATGTTCCACTCTAAGTCTCTATCAACCTCAATGTTTTAAATATTCTACATGTCATCTAATTCAGTACTCAGAATTTAAACTACACATTTTACAAAGAACAGATTATTAATCGTCTAGTTGAAAAAAAGTTGTAAAGGGTTGACACGCACATCAGAGGTTAAGCATTGTTTGACTTGTAATGTTCCGCGTCTTGCATTAATGAGCTATTTTCATCTATTACCTTTAAGCAAATATATTTATTTAATTTCCTTAATATATGTCATTAACTTATCATTATCCTTCTAGATATATAACCTAACTGTTCACTTATTCCAACTTTTAGCAGGCTCTTGGCAAAAGTGAAAGCATCCACATAATCAAAAACAATTCTTGCAGTATTGTTGTTGACTTGTTGCTGGAAAAGATGCAGAATCATGATGAGATCCCTGTAGAATCCGAATCAGAGTCCACAGCATTCAACGTAGAATATGAAGCTGTTGATGATTGGTCCAACTACAAGGACAGTGATGTTATGCAACAACAGTCTGCAATTTTTGAGCAAGATGCGGCTAAGTTTCCATTTGTTGGTGATAAGGTAAGAGACTAATTGTTCATAGGGTTTTATTGTAGTTTATAAGTTAATCCTTTCTAGCGGTGTGTATGTTAATAAATTTCTCTAAATATCTTTGGTTCTTTGTAGTCTCCTTTTGAAATTCGTTATCCAAGTTTATGTTTTGTATATTCTATACCGTGAATCCATGATGTAACTCTTAAGTGTGTTTATAGATTGTTATGTTCAAGGATTATCGTCTTTATTAGACCATGAGTCCTGAGCTAAGGTCCAAGGATACTCTTGAATTTAACTTTATATTTTTCACTACAGGAACCTCTCTCTTCATTAGAAGCTGAATATAAGTCTGGAAGCCCCATTTTACTGGAGAAAATAAAGGTCTACTTTTACTTCTCTGTGTTCATTTCATGTTAATCTGTTATTTTGGGTATTGAAATTTGATTTGTACTTCTATGTAGGTGCTGAGTGAAAAATATGGCGCCATTAGACGAACTCGTGGAGATGGGAATTGTTTCTTTCGGAGTTTTATGTTCTCTTATCTCGTATGTTCATTTCTTTCATTTTATATCTTATCTTAATATCTGCATCCATTTTTGGTGTGAAGTTTCATAATGTAGTTCTATGCATAAAAGGAACATATTCTTGAATCACAAGACCATGCAGAGGTCGAGCGCGTCAAAGCAAATGTGGAAAAATGTAGAAAGACGCTTCAGGATTTAGGTTATGCTGACTTCACATTTGAAGATTTTTTCTCAGTAAGTGTTCCATCCATAATGAATTCATTGTTCAATGATTGCTGATGAATTATTCTGTTTGACATGGGCTTAGTTTACCTGTATGTGATCATTTTGAGATGTATGATTTTGTTAACCAAACAAGCTGTTCATATATTTAGAAAGTGGCAACTGTTTTTGATCTTTTACCAAGTAAAAGCCTGATGTATTAGATCTTGTGCCAAACAGTTGTTTATCGAGCAGCTGGAAAGTGTTCTTCAAGGGAACGAGGATTCTATAAGGTTCGGAGACTGATTCTTTTCAGATTTCTTCAATCATTTAATCAAAGCAATTCATAAACACCTTTGTCCAGATGTATAGTAAGTATAGATTGTAGTATTTTTGTGAGCCTGAAATAATTTGTGTGTTGTTTCAGTCATGATGAACTTGTAGCAAGAAGTCGCGATCAGTGTGTATCTGATTACGGTTAGTTTTGGCAATTTGGAATAAGTTATTGCTTTCCTATTTTATAAACTACCAATTAAATAATGATCTGGCCACTTTGCAGTCGTGATGTTTTTTAGATTCGTTACCTCTGGAGAAATCAAGAAACGCTCGGAATTCTTTGAACCTTTTATACTTGGTTTGTCAAATACAACTGTAGAGCAGGTTGGTTCCTCACCTAAAACTCCAATTTTATGGCCTTATTTTATCATGCAATCTCATATTTATAATATATCCCTGAAAACTTGCATTATATCCAATATATCAGTTCAAAATACATGAATTCATTCAATACAATTTTTTATACATGACTATTATACCCTTCTCTTCTCGTTACACTCAAACTTTCATATTCTAATGCAAGAAAGGAAGAGTATAATTTGTCATACATTTGGAAATGTGTCTATTCTATATTATGGTTTTTTTTGGGTTAAATATCATATCATACGGAGTTTTGAGGGCGATGTATGAAAAAGTCCCTTATTTTATTAATTTCTTATAATGCATCCGTCTTACTTACGGAAGTATGTTTTGTTAAATATGGTAGTTTTGCAAGACATCAGTGGAACCCATGGGTGAAGAAAGTGACCATGTACACATCACAGCTTTGTGTGATGCATTGGGTGTACCAATTCGTGTTGTATATCTTGACCGTAGCTCATGTGATAAGGATGGCGGTGTGAGTGTGAACCATCATGATTTTGTTCCCACACCCGCAGATGGTGCAACCGCTAGTACTAGTGAGACTGGACCTGAACCAAACCCGTTCATCGTCTTGTTGTATCGACCTGGTCACTATGACATACTCTACAAAAAGTGAAGCCATCATCTGTTCTGGTAAGCTGCTGCCCATCTTACTAGCATATATTGATAGAGCTGGAAATATTGGCAGTTGGGTTTGAAACATGTCAGTTTTAATAATATTGACCTGCAAAACGTTCATTTTGTTTGAACTTTTTAAATAATTAACGTGTTAATTATAGTTGCAAAGACAATAGTTTAATAATAATAATAATAATAACAAGTTTTGAATAAAAGTTACTCTCTACCCTTTTGCCCCATTTCCTCGTTTATTTCTTTTTCCCTTTTTGGATGAGTTTTAGATGTAACACAACCTGAATTGACTCATTTATAAGTAAATAACTCAAATAAAATAGGATATTTTTTTTTTTGTTTTTTATTTTTTTTTTATTTATAGGGGTATGGAAGTCGGAACTAATATAATAAACATGTAGGTATCAATGTGAAGATGGGTGCAAAGTGCAACGCTCAAAGGGAGTGGTTTAAAAAACTTTAAAGTTTCTCCATCTTGTACTTGAATATGAATTCTTTACATTTTGATCGGATTATACCAATACTATTGCCTTTTTAGACTTCAAATTCTCTAGTTTCTATTATCTGATCATCTCGTGATCAGGCGGGACTCCATTATTACCATTCTAATTTTGAAATAGTCGTGCCTGACCATGAAAGCAATCTATAAATAGGATGTATTGGATGGAGACAGAATCTATTCGACTAAATTCGGACAGTAACGGAACTGACCTCAAAACAATAATTGATTTTGTGATCAGAAATACGTTAGGATGAACTTTGGTGACTTTAGTGGTTGATACTGACTTGGTGACCTCTCTAACATACCCCGTAGGCCTAACATCTTTATATCCGTTTTTTCCCCTCTAATTGGGTTTAAATGCTGATCATTGTATATGATTCCTTTTTGATATCCCTGATTATTAGGTTGTGATTGCCAAAATAGATACACTACCAAAACGGATGATATGCTTCTTGAAAGTAAATAACGAGGTCGTCTATCTGATTCATGCTGTTGTATACGAATGGAAAGTTATTGTGGTTCTTGATTTTTTTTTTTTTTTTTGAAAATAGACTTTCATTAAAACAAACACCACCGACACCTATCACCAAGACGGAGATAGACGCCGAAAGCCAAAAACAACTAACATAATCACGTTACATCAAAACGACACCATCTATTCCAATCCACTACCCCTAGCTTAGATCTATATTTATACCACAGAAAACCCAAAGATTTTATATCCGTAACTATCTCCATGATCTTCGTGTCCTTGCCAGAAAAAATCTTGTCATTCCTAGCTCGCCAAATCCTCCAAGTAATTATAACAATGCCATGAACAATCGAACTTTTGACTCCCGTCACACCACTCGCCTTATGCAACTCCACCAAATCGTTGACGTGAAAAACAAAGGGCCTAGGAATATTACACCAAGAAGCTATTGCATCCCAAACGCCCGACGAAGTGATACAACCGGTTAACAAATGCTCAAGTGATTCGCCGCTACTATCACATAACACACACATATGGTCGCCACACTGAATATGCCGCCTAGCCAAAGCTTCCTTGGTTGGCAACCGATCCAAAACCGCCCTCCACATAAAAATATTGCACTTTTTTGGGACCCAAACACTCCATTGAAAGCCAAACGCCCCAGCACCCTCATCATCCCGACGCATCCATTTTTTTATCGATGAAACGGCGAACTCTTTACTACTACCAACCGCCCACGACCAAGTATCTTCATGATCCGTCATCTCTACCCCTTCAAGCAAGTGTTCCAGCTCTATCTTCTCTCGCATCTCCTGCTGAGTACTAGGAGCTCTAAGCCAATCCCAAACAATACGCCGAGAAGAACCGTCCACCACCAAGCGATCCACTAACAAGGTGTTTTTATGTTTGTCTAGCGCGAATAATGCCGGGAACTTATCCAACAACAGATCCGAGCCTAGCCACAAATCTATCCAGAACCGGACATTGTGACCATTCCCAATTGTAGCCCGAACCACTCTATTAAAGCCCACACCATCAACCTTGAACTTATTCCAAAACATAACACAATTCTTCCAAACTCCGGAAACCCCACTATTAACCGCAGCAATCCCCCAAACTCTCGCGGACCCGTGAATAGCCAACACAACACGTCTCCAGATCGCTTGATGTTCATTAAGAAATCTCCCAAGCCACTTGGAAATCAACGCTTGATTACCAATCTCTAAAGGAGCGATCCCTAAACCCCCTTGTTTAATAGGTTCCAAAGTGTATGATAATCTTTTGGCTACAAATTTTAGCGAAATCATTAGTTTGTTGTTACCAATACGGATACACTTCCAAAGTGTATGATAATCTTTTGGCTACAAATTTTAGATATTCCATAAGAATTTGATAGTGAATTTCTTTGCGCTCTATTAGTCTATTAGGTTGATGCTTGCCATAAGTTTCTACTTTTATATCCTTTTGTTTGTAAGCCTTTTCAAATTGCAACATAAAACAACATTGCTAATGATTTTTCATTTTTTTTCACAAGTGTCACTCTCACAGATTGAGCAAGATTGTATGAATTGTGTATTTAAAATTGATGTTAATCCCATAGAGTTTCAGTTGCTATGTTGAGAAACAATAATATACATAGACATTTATATACTAAGTAATGTATTTACATAAAAAATCTTACAATAATATACATAAATTTTTAAAATTTTAGATATACAAATTGTGTAAACACCAAATAGCAATTTAGAATTGAGAGGTGAATCTTGTTAATTGAAGCATGATGCATAACCTTGATTGCATGTCTTTTGTTATATTTTTTAAATAGTAACCAAGTCCATTCACCCCTTGTTTTTTATTTAAAGTTTACGCTTACCATTCAAACCATACACACTTCCAAGTGTTTTCTCTCTCTTTTAATATTTTTTGTAGGTTTATTTGTTATTAATGTTATTTTACCATTGCGTTTACGTTTTCATATTCTATCATGGCTCGACACACAATGAGGCACCAGATGGATTTGCGTAATGGTTTTAATTTAATTTTATAAAGTTACAAGTGTTGTAAAACAACGGCCTTCTAGCAACCAACATACAAAATATAAGAACTATTAACAAAGATTAGAGGAAGATATAGAGAGAGATAGAATAGAGAAATATTATTCATTGAGTGTATCATAACAATTACATGATGATACGTCCAACACTGATCCATCTAAAGCACCAGATCATGCAGCCCATTCGACTGATGAACCCACTAACAGGCCCAACAAGATTCGGAAGTTGCCTGCCAAATATCTCGTTTGAATGATGCAAGTGGAGGCTTATTTTTAGGAGTGAACCTTGACTAGTTTATTTATTTTTATGCATTGTTATTTTGGTTATTTGCATTAGTGGTAGATGTAGTGCAGCATGGTTAGGAGTGTTACATGCATGTCTCCATCAAATAAGGGATCATGGGCATCATGTGCCTAACCCATTGCATATTTAATTCTTGTACTTTGCTTTGAGAAATTATTCAGAAAATTGTCCCAAGATCTCTTGTTTCCCTTCTTGAATTCTTAGGAGTGTTTGCCTACTAAAAAAGGCTATATCATTTGGTGCTTTCATTCACGAACCACCTTCCACCATGGGTCCTCGTAAAGACACCTCGACTTCCGATGACCTTCCACCCACCATCTCTGATCAACTCGCCTAACTCATTCAAATTTCAACCAACACCGCAACCACTCAAACCGACATCAAAACCCAACTTACCGCTCTAGTCCAAGCCACCGCTAACCTTAACTCCAAACTTGATTCCCAAACCGAAACCACCACCCGTCTTGTCACGCACGTCGCCCAACTCACCGATAATCTTGAACCGGATAAAACCGAACACCCTAAATCGCAGCCTCGTCCCAATAACGCCAACCACAACAACCTTAACAATAATAACCCACGACACCCCAAAATTACCCTT
Organism: Ambrosia artemisiifolia; assembly: GCA_032199755.1. Lineage (NCBI taxonomy): Eukaryota > Viridiplantae > Streptophyta > Magnoliopsida > Asterales > Asteraceae > Ambrosia > Ambrosia artemisiifolia. The sequence continues at coordinate 45,755,384 of CM063517.1, read as the reverse complement.
CCCTTTTTTGACGGAACTAACCCACTCGGTTGGATTTTTCAAGCTGGTCAATTCTATTCCTACTATTATATTCCACCAACGGAACGTGTTGCTCTCACGACCTTTCATTACATTGGCGACGCACTTTCTTGGTACCAAAACCAAGCCAACAACGACCTCTTGGGTTCGTGGACAGAATTCAAACGAGCCGTGGAACTTCGTTTCGGTCCCACTGCATACAAAAACCATGCCTTATTCAAACTCCGACAAACTTCATCCGTCTCTGATTATACCACGGAATTTGAACGGATAAGTAACCGCATCACCGGTCTTTCACCACAAACTCTTCGTAACTGTTATGTCTCGGGTCTTAAACATGAAATACAATCTGAACTTGCCATTTTAAAACCCATGACCCTTACTGATGCATGTGGCCTTGCAAGACTTTTGGAAGAGAAAATGGCTCACCTTCCCAAAAACAAATCCTACTACAACTGATGGTGTAGGGTACTCAATTGGGCCAAGCCCAATAGCCCAAGAAGCTAAAATCATTAAATATAATATTGGGTCAAGCCCAAGCCCAACAAGGAAGCCCATTAGGGTTTTACCCATCCCCACTCTATAAATAGAAGGCCAAACCATGTGAAACAACTCAGATTGGTCACAATCTCAGGCCTCTCTCACTCTCTCTCTCTCTCTCTCTCTTTTCTCTCTCTCTAAATACTCTCTCTAGAGTTAACTCTCTAATAATACTTTCAGTAGCAGAAGGCCGAAGCCTTGAAGCCTTAAAGCACGCAAGCTGCTGCTGTACATTCTTAGAAATCTAAAACCATGCTGATTCCACAACCAAGCTGGCCCCAATAGCCACTATAAGTGGAATCACGATCTGTTACTCGCAAGTCTCAGCCTTTATCGGCTCACGTGGATGGTCCCTAGTTGTAACTGGGGATCAAGAGTTCCTTTCTTCAACATCATACACTTATTTTTTATCTTTTCTTAAGTTAACCAATAATAACAACATTCTGACTTTGGGTTGATCCCAAACAAGAATCATAACAACTAAAATATCAAAACTCTTGAACCTCCCATCTACGTTTACAACGTAGAGGGACACCACGACTTGCGTATGGTGAACCGAAACCCTTTTACCTCTTCTGACGAGTTCTTTCATGCTGTTGGTCTAACCCTTTAAGCAGCAGACGAGGTCAGAAGCTTGACGACCTTGAAACGTTCAAACATTCTCCAGATCTATATTTGTTGTAGCAACAAGTTAGCGCCCACCGTGGGGCCGTGCTACTTAGAACATAAATTCTTTGTAGTTCGGCTCCGTCGATCTATTTCCTATGTTCTTCTTATACATTGGTCCAACGTTTATATGAACAACTTGCTCTCTTGCTAAGAAGCCTAATAAAATAATAATAATAAGAAGACACTACTTTTTTAATTGTGGGGCCCAAGATAACTTTGCTGTACATTTAGTCAACTTAACTTTATAAAAAAGAGGATCCAAGACATATCCTCCTTATAATAATACAAAAGTACAAAGGCTCCATTTAAAAAAAAAAACCTTGCGTAAGACTTTTTATTCTCAGAGAAAGCAACATTGCATATCTTATTGCATTTGACCTCCTTTTTGTGTCTATTATTTTTATTCTCTATTGCTTCTTTCGAATATTCTTAAGGCTTATTATTTCCTACATGGTACAAATATTATAGCACAAAGTACAAGTATCTTGGCAAAACTAAATGGCAAAAGATTATGTCAGAAAAGTGCACCATGCCTATTATAGTACCACATTTTTACACAAAGGATAAAAGATGCTAATGATGGTGCTCATGAAAACGTACAAAAGAATTTATATGGTACAACCATTTCTATTATCTATATATTATACACTCCACTTAGTGTATAAAGTACAACCATGTTTAATTTTGTGGAATCTTTTGATGTGAATTGTAAGACCCTAACCCGTAAACACGCGATTAACATTAAAACTTACGGGCTTTGGTCTTAATGAATAACACTCCCGATTTAGAACTTTGATTATTATGAAATCCAACCCATTTTGATTTCTACATTATAGGTCCCAAGAATTTTATAATTAGATTTACTAAAAACATGTTTTAAAGCTTGCGTTTTAATCGGGAATTTCAAATGCGGAAGCTAGTTAAGCATTCGGGTGTGTTCGGTTCTTCTCGCGACTTGATCTTTGCTCCGGAAGTTCCGCCACGTGAATACCTAGCACCATTACACAAAGAATGGTTAGTGGATTTTCAATAATACATTTAGACTAGCATGATTGTCATTACACGTTGATACGGAACAAACTAGGCCGAACGGCCCCATTTCAAGAGAATAAACTGCTGCACTTTTCGGCGCAGCAGCTGTTCGGGTCAGATTTTACCCTTCTAAAACCCATAATCTGATTTCGAATTTCAAATAAGAAATGTGCTACGTTCAAAGAGCTTTCCAGGCATATAAAGAACGCCTTCTAACGATTTTTCTATGGTTTTATATAAACATTTGAAGATCAGGTCAGAAACATATTATGTGCAGTGATTTCTTTTTCAGCTGCTGTAATTGACCATTTTGACCAATTTAAAGTCCGAATTAGTTGACCATGTTCAAAGGTGGATTGTTCTTCGTTCAAAGACCTTTCCAGGCGTATAAAGAATGCCTCCTAACGATTTTTCTATGATTTTATATGAACATTTGAAGATCAGGTCAGAAACATATTATGTGCAGCGATTTCTTTTTCAGCTGCTGTAATTGGCCATTTTGACCCATTTAAAGTCCGAATTAGTGGAACATGTTCAAAGGTGGATTGTTCTTCGTTCAAAAACCTTTCCAGGCATATAAAGAACACCTCCTAACGATTTTTGTATGATTTTATATGAATATTTGAAGTTCAGGTCAGAAGCATATTATGTGCAGCGATTTTTTTTACCCAAATTGACCCGTTAAGGCCATATGTTATACAAAACCTTATTAGACCATTCAAAAGGCATAATAATGATTTTGTTAACTCATTGGACTCTTGTTTAACTAAAAACATCATCCGGATCATGTCGTTAAGACCCGGTTCTTAGAATCAACCTTTGGTAATCTTTTAAATTCCCAAAATGCCCCTTATAGCCAAATCTTTCTATTTAGCCATTCATGGCGACCACTTCTTATTTCAAATCCATTGTCTTTGACTCAATAACTTATTTAAAAACCTCTAAGTCCTTCCGAACCTAGATTTCCACCTTTTCTCAAGATTTATCCCATTTAATCAATTCTAAGCACATTAGCGCGCATTAGACATAGTTATGAAAATAACTTACTTGGTTGACACCCACACTTCATGTTATGAAAATAACTTACTTGGTTGACACCCACACTTCATGTGAGTAGATTTAGTACCCATATTGCTTCGCCCGAAGGCGTCTAAATAGCTACGAACTTACCGGGTGGCCTTGACCCATATCCATACCTTTTGCTTATCCTCCATGATTCTTAGCATCAAGCGTGCATGCGCAAGTGCATTTACCTGCGTGCTTTCTAGATAGACACATTAATTTCTCGGAACTCAAATGATACTACTTTTCCATTTGATCCGTTTAACCTCATGAATCTCAATGCTTGGAATACAAGCATCAAGTGTTGGACTCACATGGTGAGGACATCACCATTTGACCCGTTTAGACTCATAGTTCATAATACTATGTTACCCAAGTTTTTATTATGATACAAGTGACACTAACTTGACCCATTTAACATCATGCTTAACAGCTTCATTCAAATGATTTCATTTGGATTAAAACACCATTTCTCACATATCCTTACTAATTGACCTGTTTGATGGATTCACCATTTGGTCATAACTCATTGTCTCGATTAAGGTCATAAACCATGTTTTGTATTGGGTGCACATAAAGTGACCCATTAATAGCTTCTGCCCCTTGGGGTTTATCTTTATCACATACTCGAGATTTAAGACTAATGTTTTCAACAATCAAGCTATGTTGTAGTACATTGGTGTAAGTAAAACTTACCTCATATCCATTCTTGCTTCCAAACGCATTGAGCTTGCATCCGTTTGACCCGTTTGCATCCCTAGTTCTTGTACCTAACTTAGGGACATGTCAAACCTTGTTTTGTTCGAATACATAATATGGAATTTTGTTCACTATCCATAACATCATGTATTCATTATCATTACTAGCTAAATCCATAGCCAATTTCTTACATGTCTAGTTGAGATTAACTCACCTAGGCATTTCATCAAACATTTGGTGTGCATCCACCAATATACTTAGTTTTCAACATTCTAAGTTTAACCGATTGTCCAATTGACATCATAACATGTTGTTTAGGCCCTTTTTACCTAAATTCCTCATGTAACAACTTCTAAGAGCCACAAAGATTACTAGATATGAGTGGATTCAACCTAAAGGTTAAACCCCAAATTCTACACATTAACATAAGCATATGATCAAAATCAAATACACATACTAAGTGTAATTTTATACATGTTTAAGGCTCCCCAAGACTAGAGCAACCCATATTAACCATCAATTCCACGTTTTTATCAAAACCCTAGATTTTCATAAGAATAAAAAACGAATATAACATCAATTTCTACCAAATAAAAGGTACCTTGATGTTCTTTAGGCCCTAGATGACCCGTTTCTTGATCATGCACTGAAAAGCCCCTTGATTTGGCTTGGATTCAAGCATGTTCTTGAGTGTCTAGGGTTGGAGGTTGAAGGAGAATGATCTCCTGATCATTCATACGACACACACACACACAATGTGTGTGTTTTATTGTTTTATTTTTTTATTTATAATTTTTTTATTTATAAAACCCACTTTGACATATTGGCAACTATGGTCCCTCAAGTTTAATCTCGAGTTAAATTTTATATTATAACATTAACTAGAATAGTTTCTAGTAATGAGTTTAGCCTCGTTTTATTATTTTGTTAATCATGCCTAATGGCGTAATGAAGCGAAACAAATGATTTTGGGGTGTTACAAGTCTACTCCCCTTAAAGAGGTTTCGTCCCCGAAACCTTTCTTGTTTTGTTGCTTTGGTCGCACCAAAGAACCTTAGTGTCTACAATCAAATTTGAGCACCGCTCAATCCCTTGATATTATATAGTCTAGCAAATAGTACTATAAACTTAGGGCGATTTCTCTTTGTTTGGCCTACTAACCTTTCGATTTTTATATGAAGGCCTCGGCCTTATATCACTACTTTGAGTCACACTACTCATTTGTTTAACTAGACATTATTTCTTTGCATAACATCTATTTACATACCTTTACAGGGTGTTTTAGCTACTCATATATTTTCCATAGATCCGCTTTAGAACCGCAGACTATCCCCGTCTACCATTATCCCGAAGGGTATAATGGTTTAAGGGTCCATTCCATCGTGCACCTTAGGGCAATTACTATGACACCATGATTGTAACATGCATATGCATACATGTCTATGCCTCCATTACTAACGAGTAATTTGTCTTGGTTTCCAAGACTAACCCGACTTTTTAACATAGCCGTTTTCTAGCTTCTTGGGTTCATCCCAAAATCCAAGCCTCGTTTCTTTTTGGTTTGCTAAACTATTATAAACAAACCTTGCTTTACACTAACACTTTCCTTTCTTTGGCTAATCCTATTTTAAGAATTCGCCGCTTATTTGGTTTACCCAAGTTCCCGTTTTGCTAACTCGATTGGTGATCATTGCCCCAACCGACCCGTTTAAAAACTTTTGAGTTTTAGACTTCAAATCGTTTATATATTTGGAACGCTTAGTTTCTGAAAGTCCTTTTTCTGATTACCGATCTCAACATAAATTGAGATCGGTTTTCTTTTCATAAAATACGGTGTAAATTTGTCATTACTACGTATTGTATCGACTAATCTAATGTTATCACGGTTTGCATCAGATTGTGATAACTATACAATCCAACCGTTATTATGATTTGTATTAGATTGTACCAACAATACAATCAAATGTTATTGCGGTTTACACTTTTTCACCCTTAAACCGAGGGTTGAATGGTTTACTGATCTATCACGGCCCAATCCGCTGTTTTAGGTCATTAACCCCAAGATTCATGACTTACCCGAAATGTGATTATGACTCAACCCTTGATTAAGGTTCAAGTCCCTCTTTACGAATTTAACCTTCTATAAAAGTCCGAGTTTAATTATGAGAATTTAACCTTCTATAAAAGTCCGAGTTTAATTATGACTTAACCTTGATTAAGGTCCAAGTCTGTTTTCAAGCTAAATCTGTTTATGAATCAACCTTGATTAAGGTTCAAGTTTATTTCCGAACTGAATCTATTTATGACTGAACCTTGATTAAGGTTCAAGTCAGTCTTTGTATCAACCCGGGATATCTCGTATCGTATATTGCCTGTTTTGCTAGCCCAACGTATAAGTTGGTGCCTCGCTCAAGGTCTTGCATGGATCGCATCCCTGCCGTGTTAGACAGTGGACTATGTCCAAACGCTCCAGTTTGTTTTCCTCTTTGCTAGCCCAGCGTATTCTAGCTGGTGCCTCGCTCAAGGTCTTGCATGGATCGCATCCCTGCCGTGTTAGACAGTGGACTACGTCCAAAATCCCCCGGCACCTCACACTTACTAAGCCTTTGTTACATAGGTTGTATATGTATTAATCGTAAGAAACCCATGGTATCATATGTTTAACACTTACCTGGCCAGGGTAAGTAATTCGCATATGGTACACACGGACTTATTATAATTAAGGCATCACACCCTATGCAAGCAATTTTTAGCTCATGCTTGTGCCCCCTATTTTATTTGGTAAAACCTTTTTATTGATATTTATTGTATATTTGGTTTTACCTTTACTCATTTTAAACCAACGATATGTTTTCGTTTCATAAAAATTTATGTGATCATATTCATTGACGTGACCACTACATGACTTTGGTATTCCTTACGTTTTAAACATTAAACAGGATGATTTCCTCATTCCTGGTTTTCGTGTTTAGATTTGCCTTTGTGCATTAGTTCTTCACTATTGTGAATAATGCACAATTCCAACTTAGTTTCACTTGGGAATTTGTAATCTGAATGTGAATTCCCGTCCAGTTTCCCAAGTCTTATGCTGCTGTATGCAACTATCATTCATCGAGTGAAAGTTGCACACTAATAAGCATGACATGGTTTCGAGCGTGTACCTGGTTGATACTTGCTCCTGTGTTCCCTTTCGTTACCGATCCATTAGCTCGAGTAGTTACTTGACTTGGTCCTTAGCGAGCATGTTATCGGCCGTGCTCCCGAACCCTCCACCACTTCGTTGGGTGAATCATTCGATCCCATCTTGATCGAATTAAGATGTTCTCATACCTGTCACATTTACAATTCTAATTGATTAGTAACACGACATGTCGGTATTTGTATGCATCATTATAGTAATATTTATTCTTGTTACGCAAGAATTTCGTTGCCCGAATAAATCCTTGGCTAGGTCCCATACCACCTAACCTTTTCTTTACCAAACTTTTGAGATATCGTGCATCTACACGATATCACCATTGGTTACTTATAACAATCTTCAATCAAACTCGAATTGTTATTACTGATATTACTTACCGGATTCCTCGATCAAGCCCCGAACCGAACACCCTTCAACACTTTGAGCGCACAGTTTGAGTCCAAGTATCCTTCCCGACACTCGGATCCCTCAAACCAATGGCTCTGATACCACTTGTAAGATCCTAACCCGTAAACACGCGATTAACATTAAAACTTACGGGCTTTGGTCTTAATGAATAACACTCCCGATTTAGAACTTTGATTATTATGATATCCAACCCATTTTGATTTCTACAATATAGGTCCCAAGAATTTTATAATTAGATTTACTAAAAACATGTTTTAAAGCTTGCGTTTTAATCGGGAATTTCAAATGCGGAAGCTAGTTAAGCATTCGGGGGTGTTCGGTTCTTCTCGCGACTTGATCTTTGCTCCGGAAGTTCCGCCACGTGAATACCTAGCACCATTACACAAAGAATGGTTAGTGGATTTTCAATAATACATTTAGACTAGCATGATTGTCATTACACGTTGATACGGAACAAACTAGGCCGAACGGCCCCATTTCAAGAGAATAAACTGCTGCACTTTTCGGCGCAGCAGCTGTTCGGGTCAGATTTTACCCTTCTAAAACCCATAATCTGATTTCGAATTTCAAATAAGAAATGTGCTACGTTCAAAGAGCTTTCCAGGCATATAAAGAACGCCTTCTAACGATTTTTCTATGATTTTATACGAACATTTGAAGATCAGGTCAGAAACATATTATGTGCAGCGATTTCTTTTTCAGCTGCTGTAATTGACCATTTTGACCCATTTAAAGTCCGAATTATGTAGATGCACGAAGTGCGACTAGTGATTGGATCTACAAAGTTAACATATGTTAGATGTGCTGATGGATTGAAAGTGGAACAGAAGTGGGCGAATGTAGAGTATTATGGGCGAAGGTAGAAAGCTTATGGGCGAAGGTAGATTGGACCTGATTAGAAGAACACATTCGTACCAAGTAGTGGGCGAATGTGGAAGAATTCCACATTCGACCATCACTACTGGGCGAATGTGCAGAGGCTATAAATAGAATTTGTGTGTTTTTGAGTTAGAGAGAGTTTTAGTTGAAGTGTGTGTTTGTGTCAGGTTCTAGGTGTAATTGAGAAAGTGTGTGTACTGAATAGATTAACTAGGAAGACTATTGTAACAAGTTTTTATGAATGTTAATCTATGAAAAAGCTTTGAAAATGATGTTTACTGTGTTTTGATCCGAGTTTTATCAGTTTGTTCAGATTTAGGGTTTCCGCACCTGGTTTTGTTACTTGTATGATCAATTAATCCTGTTTTAGATAAAATCTTTCGTTAACAAAGTGGTATCAGAGCCATACGGATCATACAACAACAAATTTGATAAACTCAGAGCTGATTTGGACCAAATTTTGATCAAAATACATCTGTTTTTGAATGAAAATGGTTTTTGAGTGTTTTTGATTGATTTAGAGTTGAATTTGTGGATAAAATCTAAAATTCCAAGAATTAAAGTTGTTCGAAATCAATTCCGAATCAAAACCTGATAAAGATCATTCAAATCCATAAACTTTTGAAAATCAGAGATCAAAATAACCGTTTTTCAAAGTGTAACCGTTTTTCAGATCTGAAATGGGCGAACGTGAACTGTAGTGGGCGAACCTGACTATTTTTGGGCGAACGTGTGAGTTTTCTGGTCGAATATAGAGTGTTTCTGGGCGAACCTGGAATTTCTGTTTGAATTTTTCACTTTCGGGTAAGAATTTCCACATTCGATTCGTCGGGCGGGCGAAAGTGGAAACAGACTGGTCAAACCTGAAGACTTTTGGGCGAAAGTGGAAAGTGAGTTAGGATATTTTACATTCTGTTGAAGTTCTACATTCGGGTGAATTCTTTTTTGGACGAACGTAGATAAAAGGGGACGAAAGTAGGTACTTTTGGGCGAACCTAGAACTGTGTTTTGGAAAATTTTCTAAGTGTTGAATTTTTCGAAGTTCGTGAACATCATGTGGAATTTTCCAACAAACCCGAGACCAGCAACGACACAACCACAACAGCAAGTGATGGACCCATGGACAGTGGCAGCACAAACGACGAGCACACAGTCTTCGCAACCGATTAATTACATGGCGATGACGAGCTCAATGCCTCAAAGTGTGGCACCTCCAGCACCACAACTTGACTACTGGGGAGTAGCAGCAGCGGTGGTAAATACTCAAACCACAAATGCTATTTCCACACTAATAAATGACTTATCTTCAGGTAGCGGGAATCGGCCACCTAAGCTCATGGAGATACAAGAATATAATCAGTGGCATAACAAGTTCAAGATTCACTTGGAAGGCATGGGAGTGGAGGGTGTAGAGGCATGGAGTATGATTGCTAGAGGTTACACAGCACCAGTTTTGGAGAATACAGGTGAACCAGTTCCATTGGAGAGTATGTCTGAGGAGGAGAAAAAGAAGTTTGCTGTGGAGAAGAAAGCCTATTCCCAGTTGACTCAGGCAATCACAAACGATCTGTTGCATCAGTTTGGGACATGTACTACATCTAAGCAACTATGGGATATGCTTAAAAAGAGGCATGATGGGAATGAGAAGACTAGAAGTTTAAGGATGGAAGAATTACGAAAGGAGTTTGAGAATTTTACTTATATTGGCAATGAAACTCTAAAAGAATTAACTCCTAGATATTGTCATTTGCTAACTGAATTGTCAAGTTATGGTATACAGATTCCTATGACAGCTTTGGTGGATAAGTTTGCAGATGCTCTACCACCATACTGGGATCAGCATGTGGAAGTTCTCAGGGAGAAGGATTCATACCAATACTGGACTATTAATGAGTTTGTGCAGAAGCTGGAAAACAAAGAGCTTGAAGAGAAGAGGAAAGCTAGAAGATCACAGATTCCTCATAATCCTAGCTTATATTTTGGAGGCACTTCAGTACCAGTTAGTAACTCAAGTTCAGGGGGATTAGTGGCACCACATGTTGCTTGCATTTCCAATGTTATGGAATCACCAAAACCTACCATTAACTACATGGCACAAACTTCATCCTACTCACAACCATCAAACATACCACCACCACCACAACAACAATACAACAATTCCTACATTTCACCATTCTCACCAATGCAACAAGCAGCTTTCTATACCGCTAGCCAATCTCAACAACCACCTCAACAAACACAATACATGAACCCAATGAACCAAATTACTCAACCTAATCAACAACCGGTCGTTTTGGAGACTTCTAACTTGGGAAATGTGACTGTTGAAGTTGCTCAGCAACACATTGCACTAGTCTCTGCAATGGTTTCATCTTACAATGGGTTGGTTGCTAGTCAAATTGGAAACAACAACTTGACCAATGAAGACTATGCACAGATTGATAAAGAAGAGATGGAACTTATTGATATCCAGTGGGCTTTTGCGAGCATTATGAGAAGAGCAACGGAGTTTATTGAGAAGACTGGAAGAACGGATTTGGGAACTTCTCCGAACACAACCTACGGGTTCAACAAGGAGAAAGTTACTTGTTTTAACTGTGGAGGGAAAGGTCACTTCAAACGGGAATGCACCCAGCCACCAAAACAAGGTAATAGAAACCCTTTCAATGCAAGCTACCAAAACCGTCAACAACAAAACCAAAACCAAGTTTCATACCAAAATAACAACAACTATCAAAACCAAAACAACTACCAAAACCGACAAAACAACTCTAACAACAACCAAAACAGACAACCAAACACACCAAACCAGACTCAAAACCAATCACCTAACAACACTAACCGAACAGTCATACCGATTACCACACCTAATGAGACACAACAGAACACCAATCAGAATCAAGCATTGATGATTCAACAGGATGAACAGTTTGACTGGTCGGGTATGCAAATAGGGGTTGAGGAGATTACAACTGGTGGAAATGTGGCTTGTGTTGCCCGACAGGTTGATATTGAAGAGTCGGTGATAGTTGATGAGAAGAAAGAAACTAAGGTTGAGGTTGATGTATCTGAAGCAGAAGTGGAAGTGAAGAATGAACCTGTTGAGGTTAAGGCTGAGGATGCTAATCCTGGAATGGTGATTGACACTGTTTCTGATGATCCTGAAGAGTGTGAATCAGTTTACTCAGATTCAGACAATGAATCAGATACAGAAGCAAGTGCTACATCCCTGGATGATGATATTGATCAGTTGCTAGCAGAACCTGATTTTCTGAAGACCAGGAAGTCGTGCATTGCTGATGATGCTTTCACAAGGATTGATTACTCCAAGGTTTTCGCTGGAAAGGAAGCTCATTTTGCTTTGATGGCCATGACTGATCCGCCAAAACCTGTAAGTTCTGAGTGTAGCACTGATATTACAAGTAATAAATATTGTGGTACTTGTGATAGATTGACAGAGGAGAACAAACAACTCCGTGTTCAACGTGATAGTGCTATCATGAACTGTCAATCTACTCGCAAAGAGTTGAATGCTTTCAGCAAAGTACTAGATGGATATAAAAAGGACATTTCTGACTTGAAAAATACTCTTTCATTAAAACAACTTGCAATTAATAACTACACAAATGAAATTGAGAACACTAAATTGGAAATGGCTGCCATCAAGTGCTTTGCTGAAAAAGTAAACAAAAAGTTGGAAAGTTATAAGCACATTGCTTATGTGGTAGACCACATCATTGATGATCAAACCACTAATTACAAGTCTGTGCCATCTCCGGTGCTTTTTGAAAACCATAATTGTCATCAAGTGACACCGGAGAGCTCGGTAAAATCAGACTCATCATCGGAAAATGAATCTAATACTTCGAGTATTGGTGATCCACATTCCGATGTGAGACCGATTTTAGGTTTCAATGATGAGGGTGTTACTGCTGAAAGCGTTGATTCAGATTCTGAGAGTGATGATACTGGTTGTCACCAAACTGTTAATGCATGTGAAATTCCAAAAGAAAATCACATCATTACTACTGAACCAGTCTCACCATCTCAGCTTGTGCATCCGATGGCAAATGCTCATCGTGAGAAAAAGTCTGAAAAGAATGTGGTTAAGAATGAAATTGAGAAAAATGTTAAGAGTGAACCATGTGACAAACCAGTCAAGGTGTTTTATCGGATGGAAGGATCTGATGAGATCATCTCTGACGAGGAATTTCCAATCAAAAATGCTAACTATGCTAAAATTGATAAAATCTGGCAAGAAAGCACCATTTGGTTCCCAAAACATGAGAGGACAAATGAAATCCCACCTGCTATTTTAAAGAAATTGTTTTTGGATGTTCCTCAAGAACCAAAGGTCCATGTCACAGAGTTCATTAGACCCAAAAACAGAGCTAACGGTTTTCATGAGCCTACTTACTCAAAAGGGCTACTCCCTGAGAGTTTGAGGAATCAACAGTATAATGATCAATATCCTGTTCGATCATTTGCTCAACCGAATGCTCCAAATGTTTTTGAAGAATACCGTGCATGCTTTAAATGCGGGGAGAGAGGGCATTTACTTGCTCAATCCCCATATGTAAGGCATAAAAGGCACGAAGTTGAAGTGAGGAATTCCATGAGGAAACCGATTGATCATTATTTTCCACCACATAGACGAGTTGTTCCTCAACAACAACAGTTTTATAATCAAAACAACTTTTATCAAACGAGGAACAATCGTCCATTTCAATATGATCGTAGAAATCGGATTGCTATGGAACAATCATGGAGAAAGCCAGTGGTGAACACAACAAATGATAGGCAAAGGGTTCCACCAAAACCTATTGTCAAGTCAAATGTTGGACCTAAGTCTGTTAAATCAGATAAGGTAACCAAGAAAGTTTCATTTGCAAACAATGTTCAGAAACCGACTGAGAACCCAAAATCTCAGATTCGTATCTTAAAAAGAACTGAACAATCTTGGACACCAAATGGTTCTCCAGGTGCCTCTACTTCAAAATCAAATGAGAAAAAGGAAAATGTTTTGAATAATCCTAACAAGATTGATCCAAAACAAATTGTTAATGAGAATGTTTCTTTGAAAGCTGATGTTCAAAGACCCAAGACTCAGGCTTGGGTCCCCCGAAAGAACTAACCGTTTTACTTAGTGTGTGCAGGGAGCTTCAGCTGGCCCTATTAGCAGTCTTTGGATTGTTGATAGTGGAGCTTCAGGCCACATGACAGGGGATCTTGCGTTGCTGTTCGACGTGAAGAACATCAATGGTGGATATGTTGCATTCGCGGGAAATAAAGGCGGATATATCACTATGGAGGGGAGCGTGAGTAATGGAATAGTGAGCTTTGAGAGGATATCATATGTGAAGCAGATTGACTATAATCTGTTGAGCGTCAGTCAAATTTGTGATAAACAATTCACTGTGCATTTTGATGACAAATCCTGCTATATTCTCAAACCGGGCTTTCAAATTCCAAAAGAGTGGGTAATGTTGAAGGCACCTCGCGTCAACAACCTCTATATTCTTGATATGTCCAAGGCGATGACATCACAGGGGCAAATAACATGTTTTCTATCCAAGGCAACTGAGAAAGAATCGATAATGTGGCACCGAAGAATGGGGCACATTCATCTGATAAAAATGAATCATCTTGTGAAGAATGGGCTTGTCGATGGAGTAAACGTGAAACATTTCCATCTGAATGACAAGTGTGTAAGTTGTAAGAAGGGGAAGCAACACAAACAGTCCCACAAAGTGAAGAAAGTTAACTCTGTTGAGATGCCACTTGAGCGATTGCACATGGATCTATTCGGACCGGTCAAGCGCAAAAGTCATCTTGGGGAGCTTTATTGTTTAGTTGTCACTGACGACTACTCAAGATTTTCATGGGTGATGTGTTTGCATAATAAGAGTGACACCTTTAACAACCTAAAAGTTCTGTTCACTCGATTGGAGAATGTCTACAATTTGAAAATAAAGAGAATTCGGAGTGATAATGGGACGGAGTTCAAAAACGCCAAGATGGATGAACTTTGTGAAAGCAAAGGAATTCATCATGAATATTCGGCTCCGTACACCCCACAACAGAACGGTGTTGCTGAACGCAAGAATAGGACTCTAATTGAAGCGGCTAGAACAATGCTCGCAGACTCAAATCTTCCAGTAATGTTCTGGAACGAGGCGATTTATGCAGCAAATTATACACTCAATCGAGTTCTAACAGTGAAGAAGTTTGGTAAAACATCTTATGAACTGTTACACCGACGAAAGCCGAACTTAGAGTATCTAGAACCTTTTGGGGCACCATGCACAATGTTGAATCCAAGCGAAAAGTTTAGTCCTAAAGCTGAAGAGGGATACTTTGTTGGATATGCAACCCCGCTCAAACGGGTATACAACAAGCGAACTCGTCGGGTGGAGGATTGGGCTAATGTGGAAGTTCAACGATATACTCAAAATGTGCAAGGAACGGGTCCTGATTGGATGTTTGATTACAAAGATCTCTTTGAATCATTCAATCTAGATAGCTTGGTTGAAGAAGCTGTTATCCGATTACTTTACGAGTGTGAAAACGCGGCGACTTCACCGTTGGTGCGTCCAATCACCGTGAACCCCCTACCAGCTTCTAATGATACCAATGCTCCTATACAAGAGGAAGAAGTGTTTCAGGAGGATTCTACTTCGTTAGACTCTTCAGAATCTGAAGATGAACAATTTGAAGAAGTCATTCTTGAGCATGCAGAAGAACCAGAGGCACCGCCAGTGAACCCAACTCCAACTCCAGATGTTGCTTCATCGTCTAACACGGGTCATGATCTGGATGATGTAGAGAACTTGACTACTCAGACGGGAGTTATTGTACCTGTACATCCGGAATCTCGGATTCATCGTATTCACCCGCTGGAGCAAGTTATCGGTGATCCTGGAAGCAGTGTGATGACCAGAGGGCAGCTGCGAAGTGTTAACTCGCCAGAGAGTTTTGGTGCTTTAGCTTTATATGCCAAAATTCAACAATCTGGTAGTCAAAATGATTGGTCGTTTGCGTGTTATGTGTCGCAGGTAGAGCCAAGGACATACAAGGACGCTTTGCGGGAGGACGCCTGGGTTGAAGCTATGCAGGAGGAGTTATTACAATTTCAGAAATTGGGAGTTTGGACGCTCACGGATTTGCCACCTGGAAGAAAGAAGATAGGCACTAAATGGGTGTTTAAGTGCAAGAAGGATGATTGTGGGGTTATTGTTCGTAACAAAGCCAGATTGGTCGTGCAGGGATTCCATCAAATCGAAGGGATTGATTATAGCGAAATCTATGCACCTGTAGCACGCATTGAAGCTATTCGGATGTTTCTTGCGTTTGCTTCCTATAAGAAGTTCAAAGTATATCAAATGGACGTCAAGAGCGCATTTCTGTACGGGAAAGTCAAGGAAGAGGTTTATGTCGGGCAGCCACCAGGCTTTGAGGACCCAATCCACCGGGATAAGGTCTACGTGCTTAACAAAGCTTTATATGGCTTGCACCAGGCTCCGAGACAGTGGTACGAGGAGCTAAGTACATACCTCATGTCAAGAGGATTTAAGCGCGGACTCGTCGACTGCACCCTATTCACGAAGAAATCAGGGGATGACTTGCTTCTGGTGCAAATTTACGTTGATGATATAATATTTGGTTCAACTAACGAGCTTTTATGCAGGGAGTTCGAAATTGTCATGCAGGAAAAGTTCGAGATGAGCGCAATGGGAGAGATGCAGTTTTTCCTAGGCTTGCAGGTGGACCAAAGACCCACGGGGATCTTCATTCACTAGACGAAATACGTATCCGAAGTCTTGAGCCGGTTCCAGATGGAGGATTCCAAGCCAATGGATACCCCAATTCAACCCAATCACGGGATTGGAGTGGACGCTAAGGGGGAGCTGATTGACCCATTTACATACAGAGCAATCATCGGATCTCTGATGTATTTGACGACGTCTCGACCATATATTATGTATGCAACGTGTCTCTGTGCCCGCTATCAATCGAAGCCGAAACAAAGTCATCTGATGGCGGTCAAGCGTATCCTTAGATATCTGAAGGGTTGTCCCTCAAAAGGACTTTGGTACCCTAATGATGATAATTTTGATTTCATTTCTTTTAGTGATGCAGATTGGGGCGGCTGTGACAAAGATAGCAAATCTACTACAGTTGGTTGCCAGTTTTTAGGGAGCAGGCTAGTCACCTGGCAATGCAAGAAGCAGACTTTCGTGGCGCTGTCTACCTGTGAAGCCGAGTACATTGCAGCCTCGAGTTGCTGTTCGCAAGTGCTCTGGATCCAACAGCAGATGGTGGATTACGGTTTGCAGTTTCTTAAAACCCCTATATACTGTGACAACGAAGCCGCTATCGCATTAACTAAAAATACTGAAAATCATTCTAAAGCGAAACATATCCGGATCAAATACCATTTTATCCGTGATTGTTACGCTAAAGAATTGATAGATATGATCAAAATTCATACTGACTACCAACGTGCAGATTTGTTTACAAAAGCTTTTGACAGATCCCGCTTTGAATATCTTTTAAAAGTAAACAACATAAAGGAAAAACAGGACTAATCGGCACCTTGGTTTATCGTTTTTTAGTTTTAATTTTCTTTTTGCTAATTGGGAATTTCTCTTTGCTAATTGGGAATTTCTCTTTACTATCGTAATCCTCAAAGAAGTTGATGCTTTCGAGGGGATTGTTTAATCCTCAAAGAAGTTGATGCTTTCGTGTGGATTGTTTCAAATTTTCGTTTTATTGTTTTTTCGAAAAATTAAAAACCCAAAAATATGTTCTTTATTTTAGGGGGAGCCATTTTATCAGAAAATCCAAAAACATTGAAAAATTCAAAAAGACCTAAAAATTAGAAAAACCAAAAATGATTTCCTGGATAAAAAGAGGAAATGATAGTACATCAGTGGGGATCTGACACAGGCTAAAGAATTGTATAGTAATATGAAGCGTGTGTTGATTACGTGTGATATGCTGATAGGCTTCGTAGACTAAAAATTGCGTGCATTAGTGATACAAACATAACGAACTACGCGTTCGTGGCTGAACACCTCATGGGCATATGGTCTTAGTACCGTAATTTCGTTTGATAGGATTGCCAAAACCTGAGGTTTCGGGTCGTTATGTTATGGTTATCCGGGATATTCTGATTAAACTTTTGTCGTATTGATTTACGGACCTAGTTTCATCAGAATATTTGCTAAAAGAGCTTAAATGCCAAAACCGAAAGTTACCGAATTGAGGAACTTTATGTTTTATTGATCAAAGATCATTATTACATCGTATTGACTTACTGATGAATATCAGTGGTTAATATCAGCCTCAACCTAGTGTATACGCACATGTTACTCTGCTGCATTTGTTTGCTGACCTGTATACCTCTGTGCTATATACTTTGTAACTTTTACGGATAACTCTGGCATAATCACGCGTTACGACGAAGCTTTGTGCAAATACTTGATACGGGAGTATGTCGTGTGTGTGGGCACCACAACGTGTTAGTCTAAAACACCTAACTCGTATCATTTTAAAGCATTGCGTAATAGTCTGCATGTGAGCTTACGTGGACCACAATATCAGCAATTGCCGTGTCACATACTATTTCTAATGATAATATTAAACAAATAGATCAACGCTGTGATCAAATTTCTCAGATAACTGATATGATCCTCTTACCGGACATCACAAAATTTTTACTGCTTTCATTTACTTTGATGCATTTTACTTTGATTGTCAAAAAGATACAAAATCCAAAAAGATTTTAGGTGTGTTTTGCTAAAATTTCAGAAAAACCAAAATTTTTGCATTTCTGCTTTATTTTTGATAACCGACGGTGCTTGATGGTCAATTTCTGAGATTTGATAACACCATCTGGGCTTTGTATCATTCAAAAAGTGAAAATATGAGTTTTTAAAGTTTAACAGATTGAAAAATGTTGAACGGGAGTCGAATTCGTGATTTGGCAAAATTTTCAGATTTTTCCATTTCACATTCGCCCCTTAATTGGGTCGAATGTGGAAAAATCCTCACCTTCAGTTGTTAATTCTGGGCGAATGTGGGTTTGTTTAAACAAACTTCACTTTCGGGTAAACATTATTACATTCGGCCAATTCACTTTGGGCGAATGTAGATATATCCTACATTCGACCAGGAAAACGGTCGTAGGTGGACTCTCTATATAAGCCAAAGCCACGTTCGAACCCTCATTCAACAGTTCTTCAAAATTTTTCTTCGATCCCACACCTTGTTGCTGGATTTCTTTTACCTTGTGCATTTTATTCCCGAGTGTTTAGTGATCCTTTCTATACCTATTTCACAGGTAATGGTGACCAAACAAGATCAGAATCAGTGTTTCTGTTCGACGGACTTAGGGTTTAGTATTTAGGGTCATAGAGTGTTTGTTAATGCTTATTCTTGATTGTGTTTTAGTTCACATCAGTTTTAGGGGGAGAATATTCAACGAATTAGGTTATAACATCTGTTTAGATGGACAATTGATCGATTGAACATGTTAAAACCTAATTTCTTTTAAAAACTGATGTAAACTGATTAATAAGGACAATTGGTCATGCACGAGTGTTAATCGGCCCTATTAGAACACATGTCAATCAGATTTAGATGTTAAAAACATAGATAGAAATTTTTTGAAATTTAGGGTTTATCAGTTTTTCACTTTCGGTTCACCATAACGGGCGAAAGTGGAAAATATCGGACGAAAGAAGCATTTTATGGGCGAATGTGATTTTGAATCAACACATTTTCACATTCGACCAGAATTTCTCACTTTCGTACCATAAAACTCACATTCGAACCAATTAAAATGGGCGAATTTGAAATTTTGACAAATCTTAAAATTTTAAATTTTTGTCGTTTTCGTATTTTGACGTATTTTTCTGATTTTGATGTGCAGATGGCTGAGCAACCCGAGAATACTGAAGCTCAAGTAGAGAATGTCGTTCCAGATCCAGTTCAGGAGACTGTTCAGGAGGCTGAAGCATCTGTTCCGATCAGTTGGACATTCGAACGATCTCACAACTGCTGTGCTTATCTTGGTGATTTAGAAAAGAACACAGAGTTTGTCGGGATTATTGAGTTCTTGAAGAGAAGCAGGATTGTGCATGCTTTAGCTACACCGACTATTATTTACAAGGACATTGTTGAAGATTTTTACAAGAATGCGAAGTATGATTTCTGGGAGAATCAGACTATAATCAGGAGCAAAATACAGGGTATGGAGATGTTCTTGACGGAGTCTGATATTAGAGAAGCACTTCAGATCAAGTTTGAAGTTAGTGAAGATCCCAGAGAGTTATCGTGGACTGAACAGAAAGCTTGCTTCCTGAGGATGAAGTACAAAGGACCGATCACTGATGGTTCTATGCATAAGGGGAAGCTGAGTGTGCAGTTCAAATACTTTGCACATGTCATTATTCACGTGTTTGGATGTGTGAGCGGTGGATATGACGTTATGAGGAGAAGTCTAAGCTCATTGATGGTTGCGTTGACTCTCAACAAACCATTCAATGTGTCTGGGATGATTTTAGACCATATGCTGGAAATGCTTAAGGGTTTGAAGAAGAAATATTTCATGTTATACCCGAGATTTCTGATGATGATTTTTGACCACAAATATCCTGAATTGAGGAAGGATCCAACCCAGATTATAGGTCAAGATCACATGAACATCCGTACTTTGGTGAGGATGAAAGGTTATAAGGGTGTGCCTGATGAAGATAAGCCACCATACAGGAGATTGTTTGGAGCTCTAGCTAAACAGGATTACACTGATCCTGGAAAGAATAAGCTAGACATACTGAGAGTGATTCAGATAATGACGATCCTTTAGTGTATGCAGATGCAAGCACTAAGAGGAAGAGGCAGGTTCTCAATCCTGGAGCCAAAGGGAAGGGTAAGGGAAAGACAGACCAGGGAAGTTCCAAGCAACAGGTGGTGAGAAAGAAAACTACTGCTAAGAAGGGAACGAGTTTAATAGATGAGGATTCTGTTGATTCGGAAGAAACAGAGGTAGATGAACAATGGGATTCTGATGAAGAAAGAGTTAGGGCCACCAAACGTAAGGCCACTATGGTTGGTGAGTCTGAATCTCTTAATCTGACTATTGAAGAAGTACAACAGAAGAAGAAGTCTGTTGAGGTTGAAGAAGGAGGTTTAAGTATTAACCTGGATGAGCTGGAAACAGGTGAGACTGTTGTAGTGAACTTGCCAAAACCGAAGCACAAAACAATGGCAAAGAAGTCGAGCACTAAACAGTTAAGGGAAAAAGAGATTGCCCAACTAATGAAAGGAAAAAGGATACCCGATGCTGGTACATCATCCAAGTTGTCTTCACCAGTAACAAAGAAGCAGAAAAAGTCTAAAGAGGCTGAAACATTACCAGTTGATCAGTTTAATGTTGCACTGGATAATGTGTTAGATATGTTCAGAAAGCCTCAGAAAGAAAAAGCTAAAGAAGTTGAGCCATCCAAATCTAAGAAAGTCACTGTTGCTGATGATGTGATGAAGCAGGTGAACAAAAAGATGGATGAGATGATGAAGATGATTGTAGCTCAACAAGCAGAGATTGCTAAGTTCAAGCAGAATGAGGAGAAAATGCTTCAGATAGTGGTTGCTTCAAAGACCAATCAAGATGAGATTGAGCAGAAGGTAAAGAAACTGGAAGCTAAAAATAAGAAGCTTGAAGGTAAATGTTCAAAGAACAAGAGTATGATTAAGGTGATCAAAGAGGATAACAAAGAACTAAAGGCTGAAAACAAACGCCTTAGTGATTTGTTAGATAGTTTGTATAATGAAGCACCCAAGTTAAAAGAAGGTGAAGAGGATAAGGAGAAAGAGGAAGAACAAGTTGACTTTGAACCTTCTGATTCTCAGAAAGAAAAAGATGATGATGATGAAGATAATGAGTCTGAGGAAACTGATGATGAGGGTAGTAAGAAAAGTGATAAAGAAGATGATGATGATGCTGAGGGGTCTGGGAGTCAGAAAGATGATGATAGTAGTAGTGATAGTGATGATGATGAAGGGGGAGATGACACTTCAAAGTTTACATTTGAGAAGAGACCATCGAAGAAGGATACTGGAGAATCGAGTTCTAAAAAGAAGAAAGGTGAGAATGTAGATTCAGATGAAAGTATCTTTTGGAATGAAAAGGTGAGATCTCTAAATGATGATGCGAAGAAAGTTTACAGAGATATGTTAGAGAAAAGAGAATGGATGATAGAGTTCACAGGTCGTTTTGTTGAGATATTCCAGACTGATGACATGAGATATGAACTGGAGTATAACGATCCTGATTTAGAAGAGGGTGAAGTACCTGCTGCTGTGGCGAAAGAAATTCTTGATGGTCTTGCACAGAGAGTAGGGAAATCATTTGAGGAGTTTGTGATGGATGAGTCGATTCCAAATATTCCTGAAAAGGATATTGGAAATCACTCAGATGATAAGAATACTCCAGAAATGGATGAAGTGGAGATCGAAGATATTACACATGAGGAATATCCACAGTATTTTAGACAGAATGATGAAAATGTGGTATTTCCTGACTTCACTGAGATTCCAAACACTTCAGCAAAGAAGAAAGCTAAGCAAAGGAGTGAAGAGTTTGTTGAGAAGGTGTTTGGAGCTGATAAGCAACAATCTTCAAGTCAATCTGATGAATTGAAGACATACTTGCAGAAGTTGAAGGAAATGGATGAGAACCGACCAAAGCCTGAAGCTCAAGGAAGTTTCTATAGATTTCATAATGCTAAATTCAAAGGCAGAGCTCTCGGGTGGACTTATTTGAGTAGACTGAAGTGTTTAGCTGCCAAATGGGAATCAGGAATTCTGTACTTCTACAGATTCATTGATTTGTTAACTCTACCGTATTGGGCGGTCAGAGATCTTTGCAGATTCCCAATGTCTGGAGCTTCAGTGAATAATACACATGTCGGTTGGTGTGCTGATAAGCTAGTTTGGGAGAGTAGAACGAAGTGGAACAGATTCAAGCCTCAATATCCAAGCAGAAAAGTTCACAGGGATATTGATTCTAGAACTGGTCTGAAGAGGGTAACTTTGATCTACAAAGCACCTGAAGTGATGAGAAAGATACCTTTGATGCCTATGCCACAACATTTCAGTGTTGACTTTATATTTTGGTACTACGATTGGAGGAAGGCAGAAGCTGTGATTGTGTTGAGAGATGGGAAGGACAAATACAAGCATGTTCATGTATTTGATCCGATGTGGTTGATTAACTGTACCTTCGAAGACATCATCATGCTTTTCTACAATCCGATTCATCATGAGCCTAACGATGCTGAACAAGTAAAGAAGTATACTCAAGTTGTAGGAGTTTGTTTTGCTTATGACATAAACTCGGGAAGTAACTTGGATACCAAACTTGGTAAAATGGTGAAGATGGCTAATGTGTCGAAACCAGTGAAAAGAAAGTTGGAGCCGGAAATGACTAAAGAGCAAAAGAAGCAGCTCAGAATTTATTTGTTGAACAAAGCAATGGACGAAGACAGAAAACGATCCAATCAATAGTCGAGGGGGAGTTTGTAGATGCACGAAGTGCGACTAGTGATTGGATCTACAAAGTTAACATATGTTAGATGTGCTGATGGATTGAAAGTGGAACAGAAGTGGGCGAATGTAGAGTATTATGGGCGAAGGTAGAAAGCTTATGGGCGAAGGTAGATTGGACCTGATCAGAAGAACACATTCGTACCAAGTAGTGGGCGAATGTGGAAGAATTCCACATTCGACCATCACTACTGGGCGAATGTGCAGAGGCTATAAATAGAATTTGTGTGTTTTTGAGTTAGAGAGAGTTTTAGTTGAAGTGTGTGTTTGTGTCAGGTTCTAGGTGTAATTGAGAAAGTGTGTGTACTGAATAGATTAACTAGGAAGACTATTGTAACAAGTTTTTATGAATGTTAATCTATGAAAAAGCTTTGAAAATGATGTTTACTGTGTTTTGATCCGAGTTTTATCAGTTTGTTCAGAACTAGGGTTTCCGCACCTGGTTTTGTTACTTGTATGATTAATTAATCCTGTTTTAGATAAAATCTTTCGTTAACAAATTAGTTGAACATGTTCAAAGGTAGATTGTTCTTCGTTCAAAGGCCTTTCCAGGCGTATAAAGAACGCCTCCTAACGATTTTTCTATGATTTTATATGAACATTTGAAGATCAGGTCAGAAACATATTATGTGCAGCGATTTCTTTTTCAGCTGCTGTAATTGGCCATTTTGACCCATTTAAAGTCCGAATTAGTTGAACATGTTCAAAGGTGGATTGTTCTTCGTTCAAAGACCTTTCCAGGCATATAAAGAACACCTCCTAACGATTTTTCTATGATTTTATATGAATATTTGAAGTTCAGGTCCGAAGCATATTATGTGCAGCGATTTTTTTTACCCAAATTGACCCGTTAAGGCCATATGTTATACAAAACCTTATTAGACCATTCAAAAGGCATAATAATAATTTTTTTAACTCATTGGACTCTTGTTTAACTAAAAACATCATCCGGATCATGTCGTTAAGACCCGGTTCTTAGAATCAACCTTTGGTAATCTTTTAAATTCCCAAAATGCCCCTTATAGCCAAATCTTTCTATTTAGCCATTCATGGCGACCACTTCTTATTTCAAATCCATTGTCTTTGACTCAATAACTTATTTAAAAACCTCTAAGTCCTTCCGAACCTAGATTTCCACATTTTCTCAAGATTTATCCCATTTAATCAATTCTAAGCACATTAGCGCGCATTAGACATAGTTATGAAAATAACTTACTTGGTTGACACCCACACTTCATGTGAGTAGATTTAGTACCCATATTGCTTCGCCCGAAGGCGTCAAAATAGCTACGGACTTACCGGGTGGCCTTGACCCATATCCATACCTTTTGCTTATCCTCCATGATTCTTAGCATCAAGCGTGCATGCGCAAGTGCATTTACCTGCGTGCTTTCTAGATAGACACATTAATTTCTCGGAACTCAAATGATACTACTTTTCCATTTGATCCGTTTAACCTCATGAATCTCAATGCTTGGAATACAAGCATCAAGTGTTGGACTCACATGGTGAGGACATCACCATTTGACCCGTTTAGACTCATAGTTCATAATACTATGTTACCCAAGTTTTTATTATGATACAAGTGACACTAACTTGACCCATTTAACATCATGCTTAATAGCTTCATTCAAATGATTTCATTTGGATTAAAACACCATTTCTCACATATCTTTACTAATTGACCTGTTTGATGGATTCACCATTTGGTCATAACTCATTGTCTCGATTAAGGTCATAAACCATGTTTTGTATTGGGTGCACATAAGGTGACCCATTAATAGCTTCTACCCCTTGGGGTTTATCTTTATCACATACTCGAGATTTAAGACTAATGTTTTCAACAATCAAGCTATGTTGTAGTACATTGGTGTAAGTAAAACTTACCTCATATCCATTCTTGCTTCCAAACGCATTGAGCTTGCATCCGTTTGACCCGTTTGCATCCCTAGTTCTTGTACCTAACTTAGGGACATGTCAAACCTTGTTTTGTTAGAATACATAATATGGAATTTTGTTCACTATCCATAACATCATGTATTCATTATCATTACTAGCTAAATCCATAGCCAATTTCTTACATGTCTAGTTGAGATTAACTCACCTAGGCATTTCATCAAACATTTGGTGTGCATCCACCAATATACTTAGTTTTTAACATTCTAAGTTTAACCGATTGTCCAATTGACATCATAACATGTTGTTTAGGCCCTTTTTACCTAAATTCCTCATGTAACAACTTCTAAGAGCCACAAAGATTACTAGATATGAGTGGATTCAACCTAAAGGTTAAACCCCAAATTCTACACATTAACATAAGCATATGATCAAAATCAAATACACATACTAAGTGTAATTTGCAACCGGATTATACATGTTTAAGGCTCCCCAAGACTAGAGCAACCCATATTAACCATCAATTCCACGTTTTTATCAAAACCCTAGATTTTCATAAGAATAAGAAACGAATATAACATCAATTTCTACTAAATAAAAGGTACCTTGATGTTCTTTAGGCCCTAGATGACCCGTTTCTTGATCATGCACTGAAAAGCCCCTTGATTTGGCTTGGATTCAAGCATGTTCTTGAGTGTCTAGGGTTGGAGGTTGAAGGAGAATGATCTCCTGATCATTCATACGACACACACACACACAATGTGTGTGTTTTATTGTTTTATTTTTTTATTTATAATTTTTTTATTTATAAAACCCACTTTGACATATTGGCAACTATGGTCCCTCAAGTTTAATCTCGAGTTAAATTTTATATTATAACATTAACTAGAATAGTTTCTAGTAATGAGTTTAGCCTCGTTTTATTATTTTGTTAATCATGCCTAATGGCGTAATGAAGCGAAACAAATGATTTTGGGGTGTTACATGAATAAACAAAAAGTGTGTCAGAGACATTACAACTTTTTACAACATAAAAGATAAAGAAAAGCACTATCTAAAAAAGAAAAGTCAAAAGCTATTTACTAGCTGATGACTTGCTTTTTTACTATTTGAGGATTTAAATCTTGACTACACTTTTTGTCTTTCATGACCTACAAAAAGATAAAAAGTCTCTTTCTATACCACGCTCGTATACACATACACAGAGGTAATGGAATGACATATGGGTATTTATTTACAAAGGCATAGATGCATATGCCATTATTTTAATTACTACATATTAAAAATGCAATTTAACCTTTTTTTTTCAGTAGTGCCCATATGTTTGCCAAAGTGGATGGTCGTGTTTGTCCAAAAATCTTGAAATACAAAAGCGTGATAGTCATACAGATCCTTTTTTTTTCTTTTTTCAAGAAAAATATAACAACTAATGTTAGTTGTTGACAAAAATAGTGGGATTACACATACATAAAATTAGTCTTGTACATACAAAATACATTCTTATGCACATTTCCCACTACTAATCATGACAACTCATATGGGTGACCAATTCCCCTTTTCTGACAACCCATGTGGGTTAACAAAAAGTTATGGCTACAAAAGGACAAAATACATGTTTTTACTCAATGGACAAACGCCTGAACCCTTTTACCTTACTGTGCACAGAGCATCTTTCAGCTTTTCAGACTAGGCTTATAGGTCTACTGTACACGAAAGCTTTTAAGCTTTTAAGATATTATTCACTGCAATTCTATACATTACTGTTCACAACAGCTTGATAGCGTATTGTACCTACTACAACCTTTTAAGCTGTCAAGCTACTATTCAGCTTTGCAGGTGCATAGATCTACTATACATAAACATTTTTTTAACGTTTCCAGATTATGCATACCATACATTGTTCCTTGAAACTTTATAGACGTTTAACACAATGTCCAACGAAGTTTTCTAACCTTCAAGGCTACTGGTAACTGAAGCTCCACAACCTTTTAAGCTACTGTTCTATGAAGCTTTAAGCCTTTTGGGCTATTATTCATCAAAATTTCTGTAGAGGAAGAAATTTTACACGAAAACAGGATTATACGATCATACAAGTTACAAAACCAGGTGCGGAAACCCTAGCTTTGAACAAACTGAAGTAAACTCAAATCAAAACACAATCAAAGTCATTTTCAATACTTTTCATAGATTAACTTTCTCAAAAACTCGATTACAACTCAAATACAGTTAATCTAGCACACACATAAACTCTCTCAAACCTCTCTGGAACACACCTCAAAAACACACACAACTTATGACTCACTTAAACTTACAAAATCACAAAAACTATATATAGGACCTGCACGTTCGCCCCTTTCAATTGGTCGAACGTGAAGCCATTCCACATTCGCCCACTACAAGTGGTCGAATGTGTCTTCAATCTTGTCTAGTTCCAGATTCGTCCACTATCATTATACCTTCGCCCATAAGCTATTCACCTTCGCCCATCTCTTCTTCCTTCGCCCCTCTCAGCCTTCCTAACACATGTTAACTATCTAATCATTAGTCGCAAAACGCATCTACAAACTCCCCCTCGACTATTGATTAGATCGTTTTCTGTCCTCGTCCATGGCTTTGTTCAGCAACTTGATCCTGAGCTGTTTCTTCTGCTCTGTCGTCATTTCAGGCTCTAATTTTCTCTTCACAGGCTTTGACACGTTAGCCATCTTCACCATCTTGCCAAGTTTACCCTCCAAACTACTACCCGCATTTATGTCATAAGCAAAGCAAACACCAACAACTTGTGTGTATTTCTTTGCTTGATCTGCATCGTTCGGCTCATGATGAATCGGATTATAAAAGAGCATGATGATGTCTTCGAAGGTGCAATTGATCAACCACATAGGATCAAATACATGAACATGCTTGTATTTGTCCTTTCCATCTCTCAACACGATCACCGCTTCTGCCTTCCTCCAATCATAATACCAGAAAATGAAGTCAGCACTGAAGTGTTGAGGCATAGGCATCAGAGGTATCTTTCTCATCACTTCAGGTGCCTTATAAATCAAGGTAACCCGTTTCAGCTTGGTTCTGGGATCAATATCCCTGTGAACTTTCCTCCGGGGATATTGTGGTTTGAATCTGTTCCATCTTGTTCTGCTTTCCCACACCAGCTTGTCTGCACACCAACCGACATGAGAATTATTCACTGAAGCGCCTGACATTTGGAATCTGCACAAATCTCTAACCGCCCAGTACGGTAGAGTCAACAAGTCAATGAATCTATAAAAGTACAAGATCCCAGATTCCCACTTAGCAGCTAAACACTTCAGCCTGCCTAAGTATGTCCACCCGAGAGCTCTGCCTCTGAACTTAGCATTGTGAAACCTATAAAAGTTTCCTTGAGCTTCAGGCTTCGGTCGGTTTTCATCCATCAATCTTAACTTCTTCAAATAATTCTTCAATTCATCAGATTTATTTGAAGATTCTGGCATATCAACTCCAAATACTTTCTCTACAAACTCAGTACTTCTCTTCTTTGCCTTTCTTTTTGCAGACGTATTAGGAATCTCAGTAAAATCAGGAAACACCAAGTCTTCATCAGTTTGTCTGAAGTACTGTGGATATTCCTCATGTGTTATATCTTCTATTTCAACTTCTTCAAACTCAGGGGTGTCTTTGTCATCAGAGTGACTTCCAATATCCTTTTCAGGAATATGTGGAATCGACTCATCAACAATAAATTCTTCAAATGTTTTCCCTACCCTCTGTGCAAGCCCATCCAAGATCTCCTTTGCCACAGATGCAGGTACTTCCCCTTCTTCCAAATCAGGATCGTTATATTCCAATTCATATCGCATGTCATCAGTTTGGAATATTTCAGCAAAACGACCTGTGAACTCAATGGTCCATTCTCTTCTTTCTAACATGTCCTTATAGACTTGTTTAGCATCGTCAGTCAAGGACCTCACCTTCTCATTCCAAAACACAGTCTCATCAGAATCAACATTCTCACTCTTCTTCTTTGAACTTGACTCACCTGTGTCTTTCTTCTTCTTTGAAGGTGGTCTCTTTTCGAATGTAAACTTCGAAGTGTCATCTCCTCCATCATTATCATCATCACTACTATCACTCTCATCCTCCTTTTGACTTCCTGAACCCTCAGCATCATCATCATCATCATTATTATCATCTCCATCATCACTCTTTTCCGATTCTTCATCCTCATCATCCTCATCTTCCTCTTTGTCAGATTCAGATGGTTCAAAGTCAACCTGTTCAACTTCTTTCTCTTTGTCTTCCTCACCCTCTTTCAACTTTGGTGCAACATTGTACAGATTGTCAATCAGCTCACTAAGGCGTTTGTTCTCAGCCTTCAATTCTTTGTTATCTTCTTTAATCGCCTTGTATCTGTTTTTATTTCTCAAACACTTTCCTTCAAGCTTCTTGTTCTTTGCTTCTAGCTTCTTCACTTTCTCGTCTATCTCATCTTGATTAGACTTAGAAGCTACTACGATCTGAAGCATCTTTTCTTCATTCAGCTTGAACTTGGCAATTTCAGCTTGCTGAGCCACTAACATCTTCATCATGTCGTCCATTTTCTTATTCACTTGCTTCATAACATCGTCATCCACAGTGACTTTCTTTGACTTGGACTTTGACTTTGATGGCTCAATTTCAGTTTCTTTTTCTTTCTGAGGTTTTGTAAACATGTTAAGAACATTATCCAGTGCTATATTGAATTGATCCACTGGTAATTTTGTTGCCTCAACAGTCTTTTGCTTCTTTGTGGCTGGTGAAGATTGTTTTGATGACGTTCCAGCTTCAGGTAATCTCTTCCCTCTCAAAAGTTGGCTCAACTCTTTCTCTCTGAGTTGCTTTGTACTTGTTTTCTTGGCCATGGTTTTGTGTTTGGGCTTGGGCAAGTTAACTACTACAGTTTCACCTTCATTCAACTCGTCCAAATTCACAGTTAGCCCTTCATCTTCAGCACTAACAGTCTGCTTGCTCTTCTTAGCTTCTTCAATAGATCTGTTTAGTGATTCAGACTCACCAACCAAAGTGGCCTTTTGTTTGGTGGTCCTGACATTTTCAGCATCCGAATCCCATTGTTCTTCAGTCTCTGTCTCCTCTGAATCTACAGACTCTTCATCCACCAAACTAGTACCTTTCTTTGCAGTAGATTTCTTTCTCACAGCTTGTTGTTTTGAACTTCCCTGGTCAGTCTTTCCTTTGCCCTTCCCTTTGGCTCCAGGATTGACTACTTGTCTTTTCCTCTTCGTACTTGCATCAGCATATACCAACGGATCATCATTGTCACTATCACTATCAGGATGCCTTGCTGTGTTCTTTCCAGGATCATTGTAATCCTCTCTAGCCAAGGCTCCAAACAACCTTCTGTAAGGTGGTCTTTCATTATCAGGCACACCTTTGTAACCTTTCATTCTAGCCAAGGTTCTAATATTCATGTGATCCATAGCAAGTATCTGTGTTGGATCCTTCTTCAGGTTTGGATATTTGTGATCAAAAATCATCATCAGAAATCTAGGGTAAAGCATAAACTTCTTAACCTTCAACCCTTTCAGCATCTCCAACATATGGTCCAATATCATCCCAGCAACGTTAAATGGTTTGTTGAGAGTCAACGCAACCATTAACGAGCTCAAACTCTTCCTCATCACGTCGTATCCTCCACTAACACATCCAAACACGTGTATAATGACATGAGCAAAATACTTAAACTGCACTCCCAGTTTTCCTTTGTACATAGAACCATCAGTGATCGGTCCTTTGTATTTCATCCTAAGGAAACAGGCTTTCTGCTCAGTCCATGAGAGTTCTCTTGGATCTTCACTTGTTTCAAACTTGATCTGGAGAGCTTCTCTGATGTCAGCTTCTGTAATAAACATCTCCATTCCTTGAATCTTGCTCTTTATGATCGTCTGATTGTCAAAATAATCATACTTGGCGTTGTTGTAGAAATCCTCAACTATATCCTTGTAGATAATAGTTGGTGTAGCCAAAGCATAAACAACTCTGCATCTTTTCAGGAACTTGATAATCTCAGCAAACTCTACATTCTTTTCAACATCTCCCAGATACGCACAACAGTTGTGATTCTTCTCAAAAGGCCATTTGTTGCCGCTTGATGATTCTCCTTCTTGAATAGGTTCTGAGACAGGATCAGGAACTGCAGTCTCAACAGGAATCTCAACATTTAGTTGTTCCTCAGCCATCTGAAACATAAAATCAAAAACAAACGTCAAAACACAAAATCGACAAAAATTCAAAATTTTAGGTTTTTGAAATTCCACATTCGCCCATAAATTCTGGTCGAATGTAGTGTTCTTTTGGTCGAATGTATAATCTGTTGGCCGAATGTGAAATCATATTGATTAAAAATTTACATTCGTCCGTTTAGAAACACTTTCGTCCATTCTATTTCACCTTCGTCCAAACGACAGACCGAAGGTGGAAACTTGTTTATCCCAAAATTTGAAAATTTTTCAAACCTGTTTTTAACCTTTGATTTTGATTCATTTATGGTCTAATATGGCCGAATAGCATTCGTGCACAATCAATTGTTCTTAATTTTCAATTTTCATCAGTTTTAAATAAGAATTAGGGTTTTATCAACTCAATCAATCGATTAACCCACTTATTGAAGTTATAATCCTAATTCTTTGATTTCTCTCCCCCTAAAACTGATGAGGATTGAAACGCAATAAAAAACAAGCATCAAGAAACATCCTATAATCACACATTAAGAAACCCTAGACGCGAATAGAAAATCAATGATTCTGGTCTCATTTCGTCATCAATACCTGTAATTTGAGTATGGAAATGATCAGTGGATTACAAGGAATAAAATGCACAAGCACAAGAAATAAAATCAACAAGGTCTGGTAACAGTGAAAAATTCTGAAAAATTTGAATGAGGGTCGAACCTGTGATTGATAGATATATAGAAAGCTACATTCGCCCGTTGGGAATGGACGAATGTGGGAACATTCCACATGCGCTCCAACTTAATGGTACGAATGTGAAACTGTGAATACCCGAATGTGGATTTTGAATAAACATCCACATTCGCCCGTTTTTCCAACCCGAATGTAGAACATTTTCCACCTTCGACCCATTTAAGGGGCGAATGTAAAATGGAAAATTCTGAAAATTTTGCCAAATCACGAATTCAAATCCCGTTCAACATTTTTCAATCCGTTAAGCTTCCAAAACACAAAATTTTCACTTTAGAATGATACAAAGCCCAGTTGGTGTTGTCAAATCTCAGAAATTGACTATCGAGCATCCCCGGTTATCAAAAATAAAGCAGAAATGCAAAAATTTTGGATTATTATTTTTTTTTATTTATTTTTTTTTTTTTTTGAAATTTTATTAAAACACACCTAAAATCTTTTTGGATTTTGTATCTTTTTGACAATAAAAGTAAATTGCAACAAAATAAAATGCATCAAAGTAAATGAAAGCAGTAAACATTTTGTGAAATCCGGTCAGAGGATCATATCAGTTTTCTGAGAAATCTGATCACAGCGTTGATCTTTTTGTTTAATATTATCATTAGAAACAGTATGTGACACGGCAATTGCTGATATTGTGGTCCACGTAAGCTCACATGCAGACAATTACGCAATGCTTTAAAATGATACGAATTAAGTGTATTAGACTAACACGATGTGGTGCCCACACACACGACATACTCCCGTATCAAGTAATTGCACAAAGCTTCGTCGTAACGCGTGATTATGCCAGAGTTATCCGTAAAAGTTACAAAGTATATAGCACAGAGGTGTACAGGTCAGCAATTGAATGCAGCAGAGTAACATGTGCATATACACTAGGTTGAGGCTGATATTAATCACTGATTTGCATCAGATGATCAATACGATGTAATAATGATCTATGATCAATTAAAACATAAAGTTCCTCAATTCGGTAACTTCCGGTTTTGGCAATTAAGCTCTTTTAGCAAATATTCTGATAAAACTAGGTCCGTAAATCAATACGACAAAAGTTTTATCAGAATATCCCGGATAACCATAACATAACGACCCGAAACCTCAGATTTTGGCAATCCTATCAAACGAAATTACGGTACTAAGACCATATGCCCATGAGGTGTTCAGCCACAAACGCGTAGTTCGTTATGTTTGTATCACTAATGCACGCAATATTTAGTCTACGAAGCCTATCAGCATATCACACATAGTCAACACACGCCTCATTATACTATACAATTCTTTAGCCTGTGTCAGATCCCCACTGATGTACTATCATTTCCTCTGTTTACCAGGAAATCATTTTTGATTTTCTAATTTTTAGGTCTTTTTGAATTTTATAATGTTTTTGGCTTTTCTGATAAAATGGCTCCCCCTAAAAATAAAGAACATATTTTTGGATTTTCATCTTCCTGAAAAACAAATAAAACCAAAATTTTAAAAGAAACAATCCACTCGAAAGCATCAACTTCTTTGAGGATTAAACAATCCCCTCGAAAGCATCAACTTCTTTGAGGATAACGAAAGTAAAGAGAAATTCCCAATTAGCAAAGAGAAATTCCCAATTAGCAAAATCTAAAAACTAAAAACTAAAAAGCGATAAACCGAGGTGCCGATTAGTCCTGTTTTTCCTTTATATTGTTTACTTTTAAAAGATATTCAAAGCGTGAACGGTCAAAAGCTTTAGTAAACAGATCTGCACGTTGGTAGTCAGTGTGAATTTTGATCATATCGATCAATTCCTTAGCATAACAATCACGGATAAAATGATATTTGATCCGGATGTGTTTCGCTTTAGAATGATTTTCCGAATTTTTAGTTAATGCAATTGCAGCTTCGTTGTCACAGTAAATAGGAGTTTTAAGAAACTGCAAACCGTAATCCACCATTTGTTGTTGAATCCAGAGTACTTGCGAACAGCAACTCGAGGCTGCAATGTACTCGGCTTCACAGGTAGATTGTGCTACGGAAGTCTGTTTCTTGCATTGCAAGGTGATTAACCTGCTCCCGAAAAACTGGCAACCAGCTGTAGTGGATTTGCTATCTTTGTCACAGCCGCCCCAATCTGCATCACTAAAAGATATGAAATCAAAATTATCATCATTAGGGTACCAAAGTCCTTTTGAGGGACAACCCTTCAGATATCTAAGGATACGCTTGACCGCCGTCAGATGACTTTGTTTCGGCTTCGATTGATAACGAGCACAGAGACACGTTGCGTACATAATATCTGGTCGAGACGCCGTCAAATACATCAGAGATCCGATGATTGCTCTGTATGTAAAAGGATCCGTCAGCTCCCCCTTAGCGTCCACTCCAATCCCGTGATTGGGTTGAATCGGGGTATCCATCGGCTTTGAGTCCTCCATCTGGAACCGGCTCAAGATGTCGGAGACATATTTTGTCTGGTGAATGAAGATCCCGTCGGTTCTTTGGTCCACCTGCAAGCCTAGGAAAAACTGCATCTCCCCCATTGCGCTCATTTCGAACTTTTCCTGCATGACAGTTTCGAACTCCCTGCATAAAAGCTCGTTAGTTGAACCAAATATTATATCATCAACGTATATCTGTACTAGAAGCAAATCATCTCCCGTCTTCTTCGTAAAGAGGGTGCAATCGACGAGGCCGCGCTTAAATCCTTTGGTGATGAGGTATGTACTTAGCTCCTCGTACCACTGCCTCGGAGCCTGGTGCAAGCCATACGAAGCTTTGTTCAGCACGTAGACCTTATCCCGGTGGATAGGGTCCTCAAAGCCTGGTGGCTGCCCGACATACACCTCTTCCTTGACTTTCCCGTACAGAAATGCGCTTTTAACGTCCATTTGATAAACTTTGAATTTCTTATAAGAAGCAAACACGAGGAACATCCGAATAGCTTCGATTCGTGCTACCGGTGCATAGATTTCGTTATAATCAATCCCTTCGATTTGATGGAAACCCTGCACGACCAATCTGGCTTTGTTACGAACAATAACCCCACGATCATCCTTCTTACACTTAAACACCCATTTGGTGCCAATCTTCTTCCTATCCGGCGGCAAATCCGTGAGCATCCAAACTCCCAATTTCTGGAATTGTAATAACTCCTCCTGCATAGCTTCCACCCAGGCATCATCCTTCAAAGCGTCCTTGTAAGTCCTTGGCTCTACCTGCGACACATAACACGCAAACGACCAATCATTTTGACTACCAGATTTTTGAATTTTGGCATATAAAGCTAAAGCACCAAAACTCTCTGGCGAATTAACGCTTTTAAGCTGCCCTCTGGTCATAACACTGTTTCCAGGATCACCGATAACTTGCTCCAGCGGGTGAATACGATGAATCCGAGATTCCGGATAATCAGGTACTTGCACTCCTGTCTGAACAGTCAAGTTCTCTACAGCATCCAGATCATGACCCGTATTTGATGATGAAGCCACATCTGAAGTTGGAGTTGGGTTCACTGGCGGCGCCTCTGGTTCTTCAGCTTGTTCAAGAATAGCTTCTTCAAATTGTTCATCTTCAGATTCTGAAGTGTCTAATGAAGTTGAAGCCTCTTGAAACACTTCTTCTTCTTGTATAGGAGCATTGGTATCATTAGAAGCTGGTAGGGGGTTCACGGTGATCGGACGCACCAACGGTGAAGTTGTTGCATTTTCACACTCATAAAGTAATCGAATAACAGCTTCTTCAACCAAGCTATCTAGATTGAATGATTCAAAGAAATCTTTGTAATCAAACATCCAATCAGGACCCGTGCCTTGAATATTTTGAGTATATCGTTGAACTTCCACATTAGCCCAGTCTTCCACTCGACGAGTTCGCTTGTTGTATACCCGTTTGAGCGGGGTTGCATATCCAACAAAGTAACCCTCCTCGGCTTTAGGACTAAACTTCTCACTTGGATTCAACATAGTACAAGGCGCCCCAAAAGGTTCTAGATACTCTAAGTTCGGCTTCCTTTGGTGTAACAGCTCATAAGATGTTTTACTAAACTTCTTCACTGTTAGAACCCGATTTAATGTGTAATTTGCTGCATAAATTGCCTCATTCCAGAACATTACTGGAAGATTTGAATCAGCAAGCATTGTTCTAGCCGCTTCAATTAGAGTCCTATTCTTTCGTTCAGCAACACCGTTCTGTTGAGGGGTGTACGGAGCCGAATATTCATGATGTATTCCTTTGTTTTCACAAAGTTCATCCATCTTGGCATTTTTGAACTCCGTCCCATTGTCACTCCGAATTCTCTTTATCTTCACATTGTAGAGATTCTCCAGTCGAGTGAACAGAACTTTTAGATTGATAAAGGTGTCGCTTTTATTTTGCAAACACATCACCCATGAAAATCTTGAGTAATCGTCAGTGACGACTAAACAATAAAGCTCTCCAAGATGACTTTTGCGCTTGACCGGTCCGAAAAGATCCATGTGCAGTCGCTCAAGTGGCATCTCAACAGAGTTAACCTTTTTCACTTTGTGGGACTGTTTGTGTTGCTTCCCCTTTTTACAACTCACACACTTGTCATTCAGATGGAAATGTTTCACGTTTACTCCATCGACAAGCCCATTTCTCACAAGTTGATTCATTTTCTTCAGATGAATGTGCCCCATTCTTCGGTGCCACATTATCGATTCTTTCTCTGTCGCCTTGGACAAAAAGCATGTTATCTGCCCCTGTGATGTCATCGCCTTGGACATATCAAGAATGTATAGATTGTTGACGCGGGGTGCCTTCAACATTATCCACTCTTTAGGAATTGTAAAGCCCGGTTTCAAAATATAGCAGGATTTGTCATCAAAATGCACAGTAAATTGCTTGTCGCATATTTGACTGACACTCAACAGATTATAGTCTATCTGCTTCACATACGAAATCCGCTCGAAACTCACTATCCCATTGCTCACACTTCCTTCCATTGTGATATATCCGCCTTTATTTCCCGCGAAAGCTACATACCCTCCATTGATGTTCTTCACGTCGAACAGCAACGCAAGATCCCCTGTCATGTGGCCTGAAGCTCCACTATCAACAATCCAAAGACTGCTAATAGGGCCAGCTGAAGCTCCCTGCACACAAAAAGTAAATCAGTTAGTTCTTTCGGGGGACCCAAGCCTGAGTCTTGGGTCTTTGAACAACAGGTTTCAAAGTAACATTTTCACAAGCATTTTCAACAACTTTTTGATCATTCTTTTTCTGATTGTTCAAAACAGTTTCCTTTTTCTCATTAACTCTTGAAGTTGAGGCTCCTGGAATACCATTGGGTGTCCAAGGTTGTTCAGACCTTTTCAGGATACGAATCTGAGACTTTGGGTTCTCAGTCGGTTTCTGAACATGGTTAGCAAATGTAACTCTCTTGGTAACCTTATCTGATTTAACAGACTTAGGTCCAACATTTGATTTGACAATCGGTTTTGGTGGAACCTTTTGCCTATCAACTGTTGCGTTCACCACAGGCTTCCTCCATGAGTGTTCCATAGCAATCCGATTCCTTCGATCATAGTGCATTGGACGAGTGTTCCTCATTTGTTGAAAATTGTTTTGATTATAAAGCGGTTGTGGTTGTTGAGGAACAACTCTCCTATGTGGTGGCACATAATGATCAATCGGTTTCCTCATGGAATTCCTCACCTCCACCTCGTGCCTTTTGTGCCTTACATATGGACACTGAGCAAGTAAATGCCCACGTTCCCCACATTTAAAGCACGCACGGTACTCTTCAAAAACATTCGGAGCATTTGGTTGAGCAAATGATCTAACAGGGTATTGATCATTGTACTGTTGCTTCCTTAAACTCTCAGGGAGTGGCCCTTTTGAGTAAGTAGGCTCATTAAAACCATTAGCTCTGTTTTTGGGTCGAACAAACTCTGTGACATGGACCTTTGGTTCTTGAGGAACATCCAAATACAACTTCTTTAACAAAGCTGGTGGAATCTCATTTGTTCTCTCGTGTTTTGGAAACCAAATAGTACTTTCTTGCCAAATTTTGTCAATTTTAGCATAGTTAACATCTTTGATTGGAAAGTCCTCATCAGAGATGATCTTATCGGATCCTTCCATCCGATAGAACACCTTGACAGGTTTGTCACATTGTTCGTTCTTTTCATTCTTTTCAAGATCCTTCTTAACCACATTAAGATCTTTCTTCACCACATTCTTTTCAGA
Source organism: Ambrosia artemisiifolia (assembly GCA_032199755.1). Classification (NCBI taxonomy): domain Eukaryota; kingdom Viridiplantae; phylum Streptophyta; class Magnoliopsida; order Asterales; family Asteraceae; genus Ambrosia; species Ambrosia artemisiifolia. Next base: position 45,717,230 of record CM063517.1, on the reverse strand, counting down.
CTTATTCACATGATGAACACTTCTCATCGGAATCACAATTTGAGATGATGAGATTGGTTCATTTGTAATGATGTGATTTTCTTTTGGAATTTCACATGCATTAACAGTTTGGTTACAACCAGTATCATCACTCTCTGAGTCTGAATCTACACTCTCAGCAGTAACACCCTCATCATTGATCCCCAAAATCGGTCTAACATCGGAATTTGGATCACCAATACTCGAGGTATTAAATTCATTTTCCGATGCTGAATCAAATTTTACCGAACTCTCCGGTGTCACTTGATGACAGTTATGGTTTTCAAAGAGAACCGGAGATGGTACAGCCCGATAATTGGTGGTATTATCATCAATGATATGGTCTACCACATAAGCAATATGCTTATAACTTTCCAGCTTTTTGTTTACTTTCTCAGCAAAGCATTTGATGGCGGCCATTTCCAACTTGGTGTTTTCAATTTCATTGATATAGTTATTAATTGCCAATTGTTTTAAAGACAAAGTGTTTTTCAAGTCGGAAATGTCCTTTTTGTAGCCATCTAATACTTTGTTAAAAGCATTCAACTCTTTGCGAGTAGATTGACTGTTCATGATAGCACTATCACGTTGAACACGGAGTTGTTTATTCTCCTCAGTCAATCTATCACATGTACCACAATATTTTGCACTTTTATTATCAGTACTACATTCAGAACTTACAGGTTTTGGCGGATCAGTCATGGCCATTAATGCAAAATGAGCTTCCTTTCCTGCAAAGAATCTGGAATAATCAATCTTTGTGAAAGCATTATCTGTAATGCACGACTTCCTTGTCATCAGAAAATCCGCTTCTGCAAGCAACTGATCGATGTCTTCATCCAGAGAATTAACACTTGCTTCTGTATCCGATTCACTGTCTGAATCAGAATAAATCGATTCACACTCCTCAGGAATATCAGAAACAGTATCAATCACAACTCCAGAATTTGTCTCTTCAGCTTTAATCTCAACATTGACCTCAGCATTAACCTTAACAGGTTCAGTTTCCACATCCATCTCAGCCTCAGACTCATCACTATCAACCTCAGTTTCTACCTTCTCCTCCACCATCACTGAATCTTCAATGTCAACCTGATATGCAACACAAGCCACATTGCCCCCAGTAGTGATTTCCTCAACACCTATCTGTATACTCGACCAGTCAAACCTCTCATCCTGTTGAGTCACCAATGCTTGATTGGTATTCTGTTGTTGTTCATTTGGTGTAGTGATTGGTATGACTGTTCGGTTAGCATTGTTTGGTGTTTGGTTTTGTGTCTGGTTTGGTGTGTTTGGTTGTCTATTTTGGTTGTTATTAAAGTTGTTTTGACGGTTTTGGTAATTGTTGTTATTGTTTTGGTAAGAAACTTGGTTTTGGTTTTGTTGTTGACGGTTCTGATAGGTGGCATTGAATGGATTCCTATTGCCTTGTTTTGGTGGTTGGGTACATTCTCTTTTAAAGTGACCTTTCCCTCCACAGTTAAAACAAGTCACTTTCTCCTTATTGAACCCGTAAGTTGTGTTCGGAGAAGTTCCCAAATCCGTTCTACCTGTCTTCTCAATAAACTCCGTTGCTCTTCTCATTATGCTTGCAAAGGCCCATTGGATATCAATGAGTTCCATCTCTTCCTTGTCAATCTGTGCGTAGTCTTCATTGGTCAAGTTGTTATTCCCAAGTTGACTAGCAACTAATCCATTGTAGGATGAGACCATTGCAGAGACTAATGCAATGTGTTGTTGAGCAACTTCAACTGTCACATTTCCAAGGTTAGATGTCTCCAAAACCACCGTTTGTTGATTAGGTTGGTTCATTGGTTGTTGTTGAGATTGACTAGCAGTGTAGAAAGCTGCTTGTTGCTTTGGGGAGAATGGTGGAATGTATGAATAGTTGTATGGTACTTGTGGTGGTGGTTGTGATAAGGATGAAGTTTGTTGATGGTAGTTAATGGTAGGTGATTCCACAACATTGGATATACATGCAACATGTGGTGTAACTAGCCCTCCTGAGCTTGTACTCGCTGGAACTGAAGATCCTCCAAAGTATAAGTTTGGATTCTGAGGAATCTGTGCTCTCCTAGCCTTCCTCTTCTCTTCCAATTCTTTGTTTTCCAGCTTCTCAATGAACTCCTGAATAGACCAGTATTGATAAGCATCCTTCTCCTTCAGGACTTCCACATGCTGATCCCAGTTTGGTGGTAATGCATCTGCAAACTTGTCCACCTGCTTTGCCATAGGAATCTGTATACCATAGCTAGACAATTCAGATAACAAATGATTATATCTAGGAGTTAGTTCTTTCAAAGTTTCATTTCCAACATAAGAAAAATTCTCAAACTCCTTTATAAGTTCTTCCTTCCTCAAACTTCTAGTCTTCTCATTCCCATCATGCTTCCTTTTAAGCATTTCCCATAGTGCCTTAGATGTTGTGCAAGTCCCAAACTGATGCAAAAGATCATTTGTGATTGCCTGTGTCAATTGGGAAAACGCCTTCTTTTCCACAGCAAACTTCTTTTTCTCATCCTCAGCCATGCTCTCCAATGGCACTGGTTCACCTGTGTTCTCCAAAACTGGTGGTGTGTAACCTTTAGCAATCATGTTCCATGCTTCAGCACCTTCCACTCCCATGCCTTCCAAATGTATCTTGAACTTTTTCTGCCACTGATTGTATTCTTGAATCTCCATAAGCTTCGGTGGCCGATTCCCGCTACCTGAAGACAAATCATTAATCAGTGTGGAAATAGCATTTGTAGTTTGAGTGTTTACCACCGCTGCTGCTACTCCCCAGTAGTCAGACTGTGGTGCTGGAGGTGCACTTTGAGTCATGTAGTTAACCGGCTGCGAAGACTGTGTGCTCGTCTTCTGTGCTGCCACTGTCCATGGGTCCATCACCTGCTGTTGTGGTTGTGTAGTTGCTGGTGTCGGAGTAGTCTGAAAATGCCACATGATCACGAACTTCGAGAAATTCAACACTTAGAAAAATTTTCAAAAACTAGTCTAGGTTCGCCCAAAATGACTTCAGGTTCGTCCCTTTCTGCTGTAGGTTCACCCAGAAACACTCACCCGAATGTAAAATCTCACCAGAAAGTAAAAACACCCTAACACTTTTCACGTTCGCCCAATTCTACTCCAGGTTCGCCCGTTTTGGTTCTACGTTCGTACCCCCGATCAGCCGAATGTGAAAAATGATACCCGAATGTGAAAAATTCAACTGAAAAATTCTAGGTTCGCCCACTAATCCCTAGGTTCGCCCAAAATTCCACTCAGGTTCGCCCAAAACTACACACCTTCGACCAAAACACTCCAGGTTCGCCCATTTTGAGTTTTGAAAAACGGTTACACTTTGAAAAACGGTTATTTTGATCTCTGATTTTCAAAAGTTTGTGAATTTGAATGATCTTGATTAGGTTATGCTTCGGAGATGATTTGGAACAACTTTAATACTTGGAATTTTGAATTTTAACCACAAAATCAACTCTAATTCTTTCAAAAACACTCAAAAACCATTTTTATGCAAAAACAGATGTGAATTGATGAAAATAATGTCCAAATCAGCTCTGAGTTTATCAATTTGTTGTTGTATGATCCTCTATGCTCTGATACCACTTTGTAGAGGAAGAAATTTTACACGAAAACAGGATTATACGATCATACAAGTTACAAAACCAGGTGCGGAAACCCTAGCTTTGAACAAACTGAAGTAAACTCAAATCAAAACACAATCAAAGTCATTTTCAATACTTTTCATAGATTAACTTTCTCAAAAACTCGATTACAACTCAAATACAGTTAATCTAGCACACACATAAACTCTCTCAAACCTCTCTGGAACACACCTCAAAAACACACACAACTTATGACTCACTTAAACTTACAAAATCACAAAAACTATATATAGGACCTGCACGTGCGCCCCTTTCAATTGGTCGAACGTGAAGCCATTCCACATTCGCCCACTACAAGTGGTCGAATGTGTCTTCAATCTTGTCTAGTTCCAGATTCGTCCACTATCATTATACCTTCGCCCATAAGCTATTCACCTTCGCCCATCTCTTCTTCCTTCGCCCCTCTCAGCCTTCCTAACACATGTTAACTATCTAATCATTAGTCGCAAAACGCATCTACAATTTCACGAAACTTTTAGGCTACTGACCATCGAAGCCTTTAAGCCTTTTAGGCTACTACTCATCAAAGCCTTCAAGCCTTTAAGGCTACTGTTCTCTAAAGCCTTCCAGCCTTCTAGGCTATTGCATACTCAAGCTTTAAAGTCATTTCGGCTTCAAGCTACTACTCCCTAAAGCCTAATAACCTTTTTAGGCTATCCACATAGAAGCTGTAAAGCCATTTAAGCTATTACCCACTAAGGGTTTACAACTTCTTAAAATTGTATACATTAAAGCTTTTGAGAAATTTTGTACATTAAAACTTTCGATCCAATTAAGCCACTCACAATCAAAAGTATTAAAGCTTTTCAGACCACTGTGCGTTGAAGCTTCACAACTATTTAGCTTTACAACGTTCAAATTGATTATTTATGAAGCTTTAATCAGCTTCAATTTCTAACAGCTTCAAAAAGCAACACATGAACCATTTATACTAACGACCAAGTCAAAACACCGTTCCTTACCAATAGCCACAAATACAATTATGACGCAAATATTGTGACGTTGTTTTAAGGCTAACATAAGGAAACGCCAAAATAAACTTCTGGTTCAACACATCAACCTATGGATCTTTAAATCGCCAACGTTGCAAGCTTCCAAACAAGCTTCTATTCTGTGAACGACCTAATAGATCTGAAATAAAAACAATGTCAATCCGAAATAAACTAGTAAAACGCGCCTTTAGTCATAAACACCTTTTACTAAGGGCTGATATGAGTAAGCTGACATGCTTAAATAAAGCAAGTAACCCCCGAAGCAAATAAGTACATCAGCTCATAGGGTTAAAAGGTAAAAGGGCAAAAGGCTTCCCCTAACAGCAACCTATCTTCGAAAGAGGAATAAAGAGGTAAGATATACAACAACACTTTGATATCAGTGAGAATCACTCATCACCATGTCATGACTACTTCTGACTGGGGGGCTGGTGGCTCGTGTGGACAAACCTATGTTTAAAAGAAGTTGAGAAGCAAAGAAGCAAAACAGTTACACATGTCAACTTATTTACTCAAATGATGAGATGCCTTCAATCATCTTACCATAGCAAAGAAACACGATAACTCAAAACAACAGCCTAGCTACTTTCTTTCGCGGAAGTTCAGAAGCTTAAAGGCTTACTATATTGGGTCAACATTATTCAAGGAAAGGCGAACCCCTTATCAAGACTAACCTTGTGTTCAAACAACCTAACGTCTCAATGGGACACGCATGCCAACTAAAGCATATGCTTTTCTCCCCTTGAAAAGATAAACAACTCAAGGAAGGAAAAGCCTCTCCATGCCAACAAGGTCACTTCAAAGGAATGAAAGAAAAGATCGTTGCGTACACAAATCAACACCTCCCATACATCCTCCCTTAACACCACCTTAGCTACAATGTGTGAACAAAGTTAGAATCGTTCATCCAAGAGGTTATAAACCTCAAAGGTCCTTACAAACTCTAACCATGTAAACACAAGCGGTTTTAAGCTTTGTAGGTCCTCACAAACTGTAACCTCAGAAGCTTAGAAGGTTTAAACCTCACAGGTCTCCATAAGCCATGACCTTCAATGCTTAGAAGGTTTAAGCCTCACATGTCTCCATAAGCCATGACCTCCAATGCTTAGAAGGTTTAAGCCTCACAGGTCTTCATTAGCTATAACCTCCAATGCTTAGAAGGTCATGGACTTCAAGGTTATCACCCCAGAAGCTAGGAAGATCATAAGCTTCACAACGCATCACCTTTTTTTACTACAAAAGCTCGACAACAAGTCAAACTCGTTACCAACGCAAGTTTTATACCTCAAGGATGATAAAAGTCAAAATACATCACATGTTCATGATAACAATGGTAGACTTGGCATGATTCTTACACAAACTCCTTCGAACATGTCATTAAAAGCTTCAAATACTTAGAAGTTTCAAAAATAGCTCAGAAGCTTCAAAATAAACAAAACAGGCTTTAAAGCTTAAAAGCTTCAAAGCTTAAACGCTTCAACTACGACTAGCTTAAAAGCTTATAAGCTTCAAATACAACAACTGAAGCTTACATGCTTGAAAGCTATACAATAAGCATAGAAGGACAAAGAAGCTATACATGTGATGACTTATGCTCTAAAGCTGAAACGGATACAAGCATCTTGCTAAAATGCAACAACCTAACAATCCTTGAACAAAAACCATGACTAGAACAAGGCATATGAAGAAGCTATCAAACTAGCTATAAGCGAAAGTGTCTTTGTAACAAACAAGTTCTATTCTAAGAGCTCCCAACTAGGTAAACCGCCTATGATAATACTTGTCTCCTACTAAGGCTTTAGCATGAACAAAACATACAACAATAAAGATTATCCAAAGAAACTTGCTCAATCGCCGAATCTCTTGCTATGCTTCTCATTCACGCTAAGCGTAAATGCCTGCCCAAAAAATCTCGACCGAAAGAATGTTACCCAAGCTAAACATGATTACGAATTCTAAAGCTTCTAAGCCTTCAACCATCTTTGGAGATTTAGCAACTACAAAGACTACAAAGTCAAGACAAGCTAACCCAAACCAACCTTAGAAGCATGTCAATACTCAAGCAACTCACGAAATCGTGAAAAATGCAAAACGAGATGCGGATACATAAGAACAAATTAGTAATCATCGATCTAACTTGGTAACACCATGAATCGCAACCACTAATTTATTTAATACACCTAAGGCTACAAAATAGCCTTAGTAAAAAGGATCAAGCCCCATAGAAGCATAAAACCAGAAACGTAGAAGCATTGAAGCATCATGCTATACGCAAAAGAAGATTAAGGACGAATCAAACCGCAATGCTAAGGCGTTGAAGCTGTTGGCAAGATAAAAAGCAAGCTACTTAGCAACCAAAGTAGATTTGTTAAAACTCCAACACCTTGCCAAAGCACTTTGATACAACACATAAGAGTCTTCCTAAAAGACAACTTCCATGTTACAAAAACAAAATCTTGGAAAGCTTGGCCCGAAATAGGATGGACGACACGTTGTGCTCAAAGCTCACAACGGTGGATCCTACAAGCTTAATCGACCAAGAAGGAAAGAAATTCCCAAAACATTGGGATGAGATCACCTTAAAAGGATCAATGTAACCACAAATGGCCAAGAGATTTTTTTACCACTTCTTTATGTAAACATTTAATTATCATATGAATGAATCATAGTATTCTCTATCAAGATTTGTCTTTCTATCCTATAATCAGTTTGAGAACCTTGCAAGAAACTCCATGGCAAGGGCCATGTAAGGGGATGAGCTCCCAGGCCACATCGCTCAATAGGTTCAAGGCTTGAATGGACCTATATAAGGGGTGAGTTCCTAGATCAATACAACTCCATGAGACCTACAAAGCTTTTTCTTTACATGTCTCATAGACGGGTTTGAGCAGCCTACACCAATTATTCCTTAAGTTTTAAACAAACTTACAAAAAACCAAAAACAACACTATGTAGTGTACATAGGATAGGTGGCGACTTGTTTGCCTAGACTACCTTAAGGATAGGTGACTGCAACACTTAACCTTTTAAGGTGCTACCGGTAAAACATTCCCCAACAAATACAAAGACAAAACATGCAAGCATCCAAACATGCATCCAAACATCCAAACATGCAAGCATCCAAACATGCAAACATTCAAGCATCCAAACATGCAAGCATCCAAACATGCAAACATGCGAACATATACGATCACAAAGAGACACTAAGGTACAATTCAAAAGTGAAACAATCCCACAAGGCCATACACAAAACACAATATACAAAAGCTAACATAAATGGCCATGATCGGCAATCATAACATGTCGAGCCTAACGGCTTGAAAGGTTCATAATACCACAACCACATGCTAATGTCATACAAGGCTAACACCAAATGGAACCCTACAAGGTTTCCCAAACAACGCGACAAGTGATCTTTTACCAAAATGGTGCTAAACGTTCTCGTGTCGAACTTCATCCATTATCACAAAGAAATATTGCGCAACTAATGCAAAAAGAAACAAATCAATAGATTTGGACACTTAGTCATGTCAACAAAAGAAGCTCAACTTCATACAAACGAAGCTTATAGACATGCTCTACATATCAAGCATTGAGCGAAGGAAGCTCATATCAACCTTCGAACGAAAGAAGCTTACAAGCATAAATCATACGTCAAGTTTCGCATCAAAGAAGCTCGCTAGCAAGGTCATCCACTCAACCTCCTATGAACAAAGCTCGTGAATAAGAATCAAAAGCGAACGTTCGTAAAGAAAAAAATTCGCCATTTAACCTTGTTTGCTTCTGCCTACTTGATTCCATATCTTGTATCATAAGAAAGCTTTTATCATAAAACTTTGATAGCACAAAGAGTTAGGCTAGTGATGGATTTTATCCATAAGCTTAAAGGATGAAATCCAAAAGCTTTTCAGCTATCAAGCCAAGCCGCTTTGCTTAAAGGATGAAATCTATATGCTTTAGTCAACAAAAACAATAACTTTGCTTAAAGCCTTCGAAGCTTAGAACACATACCAGCTTTTTATCGAGTCAGGTCATAACAAGTTAACCTTCAAGGCAATGTACTTCACCTTCATGTGCAAGAAGCCTTCCTTCGTACACATGCAACCTTCCTTCTGTCACATGAAGCTCATTTGCTATCTTGCATAGAAATCGACCATTCGGTCAATATAATAATCCACCATATCTCGGATTAACTTCTCGACATTTGTTCAAAAACGTGACTTGCTAAATACCTCTGTAAGTGCACTTATCTACAATCATTTAGTGATACTTAACTACTTTATTGATGCTTACAAGCATTTAAACTACCATAGTCATTTGATAAATGAACCACCTCTTAAAGGCTCGTGCCCAAAATAAAGACATTTTCAAAAAGTATTTTACAAAATTATGGGAATATCGAGCATACATGTGGGATATAGACGGTTTTAATCACACAACTCGAAATAACTTCGCCAATACAACAAACAAGCTTAGATAATTAAGCTCAAAAGGCAAAAACTTAAAAGGTCAATAGCCGATATGCTGAAGCTAATACAAGCTAACAAGGAAAGAAGCAAGTAATGGAGAAATATCCAGCTCCATAGCTTCCATCCAAATAAAAGCTTAGCAAGCTACAAAGCTTATCAGCTTAAATCCTTATAAGCTTTCAAGCTCATCAGCTGCTTCCACCAAACTAAGGACTTGTCAGCTTAAATGCCAATAAGCTTTCAACCTCATCAGATCAAACCCCCTAATAAGCTTTCAAGATCATTAACTTAAACAAGTTTCAAATTTTATCGGTTTAAACCCTAACACATTCCAAAACTCATTACGCTAAGGTTTGTTTGTTGATATTTATCCTACTTACACGAAGATGTCTACAAATAAACACTCACCGAAACAACAATAGTTGGAAGAAAGCGCAAAGATAATGAATAGTTTGAGTCTAGTATAATGTACATACATATATACATTAAACTAGACTGGGGGGCTGATGGTGTAGGGTACTCAATTGGGCCAAGCCCAACAGCCCAAGAAGCCAAAATCATTAAATATAATATTGGGTCAAGCCCAAGCCCAACAAGGAAGCCCATTAGGGTTTTACCCATCCCCACTCTATAAATAGAAGGCCAAACCATGTGAAACAACTCAGATTGGTCACAATCTCAGACCTCTCTCACTCTCTCTCTCTCTCTCTCTCTCTCTTTTCTCTCTCTCTAAATACTCTCTCTAGAGTTAACTCTCTAATAATATTTTCAGCAGCAGAAGGCCGAAGCCTTGAAGCCTTCAAGCACGCAAGCTGCTGCTGTACATTCTTAGAAATCTAAAACCATGCTGATTCCACAACCAAGCTGGCCCCAACAGCCACTATATGTGGAATCACGATCTGTTACTCGCAAGTCTCAGCCTTCATCGGCTCACGTGGATGGTCCCTAGTTGTAACTTGGGATCAAAAGTTCCTTTCTTCAACATCATACTCTTATTTTTTATCTTTTCTTAAGCTAACCAATAATAACAACATTCTGACTTTGGGTTGATCCCAAATCAGAATCATAACAACTAAAATATCAAAACTCTTGAACCTCCCATCTACGTTTACAACGTAGAGGGACACCACGACTTGCGTATGGTGAACCGAAACCCTTTAACCCTTTTACCTCTTCTGACGAGTTCTTTCATGGTGCTGGTCTAACCCTTTAAGCAGCAGACGAGGTCAGAAGCTTGACGACCTTGGAACGTTCAGACGTTCTCCAGATCTATATTTGTTGTAGCAACAACAAATCTCCTACCTACGTAAACCTCTCTCCAACTACAACAATATCCCCACCTTCTACGGTGTCAACCACATCCCCACCAACAAACTCTTCTACTTCGACAACACCTCTTCTACCTTTACCATCAAAACCATTATCCTTTACCAAACTATCACCTGAAGCCATTCAACAACCTAAAAAGAGGGATTAAGCTTTCGTTGCCCTGATAACTTTTTTCCTGGTCATAAGTTTTCACCACCTCAATTACTTTTAATCGCCGACAATGACGACCACAACCCAATAGCCGAATCACCACCTGACGAACCTCGTACCGCTCAATTCATGTCGCTCTCTAACGCGACATTTTTCGGCTTAAGCTCAATGCAAACACTACGTATCACGGGGTACATTCACGATATTCCTGTCACTGTTTTAATCGATTGTGGAAGCACCCACAATATCATTCAACCCCTGTCACTGTTTTAATCGATTGTGGAAGCACCCTCTACAACCCTTTTCGGTTATGGTCGGTAATGGTCAGTTTATTCATTGCCAAGGATTCTGTCCCGGTCTAGATGTCCAACTCCAAAAAAGCAATTTTACCATACCATTCTTTATCTTTCCAGTCCAAGGAGCCGACATCGTGTTAGGCATCGCATGGCTTGGCACGTTAGGATCCATTACAGCCAACTTTTCCATTGCCGAAATCTCATTCAACCATAATGGTTTAACCACCACCCTACGTGGCGAACCTTTCACCCGTTTAGTTTCACCTAATTCTCTGTCAACCCTCATTCGCCATGGATCCGTTGCATCCTTCACACCTTAACAATTGAACAACCTCACTTTTCACCCTCATCTATTCCCGCCAATTTATCCAATGACCCAAGATCACAACTTTGTTAGAACTTTTCCAACCTATCTTTACTGAACCACAATCATTACCACCCACCTGACCCGTGATCACCACATCCCATGATCACCACATCCCACTTGTCAACGATCAACCTATCAATGTGAAACCATACCGATACCCTCACTTTCAAAAGAAAATCATGACCCAACTCATCACCAAAATGCTTCACAACGGGATCATTCGCCTTAGCCAAAGCCCCTTTTCATCACCTGTTCTTTTGCTGAAAAAGAAAGACAGAACTTGGCGCTTTTGTGTTGACTATCGCGCGCTTAATGCAGTAACGGTTCGCGATCGGTTTCCCATTCCAACAATCGATGAGCTCCTTGACGAGCTTCATGGCGCCACCATTTTCTCCAAGATCGATTTACGGTCCGGTTACCATCAAATCTGTGTCTCTCCTGATGACATTCATAAAACCGCCTTTCGCACAATGGACGACCATTATGAGTTCGTCGTCATGCCGTTTGGCCTCACCAATGCACCCTCCACCTTTCAATCTGCCATGAACGATTTATTTCGTACCGTACTTCGAAAATTTGTGTTGGTTTTTTTTGATGACGTTCTTATTTACAGTGCTTCACATGAAGATCATTATAACCATCTCAAATTTGTGTTTCAAACCTTGCACCAACATCAATTTCACGCCAAAGTTTCCAAATGCACGTTTGGCATATCCGAGATATCCTTTCTTGGCCATAAAATCTCGGCTAATGGTGTGGCACCCGAACCCGATAAAATAGACGCCATTCAACGTTGGCCGGTACCCCACTCTTTTACTACACTTCGGGCATTTTTGGGCCTTACCGGGTACTATCGACGCTTCGTAAAAGGCTATGCTCAAATTGCATCACCATTAACCGATATTCTGAAGTGTAAGGAAGTTGCTTGGTCTCCTAAATCCACTGATGCAACTCAAAAACAACATGCAACAGTTAGTCACCCTTGCCTTACCCAACTTTTCCGAACCATTCGATGTCACCACCGTTGCCTCTGGTCAAGCGATTGGCACGGTTCTCTCCCAAAACAACCAACCTATTGCTTTTTTCAGCAAGAAATTATGCTCAACCATGCAAGGCCAGTCCAATTATACCAAAGAGTTGTACGCCATCACCGAGTCCGTGAAAAAGTGGCGTCAATACCTTTTGGATCGTCGTTTCCGGGTGTACACCGATCACCATAGCTTAAAACACATCCTGTCACAAACTATTCAAACACCCGAACAACAAAAATGGGTCACCAAACTAATGCGGTTCGATTTTGAAATTCACTTTAAACCGGGCAAAGAAAACACCGTTGCCGATGCACTCAGTCGCATGGATATCCCATCTTTGTTAGCCATCTCTTACCCGACAGCCACATGGCTAGCCGAACTCCGTTCTTATTACATTTCTGATACGGTTGGCCGCAAACTCGTTGAGAATGTTAAAAATGACCCAAACAGTTTTCCACACCACACCTTTCGTGATGGTTTGCTATATGTTCATGGCAAGCTCCTTGTACCTCCTATCACAGATTTGCGCCATAGTCTTATTGAGGAATTCCATTCTTCCTTTTTAGGCGGCCATTCGGGCGTTAATGCAACTACTAAACGCCTCTCTAGTTCATTAACTTGGCTAGGTTTAAAAAGAGATGTTACTACCTTTATTCGCCAGTGTCAAACCTGCCAGACCATTAAAACACCAAACCACAAACCGTATGGATTGTTGCAACCGTTACCCACTCCCGAATTTCCATGGATTTCATCACCGGTTTACCGAGTTCAAAAGGAAAAACTACCATTTGGGTCATCGTCGACTGCTTGTATAAATTTGCCCACTTCGTTCCACTTCCCTCAACGTATACAGCCGTTTCTTTGGCCCCGATTTTCATGAGAGAAATATATCGTTTGCATGGCTTACCAAAAACCATTGTTTCGGATTGGGACCCGGTGTTCGTGAGTAATTTTTGGAAAGAGTTATTCAAACAAATGGGTACTAAGTTGTTGCATTCTAGTGCCTACCATCCGCAAACCGACGGCCAAACGGAGGTAGTCAACCGCTGTTTAGAAATGTATCTTCAGGCATTTGTGTTTGATGCACCAAAAAATTGGGAAAGGTATTTGTACTTGGCTGAGTTTTCATTCAATACTACTCCCCATTCCGCGATTAAGATGTCGCCATTCCAAGCCTTGTATGGCCGAGAAGTTACTACAATTCATGATTATGTACCAGGGTCGGCTAAAACAGGTTCCATTGAAGCATCGTTACAACAGCATCAACGTCTTTTACAATCCTTGAAAGCCTCCATAACAGCTGCAAAGGCGAGAATGGTTAAACAAGCGAATAAAAAACGCACGGACAATGAGTTTGCTGTTGGAGATTTCGTCTACTTGAGGTTGCACAAATACCGTCAACAATCAGTTCATCATCGGATCAATCAGAAGTTGTCTTCCGGTATTACGGCCCTTACAAAATTCTTGAACGGAACCAAAATCCATCCGGTCTTTCATGTTTCTCTTCTTAAGCAAAGTTACGGGACTACTTCCAATCCGACAGGCGATCTCAAGAAAATTTATCCGGATATGGAAATAACTTTGTTACCAGAATTCGTTATGGATCATCGTCATGATAATGGTAAACGTCAAGTGCTAGTCAAATGGGAGAACAAACCACTAGAGGAAGCTACCTGGGAAAACCTGGAGGACATGCGAGAACAATTTCCTGAAATAGATGTCATTGAGGGCAATGATAATTCTCAAGAGGAGGGGGATGATACGTCCAACACTGATCCATCTCAAGCAGGCCCAATGGACTCACCAGATCATGCAGCCCATTCGACTGATGAACCCACTAACAGGCCCAACAGGATTCGGAAGTTGCATGCCAAATATCTCGTTTGAATGATGCAAGTGGAGGCTTATTTTTAGGAGTGAACCTTGACTAGTTTATTTATTTTTATGCATTGTTATTTTTATGCCAGGGGTCTCATTGGAAGCAGCCTCTCTATTCTTAGGGGTAGAGGTAAGGCTGTCTACATCTTACCCTCCTCAGACCCTACCTTAGCTTTGTTATAGGTGGGATTAACTGAGTATGATGATGATGATGCATTGTTATTTTGGTTATTTGCATTAGTGGTAGATGTAGTGCAGCATGGTTAGGAGTTGTTACATGCATGTCTCCCTCAACTAAGGGATCATGGGCATCATGTGCCTAACCCATTGCATATTTAATTCTTGTACTTTGCTTTGAGAAATTATTTAGAAAATTGTCCCAATATCTCTTGTTTCCCTTCTTGAATTCTTAGGAGTGTTAGCTTACTAAAAAAAGCTATATCACATGAAGCCTCTATTTGTAGGACTTAACAATAATTCAAAGGTAATGAGTAGATGGAGGTTATGTATGTGGAGAGTCACCACATTATGATGCATTCATAACACTCCCCATTGACCATCCACATCATGAAATAATATAGATGAAATTATTCTTTTAATACGCTTAGTGATGGTGCCTCATTAAAAACCTTGCTAGGAAAACCTAGTGGGAAAAACCATAGCTAAGGGAAAAAGAGTGCAGCGCGTATTGACTCCCATAGATACTTCTGGATCAGTTGAGTTGCCTCGTTAAAAACCTTAATAAGAAAACACGGTGGGACAAAACTTAGTGAAGGCAAAAATAGTGCGCCGCTTCTAATACTCCCTGTCATTTTAATATGTATCAATGATCGTGTCGATCTTCTATGATAGTTGCTCAAAACATTTTGTAGCCAATGAATTGCCTCTTGATCTCTTCATGTATGATTCTTTAAACAAAGCAATGATGTATGATCTTCATGTCAGACTTCTAGTAACTCTTCTCGTATATGCGTGCCATGAAATCAACGAGTGTGTTGTGCCTCACTACACTCCCAATTGACGGACTCGGGCAACATATGTCGGCTATCGAATATCGGGCGCTCCTCAAATACCGACTGATGATTCCCATGTTCCCCGTCGACGAACCATGTCCGATCTATAAAAAAAAACGCTTAGACAAGTTTGGAGAACACACCCTACATTGTAAGGAGTTGCCAGGGTTTAAATACAGACATGACCTGGTTAGAGATGTTCTATGGGATGTGTTATGAAGGGCAGGGATTTCAGCCAAAAAAGAGGCTCCCGTGAATTTCTTGACGGACCTACTTGACGGGCGGTCCACCTTGAGGCCAGCGGACGTTCTTTTATTCAGATGGGCGCAAGGCAAGCATGCGTGCGTTGACCTTACTGGGGTATTCCCATTGATGGGACTCCGGGATTCGGGGTTTGTGGTTGGGTAGGCAGTTTTGAAAGCCGAGAGCAAAAAAGTGGATAAACATGAAGCGGCTTGTCTAGAGAACCAGCATGTGTTTATGCCCTTCGCTTTTGATACATTTGGAGCATTGGCCCCGCAAGCAATCAAGCTCCTCGAACGCGTGGAGAAAGTTGTGCAAAGTAATTCTCCAGCTGCTAAGGGCCAATGTTTTATTTTCAATAGAGTAGGTTTTTGCAATACAAAAAGGGGTAGCGGCGCAACTTGTGGCCCGTTTACCTAAGTATAATTTGTAATTGGCTGTCTTTGGTTTAATTGAATTATTATTATTATTAATGAACTTACCATTAGACTAATCAAACCCTTTTTTTACAAGTTAGTAATGTTACATTCCCTGCATCAACAAGACTAACCAAATCCTTTTTTTACGGGTTAGTGAAATACAAACTCATATTTTTCATACCTTGAGAGTACCAAAATATTTGATTTTAAATCATTTCAATGTCTCCTCACTGGAAACAAATGATATTATATTATATCTTATTAATAAATCAAATAAATAAATAAATAAATGATAAATCTAGTTGTGTATACGGGCAAGAAATATTGCATAAACTGCACTTAACTATGACCAATGTTGTAAAACAAGGTCTCGAAGGCCGAGTACTCCCCGAGTAATTGTCACAAGGTAAGTTGCCGAGGCCCGATTACTCTAGGCCTAAACCGAGTACTCCTAGGGTACTCTTTGACTAGGCCGAGAACTACCCGAATACTCCCGACTCCGACTAGAGAGCGCCTAACCACTTTTGCAACATTAACTATGACACTAGTTATAAACTAATCATCTCTATTTTGAATACTTTAAGGATAATATGTTTAATATCAAATGATTTAACAATCTCAAACTTTCTTAGAGATAGACTTTGACATATTAAAATGCCCAACATCTTTTGAATGAAGTTTGATTTAAATATAAGAATATTGTTAAACAAATGCTTAACTTGCGTACCATCTCTTCACGAGATAATGATATCTCTTATAATTTTCTAAACATGATATTGTTGAATTAATAAAACACATGATCGGGTACATCATATTCATATCTCTTTTCTTCGAGATAACTACCCAGTTGATTATATCATGTTTAACTTCGACTATTTTAGTCTGTAGTTAGAAATTGTTAACTTCATATAACATATTTCTCGAGCATTTAGTCTCAATGCCTCTTGCACTTACAACCGGTCATGGACTTCCTTCCATGTTGAGCAATTGTGTACGTGAGAACACTCTTCAAGCGTTTTGCCACATAAACTTCACTATTCAATATATCGTTTTCCATATCATATTCAAAGAACTCGTTACCAATTGTTTCACTTCCTACTTTATAATCACCATATGCTTATTATTGCATATGAATTACATCTTCAAGATGATTGCGTTTAAGCGCTTAATTGCCTCATAGGACTTATCATGAGTTCCTATTATATTTTAATTTATCAATGTATAGAACATATATAATATATTTGAATCCAAATTTGTA
Organism: Ambrosia artemisiifolia; assembly: GCA_032199755.1. NCBI lineage: Eukaryota > Viridiplantae > Streptophyta > Magnoliopsida > Asterales > Asteraceae > Ambrosia > Ambrosia artemisiifolia. The sequence goes on along the minus strand of CM063517.1, from coordinate 45,700,105 downwards.
TACAAATGTTATATCGTTCTTGAAAACTTGATTTACTTGATTCTGAAAACTTAAATCTTCAAGGATTTCATGTAAAATTCATTGTCATCATATACATTGGATATCATAATATCCGTTAGACGCGTATTAATCTCTCTTATATTACCAGGCTAAACAAAAATTATTGCATCCACCACTAGAGATTCTGTCTCATCATAATTAATTATAAGTCTGTACGAAATCACTTTGTGCCACCAACTTTGTCTTACATTGCATATTGAACATTTCTCATTACTCTTATGAATAAAAGACTCCTTTGTACCTAACACATTTTACAACTTTAGGTTGTATGAACCACTGGTCCATCTAGATATATGAGAGATTTCAGTTCTGCCCCATTTGCGTCTTTCCATTTTAGTCAATCATTTCATGTGTCATTTACCGGCAGATCTAATTTCTTGATCCTCATTATTCTCATTATTTCAAGCACTATATATACATAAAATTATCATCGACGTCGATTTTGATTCGATTCCATATATTTCTAGACATGATATAATTTACTGAGATCTCTTTACTTTTAGGTACCTGAGGTTCTTCTGGAACCATCATGTCTAATGTCTCTTCAAGAGACTCTTTACTATAACCATCATGTCTAATGTCTCTTCAAGAGACTCTTTACAATAACCTCGACTTGACCATTTTTATTACTTGCTCCAATTTCTCGAGGATTTTTATTTTTGGAATCGACTAGTCTGCCACGCTTCAGGCGTGCAATAGACTAATAACCAACATATGATTGTCCTTCCAGGACACTAAACCTAACTGGAGCATTAGCAGTTGGATATGTAACTTGATTAGATAGTCACCATATTTAGGTCAGTTAACGCGCCTGGTAATTAGCTTAATTTACCTTTGTAAATGAGTTATCCTTTGAACTTTTGGTTATGACTTTGTTTGGAGGATCAACTATAACCTACACTAACTCATTTCTTTACCAACTGCTTTTTATTTCCCCCATGTTGGGAATGTTAATCCTGAGATGGATATTAATTAAGTGGGTCGTAAATAAATACCTCATTAAAGGTTATATTCATTACTGTATATTCCCAAGCACCTTTCGAGGTCCTATTTTTATGCGTCGTGGTGGAGCAATATCAATATATGTCGCACAACAAAAAAATCTTAGATAGGAAATAGTTGGTTCCTAACCAAAAACCAATTTATAATGGGGGATAAACTATAAAGTATTGGCTTGATGTGAATTAATGTTACTGCATGTAAAATCATATGTGCTTAACAATTGGCCTCATGATCATTGGCTTCTCAAACTATTGGCCTACTAGCAACCAACATACAAGATAAGAACTATGAACGAACAAAGATTAGAGAAAGATACAAAGAGAGAGAGAATAGAGAAATCTTATTAATTGAGTGTATTATAACAATTACATGAAGTCTCTGTTTATAGGGACTTAACATTAATTCAAAGGTAATGAGTAGATGGAGGTTATATATGAAAAGAGTCACCACAATATTTTTTTTTTGAAAGGTGTAGATCAGTTGGAAACCCATTAGCTTGCTTCAACCCTTTTTTGCGGAAGTCAAGCTACCCGGGTTCGAATCGGCACCCCACCGAAGCAGAGCTGGAATAACACATCCATAGGCCACACCCACATGGGGCATTTATGCCACCAGTGGGATTCGAACTCGGGACCCCGTGCGGGAACCTCCCTTAGGGAGTAAACCCTCACATCCTCAACCAGCTGGGCTGGAATCACGGGACAAGAGTCACCACAATATGATGCATTCATAATAACAAACATGACATTTATTTTTATTTATTTATTTATTTATTTATTTTGTTTCATAAAGTTTTGAGCAATGTTAATATTTTTGCTGGTTTAGCTCGCCGCTACCACACCTTAACACATGAAATCCATAAGACATCAAAATATATAAAAAAGTTATGAAAGTTAATTTTTTTTTTTCTATTTATGCTTTGTCCAACTGGATTTGTATTTTAAACAACACATTCTGATAAAAAAAAATATATACTACAGAAAAGCAACAAACGCAGGAAGCTAAGCTACCTGGATAATTGGGATTTGGGGGTAGTAACTAGTGAGTTAACAAGTCAGTGAACGATTCACTGAGCTAACTCGCTCTCCGATCGACTCACCACCACAATACAATGGTGGAGAGATTCTTCTCCACTACCAAGTCCATCAACACACACAACGACCCAATAATCCTCCTCTCCGGTCCTCCATCCTCGTACCCATTCCACTCTTTTCTTCCCAATCATTTCTCTTTACATTACAAACTCTCCTAATATATCATTATTAATAATAATATTATTATTATTCTTGCAGGGGGAAGACATCATTACTGTTCCAGTTCGCAGTCAATGCCCTCGTTGACGACAGCAATAAGTCAGCCGTTTTTATTTGCAGCCGTCGGAAATTAGCTGCCAAACCTCCGTTTCTCTCCAGGGTCTGTTTCGTTTTTTTTTTGTAGTTTTATAATATTATTATTATTGTTTGAATTTTATTGAAATATGCGGATTATTGATTATTTATTCTACAGGGCGTTGATTTATCTTCAGAAGTGTTTGATAGAATTCAAATGAAGTAAGCTTCTCTTGTTTATTTATTTATTTATTTATTTATTTATTTTATTTATACATTGGAGATTGGATTTTGTTTTAGTAATCCAAAATATGATAATAACTTATAAGTTATAAGTTATAATAACCCGTGAATGACTTAGTGGTCTAGCGGTAAGGTGTTTGACACTTTAATGAGTGTAAGGTTAAGGTGGTAGTTTAAGTGTAAAAAGTTGTTAAAAAATAATATTAATGTATGCTGAAAATACTCATAGCTTTCACTTTCGTTGTTGATTGCAATCCCACTGTATTAGAAAAGTAACCGTGGGTATCCTTAATGTACAATTGTTGTTTTTTTTTTTACTGGATGAGAATGTTTTTACTGTTTTGAAACGACATACATGAAAGTTGGGAGGAGACGTTAGGATGGGATTGCCCTTGGTAACGAAATTGAAAGCTAGGAGCGACATTTGTGACATTGTCGGTAAGCATTATCATCGTCCAATTGATTGGATTATTAAAGTCGAATTTGTCTTTTATTTATTTATTTGTTATTGATTTCTAGTTTACTTTAAATATGTGAATTCTAGATATGTGGAGGATGAGGAAGGGATCAACAAGTTCTTTGCTGCATTTCACATGCATGATAGGTATCCTGTGTTGGTTGTAATTGATGATTTTGGAGAATTTTTTGATGAAAGGTAGTCTTGATATACTTTCTCTCAAAGAGATTCATGTTTGAATTAAGAACTTTAATTTTGCCTTTGGTTTGTGTAATGAAGGAATTGCCAGCAGAGGTACCATAGTCCTCGAGGAAGAGAACTGGCGATAGTTCGAACTTTAGCTTTGTGTAGGAACGCAATTGATCATGCTAAGTAAGTAAAAGATTTCTGATTTCTCTTTGTTGTTACATAGTTGATTGTTACAACATGTCATCCAGAGTTTTACTTGTTTTCCTGCAAATAGTGACAGCATGAAGTATGATTACAAAATAAAGCAATCTAGGAGATTGAATGGATTACAAATACACTTTAAGTGTAACTTTCAACCCATTTGACCCGTTTCTTTTTCAAACTTTTTTTTTTTTTGCTGAGATAAGTGATAACCATAGTTGACCTGTTCTGAGGTGATTTGGCGAGTTGATCCGTTCTCAAGTAATTGGGTCCAAATCGCCACTACTAGAAGGTGCAAATCCTTTTATACAACTGATTTACACCCACTTTGTACACAGTGAAACAGGGACTTGTATGCTTTTGTTCTCTGATACTCATCATGGTGACACCCCTAAATTTCTTCACATTTACAAGAGATGGGTCAACTCTATTTACACTATCAAAGGTCTTTACTATCTTTCCTTGATGCATTTAATCATATATGACATACTTTTAAACGTATTTCCAGTTTATGATTCATAACTTCAAATTCAGTATATTTAAGTTCACTTTGCAGCATTACAATTCAATGTTTTCGTGTTTAAACTTTGCAATGTGTTTATGGTTGGCAGGTGATGGAATCGGGTCGTTTATCCTCAAGAGTAATGGTCTGGAAATGGTGAGAACAAAGACTGCTAAATATTCCGTTGCACTTCAGTATTTAGTTTTGGAAGAAATGTATGAAAATGAAGAACAAAGACAAATTATTTGATAAATCCTTGATCTGGGTTATTATGGTTGTAGAAAATAGCATCTCTTGCCAAACTTGTTGCAATTCAATATGTTGGGTACACCCCTCGAGGGCGTGTCAGTTAAGGCATTCTTTTATTTCGGATGACTGTTAGGATCATCGCATCGTTTGCGGTTTAACTTAGGTTACATAGAGATGCACAAATCGGGTTTTAGGCGTACCCAGAACCTGGTACGGCCCAATCAGGTACAAAAAGGGACCGGATATGCTAGGAACTGGACCCACGTATGGGAATATAGAGTAGAACCAGTTGGAATTGGTTCGAATATGTTCGGTTCCAGGTAGGAAGCAATAATACCCGGGCATTACCGATGGAGCCCAAATTTTTAAAAACCAACCGTTGGAACCGGTTCCTAACATACTATAGCTACTAGTGGGAATGCCCGCGCGTTGCGGCGGGTGTCCCAACTGATATCAGAATCAATTATGATGTCCATTACAAACCACCACCCATTCCGGGGTTCTAACAAAACAAAATGAGACAATATGCATTGGGATGAATAGAGATTGTATGAAACCTTTTTCTTTTAGTTGATTTCCATCTTGTCGGTCTCGTTAGCGTCAAGACCTCGTTCTAACAATTTATTCACCCCTAAGACTAAACAGTGTTGTCACAGAGGTGAATGAGGCATGGATTGACGTGCGGGGGAGGAAGGAATTCCTCTGCAAGGCCCAAAAATCCAAGGGGTGGTGGTGGCGGCGTGGAGGAGGGTTAGTGTTTCCAACGGATAGGTTATCATATACGAATTGCTAGCCGTCACGTCACCACGAAAAAGAGCCCCACGCTAGTGGGAATCTCCATCCTTTGGCCCACGCCAAGGAGACATCAGGTAAGGGGTGGTGTCAATGGCGTGGAGCGGCATCACCCCACCCTTTCACGCCCCCACACCGTGTAGTCTGGCAAAGCACAAACTCAAGGGCAAGTCGCGTTTGTTTTTTATGTTTTAGATTTTTTGTACCAATTTCAAACATTCCATGTCTTTTTAATGTGTATTTTTGATGAATATAATGATGAAATTAGTTAGCATTTTATTTTTTATAAGATATATAATTTATATACATTTTTTTAGTTCTTTCTCGGGCTTACGCCTCATGAGACGAATGGAAAACGTCTTGAGGCTCGTTTCTGTTCTTTTTAAAATTTGGAAATAACATTAAAAATTGACTCTAAAAGAAATATGTGGAAAATTATAATTCCAATAAAATAGGAGGGATAAGCCAAAACCTCCCACCATCATCAATTACATACGGATATTCCGCCCAAGAGATAAATTCATGCGCTTGTGAGTGTACCATACCAGGATATATCACCAAGGCGCTGTTGTTTGCCTAAAACAACAAAACCAGACCATAATTTGTTACCGTTTTATGTAACCTTAATCTATATTGAATACTTTGTTGGATCCGTTTTATGTAACCTTGTCTTCACCGTCTTTGCACCTGTCAGTTTAGTGTCACGAACTTGTTTTGCATTTTTTAATTCTTCAACTTGATATGATTATTAGCTACAAAATTAGATGATTATGGGACAAAATCTGGATAATCTGCAGCAACTGAAACTTTCGGCAGATTGTTTCTACCAAAAGGCCACCATTTAAATTGAGTGTCTCCTAGAAACGATTCTTTTATCATAATCTGCATAAACGGATGTAATCGATTCTTTATATAAGTCATGTAACATGTAATTTTTGTATTATGTTGTTTTATTTATATACCTTGGAAGTCCTTGCAATCTAAGATCTCATCCCGTTGCTAGTGACTCCATATGACGTAGAGCCATCAATGCCTTCAGAATGACAGAAACGCACCATGAGGGACCTAAAAAAAACAACCATATTTGAAAATTAAGCACAATAATGTGCCACCAAAAATCATATTACATAGTTTGACTCATAACTTTTGAAAGGAAAAAATATACTTAGTTTGACTCGCTTTCCTTTTTGTGTAGATAATTTCGACGCCAATGTGTTATATAAAGTGTCAGCTGCTTAAATAATGGTCCTGCAAAAGGCATGATCATCAATTTATATTGACAAAAATCCCCATTTTGCTAGTTAAAATTATATCCAACCGAAGGCAGGGTATTTTATTGTCAAAAGGACGGCATTTTTTTATATCCATCCCCAACCGAAGACGAATCTAACCCATCTGATCCTGCTCCCCTGTAGTTTGCTTTAAACCCCTTTCAACAGTAACCTGTGGGTAATCCATATTTTAAAAGAGCTTTGAAATGATGAAAAACCAAATGCAACTATGACTTTGTCGCAATTTGTAAAGCTTACCTTGGCGTTTTGTTGAGCACCTGTCTGTAACGCTTTAATAAGATGTTTAACATCTGCAAACCTGTAAAGTGCAGAAAAAAAAAGAAAACGGCCAGCCCCTAAAAAGTTACTTTTTGCTTGTTGTGCACTCTCCAGCTCATTAACCACTTTGGTCCTGCAAAGCAAATCACAAAGAATAAATCAACCAATGTTCCATAAACTTAAATCACATAATGCGACCGTTAACCATGCGCAAAGCTTTTGCAGGGTTGATAAACCATGGTTTGGTTTATGTGACCATCAAAAGAAGTGGTTGAAGCCAAGCAGTCGACCCCAAGCCACCGGCAAATAAGACGCATGACGCCCAATTTGAATGCCGCGTAGGTGAATTCAAGAGATGTACAGGCTCAACTTGAGAGCACCGATTCAACCACTATTGATAAAAACATGCTTTATGAATTAGAATAATTGATGTATAAATTATCTATCATTTGAATATTATCGTCTTAAGCCCAGATGCCGGCTTGCTCGTGGAAATGCCGGTTGAGGAGGCTTTCTGCTAAAAGTTTTGGAGATCACTTCATGTACTCGCTACCTGAAGTAAAATGCATCATAAGAAATCTTGAGATGAACAACAACAATAACATATAACATATTGTTTAAAAAACTGCAAGAAACTTACACATAACTATCAACATAAAACAATAACTTCCCGTGCAGATTCCCACATATATAATAAAATCAAACATTTCAAAATATTCAAACACAATTCAACATCTTGGGGCAATAAACAAGATCAATGGCAATACAGATCTAAAGAATCAAAAAACTAACAAACACAAAGAATCTTCTAATTAATAGTCTATATTATAATATTCCAGATCTGAAAAAAAAAAGATAAAGAAAACTCTTACTTGCTTGATAACCATGGAAACCATCAAATCACCAACAAAGATTGAATCTTTTCACAATCAAACCATACCCCACAAGCTCAATTTCAATCATCCGAGTGAATCCATTTCGAGGTCAGCATCGGAAGCATTGGGTGATTCTTAGCTTTGAAGGCAAAACAGTTCATGTGTGCCTTCAATCGAATGTTATAGGAGGAGGAGTTGAATTTAGCAATCAATCTCATTGAAGTCGATCATTATGGTTACGGAACTTGAAGGGACATGCGTTAATGATCTGGATCGATGAAGAACAACGGAAGAAGGGAAGAGGGTTGTATTAGTGAAGAGGGTTGTATTAGTGACTTATACATGTGCCATCAAATATTGTACATAGGGGCATAATAGGAAGAAAATGGTAAAAGTTAGGGATTTATGCTTGTGCCTCTTGATATGCCATCTTAAAATGGTTGTGAAATTACTATCCCAGCCATCTCTCCTCCTTAATAAGATAAACATAGATTAGGAACATGTTATTTACCATTTTACAAACCTAGTTTACTATAAACTAGGTTAGAGCCCCGTGGGGACCCACGGTGCAAACCAAAGTAAATTAAAAATAATATTAAACTAAGAGTTGTATTATTCAAGTTGAGTGTCCGTAAAACCAATCAATATATCCAACATAATATTAACATGCAATTCCAAAACAAACAATCAACTACCATGAAAAAAAAAAACCAATCAAAATGTCATACTTGCATTGGTAAGTTCACATATTATGCAGTATTAAAAATAAAGATTACTAAAAAAAAGAGGGATAAAGACAATATGACGTAAAAATCAAACATTATCAAATTTCTTTTTTGGCCTTGCGCTTCTTAATTTCTCGTTTTTCCAATTTGTAAACTGAAGTTAGAGTAACCATACCTTCAGTCTTGATGTACCTAAATATGGCAAAACTACCATTTTCTATCCCATTTTCCTTCAACCATTCACCCCAATTTTCAATAGCAAACCTAAAATCCTCTTTTGACTTTTCCATACGAAGCGACATCTGAAGTTCAATACCGTCAAGATTCCTTACAGTTATAAGCAGACTGCTTTGTTCAAGTTCCGCCATCTTAACAACTTCTTTTGGCAGACGCTAATGAAACAATAAACATATAATCATATATAATGAAATATAAACTAACATATGAGTAAGTAAAATTTTGGAATAAATTAGTAAGGATGTTAATATAAAGAGGAAAATAAAATACCGACAATGCGATCCCTAGCAATAATAGTGAAGTCATGATATTGTTTAACATTTAATTTAGCCATCATCTTTTGAAAGTGTGCTCATATAAATTCTTTTGTGCAGCACAATACTTTGGTGGTATTGTCCGCATCATTCTCAAACCGGTCAAGTTGAGACTTGGTGGCTTACACATTGGGATGCGAAAAAGGTTGGATATCTAAAAATGCGGTTGCAATATATGTAAGCTAGGTTATAGTCCCGTGTGTACACATGGTACATCCCCAAGTCAAATGAATTTTTTTTATAAAGATTAGGTTGTATACTTTAAAACCTAAGATCAAGAAAAAGATGACATGATATCTAATTTTTGTTTGTATACAAACTAAACGAAAAGTAAAAACACATAAAAACTTCTGAGTCTAAGTCCTTGTCAAATAAAATCTCACTGTCCAACTTGCAACATGCTGATTCACAAAAGTCATCAAACAATTAATATGCTACTCTAAAGAAAGTTTCTTAGATGCGCAATCCAAGTGTTGTTATTGTAAATAGTGATAACCAGACTTCAATTGCTAACTCTAATCCTCATTCTTAATATAACTTTCATATATTTGAAAATATATGATTAAATGGGGAACGAAAATTATATCTCTGAGATTAAAGTGTTGTTATTGTAAATTGTAAAATAGAATGTAAGTCAAGAACTGATATTTAAATAGCAATAATTGTATTATAATTATTTCAAATTCCATTATTCTCGGTATTGTTTTTTTTAATTATGAAAAAATAATTACAATTAATGAACATAAGTAAGAGTTAAAAGTGATTGTCAATTGTTGACCATAGCTTTTTAAAATTTGAATTTACCCAAACTTAAAATCTAATTTGTTGTATCCTTAAATTGGCGTTTCATTGTCCGTATCCTTTTACCTTATTTATTTTTTAATTAAATTAGGAAACATGCTAGGATATTGAAAGACTATTATTTATTTATTTTTTAACTGCCAACAAATTAAACCCAAACATTTTCGAGGCACTCACCAGACAAATCGAGTATTCCGAGAATAACCCGAGTTGTCAAAGACCAATTCCAGGAAAAACCTGGTAACCCACTTGCCCGTAGGCACAACGGTGAAAATACCGATAAAATATGTCTCCATCAAGAATTGATCCCAGAATTTCCTGGGTCTTGTATCATTATCCACCAATACTCCTATCACAACACTACAATGGTATTGGCCGAAAGACTACTATTTAAACTGTGTAAATATAGTACTTAACAATTAAAAATCTTAATAAATAACATCAAAATCATAATCAATCATTCAAATCAATGACATTAAAATAATCCGCGTCTGAAATTGCCTTACCCATTATATACAAATTATTATTGACATCTTAAAATTAGCACACTTATTGAAATCAAGATGATGATTATCGTTTAGTGACAACTGATTAACAGAAAGTAGTAATATCAAAATGAAAGTCGGTCAACAATGTTAAAATGAAATTCGTAATATTAGTAACATCAATAAATAAGATTAAAAATCTTAATAAATAACATCAAAATCATAATCAATCATTCAAATAAATGACATTAAAATCACCCGCGTCTCAAATTGCATTACCCATTATATACAAATTATTATTGACATCTTTAATAATCATTATTAGTTGTGATTGAAGTAATATAATTCTTTAACAGAAAGTAAAATTTTGAAAATTTATATTATCATTTAATTTCGTTGTTAAAATTGGTATGATGATTAAATGATTTTATTATTTGTTAAGGTTTGTATAGTATTGTTGTGTCTCAAACAATTCTGCAAAATCGGAAATACTGTGCCTCGATTGACGTGATTGAGTAGGAATATTTATTTATATATTTGAATTATAAAAAATGGAAGGATTGGTACCTGACGTGAATTGGTCAACAACGCTTAAATTAGTACAATCAAACTCAAAGACATAAAGTCAAAGAATTGACCTCCATCAAATTAATAAAAACGTAAAAATTTTTTACTCAGATTGGGTCAACAATATTAAAATTAAGGTCGTAATATTAGTAATAACATTGAAAATTATCTTCAATACATTATATATTTTAGGAAATTGTTAAATAGATTTAAATTACATTTATTATTAAAAGAATAATAAAAGTGTATGAAAATAAATGTACACTCCTATCTTCGGCTTATATTTAAATTATAAACTGTTAAATAGATTTAAATAAATGTTTAAAGGAAAGTCGTATATGTTTAAAAGAATATCGTTTCATGACAATTGATTAAAGGAAAGTCTTTGAATTATAAAAAATGGAAGGATTGGTAATTGACGTGAATTGATCAACAATATTTAAAATTAGCACAATCAAACTCAAAGACATATAGTCAAAGAATTGACGTCCATCAATTTAACAAAAACGTAAAAAGTTTACTCAAATTCGGTTAACAATATTAAAATAAAGGTCGTAATATTAGTAATAGCATTGAAAATTATTTTGAATACATTATATATTTTAGGAAACTGTTAAATATATTTAAATTATATTTATTATTAACAGAATAATAAAAGTGTAGGAAAATAAATGTACATTGTTATCTTTGGATTAAAATACATTAAAAATTATTAAATCTTATTAAACATAAATTCGAAAAAACTAATATAAATAAATGAGATTAAAAATTTTAATAAATAACATTGAATTCGGTCAATTATTATTAATGTCAATAAATAATATTAATTGTAACATACTAAAAATAAATTAAAAATGATTAAATCTTATTAAACATAAATTCGAAAAAAGTAATATAAATAAATGAGATTAGAAATTTTAATAAATAATATTGAATGTGATCAATTATTATTAATGTCAATAATATTAAACATCTTAATAAATAACTTAAAAAATAATAAATCTTATTAATTGCAATCAAGACTAATCATAATTCGTAAACATACTAATCTATATGACCTTATTTTATGAGTTTTAAAACATAAAAAAATGATAATAATAATAAAATAACTAAAAAACCTCACCCCCCATTTATCCTTGCAAACTCAACATTCCATTATAATAATAAATATGGACATGAAAAACGTCCAAATACATTACTCCACCTTATAACTTGAATATTGAGAAAGGAAACAACTTTCAAAAGCTGTTTCCACAATTCGCTTCTTTCCAACATTCCATTCCTTTTTCCCAAGCCATATTATAGGGAAACTTATTAAATTAGTATTCATTGCAATAATGAGCAAATCTCGGCCAAAATTTTAAAATTTGCGCCTATTTTGAATCATTTCAGATTTCGAAAATTTTAAATCTTTCCAAATGTGAAGAGTCAAAATAAGGAGAGTAATTCATGTGATACGATTCTGGTGGATAGTCCGAAAACAACTTCCATCCTAATTCATGCAACCTATTTGATCCATATACACAAACATTCATCAAAAAACTTGAAGGACCTTAATATGAGCAATTCCTAAGAACATCTTAAGAACATCATTATGAATGTGACCTCCTGCAAAGACCATCATCGAACATACCATACCTCAGCCAAAACCAAACATCTAACCAATAAACTAATCGGCCATCCAAAGTAGTTAGCCATCAACCAAACAAACTTTTAACAACCCGATAACAAATCACACCCCAGGAACATGCGCAGGCCTTCATCCCAAGTCAAATCCGTCGGCCTAAACACAAACCATGAACGATATGACGGTAGTTAACCACAAACCTAGCCGAATACAAAGCTAGTTGCGGAGTTCGATCTAATACCTATGAACGACTATGGATCTTCAAACTAACACATCAAAGGACTCGCACATGATTAATCAAAGACCATGACAGGATCAAACATGTAACATTATAATCCTCCAAAACCCATAATCATACACTCAAGCATATCATTATTAAAACATTATTGTAAGCAACTATCATATCAATTGTAAATCTGATGACTGGTTATTTGAAAACACATTGTTCATCATGTGTTGCTATTGAACAAAACGATGACACTGAAGATTGGTTCCAGTTTATGAAATGGTTCCATATTATAAATAACTTTTATAAACTGAATATTGAATCGAATTTATCATATGGATGTATTTTATTGATTAGCGATAACATAAAAGTTTTACTCTAATCGGAACATATGATATGGCTATTTTAAAAGTTTATGAATCGGAACATATTATAATGGATTCAGGTCCGTCGATCTCAATGAAGAAGATACATACCTAGAAGCAAGAATGCATAAAAAGAAGAGTGATGAATGTTGGTTGGAAGATTTGTTAGTGAGGAATTGAGAGTGTGATGGAAAAATGTACACAATTAAAATATAGAAAAAAGTATTTATAGGGACTAACTTGGAGCTTCATATTCAATATGGATACCTCAAACCCTCTCTAAAGCCTTGATTCAACCCAAGTGACCTCAATTATTACATAGATAGATTGGTGTTGAACGTTTATTATTATTATTATTTTTTATTAAACCACTTCTCTAACTCTTAAACACTCTCTAAAACATGAAACCTCTTAAATTGCTAAGTTTCTAGATCAACGTCAAAGATGGCAAACAATGAAGAAGTTGTTTTGGTACTTGAAATTATATTAAAAGAAACTGAGTCATTTGGTTGCACAACGATTTATATCTTATGTCGGATAATACCGAGATTGCCCGATGCAAGTATTGTAACACCCCACCCGAACCCGGGTGATCATGCACGGGGTTGATACCTGACTTAGCAGCGGAATCTTAACCTTTCTTGTAAACTTGCTAATCCTGCGACATATATTTAAAAAGTTTTTACGTCGGCTTATGCTGGTGAGCTCATGCATAGTTGTATGAAAACATTCATTTAATATCATGAACAACAATACGGATTTTATTTACAATACACAAACTTGAGTTGGCACATACTTTAATAATCTACGTGTGTACGCCTTTGCTTTTATAGGTGCGGGTATACATCCCATACACCCTACAGATTAAACAGATACCCGTACTGAGTTGGCATACTGACTTACTATTATTATTGTATTTTACTACTGGGCATCCCATACTGGGAAGGCTCACTGCGGTTTCCCCAGCCTCAATACAAGACGGTGGCATACTGCCTTACTATTCTGATTGTATTTTACTACTGGGCAACCCATACTGGGAAGGCTCACCGCGGTTCCCCCAGCCTCAATACAAGACGGTGGCGTACTGCCTATTATGAGCATATTTTACTACTGGGCAACCCATACTGGGAAGGCTCACTACGGTTTCCCCAGCCTCAATACCTCATTATGGATCCATGGATCCACGTTACCCCCAATGCCCATGCATGAATGATACAAAACATTTATTATTTACTCAGGTGATGTGTGTTGTCGGCCTTACATGGTCTGAACACCTCCTTCACCTCACATCTATTATTCATACAAACATTCATCACAATTTTTGAAAAAAACAATCATATGATACTCACATACAATTGATGATACAAGTATATGTCACAGTTTAGGAAAAAGTCATGATAACTCACTTGGTCGCTTAAGGAATCTTTTTAGCGAATCCTTTGTTAATCACTTTTTATCTCCTCCTAATATCGAGGGCTTGATTACTCAAAACATGTGTTTGCTACCCGATTACTAAAAGACCATCTCAAATCAACAGATTGATGTTTACTACCGACACGCCACCATGCGCTCTATTGGACACCAACTTAATTTACCCCTACCCCCTTACTCGTTTGCTTAATGAACTGTCAATCTTTCTAATATAGATTGTTTGAAGGTTAGGATGGCATGTATATATTAGAAAAAGTGGCCGCCATTTATAAAGTTGAGATAAAAATGGCTCATGTTTACTCCACCAGATATCTATTGGTTAGACATGTGGGTTATGGTTGATGTCATAAAATACATACGTGGCATTTATGCTTAGTGATTAAGTTTCTACACATTCATAAAAACTAGGTTTCCACACACATATGTATTTATCTAAAATATATATGTACGTTAACATTGTATGTAGATTTTAGAGATATTAGTATGGTGGCTTATGACATGTGTCATCAAAAGAAGTAGTGCTCATCTTAATATATGGATAAGGTGTTAATCGGGATAATAACGTGGCAGCCCATTTAGAAATGTGTTACGTGACTCAATCTAGTTTATATATATATATATATATTAATTAAAACAAACCATGAATAGTGCCACTTTTATATATTTTTTAATTTTTTACAACTTTATTTCATAATTTATAGAATTAGTTTCAATTTAAAATCAAAGTTTCTTTGGTGGTGGAGTGGTTTGATATGTATTCCTTTTCCATGAGGTCATGGGTTCAAGTCTTTTCCAATGCATTTATTTACAACATTTTTTTTACAGCTTTGTTTGATAATATATAGAATTGGTTTCAGTTTAAAACCCATGTTGCTTTGGTGATGTAGTGGTTTGATGTGCATTCCTCTTAGATGAGGTCATGTGTTCAAGTCTATTGCAATGCATTTACTTACAACCTTTTTTTTTGCTTTTTCAGTTTTTGTACCGTAACAAAACGAATTATTTCCGATCGAACTCCCGCCGCGAAGCGCGGACGAATCCTCCTAGTTACATATAATTTATAGGTAAACACTATTGGCCGACTTTATATGCATACGATATTTGTATATTAAAGTTCTGAACTAACTCTATGTAGGTGAATTATATATATGCCATCGTCATTTTTTTATACATACATATTAATATTATGTAAGTAATCTATAATACTAAATACTTTCACGCACATAATGGTATTATTATTAAATAATATTTTATAAACTAATCACTCGATTAAACACCTCATATTTAGATTAGTCATTTTACTCGTAACTTACTCGCTTGACAATATATGGAATATAATTTTCGTATGTATCATTTTTGTCTACAAAACGGGGTGTTACAAGTATTGTGGAAAGTTTATAAAGCTTTGGCAAACTTAACTCTTAGAAAACATACAGTTAAACGTTGTCCTGCTAAAAAACCTAAAAAGAAGGCGAATCGTCAGTGTAGACGTGTAGTAATGGTTTTTATGTTTAACGTTTTGTATTAGGTTTTGATATTTAATATTTAATTTTAACTTTTAAAATGTTTAACGTTTAATGTTAATTTCAATGTAATAACATTTATGTTAAACATAGTTAACATTAAACATTAAACATAAATAAATATTAAAACACTAATACAAATTAGAAAGTTGGTTAATAATAAGCTTCCAAATTTATAACTTGAAAAATGGTATTCAATTAACTTGTTCATATTCGGTCATACATTCTTCAACATGTTCGTCAATATTTGGGTCCTCCTCCTCCACCCGTTGGCACCAAGTAGCCCGTAATCTTGCAATTGAGTAAGACATACTAATGAACTTTTCTTTGATATTGAGGTGTGCAGGTTTTAAATTTATAAAATAAAACGATAGGTGCTTAACGTTCTAAAACCAACACAATAGGCAAGTGTATCTAACGAGTGTAGTATAGAAATGAGCAAGTACAGAGTATCGAATCCAAGGACATGATTTTTACCACCCAGCTTCCTAAAAATCACTAAAAGAGTTTTAATGGCTTGAAAGAAAAGTAAAAGAGAGATTTTAACCGTAAAAAAAAATCAATAACAAAACAAAGGTGTTACTTCGAGATCTGTTTTACTTGGTATGAGACAATAGTAGACTTTTATTTAAGTGGTGTGTTTAAAAACTAGGCATTGCCACAATAGAGTTTAAATGATTCACGTTCTTAAAGTTATTGTGAGGGTCTTCCTTCCGCGGTAAGCTCACCTCTCAATGATGAGGGAAGTATCAACCAAGATTGTGTTAACTCAACCCTAAATTACACATTTCTCAAAAGTTGTGATATTGACATTAAACTACTCTTTTCTTTTGTGAATAGTTTAACAATGGTCGAAGCGGCTAGCAAATAATAGTTTTCAATTGAAATCATTTTAGGAGATGAGTTGGCTTTTCCCACCTCATGGTCTATAACTAACTTATTTAATATAAACAATTTTTGTTTTGTTCCGATTAATAATAGTCCAACTCCGAAATAGTCCAAGTTCACGATTATGATATTCTGGGCAAAGATAACTTGGTGTTCTAAAACCAAAGAAATCAAGATTTTACCAAAACGTATCTAACTTTTAAATTTATAAATAAAACGATAGTTGCTTAATGATCTAAAACTCACACAATAGGCAAGCGTACCTATCGAGTGTAGTATAGAAAGAGCAAATACCGAATATCGAATCCAAAGACATGACTTTTATTACTCAGTTTTAAGTTATTTAAGAAAAAGTTTATAAGAGTAAACATAACAAAAGTAGCCGAGAGAATGACCAATAACCAACTGAAAGTGTTGCTTCGGGACCCGACTTGTCTTGGTATGAACGAATAGTGAACGTTTAATTAAGTATTGTGTTCCAAATTACGCATACCCACTATAACTTAAAAATGATTTATGTTCTTGGTTATTATTGTGAGGGTCTCCTTACCCCGGTAAGCTCACCTCTCAACTGTGAGAGGCAGATCACCCAAGATTATGTGCATCCAACCCTGAAGAACCCATTTCCCAAAGTTGCGATATTGACATCCAACGACTTTATTTTTTTTTATGAATAACTTGCCAAAGGATGGAACGGCTAACAAGATACCACTTGACATGCGTCGCCGCCTCTCGTGTACGGTCATCCCTACTTGAAATAATTAATTTTTTAAAAAGTGATTGATCTATTATTAATTGTGCGGCAATATAATAATAGAAGTAAATAAAGATCGTTTACTTCTAACACGAGTTCACAAATCTTTAGTTTGCGCCAAAGCCATCACATAGACCACGTAGCTAAGTCGCTTAACCAAATCTTGGCTTATCACCAAGGCCAAGTATATAGCCCGTACCGACCCTAAGTGAAGTTTTGACAGTTAAGGATCGACCACAAAGTGTGAATGTTTCCACTCACAAATGAGCTAATCTCTACACGTGGAGTTAAGTTAGCTTACAAGTGCGTGGGTTTTTACACGCCACGGGTACACTCATAAGTCACTCCACTCCCTACCAAAACACCCACATGACCAAATACTAAGTTGATTAATTAGTTAGTTAATCAAACTAAAAATAGTAGAAAGAATTACCAAGAGCACAAAACATCACTTAAAATAAACATAAACTATATAAATCCATACCTAGATAGTCTTCACCCTAGCAACACTATACTAATCCTAACCCTTAAGCAAAGTGTTTATGGAGCGATCCTAAACTCCAAAGGGTACTTTCAAGACCGTAAGACAGAAGAAATGTGGGAAAGAATCGGGTGGAATGGGATGCCAAAATGAAGAGTGAAGTTCTCCTTTTATATAGTTGCAAGGAGGTGCATGACCGTGCTTCAGGGGTGTGAACACCCGTGCCAAACATCTGGGGCAGTCCGTAGTCTTTGCGTGCAGATTCTGTCGGGTTCGTTGAGGAGTACGACCATGCTTTCCTAAGAGCACGCCCTCGTTTAGCCACGTGGCCAACCGTCTTGTCAGTATTTTTCTGCTGATCCTTGTGGTGCACTTTTGGAGAGTGCAGGATCGTGCCAAGTGATGAGCACGCCCGTGCACGTTGACTTCTTCATTCTGGTTGACTTGGGCATGAGCATGGCCGTGCACCATAAATGTGCAAAAAGAAGGATAAAAACACATGGAAAACATGTGTAAATGATGGTACGTCATTCGCTCAGTTAGGCGAACAAAGGTTCAAATGAAGATGCTTTCAAACGAACAAGGAGGCCTGTTCGTTTACCGAGCGAAGATAACTACCGGACGAAGATGGGCTATCTTAGCCTACTAGGTTATCTTCGCCTGTCAAGGCTGAGAAACAGTAGATTGATAAAAAAAAAACGTTCAAAACACGACCTAAACGTCTAGATCTGTTCGCCAACACCTGCTAATGTCTTAGTAACACTTTTTCAATAAAAAAACCTCGAGATTTCAACGTAAAACAAATCTGTGAGAACTTTTTTTTTCAAGAACCAATCTTGTATCGTACAATTTTCGTGCCTAAGGCTCTGATACCAATTGTAGGTGTCACACCATGTTAGAGCCGGAAAGACGTGGCGCGGCCGCGAGTGAATAAAAAAACCTCGAGATTTCAACGTAAAACAAATCTGTGAGAACTTTTTTTTTCAAAACACGACCTAAACGTCTAGATCTGTTCGCCAACACCTGCTAATGTCTTAGTAACACTTTTTCAATAAAAAAACCTCGAGATTTCAACGTAAAACAAATCTGTGAGAACTTTTTTTTTTCAAGAACCAATCTTGTATCGTACAATTTTCGTGCCTAAGGCTCTGATACCAATTGTAGGTGTCACACCATGTCAGAGCCGGAAAGACGTGGCGCGGCCGCGAGTGAAGTAGTCAGAGATGAGATTACCACAAACATGTTTAATTAGAAAAATTTATAGTTAATAAGTGCCGATTGTAGAAGTTGTAGAAATAAATTCAGAGTATATTCCCAGTTTTCAAAATATCACAAAAGTAGAGGTTTCTCATCCATTTCTCAATCATGGGAGATGGAAGTAAAACCACTAACAAAAGACCGACACTTATTATTTTGCGATCCCCGCCCTGTCCATCCAAGCTTTCTTCCATTCATTTACCTGAAAGATATGCTTTAAAGAAAACGTGTATATAAAATATTGGTGAGTTCACGGGTTTTGCTTTCACAACAACAACAAAACACAACAACACCGTGCATGTAACAGAAATATTATAAGTATTGACTTTTGAGGTAGCTACTCCCCTTAGTCTATGGCATCACTTAAGCCCATAACCAAACCAAGATGAATCCTCTGTTGCCTTGTTTGTGGATCAAGAACTAATTTAGCATATAATGCACCCCCCCACAGGAATTGACGCTATCAGTTCAGGGGTGGGCCTCGTCGAGCACCAATAGTACTATTCATCATATCCTACGCTACATTACATATTGTCCCTTTAACTCTCTCTCGGAATAATTGGTTACAGTTCACGATGACGGAGTTTTCCAACACATGGCTAACCGTTACCCAAGTACCCACATTACTTACACATATTTCCTCGGTTACAACACAAATTTTTATAATACATCTTTCCCCAGCATTGAAAACATTTAGAAAGGACGTTAAAAGGGGGTCGTGAAACTCACCTCAAGTACAACGTGCAATCAAGAGAATAAGCAAGTACAACATATAAATCACTATGTCTATAGCACGTGTTTTACCGGCAAGTTGTACATCCAACTTTCAACACCACTATTTAATACAACTAGAGGTATTGACATTCGCGTGTTGCGCGATTTTGATTACTTGTTTGTAAATGTTTGTCAAAATTCTGGTCGGTATACCAGTATTAAAGATTAAAGATGTTATAACATGGGGCTAGTCATTACATTAGTACACATCCTTTGTTAAACTATTGGCATTTAGTAACATATAAAATATGCGTCAAAAATTGGCAGTTTATCTGCCGTTTCTTATGTCAGGTAATATGTATCAAAAGTTGTCTTTATGCAGTTGCTTCCATTGTCTATTGTGTGCTGCCTCATGTCTAGCTTTTGTGTTGTTTCCCTTGTCCATATGGCTGCACTGTCATCTACATTTTGGTAAGAATGTTTAAAAAATGGAAGCTCTATAAGACGTTTGGCCACATGATGGAGACAATTTATGAAAAGGGCAGCGGACGGCGACGCAACGTCGCTAGTCGCATTTTACCTACGTTTAGGACGCGACGCCTAAAAAGGCATTAAGATGTCAAACGTGAAAGGCGAATAAAAATGCAAACCAATTTACCTACATCATTTGCACAAACTAATACGCAGCAGCGAAAACACATCCAGACGATAAGCGCCAAACCAGAGTAATAGTTGCTTAGAAAGAAACCGATATCACAAACTGAAAATAGAAGTGTGAAATATCATGTTTAGATTAAAATAACACTTACCAGCATACACATGGAATGATTAGCACAGGTAGGAGGCCAAATCTGACGTGGAAATAGCTGGAAAAAAAGAGAACACTGTAAAAAAAACAGTAGAAAATGTTGGGCACAAACGTTAAATAAACACAAAAAGACACCCCAAAAACCCGCACTTACGAAAGACAGTTGCACTGAAATTGAAAATTTTTAAATTAAGACAGTATCGAACACCTTATATACTAAACCATAAAGTAATAAAATATGTTGTTGTTTTCTTAGAAATACAATTTTTTATAATTTAAATGTAATCGATAAATTTGTCCTTCTTGATTTTTTTCCTATATAGAGGATTCAATGTCCA
This sequence comes from Ambrosia artemisiifolia, assembly GCA_032199755.1. Lineage (NCBI taxonomy): Eukaryota > Viridiplantae > Streptophyta > Magnoliopsida > Asterales > Asteraceae > Ambrosia > Ambrosia artemisiifolia. Next base: position 45,679,116 of record CM063517.1, on the reverse strand, counting down.
GAAAATGCCATAACTTTTGGAAAGACATAACGCCTCCAAAAAAACAATAGCAAGAGCAACGCTAAACAAAAACACCAACCTTTAGCGACACTCATAATTCAACAAACTAATAAAGAAGAAAAGGTGGCATGACTAACATCCTTTAACGCCTCCAAGAAACAATAGCAAGCGCAACGCCAAACAACTTATATGCAAACATCAACCTTAAACGATACTCATCATTGAACAAACTAACAAAGAAAAACAATAGCAAGCGCAACACAAAACAAACTCATATACAAACATCAACCTTAAGCGATACTCATCATCCAACAAACTAATAAAGGAAAAAGGCGGCATGACTAACGTCAAGCGAATACACAAACAACCAAAAGCGCCAAATTCCTAACCTCACATACATCAAGCTAAAAAGCGCCGAATTTCCAAACCTCACATGCACCAAGCTGCAACAACCAGCAGATGAAAGAGCACTCACATAACTCATGAAACAACATAGTTAAATGGAAAGAAACATGATACGCAACTTGTATGATGACATATTTGATGTTTCAAAACCAAATATTTCTTAACCGGTGCTTGACATTCGATGTTTAGATCCACTCAATCGACGCGCCCCATGGGCCTTGTTTTCCAAATCAGTTTGTATAATATGCTAACAATGAAATAAACAAATGTATAAAAAAAGAGAAAAAAATAACATATAGAGCCATCATTCAGGTTATAACATGAAGCATTCACCAAAAGTCAAATTCAATGATAAGCTCTCCCAAATCATTCAATGCACACTTACAAAAGCAACTGGACACAAACAGAATTCAACATGCCTTAGAGCAAAACAGTGTTTTCTTTGCTTCCTTTCACACCCATGCATTTGATCGAACACCTTTTGTGCAAGTCAAGAAAATGAAGTTATACATACACCCAAAACACTACTGATCATACCAGAACATAAGAGGATAAAACAATCAACACATACCTTCAATTGAAAAAAAGAACCGACTGAGGTTACTGCAAATGCAGAAGAACCGGTAAATTCGGCGTTTTTGAACTAATGTTCATCACTTGGTGTTGTCGTCTTCGTGGGACTGTGGTAATCATTGGGAACATAGTGATGATTGTAGGCGGGGTTGCGACGGAGATGGTGATGTTTGTCGGCGGCATTGCGCTGGGACAGTGGAGACGTTTTGAACCTCAGCCTCTCTCTCTCCGCTCCGGTCAAAAACCCTCATCTCGTAATAACGACGTTAAAGACGGTCGTTAAATTACTGTTCAAATGATCGCTCTGTTTAATATATATAGTATTCCCCGTTTAATTAAAACGTGTGCCCTAGGTTCGTTGGTGATGGACTACCCGCGTTATAAATTACAATTTACTTAGGCTTTAAATAACAATTATTTTCTAAGTTAGTTAGGTTCGTCGTCATGAACCAAGATCATTTCCCGACTTAATCACATCTTGATCTTATTATATATATTTCAATATAAATTAACTTGCTTGTATAACATGATCAACGACTCGACTCACGTAGTATAGTTTTTGAAACTAAAACCAACACATAGGCAGAGAACCTGACGTACATAGTATAGTTTTTAGGGTAAGTATTGAGTATCGTTCCCCAAGGATCACATTTTCCCCTACTCAACCTTACATCAATTTACAGATCGGGTTTTAAAAAGAAAAATAAAACGGAGGGGTTCTTTAATAAAAGTAATTTTTGAAAAAGGTTTTGGTTTTGTAAAATAAAAAGATAAAAATAGTAGAGTAGTATATTGTGCTTATCTCGAGGTCCTTTTGATTAATAGTTAAGTTTATTATTAGAATTAATAATTTAAGTTAATTAATTTTGTGAGGAAGACGAGAGGGATCTTGAAGTGTTGACTCTTTGATAGATAAGCGGAGACTACTACTGCGTAGAATGCTAAACCTCTCCAGCGTGCGCCCACCTGGGGTCTCCGCCAGGTCCTCGCGTATAGCGGGCTCCTCAAACCGCGGTCAAGTATCTGGTCTTCGAACTCATCTTCTTCTTAAAGCGGAGGCTTCACTTCCGACCTGGAACACCGTACATCTCGTCTTAGTTCTCGCGTTTCGTACCGAAGGGTCTCGCCTTAGGGTCATTCCCGAGTAGGCCAACAACGAATCCCCATTGGTTAACGATACTACGATCGAAGGATCTCTCTTACAGTTGATATCAGGAGACCGTACCTCCATGGGTTAATGGCGTTGTACTAACGAGAACTAGATAAAGAATCCATTATTTGTTTATCTTTATTGTGACAATTTAATATTTATTGATCAATTAAATATAAAGTTGGTTGAATCAATGATAACTTAATTACCCAATCTTTAACCTCCCAAACCGGATGAAACCCTTGATAAATGTGGCACATAATCCTAAAGGCGTATGATACAAGAGATCACTGGTGCGCCCTTAGGGAAACCTCTCTTTACCAAGAAGATCATCCAAACATCTGGTAAGTTTCAGAAATGTGTCACTCAGATCTGGTCCACTTCAGAAGCCATTGCTTAGAACCCGGTTCGGATATCAGAAGCCCGAAGGATCTGTCTCACTACCGGTTTCCTTGTCTTGGATCTAGTTCGGGACTACCAGAAGCTGATTAAACCTCTAGTTATTTAGTTAAGTTAATTAATAATTATTTTATATTTTCGGATGAGCTCACAAAAGCATAGGTTATTACACACCATGGGTACACTCATGAGTTCTCCTAATAATTTAATATTGATGTTAGGTTTAAGTAATCATCAATGGAAACCTGTCACAAGAATAAATAAATAATGATTAGAAAAAGATAACAACATAAATAACTAAAAATAAACTACTAGTATAATAAAAGTCTACAAATCGAAATGGGTTCGTAATGATAGAAAGATACAACCATAAAACATGATCAACACAAGAACATGGCTACTCATAGACAAGCTATCCATCTCCAAGTGATATGTAGCTCTCTTGATCCTCACGACCCTTGATATTTATTGCATAACTACTCTACGATCCTTTTCTTGGCCAAGCTGATCAAGGTAGGATGAGGCCTAACCATTGAGGGATGTTAGGATGGCCAGAAGGCCTCCCACAAGACCCTAAGATCTGTAGAAGAAGCTTACAGTTCGACCCCAACAGAGCACAAGAAGGGATGAACAAACGGTGGGGGTTGGCTTGCTATTTATAGAGTTCCAAGGGCTGCACACCCGTGCCTAAGTGTGTCGAGGACGTGCTTGCAGTTACCCGTACGTTCTGTTGCGGCAGGGCAGATCTTGTCTGTACTTTGTGTCTGACACGCTCGTGCTAAATGCGTGAGCATGGGCGTGCTCAGCTTGCTTCCCAAGTTACCTTGCCCTCCAAGTTTGCTGCGTTGTCTTCTCGCGTGCAGGGCCTTTGTGCAAGTGAGCGTGGGCGTGCTTGGTCACTCCCGGACTGATTTTGTCTCTATTTAAGTCCCGGGTTGTCTTCCAAACATACATGGAACAGGCTTCAAGTCTGGTATCTTCAGGAATCTCCAGGTTTTGCTCGTTTTCACCCGGAAATCCTTTGTTTCCCTCTTGGAGCTCCAGTCTCCTGAGATATTCAAATAGGAACGAATTAAGCATCAATTATCAATAATATAAGCCTAATCGTGACCTATTTTGGGACTGTTTATGCCTATTTTATATGTTAATTCTGTGAGTCATCAATTATTTTTTGACTTCTATAATATATTTATAGTTATCATTCTTAAATTTTCATTAATATGTTTTACTTGAAATTAATTATCATTTAATTTCGATATATTTTCTTGATTTTCAAACAAGATCAAACTTAAATTAAGCTTTAGATGATCATTTTATGATGATCCAGACCACCATTGAGTTTATTCAAGTTATATTCACAAGCTATGTTTATATCATCATTTTATTCAAGTATATTTTTAACGTTCGTAAACCACTACAACATCACCAATAACCTATGGCCCATATTCATGATTTTAAACACCCATTTTAGTCTTGAATTAACATACAAGATCTTATGTCTAAAACCATATTCCAAAGCCTATGTACAACTTGCTCTAAAATCATATAAACATAAACATTCAAGAATAAAAGCAAGTTTAAGAAGCTTGCTACTAGCCCAAGGCTAGGGAAGAGCTTAGTGAGGAAGGGGATCTTGAGCTTTTAATGATTTGGTTCCTAGGTTAAGCTCCAAACAAATTAACACCCCTTGAGAATGAGAAATGAACTTTGGATATTGGATAATGTTGGATTTTCTAAAAGAATTGGAGGCACAGAAGGTGGCGTAGGTTGAAAACAAAAGAGGAAATTCTTTTGAAGTCAATATACAAGTGATGGGTGGGGGTCAAAGTGGGTTATCGGACATCATTTATAACCAAAGGGGAAGGGATGTGGGGATGAATTGTATGTTTAAAAGTGACATAATTGGAAAGGAACTAATTTGGGTTGGTCAAGCATATGGCTCTCTACTATACATATTCCAATTTGATGTAAAAATTGTATTGACTTTCTTGACTCATTGCCTTGTCTTTTATAGCCATGCATGTAACATATATTTCTTTTTAACCATATCTAAGTTACACCTTGTTGGTCCCAGAAGTATTAGCCCCACTTTGAATCAAATGGCAATGTAATTTCAACAATATATAAACAATATGCGGAATAAGAAATCAAACTTTCAGAAACAATAGAGAACATGGTGTTTTAAGAAGTTTTGAGTTTAGGTGGTGTAATACCCCGAACCTTAATGTAATAGTTGTAAATGTGTGAAATATAAAGTTTATCTTTCACATATAGTTTAATGAGTAGATAATGAGTAAGATGGTTATTTGAAATAGGAGATATTTAGATGAGTCCTGGCTAATATATGAGATCGTTTAGTAATAATAATAACGCATATTATATTTGAACCCTACTCCGTTTTTAATGAAACTTAGGTTGACACGTAGATAAAATTTAGCTCGTCTTAACAGTATATTTGGAATTTAGTAAAACGCTATAGTTTAAAAGTTACAAGAGTTAAACGAGCTAAGCAGCTGAATTAATTATATATAATAGTATAATTATATATTTAATTAATATATTAAGTTAACAATTGAAGAATTGCAATATGTTGAGTACGTGTGGGAATATTAATGTAAGAGTATGAATGTAGTTGTCTCATTGAGGCAATTGTAAAAGGAATAAAACTGATCCCACATCGAAGTCTTAGGAAATAGAGTTCTATAGTCCCATATCAACTTTTTAAGGATTTCCACCGTCCATTTAAATACTTCTAATTAGCAAGGTATTCATGCAGTTAGGTGTTGTACACTATGCATTAGGGATGTTCTTTGCTTTGTGTTGTGGTACCTTATGTAGGTTGGGTTGTACTTTGTAAATATGAGTTTAGCCGGGGGTAATTAACACAGGTTTCCTCAGCCTTTGTCCACGCGTCTCTTCATGCTCAAACCAGTTTGTGCGTGTCTTCATTTAATCAATACACATAAATACCTAGAGAGATAAGGGTTAAGCCATATGGAGAGAGAAATGGGGGGTAGTTGAGTGTGGGAGAGATTAACGGTAGCCTACCATGGTCTCCGGCCAAACATTTTCTTCCAACGATTAGCAACAAGAGATGGTGGTTTATCAGCGCGGTGATGGTGACGGGGAGGTGGAGACAAAATCCACAGGCGTTTTACGACATTACCCAAATGAAGCAACGGAGACGTCAGTACGGTTCACGTATTGCCAACGGTTGTTGGGTAAGAGGATGGAAATGCTGCTTGCAGGTCAACAACACTATCACACAGAAAGACAAAGAGCTCATCTACGGTTTTGGTGAAGTTCCAATCAAGATTCGGTAAGTCCATGTATCTAAATTTCCATTTTCCGTTAGATTGGTCTATGTTGTGTTGATAAGTGCTATTTTTTTCATTCTAACTTCCGGCAAGGTTAACTCCAGTGACAGAAACTAGGGTTAGGTTGTGGCAATTGAATTCTCCATAGCAATCGGAACTCCTAAACAAGATTCGAATATTACTGGAATTGCCACCATAGCTCGCAAGGAAAGGTTCATTTTAAGCTAATATTTGTTTCTACATTTTAACCAATCTAATATTTTAGATATTTATTTTTCTTGCCTATAAGTGTTGCTATTTGATGTCCTATAACTGTGTTTGATGTTTAAGCAGATCATACTGTAATTTGGGTTTTTTTTTGTGAAATTTATGTGCTTTAGGCCTGTAAAAATTAAATGGACAGGCTCTTGAGCTATTTCATTTATCTGCTTTAGCTTCCAGTGAATGAAGAGTTGGTTTGCATTTTAACTTCTTTAAAATGCAGCATTGGAAATAGTATTTTACAAGGATTTAAAGCGATAGGGATATAAGTACTATAAGCGTTTACGACTTCAAACCGACGTACGCATCACCATTATTTGCAGTTCTCTATGTATTCGTCAGTATGGTCTCCAAGTTACCATACTGGTCGACATATCTGAGGGTAGTAGAAAAGAGAAAGAAAAGGTGTCAGTCTTATACTCACGGTTGGCCGGACCGTCGGAATGGTATCACTATTCGCCACTCACCATTTCTTCTAAATTTGTGATGACTTCTTTTCGTATTTGGGTTTATATGCATCCATTAGTGTTCTTAGTTGTTTTAATTGAAGATGCTTTAAGTTTTGTTTATGAATCATTTGTTCAATTCACATGGTAATTGTTTTTGCTCAAATTTGTAGGCGCTTGCACGGGCATTAAGATTCGATACTGCTAGCAAGCATTCATAATTGCAATCGAGACTCTCTCTAGACCTGAATGCCCCTTTTACCCTGTACTCACAATGGCTCTATGATCTAACGTTTTTGGTAGGTTCTGAAAAAATGGGGCTGAAGAACTATGAGGAAAAAAAAGACCAGGCATGGGGCCATTCAAATTGTGTTGATGAAAAAAACAGGTGATAAAATGCTTAGTTTTACCATATTTGATAATAAAATAAATAGGTAGCTTCTAAAAACAAAATTTGTCAATTACTTTGCTTCATTAGAAATATACTTTAAAGCTTTTGTAGGATTTATTGGGAGAACTATGACATCATTAATTGTTCTGTTATGCTTATTTGATAGGATTAATACAAATTTAGAGTTGTTTCAAATGTATACATACTTGATATAGTTACTTTATCAGAACTATTGGCGTTAGCATATTACAATCCTCTTTTAATCAGAACGTAAACAGTTAAATGCCGGATTGGAGTGGTTATAAACAAAAACTAATGATTAAAGATAAGGACTATTTTTTTTAAACAAAAATCAGATTTTTTAACTTTCTTTTAATTCTTCTTTATCACCTCAACACAAAAACAAAAGGTAATTCATTCAATGAATAAGGGAACTGTTGCATATGTACAAGATGTATAATTAAATAATATTATGACTAATACCCAAGGAATGAATATTATGTTAGCTGTTGTTTTTGTAGATCAAATTGAGGGACTCTGCATTTTCACCTATAACTCAATTTTCATTTATTTACTATTAATTCATTGTTTATGTTTTAACTTGCAGCTTTGGCTACATGGTTTACGATCTGGCTTCTCATACTTTTGGTTTTGCAATCAATTTCTGTTATGTGCAGAGAAAATATATATACATTTATAAGAGCGGGGATAAATGGTCATTGTATGTCCGGTTTGCTTGCAGACAATCTATAAAAATGAACACAAATGGGTATGTGCCTAAGATAGTTAGATATGTCGTATATTAACGACGCTTGGACCCGTTCATCTCTTTGTTAGCCCATATCAACCAATTTTAAAATGAACGAATCAAATCTTTAAGTTCTAACTCTAAATAATAACGCAGGTAAATTTGGTCAGTTTTTGGTTCAATTCATGCACCCATTATTGGTTAGTTTACATGATTACCCAATGTCCTAATCTTTGAGTCTTTTCTTTATTTTATATGACCGGATTTAAAGGATGATTATGTCATTTCATGTTCATGTAGGCTCATATGGTTTTGACTGTCCAACGCATATACAACCTAGCAGCTTTAGAGCAAAGTTTATTATAGTCTTTTAACACTTTTTTTGGCTTCTGTTAAAGCAAGGAGGTTGAAATTTGGAGGCCTAATTTAATGCCTATTTCCTTCTAAGACCAAACTCCCTTTGCTGATCAGGAAAGTGCCGACTGTTTGGGTTACTACGCTTCTGTTAATGTTAGTTTGTTAAGATCGTGATGGTTTTTGCCAACAAATGTTTTCAATAGCCTACCGGTGATTTATTATGTAGAGGGAAATGTCACCGTATCCAGTTACAATGATTATTTTATGGCACATTTTCCGACTTATATACCTATTTGTGTTGTCCTTCATAAATCATGTGTTATCTTGATGATAATTATTTAAGGGGACTGATATTTTGTGGTGTTTTGTTACATGTTTCAGTGTTATTAACGATTGGTATGTCCCCACCATGAAGCACGGGTCGTCAATTATTAACTTTATAGGAAAGGAAAGCGAATGACAAATGGAAAGACGTTTGCTTTAGTTTGATTATGTATGAAGTTTGAGAGAAGTCTCTTGAAGGAGATGGTAGCGTGAAAGTTGACGAGAGAAACAAGCGTGGTTCAAGGTAAATCTGTATAGGATAAACTTGATCTTAGTTACTTAATACTTTTTTATATCTTGGAGTTCCATAGACTCCTCTTTAGTAGCTGCAAACTTTGTAAATAGTTGGTCCGTACTATATGCAGGTACATGAACAAAATAGGAAGTTTGCTTATCAAATTAGGGTAAAGATGGTTGTCACTTAAGTTGAGGCATGATGGCTTTTGTTAGGCAATCAAAGCCACCCATAACTCTGAGCCAAGTCAGTTTTTAACGTTCATTTCTGCACAACCGAGTCTTATTCATGTTTAAAGTATTTTTACAATCATGTTATAGTGGGATTTGTTAGCATGTTTTATTTGAAACTGTTTTGCACATTGTTATTTGCATTAAATTTTGTTAAGCAATCAGAGGCACCTATAATTATGAGCCAAACACTTGGTGAACAATATGCCCCGTCCCGCCGCCGCAACGCGCGGCGGGCAAAATCCTAGTTTAACTCTATAAATAGAAGTGCCAGTGAAGAAATTTAGAGTATAATTTTATTTGGGAACACTCTAGTATAAGAGGATCCCGAGCCTACAATACCTCGTTGGGTGTTGTTAATAGTCAATTTTAGAGCACGAGTAGGAGCATGAGTGGGGAGACTCTACATCAACGTGCCGTAGATAGTTTTGAGGTATGTTCTCCTTTAAGTTATATTAGTTATTTTTATTAGTATTATTAGTGGTAGTTTAGTATTATTATTTTTTAGTTATTAGGGGTGGGTATTGGGTAGCCTAGCCTTAGTTAGGCATGGACTGATCACCCATGCTTAAACAAGGTAGCGTTAACCAATATCCAACCGTAATAATAACTAGTTAGGTGTACCGTTACTTAACCTAGCATTGTATAATTGTATCAGGACCCTGAGATATTACTTGGTTATACTAGCAACGATTATCAACTGTTAAAGCAACGGTTAAACAGGTGAGTCATCATACTTGTCTTTTAAAACTATGATAGTATACTCGTCCAAACTGGTAATAAATTAGATTGCTTGCAATATGCATATGTTAGTAGGGGTATATGGGATCCCAGTATGCTTAATGGGGTGTGTCACTCTGGGAAGGGTAATAAGGTTTTGTACCCACAGGCACTTCGTGCTTATAAGGTCCAGCGACACACACCCATACCTATGTGACGGCCGTAAGGGGCACAGCCGGAGGACCGGTATGTCCGTTGTATGGTGGTTTGTGACAAATCAAACGTGGCTTATAAGGTTCAGTGAGGCCCATATTGTGTGTGCATATAATGTAAATTGTGGTCTGTCTTTATAAATTATATAGTATGAGCTCATCAGCATAGCTGACGTCATTTTGAGTATACTTATCTCAGGTGCACCGTGATGACAGCTGTAGGACTCACTTGCCGGTAGTGGAACTGAGAAGAGAAGAAGCTTTTAGTTGTTAAGAGTTTGTAAATAAATAATGGTTGTAACCCGATGCTATAAGTTTTAATGAAAGTTTAGTTTGCTTCTGCTGTAAGTTGTATCAATTGTGCATGATCACCCGGGTTACAGGTGGGGTGTTACAGTTGGTATCAGAGCTTGAGGTTTTAGCGAATTAGGTATTGTAGGAATGCCTAAGCTTTAACCAGTAGAGCTGTATAAGATAAAGATCGGACTTAAGTTAGACAAAATAAAGAGAAGAGCAAGTTGTGCGTAGAAAAGGCACCCGCTGGATTCCTTAAGTATGGCAAGAATAAGTGGTTTATATTATGTCTTCTTAAGGTCAAACTTGTGCTATATGTACGTTGTGTAAGGTAATGGTTATGTTATAAAAATGTTAAATACACACCAGTAACTTATATATAACTACATTCCTATAGGAAGAGACAATGTCTGAACATAGAGATGAACATGGATCTCAACATGAACAAAGTAGCAATAGGAGAGAAGAAGGTTCTCTCAGGGCCCGAACTCCCTCCCACCGTGTTAGATCCCGATCTAGTGCGAGTATGCATTTAAATGCTACAGATATCCACAACATAGCTGTTGAAGTGGCTAAGATAATAGCGAATGCACCAATGAGTAATGTTAACCAATTGGAAGAACAACTCGAACAGAGCTCGGCTGCATCCACACCAGTGCGAGCAAGAGAAAGAGGGGAAGAAAAGAAAAGAAATGCTGAAAACATATCACCTAAAGAAAAAGTTGAAGCCAAACTAAAGGAGTGCACTTATAAGCACTTCATGTCCTGCAAACCTCCGACGTTTGACGGAAGAAAGGGAGCAATTGAGGCACAAGACTGGCTCAATCAAATAGAGTCAAAACTAGATATTTGTGATTGTGATGACTACAATAGAGTAAGGTTTGCCGTATATATGTTCGAAGCTGAAGCCCTTCATTGGTGGAACATTGTGGTCCGAACTGAGGGCAAGGAGAAAGTTAAGATGCTGAGTTGGGGAGAATTTGTCCACATGTTCCTTGCCAAATTCTGTCCCCCTAGTGAAACTGAACAACTGGAAGTGGAGTTTTTCCAGTTAAAATTAGGGAACAAAACATACCGAGAGTATGTTACTCGTTTTAATGAGATATCTCGATTAGTTCCTCATTAAGCCCTGACTGAGGAACAGCTGATTAATAGGTTCATTTGGGGATTACCCTCCGAAATGAGGGTATTCATCAAATCCAAATCCCCCCAGACGTTTTCAGAAACTGTTGAATCTGGAGCCATCATGGCTGCCGAGATGTTGCGGCGAGAAGCTGAATCTCCGGTACCAAAGAGAAAGTGGGAAGAAAGGAAAGATAACAATAAAGGCAACAATTTTAAAAGGCCAAAAACAACCCCTCAGTGCCAAACTTGCAAACGATTTCATACGGGTGAATGTCGTTTTCCTTGTCTGAATTGTAAAAAGACAAGTCATACCCTCCAAGCATGTAAGGAAAAGAAGAAGTGTTTTGAATGCGGTGACCCCAACCACATGAAATATGATTGTCCTAAACTCAAGAGGAACAATAAACCAAAGCCAGATCAGCCGAAAGGACGTGTATTCGTACTCACCACAAAAGAAGCCAAGAACACTACAGACGTCATCATGGGTACGCACCTTGTAAATGATGTATATGCACGTGTGTTATTTGATACTGGTGCTAATAGAAGCTTAGTGTCCACTACATTTAGACCTTATTTGAATCGGGAATCCCAAAGTTTAGGTCATACTTTTATACTAGAAATGGCTGATGGAAGTCAGAAGGAAATAGTTGACATTATTAAGAATTATACCATAAGATTGAACAATCACTCCTTCCTTATAGACCTAATGCCTATGGAACTTGGAGAATTTGACATAGTTATAGGAATGGACTGGTTGGCACCATATCACGCAGAAATCATATATGATAAAAAGGTCGTTAGACTTCGACTACCCAATGGCAAGCGACTAATAGTACCTGGAGATCGCACTAACAAGGTTAAGAACCTCATCACTATAGCACAAGCACATAAGTGTTTAAGAAAAAGATGTATTCCCTACTTAGCATATGCTGTAAATAGCACGGAGAAACAGAAGATAGAGGATGTGCGAGTAGTACGGGAATACCCCGAGGTATTTCCAGATGAACTTCCAGGACTACCACCCGAAAGACAAGTCGAGTTCCACATCGACTTAGTACCTGGAACATCACCAATTGCTAAGTCCCCGTATAGATTAGCCCCAACAGAGATGCAAGAACTTACGAAGCGATTGCGAGAGTTGCTCGATAAAGGGGTTATCCAACCTAGCTCATCGCCGTGGGGAGCGCCCATCTTGTTTGTCAAGAAGAAGGACGGGACGATGCGTATGTGCATCGACTATAGAGATTTGAATAAAGCCACAATAAAGAATAAGTACCCGTTACCTAGGATCGATGACTTATTCGATCAGTTGCAGGGAGCAAGTTATTTCTCTAAAATAGATTTGAGATCCAGATACCACCAGGTGAAAGTTTCACCAGAAGATGTACCTAAGACTGCCTTTAGGACTAGGTATGGTCATTATGAATTCTTGGTAATGCCATTTGGGCTTACCAATGCACCTGCAATATTCATGGACCTTATGAATAGGGTCTGTAAACCCTTTCTTGATAAGTTTGTTATCGTCTTCATTGATGACATCTTGATATACTCTAGGAATGAGGTAGAGCATGAATAACCCCTTAGAATAGTCCTTGAATTGTTAAAGAAAGAGAAATTGTACGCAAAATTCTCGAAGTGTGAATTTTGGATACGTGAAGTTCAATTTTTGGGCCATGTGATCAACGAGCAAGGAATACAAGTTGACCCTACAAAGATTGAGGCCATTAAAAAGTGGGAAGTGCCAAAGAATCCCACTGAAATAAGAAGATTTCTAGGGTTAGCAGGATACTATAGAAGATTTATTCAGGACTTTTCCAAGATTGCAACACCACTAACTATGTTAACCCAGAAAGCATCCAAGTTTGATTGGGGCCTAAACAAGAATAAGTCTTTAACATGCTAAAACAAAAGTTGTGTAGCGCCCCAATACTATCACTTCCAGAAGGAACAGACGATTTTGATGTCTACTGTGACGCTTCTCATTATGGTCTGGGATGTGTACTCATGCAAAGAGGCAAGGTGATCGGCTACGCTTCTCAACAATTAAAGAGTCATGAACGGAACTACACAACCCATGATTTGGAACTTGGTGTTGTAGTATTTGCACTTAATATTTGGAGACATTATCTTTATGGTATCAAATGCATCATTTATACTCATCACAAAAGCCTAAAACACATAGTCGAGCAAAAAGAGCTCAATACGCGTCAAAGAAGGTGGATGGAGCTATTAAGTGATTACGATTGCGAGATCCATTACCATCCAGGTAAGGCAAACATAGTAGCGGACGCTCTAAGTAGAAAAGAGAAACCCCAGCCAGTAAGAATTCTTGCAACAAGGATAGAGATTAAAACTAGTCTCTTAGATCAAGTTAAGGACTACAACGAGAAGCCTTAAAGGAGAATCATATTAGAAAAGAAAGGATGGCTGCTAGACTAAAGTTATTATCAATTGGAAATGATAATATACTAAGGTTTAACAATAGGATTTGGGTTCCAAGTTTTGGAGGACTGCAAGACACGATACTAGAGGAAGCCCATAAGTCCAAATATTCTATTCATCCTGGCAGTGACAAGATGTACAAGGATCTTAGGAATGACTATTGGTGGCCAAAACGATCTATCGCCCGATATGTAGAAAAGTGCCTGAGTTGCCTTAAAGTCAAAACGGAACATCAAAAATCATCTGGATGTCTACAACAGCCGGAGATCCCAGAATGGAAATGGGAGAAAATCACTATGGATTTTATTACAAAGCTCCCAAGATCGAGTCACGGTTATGATACTATTTGGGTAATAGTAGATAGATTGACCAAGTCTGCGCACTTTTTGCCGATTTGCGGAGACTATAAGATGAACAAGCTCGCTCAAATCTACATCAAGGAAATAGTATCATGGCACGGGGTACCTGTATCGATCATATAAGACAGAGATAGTCATTTCACATCTAGATTTTGGCAAAGTTTCCAACAGGAACTGGGAACCAAGCTAAATCTAAGTACTGCCTATCACCCTCAGACAGATGGAAAGAGTGAACGAACTATTCAGACATTAGAAGACATGCTTCGCGCATGTGCAATCGATTTTGGTGGAAGTTGGGACAATCATCTATCCCTCATCGAATTCGCTTACAACAATAGTTATCATGCTAGCATCAGGGCTGCCCCTTATGAAGCTTTGTATGGAAGGAAGTGTCGAACTCCTATTTGCTGGACAGAAGTGGGTGAAAGTCAACTATCAGGACCAGAAATTATTATGGAAACCACAGAGAAGATTCAGCAAATCAAGGAAAGGATGAAAAGTGCCAAAGATAGACAGAAGAGCTATGCAGATTAGAGATGAAAACCTGTAGAATTTCAAATAGGGGATAAAGTAATGCTAAAATTATCGTCCCTGAAGGGAGTTATTCGGTTTGGAAAGAAGGGAAAACTCAAACCACGACATATTGGACCGTTCGATATAACGGCCAAAGTAGGACCAGTAGCGTATAGATTAAAACTCCCTGAACAGCTCGCAGGAATACATGATACATTTCACGTGTCAAACTTAAGAAAATGTCTCATAGATGAAGCCCAGCAAATTCCATTGGAAGATGTGCACATCAACGAAAAGCTCAACTTCATTGAAGAACCACTAGAGATTGAAGACAGAAAGATTAAGAAGTTGCGTAGAAAAGAAATCCCATTGGTTAAGGTCAAATGGAATGCTCGTCATGGATCTGATCATACACGGGAGTTAGAAAATGAAATGAGAAAAATACCCTCATCTTTTTATGTAACGATAAATTTCGCGGATGAAATTTCTGTAAGGAGGGGAGGATGTAATACCCCGAAACTTAATGTAATAGTTGTAAATGTGTGAAATATAAAGTTTATCTTTCACATATAGTTTAACGAGTAGATAATGAGTAAGATGGTTATTTGAAATAGGAGATATCTAGATGAGTCCTGGCTAATATATGAGATCGTTTAGTAATAACAATAACACATATTATATTTGAACCCTACTCCGTTTTTAATGAAACTTAGGTTGACACGTAGATAAAATTTAGCTCGTCTTAACAGTATATTTGGAATTTAGTAAAACGTTATAGTTTAAAAGTTATAAGAGTTAAACGAGCTAAGCAGCTGAATTAATTATAATATTATAATTATATATTTAATTAATTAATATATTAAGTTAACAATTGAAGAATTGCAATATGTTGAGTACGTGTGGGAATATTAATGTAAGAGTATGAATGTAGTTGTCTCATCAAGGCAATTGTAAAAGGAATAAAACTGATCCCACATCGAAGTCTTAGGAAATAGAGTTCTATAGTCCCATATCGACTTTTTAAGGATTTCCACCGTCCATTTAACTCTATAAATAGAAGTGACAGTGAAGAAATTTAGAGTATAATTTTATTTGGGAACACTCTAGTATAAGAGGATCCCGAGCTTACAATATCCCGTTGGGTGTTGTTAATAGTCAATTTTAGAGCACGAGTAGGAGCATGAGTGGGGAGACTCTACATCAACGTACCGTAGATAGTTTTGAGGTATGTTCTCCTTTAAGTAATATTAGTTCTTTTTATTAGTATTATTAGTGGTAGTTTAGTATTATTATTTTTTAGTTATTAGGATTATTATTAGGGGTGGGTATTGGGTAGCCTAGCCTTAGTTAGGCATGGACTGATCACCCATGCTTAAACAAGGTAGCGTTAACCAATATCCAACCGTAATAATAACTAGTTAGGTGTACTGTTACTTAACCTAGGATTGTATAATTGTATCAGGACCCTGAGATATTACTTCGTTATACTACCAACGATTATCAACTGTTAAAGCAACGGTTAAACAGGTGAGTCATCATACTTGTCTTTTAAAACTGTGACAGTATACTCGTCCAAACTGGTAATAAATTAGATTGCTTGCAATATGCATATGTTAGTAGGGGTATGGGATCCCAGTATGCTTAATGGGGTGTGTCACTCTGGGAAGGGTAATAAGTTTTTGTACCCACAGGCACTTCCTGCTTATAAGGTCCAGCGACACACACCCATACCTATGTGACGGCCGTAGGGGGCACAGCCGGAGGACCGGTATGTCCGTTGTACGGTGGTTTGTGACAAGTCAAACATGGCTTATAAGGTTCAGTGAGGCCCAACCTGACTATATGGGGTCATAAGCCCATATTGTGTGTGCATATAATGTAAATTGTGGTCTGTCTTTATAAAATTACATAGTATGAGCTCACCAGCATAGCTGACGTCATTTTGAGTATACTTATCTCAGGTGCACCGTGATGACAGCTATAGGACTCACTTTCCAGTAGTGGAACTGAGAAGAGAAGAAGCTTTTAGTTGTTAACAGTTTGTAAATAAATAATGGTTGTAACCAGATGCTATAAGTTTTAATGAAAGTTTAGTTTGCTTCCGCTGTAAGTTGTATCAATTGCGCATGATCACCCGGGTTACGGGTGGGGTGTTACACGTAGTGACCACCTTTTAACAAGGATCACTTTTAGCTTTACAAATGAATGACTCAAAAGAATTCTTATGGCTTGTGTGGATGTGGTATGGAGTATGTATAAAAGATATAACTAAGACTTGATCGTCATTGTCAAGATTCCAGATGTTTTAGAAATCTGAAGTCTATATCTAGGATCGGTGCACTTAGTCAATATCAAAGTCTGCCGCAGAAATCTGGTTCCTTTGTCTCTGATTTCAGTCTTCGCTCCTAGATTTCATTAGATAGGAGTTGTGCTTATCTTCCATTGTCTATATCTTCAATGAGATCTTGTGCTTGAATGTTTTCTGATCTTTATGTCTTCATCTAGAACATTTTCTGTATGTTCTTCACTTTGTTCAGTTCTTGGTTCCTTGCTTCAGTTTTCTTCAACACTTCATGTTTTCTCATTTAGGTTCTAACAATTTCTCCCTAAGTGTTGTAAGTAAACTGATGCATACTTTAGATAATTACATTTTAAAAGACAAAACAAACATTTAAAGTACTGAAAGTAGAGATAACAATTGCATTCAGAGAAAAAAAAAATAAGTGTTTCAACAATTATAAGTTTAGTTTCAACAATTTTTTAGAAGAACTATTTGTGAGTTGATTTGATCTTCTTCTTTAATGGAACTATTTTGGTGCAAATGTGCATCATCTTCTTGAATAAGTTTCTTAACTCAATCCAGTTATCAAAAAGCTCATCCAGTTTCTTCTTCTGTCATGATGTCCCCATGATTTCTAGCTTTTCTTGAGCTGCTTCCATGGATTTCTTTAGATATTTCAGAGTTTGGTTTGAATACTTGCTGATCTCATTCACTATGAACTCTTCTTGATATGCTGGTCATCCCTGTAAATAATTTCCTTTTTCTAGTATAAGTATTATCATACCAGATCTGTGATGGAAAACTTCATTAGGGATGTCTTCATTGGGAGGTGCCAGGCTGATCTTAGTTAGCATATGGGGATGAGTTAAGGCCAGATCAAAGTCATTCTGAGCATTTCCTAGAAATTTCTTTCTGGCTGCATTGTCAATTGCATCTAGTGCTCTTCTGACTTTGATGTATGAATTTGTTTCTCATTATTATCAGATCTGTTGGATGTAGGCTCTCCAGTTCTCCATCGTTGATCTTTATGGGCAACATTCATTCTCTCCCAATCTCATATTCATTATACCTGTTGATAGTTACACCTGAAGTTACCATTTTATCTATGACATACAGTATCCTTTTGATTGGTGACTCAAGGTGTTCAGCAGGTATCCTTTAGGATCTTCAGATGTCCTTTTGTGGAGATTGAATCTGGTTCCTGTGCTCATGCTTCCTAGAAGTTCTCCTTCTTCTCTGTAGATGTTTCTATAATGTTTTTCTAGAAACATAAAGTCACTTGGGTCCAGTTTTATTCTGTACCTTGTGACTCCAGATGTTACTTCCTAGTGAGAGAGTGAAGTCTCTATCATAGTACCTTTTAAAATGGCCTTCATTTTCTTGTTGGCCTCCTCTTCTCTAACGGCTTCATTCATCATTTATGTAAAAGTCCTTTTTGGGTTTGGAGAGTTTTGTTCAGATTGATAAACCACTATGATGTTTTCTTCATTTGGCTGAGGTGAGATTTCAATTTGTGATACTTTAGTAGTCTCAGCAACCTTGTCTGCTTCAAGATCTTCAATTTGGATGACAGGTGAGGTAATTTCTGCTGCTTGTGTCTTCTCGTGTTGTTCAGCAGTGGGAGAGGAGTTTTTTTATTGGTTCAGTGAATCTCTTTACTGCCCGTTGCACCAGATTTAGAGTCTTCTTGGCTTGTTCAATGGTTGCATCTCCCTTATGTTTCACCTGCTCCAGATTTCTGTCTATCTCATCAACTGTTCTTTCCCATCTTGCTTCTTGCTGCTTGATTTGATCTCTGATTAGTTCATTCTCTGCTGCAATCTTTTTTAGTTCCCCTGATAAATTGTTGATGCTTGCTTGATTCTGTTGGTTAATGTTTTTGTTTCTTTTCTGTTTCTTTGTTTGTTCTTGTACTAACTTGAGAATGTCTTTGAGTTGTACATTAGTGTTCTTCTAAAGTTCTTCCAGTCTGCTGGTATTCTAGCTCACAGAATTTGACAATTTTTGAATGTCAGAGTTCTGTGACTCATGATCTTCAATATGGTTTCCAGCTTTTCTTTTAGTTCTTTCTCCTTCTCTGCTTCTTTTCTCTCTAAAGCTTCCTACAAGCTCTCGAGAGAAGCCTGAATAGATTCAGCAAATATCTGGATTTCATATTTTACTGTAGTTAGGACTTATGGTGAATTTTGAACAACAGATGTTCCAGCTAACTAACTGACCAAAATTAAACACATTTCCATTTGTTGTGGATGGAGGGACCACATCATTAGTAGACGGTGTAGCAATCCTTCCATCACCAGAGTTTTGCAACAAATGTAAAGCTGGATTTTCCTCACATCCTTGGACAGTCCTAGAGGCTTGTCCTTCATGAGTTGTTGAAGTAGGCAATGGATCCCTTATTCCATAAACCATGCTTATAGCACCACTTGTATGGTACCTGCCTATTGTGGTTTTAGTTCCCTCCTCTAAATCAGATCCAGGAGTGAAATTGATGGTGCCTTCTATTGCTGGTAAATCAAATTAAACGATTAGTGGTGTGTTGTGTGGGTTAGGGTGAGGGACAGGTACTAATCTGGATGAGCATTCCTCAAAAATCCTCACCTTGCTGGTGGTTCTGGAGTGCTCTGCTGGAGGGGTATTTTGGGGATTTTTTTTTGAGATTTAGAATTTGAGCCATTAGGGCTGTTGCTATCTTGTTTGTTCATATGTCTCAAGTGATTCTTTAAGATTGTGGAATTTTAGGGTACAAAAGAGATCATACCTCTTGTTAGATATGGCAGTTGGTCTTCGTCATTCGACTTTGCAATCTTTTCTCTCCAGGCTGGCATGGCGATGGAGTTGAACATGAGCTCATGTTTTTAAATTTTATATGGGCTTCTTCAATCTTCTTTGCAATGACAAGTCCTAAGAATCTGGGATAGTGAAGATGTTTTTCGGTTTCTTTATCTCCCTTCTTAGGTGTCTTTGAGTCCTGGTTCCTCTTTTGATCTGGTGCCAGATTAATTCAGCATAATCCAGTTTAGCCCTAGTGATCAAGCCATACAGAAATTCAAAGGATATCAGCTTCCCTGGCCCATTTCTCCTATCTTTGAATTTAGGCACTTGTATATAATCATAAACAATATACACCAGAAGGGAGATAGATTCCCTATCTTGAAATCTCCAAAGTTGTTGAAGTTGGATTTGTAACCTATATCCCATAAAACATGACCCATTTGTTCAAAATCGGGTAACCCATCATACTTTGTTTCGGTTGGTAACCCCATAACATCTCTTATGTCTTGAAAATCAATCTTCAGTGTCAGATTGTCCCATACATGAGCAACTAGAACCTCCTCAATGCCATCATATGTTTCTTTTACCTTCATTGCCTCCTATACTTATTGCAACACTTTTACTGGTACTGACTAAGAGTTAGTGAGAGCTCTAGCAAGAGGGCAGTGTTACAAGTATTCAATGATGATATGGTGCCTTTCATCATATTTGGTGTGATCAAGCTCAACAATTATGTTGTTTGCCTTCCCATGACAGCAGGCTATCCATCTGTTTCTTGGTAAAATATGGGGTGGAACAAAGGTTTGAAGATTTAGGGTTTGTGTTTGATGTAGACATGTTTCAGAGTTTAAGGAATTTAAGAAAGTTACGAGATTTTTGGCTGAATTTGGTTTCTGGTGCGGTGGACTGTTAGTAATTATCAGATGGGTGTTTATATATATATGAGGTTTGTTGAATATGGCAACTATCCGGATACTTGTGTTTTAATTGGATATTAATACCACCTTCGATTGATATAGCCCACTTGATGGTGTAACGGTACCTTTTTATTTTTCCGTTTTTACTGTACTATCCATTGTGTCCCATGATGTCCATGATCTTCCCCCTTTCGAGGACAAAAATGACTTTTTGATCTTGAATCAATCCTGTGATGACACTTGGATAAACTGGTCCCATCGTTTACGCCACTACTATTTTCAACTTACAATGAATTCAACTATAAGTACAGATTTCTGGAATGAAATCTGAGA